>JANAVB010041017.1:6054573-6654573 GCA_029216955.1 Iris pallida
AGAAGGCTCATGTAGTCCTTTTCGACTCCCAGAACAACGCTGTGGTGGACCCTTCCGATCCTACTACAATGCTTACAGATGAAGAGCTGAGGGAATATATCTCGACCGATGTAGATGCCCCATCCCTCGACAATGTAATCCCACGGGATAAAATCTCGCATTTCATCAATAATAGAGTGTCTTTTAATTATTCTAGTCTTCCACATTGGAATGCCATGTATACATTAGATAACGCTCTACGGTCGTTGCAAACACAAATAACGACCGTTCACCATGTAAATCGAGTAGTCCCGTCCCAAGGGGTCTGTTACATAGTCCTACCACGGAGTCGAGACGAAGAATCCATCATCTTTGGCAAGGTCGAGCGTCATCAAGACCTCATGCCACTCGAGCCAGAACCAGATGCCGACAGAATGCAACTCTATCGGTACACGGACAAGGCAAAGTACCTCATCCAAAAGATGGGTTACGACCTAAAAAGCGACAAAGGCCTGAATTACGGCAAAGGTCGACATCTCCCTCTCCGGCTTCCAACACCTAAAGGAAAGCCGCAGGACTACTACAACAAAACTCGACGGGGGGTAGGCTATGTCACGCCGCCGTCAACGCCAGAGAGTTCGAACGCAGAGGAAGTTGAACATTCTCACTCGTCTGAAGCATCAACGTGGGATTTTGATACCAGTATCGGATCTGTCTTCAAGAGAGTGCTGTCAGCCAACATGACATATGCACAATCTCAAGAAGAAGAAGGCGAAGACCAAGCGTCAGAATTCTTCGAAGAAGAACCCTGGGCTCAACACCTGGGACAACAATGGGAGTCTCGTTTTGAATTACGTGAACCTCCCACCGAAGACGAGGTCGAGCAGATCGACCTTGGGGATGGATCTTCTTCCAAACCCATCTTCGTCAGCAAAAGCCTCAAAGGAGAAGACCGAGAATCTTTAATCTAGCTGGCTAAAGAATATATCGACGTCTTCGCCGGGAGCTACGAAGATATGCCGGGACTTGATCCCCAGATTGTGATGCATAGGTTGAACATCTTGCCTGATGCCAAGCCTATCAAGCAACAACAGCGGCGCTTCCGTCCGGACATCATGAACGCCATCGATCAGGAGGTAGACAAACTCTTGACTAGCGGCTTCATCCGTGAAGAGCAACACCCAGACCGGGTAGCCAACGTCGTCTCCGTCACCAAGAAGAATGGGAAGATACGAGTCTGTATCGACTTCAGAGACCTCAACTCTGCTTGCCCGAAGGACGAATTCTCGCTTCCAATCACCGACGTGATGATCGACAACACGTGTGGCTTCGAGCGTATGTCTTTCATGGACGGGTATTCGGGCTACAACTAGATCAAGATGTTCTCCGATGATGCAAAACATACGTCATTCAGGACTCCAAAAGGCGTTTTCTGCTACACAGTGATGTCCTTCGGCTTGAAGAATGCTGGTGCGACATACCAACGTGCTATGAGCACCATTTTCCGTCAACACCTTCGCAAGACAGTCGAATCCTATGTCGACGATATCGCAGTCAAGAGCCGCCTCAAAGGAGATCACCTGCAAGACCTCAAGACAGTCTTCGACCTCATGCGGGCGCATCAACTCAAGATAAACCCCGCTAAATCCTTCCTTGGGGTTTCGAGTGGAAAGTTCTTGGGCTTTATCATCACGGCGAAAGGCATTCATGTCGATCCAGAGAAGACCAAAGCAATTCTTGATATGGACCCTCCGAAGAATCTTCGAGAACTTCGAGGCCTACAGGGACGTCTGGCGTACATCCGGAGGTTCATAGCAAACCTTTCCGGCAAATGTCAACCCTTCACCCAGCTCATGAAGAAGGGAGTCTCTTACGTCTGGACAGAGGAATGCCAAAAGGCTTTCGACGACATCAAAGCCTACCTTGACGAGGCCTCCAGTTCTGGTGGCACCCGTCGCTGGCAAACCATTCCTGCTCTACGTCCGTGCCATGGATCATTCCCTCGGCGCCCTGCTAGCTCAAAACAGTGACACAGGCTATGAGCAAGCAATCTACTACCTCAGCCGAACCCTAATCGGGGCCGAACACCGGTACAACCCCGTTGAAAAGGAGTGCTTGGCTCTGGTATTTGCCATCCAAAAGACTCGTCATTATGTCTCGGGCCAGACAATTTACGTCATTTCCTGAGTCAATCCGCTCAGGGTCCTCATGACGAAGCCAGGATCACTGAACTCCCGGCTAGCCACACGGGCGATCTTGCTAACGCCATACAACATGGTGTTCGTTCCACAGAAGGCTGTTAAGGGTCAAGCTCTGGCCGACTTCTTAGCTGCACACCCCATCTCGGAGTCCTCAAGACTCTATGAAGACATCCCGGATGAGGTCCAAGAATCAAACGCCACCGAAGAAGGCTCCGTCTGGCGGATGTTTTCGATGGCACTTCAAGAACAGACCCCAAAGGCCAAATCATCGCAGGAGTGGGGGTGGTACTAGTCTCCCCCGATCAGCTGGTCATCCAGCGTACTTACTCCCTTTCGAAGCCGTGCTCCAACAACGTGGCCGAGTACAACGGCTCATTATGGGACTCCAGCTAGCACAACAGCTGGGGGTAAAACATCTGGAAGCCTACGGTGACTCAAAGCTCGTCATAAATCAGATCAGAAGGTAATACGAGGTTCGCCATAAAGATCTGATCCCCTACCATGAAGTTGTATTGAACATCATTTCAACCTTCACTGGGTTCTTCATCGAACACGTATCTCGTCTACAAAATCTAGAGGCCGATGCTCTGGCTGGCCTCGCAGCCTCTTTGGCAGCACCCCTCGGAACTCAACACTACGTCACGGTAGGGGTCGAGACTTGGTGCGCTCACAAGTAGGCCCACGCCATATCAGCGGGTGCCGGTGTTAACGTCCGGGACTGGAGATTCCCGTTCATCGACTTCGCTGTCTACGAAATTCTCCCAGAGGACCCGAAAGAAGCTGTCTCGGTCAGGAGACGCTCTCTTCGATTCTACTACGATACGGCTACTAAAATGCTATACCGACGCTCCTACGATGGACTTCTCCTTCGATGTTTGTCTAACGAAGAAGCAGTCGAAGCCCTTCGAGAAGCTCAGGATGGAACCTGCGGGGCCCATCAGCCCGGTCCTAAGTTGCAGGATCGACTGCGATGCATGGGCTATTACTGGCCAACCATGGCCGCTGACGCTGTTAAATATGCTAAGAAGTGCCATGCGTGCCAGCTTCACGCAGACTTCATTCATACACCGTCCGAACCACTACATCCTACAGTCGCCTCCTGGCCCTTCGAAGCTTGGGGAATGGACATTGTGGGACCGATCACCCCTCCTTCATCGAGAGGACACCACTTCATCCTAGCAATCACCGACTACTTCTCCAAATGGGCAGAAGCAGTTCCTCTGGCAGAAGTGAAAAAGCTCCAGGGTGATCAGCTTCATCAAGCACCACGTCATCTACCGTTTTGGGATACCCCGGAGGATCATCCACGATAACGGTCCTCAGTTCATCAGCCATGTCTTCAGCCGATTCTGTGACAAGAATCGCATTCAAAACTGTGGCATCAACCGCCTACAATCCGGCAGCAAACGGATTGGCTGAGGCGTTCAACAAAACCATTGTCAGGCTACTCAATAAGGTCGTGTCATCTAACAAATGCGACTGGGATGAAAAGCTTGACGAATGCCTTTGGGCTTACCGCACAACTGGTACGGACCCTCGACAGGCAACACACCATTCTTCTTAGTTTACGGGAGCGAAGCGGTACTGCCTCTCGAGATTCAGATACCCTCACTCCGCGTAGCAATCACAAACCAACTCATAGAAGAAGACAATCAACGTCGTCGTCTGCGGGAACTGGAGGCACTTGACGAAAAGCGTCTCCTAGCTCAATAACGCATCGAACTCTAACAAGTCCGTATATCACAGGCTTTCAACAAGAAGGTCAAGCAGAGGACTTTCTAAGTTGGCGACCTGGTTCTGGCAGTTAGGAGACCGATGGTGTTAACTCACAAAACACCAGGAAAGTTCGAGCCCAAATGGGAAGGACCTTTCATCATCGAAACGGTATACTCAAACGGTGCTTACCGTCTCGCCAAACCCAATGGGGACTTGTTCATGATGCCCATCAACGGCAAGTTCCTAAAGAAGTACTACTCTTGACATCTTTTCAGACATGTACTTCCATTCCACAAAATCATACGCTTTCGGAACCCAGTTGTTCCGTAGCATCCTCCAAGGAGAAGGACAACCACGTCCACATCACCTCTGAGTTGTCCCCCTACACCCTACAAGGCGGAATCTTATACCCCGTAAGACTACGCTATCCTTCATGTTTACCACGTCCACATTACCTCTGAGTAAACATCCCGTACAGACAACCCTCGCGTTGTCGTACATCGATCGCAGAACTTCTATGTCCACATTACCTCTGAGTAGTTCCGTGCATCTCCCAGGGTCATTCCTACCACGTTCACAACACCTCTGAGTAGGAAGATTCTATCATTTGAACCCCATATTTGCCACGTCCACATTACCTCTGAGCAAATACATTGGGTCCTTCAAACTTATTATCTGTATCTGAAACCAAGGTACGCAAAAGATAATAGGTCCACACAAATCATCAAAGTTCATGACAAGCAAAAATGAACACATCGCAGAAAATGGTGTACTTCTCTATTATTTCTAAAAAATGAGAGTAAAGGATTACAATATCCCCAGCAAGAGTTGCAAAAATACAAAAAACAGAGACTACAAGCCCTAAATATCCCTAGGGTTGGCGGAAAGCTCTGCAATTCGGCGTTTCAAGTCTGCCGCCCGAGTCTCCACAGTCGCCAAGACTCGACGTTCAGCTTCCTGACGCATCGCTTCGACAGCCTCAGCAGAAGTTTCATTCTCGTGCTTCTCATCAAGCTGCTGTCTCTGCTGAGCTAGGGTAAGAGCTCGGAGAGTGAAAGCTGCTTCCTCCTTCTTGAATGCTACGTGTTCAGCCTGGACACGTTCAGCAGTCCGATAGGAGTCGGGCCTGCTGATCCTCAAGGCGGTGCATCTGCGCGTCAATCTCTGCGATATTTGCGTCCAACGCAGCTCGCGTCTCCACTGTCTCCCGTGTAGACTGAGATAACTGCTCTACTGCAACTTCAGTCTCAGACACTTCGCGTTCCAGACACTCACAGTGGCCTGGTAGGAAGACACGGTCTCGGCGAGTAACTTCTCCTTCTCCGCATCTATCAGGACGGAGAGGTCATTCCGCTGGATGCACCCTAATTCAGAAAGCCGCTGGTCCAACTCAGCCACCGTGGCTTCCAGAATGTCGGCCATATGCTCGTGGCCCGGGTGAACACGGATCAAGTTGATATGAGGCAATGCCAGAGTTCTTGCCGTCGCAAAGCTCCCCTTGGCATCCATCACTGCCGACACCCCCCTCTGCAGCATTTTGTACATTGCCTCAACGATGAATCTCATATATTCATCTGCGTCCGCCAGCACCTGTGGTGTCATGACAGGAGTTGGAGGAGCTACCCCAGTTGGCGGATCGCAAGAAGACCCGCCAACCTCAACCTGCGAGGCTTGAACCTCGACATCAATGGGCTCTTCATCAACAGGGGCTGGACACTAGCTCGAGGAGCCAAGGAGAACAGAAGGAGCCGGCACAGGTGTCGAGATAGTATCCCAAGTGGAAGGAAGCAACAGAGGGTTCCATCACACCCTTACCCTTCCCGAACTTGGAAGTACCACTGATGTCAGCGACCATCTCTCCAGTCTCCAACGCGCTATCAACAGCCAATACCTCCCCTGGTGGAACGGAGAGATCAACACTTGTCTTCTGACCCGCCCCAGGAGTCGGGACCGTCAGACGAGTCTCTTCATCAAATCCCTCTACAGGGACAGGATCTGTCGCTACCTCCTGATTGGTAGCCACTTCAGCTTCCGCCGCTGAGTCTGGGGTAGGGCTCGGCAATGATGCAGCCGACCTCCCCTCATCATAACAAGGAGGGGAATCAACCCTCTCCTCTGTTCCAACCATCTCTATTGCCCCCGCAACAGGCTCTTGCAACTCTGGAGCAACATCATCCGAAGACGACGAACTCCACCCCACATCATCATCACGAAGCCCCGTGTCCGCTGGACCCTCAACGTCCAAGGCCCTCACGGCAGCTGGCACCTCCCCGGAAGTTGCTGCAACCTCTGCATCTCTTTCAACAAAGTCTGGAGATAGTAAAACCTCTGCGGGAACATCTTCAAGACTCTCCTCTATTGGAGACATTACCATCGGAGGGATGCGCTCATCAAAAGAGCTTGCTACCTCCTTCGGTTTACTGACACCCGGTTTTGAAATGCGGGTCTTCTTCTTCGACGATCCCTACAAGAAAAAAAGTACAAGTCACCAAAATGACAAGATAAGCCAAAGCTACGGAGGACTCCTTACATCAGCAGGAGCTGATTCCACTGGCGGTATAGGTGGCACTCCCGTTGCCTTTGGATTCATCGTCTTCCTCGACCTTTTTGGTACAGACGAGCCGGCTTTCCGCGTCAGCCCGCCTCTTTCCAACAAGAGGATCTCTCACTGATGCCGCAGCAGCAGCCCAATACCCCGCCGGTTCTGGTGGGCGATATGACCGAGCCACCATCAACATGTTCGCCGTGGCCTCCAGCTGAGTTCCAATGATGAAACTAGTCTCTCTGTCATAACCTGGAGACGCAGCATTCATTGTGCAATACAGCTTAGCGGCCGAATACAGGATCTGTGGCCGAGGGTTGCGAACGGGTGCCGTAAACTGAACACCAGTACACCCGGCATTATAATATTGCCAGCCCCGGGCTCCATCCAGCAAACTACCGACTGAATCCTAGACTGTTACTGGGATTCCGTAGCATCAGCTGAGTATAGCCAAACTGGCGAGCGAACCGGCTGGGCAGATATGGCTCCAGATAACACCTATTCTTGTTGCGATAGACCAAGTGAGAAGGCCGAATACTTTGCAACCAACGAAAACCCTATTTCGACAGAGTGATCGCATCTTCACCTGAGTCGATTAAATCTTGGTCAGCCTCGAAATCTTTGAAGATGGGGGCGACCTTGACAATCTCCCACCCCTGAAGGTAGGACAAAACTCTTCTGCAAACGGGAACGCCAGTGTGTAACCACTTCCTCTTGTAGAAGCGGCGGATAAAGGCATCCCCTTCAACATGATCCTCCTTCGGACCGGGACTCA
The DNA here is from genome assembly GCA_029216955.1 of Iris pallida. Lineage (NCBI taxonomy): Eukaryota > Viridiplantae > Streptophyta > Magnoliopsida > Asparagales > Iridaceae > Iris > Iris pallida. The sequence continues at coordinate 6,061,787 of JANAVB010041017.1, forward strand.
TCACATTCGGATGATGCAGAATTAGCTATCCCATAAGATAATGGAATGGCAATTCAGCCCGGGAAAAGTTGTCATTTTTACCTCTCCCCTGGATCACGTCATCAGCAAAAGTCCTCAAACCCCGCAATAGGTTACACGCCATAGCGGGAAGGAGAGCTAAGGGATGCCCGAAAGCCAACTTTACGGCAGCCAAAATAAGGTTCCGGTGTACCCTCTCCACTACACCAGATCCGCCCGCAAACACATAATCTCGAAGCCATATCATCAAGTATGCTGTCAGTACCGCTTTAGACGACATCCGGTGCGCACAGTGCCAGAAGCAGCTATACGCGTTCTCGCCATCCTCATTGGAATGAGGGGTCCTCTCGTCCAGCCGGCTTATCTCAGAAGTCACTTCCGCAGGTTTCAGCCCTTACGGAGTCATAAACCGGATCCTCGAGGGATCCGCCAAATCCTGCTTGAAAACATAATCCCTCCAAGCAGTCACATGAGGCTGAGTCTTGACTTTGTCCTTCCAATGCATCAAATAATGTTGGCTCACCACTTCCTTAAAAACGGCTATTATCTCCGAGTCCTTATTTTCCAGAACCTGGATCTCTTCATTTGATGGAAAATATTCCTCGTACGACTCTAAGCCCCAGGGAAGCTTGGACACTTCGTATATCTCGTGGAGAGCCAACCCTAACTCCCCCACGGGAGTGTAGAAGGTACCAGTCTGGGTATTGAACAATTCCAAGAGTGCAAGCAACATAGGCTTATTGAGATCCACGCCAGCCTGCGTGGCACGGATAGCGGCTGTCAGCCCAATCTCTTTAAGCTCAGCCTTGAACTTCGAAAGCACCCAAGTGGTCAACTTGTCCCACCTCGAGATATGATGACACCAACCTCCGACCCTAAAGCTACCTTTCGGATACATGACCCTCGATGTCAGCATCCGACTCGCGAAGGTTGAAGCATTGAAGGCAAAAGTGTCAGTTGGGACTTCACTGTAGAGGCTCCCGGGACGCAAAGTTCGGCAACTGAACGAGGGACCGATTCGTGAAGCAGATAGGGTATCCCTCTGATTCGAGGAAGCATCAATCGAAAGAGCACCTCCTAGGGCCCCTCCCTGAGAAGGAGTAAGATCCCAGGACATCCTTCTCTTCGAAGCTAGACGATAGAAGGCTGTCAGCAGCAACTGGCGGTCAAGTTATCGCATGTACAGCACCATGCCTTTTGCAGAAAAGAACCAGTCTTCTTTGACCTTCAGTATCTTCGCTTCCGTGGAGATCAGGCGATCGCCGAACAAAAAGGCGGGTTTCAAGAAGGTCACATCCTCGGATTCAGCAGATTTCAGTTTTCCGCTCTCCATCATGCTCTGGAGGAAAATCGGTAACTGGTTCTGGATCTGCAGCACCCTCTCAGGAGGTTGATCCTGTAAGATAACACCCTTGGCAGGGTTGACAATCGCCTCATCAAAATCAACTCCCATTTGACAAAGGGAAGCATCCAGAAGGACCTCATTCAGCAACGGAATCGTCATCGATACTGGCACAACAAAAATCAAAGGTCAGGCAAAAAGACAAGGTGTGTCAAAGCAACCTGGCGCATCATCTGGGTTTAAACCCATGTGCCTCAGTAAAAGGCTTCGGCGCATCATCAGGGTGTAAACCCATGCGCCTCAGTGAAAGGCTTCGGCGCATCATCAGGGCGTAAACCCATGCGCGTCAGCAAAGGCTTCAGCACATTCAGAGTGTAAACCCATGCACGTCTGCAGTTAAACCTCGGTGCATGATAAAGGCCTAAACCTATGTACGTCTGCGAGGTGAAACCTCGACGAGGACAGAAGTCCATGCGCGTCGGCAGAAGAGAGTTAGGGCACGTCAACTCAGTCGCATGATCCAAAGACCGCCGGAACAAAAAAAGTAGTGGAAAAGACGACACCCACCCATCACAGCAGGGCGAACGTCGGCCGGAGTCACAATGGTGATAGGGGCATCCCCCTCGGCATACTCCACCGGCTCCTTTCCCTTGCCAGCACCGCCGCGAGGAGTCTTGGGAGCCATTTCTTTGAGAGAAGAAAAGTTAGGGTTTTTGAAGAAGAACTCTAAAGAAAGCAAAAGCAAGGAGAAGAAGAACTATCTCTCTCCATCTCTCGCCTATTTATAGGGCTTGGTCACACGCGTGAACCGATGATGTGTGATCTCAGCCGTCGCCTTGGGATTCTGTGAAGAGATAACCACAAATAAAACCAAAAAAAAGATCATCATTAATCTTTTTTAGGTTACCGACGTGTCATTATTTGCACTAACTGAGCGGAGCATGCGCCCAGCACTGACGCGCGAAGTATCTATGCGTCCTGACGGTCATGCGCCTCCACTACCATGCTTCTTATTCAAAGTATTCCAAAACTTATCCAAAAGTTTTGAAAACTTTGAAGGGGGTCTTGTAGAAGCATGGAATTTCAAAACCCGAAAGTCTATGCGCCAGACTACATGTGCAAAGCTTGGACAAAGTATTTCACAGCAAAAAGCAACAAATATAGACATTGAAAGAGGACTTTTTATTTAACATATAAAAGTCTATTACATGTCTAAGGAAGATTGTACAAAGGAGAATTTCTACAAAGAAAGGATCCTAAGTCTACATCCAACAACCACCATGTGCCTCCAGTCAGGCGCAGCAACCACCAGGCGCCCTCAGCCAGGCGCATCCCACCATACGCCCTCAGCAAGGCGCATCCTTTTTAGCAGCTCAGTTATGTGCATCCCCAGTTATGTGCTTCCTTTTCAGCAACTCAGTTATGTGCATCCCTTCGGCAGCCTAGTTATGTGCCATCTTTCTAGCCAGGCTCACCTGGTCGAGCAGGACGAGGGTGGCAATTAACCCCCCCATCCAAAAGCCAAAAGAAGAGAAGAGCACCGCAATCGACCCGCGGCTAAAGGAGCAGCTTCCAAACAGAATGGGCAACACCCACGCAGAGAAGGAGCTCGCAAAAGCTCGAGGAAGACGGTCAGGGCACCGCCATTCCGATCTACGGCTCTTCCGGAGTAACGAAAACGAGGCCCGTACATCCATATCTTTGGAAGCAACAGGCACCTTCCGCTTGCCTCGGAAGCCCTCGACTCCGTCTTTTGGATGTAACAGTCACCTTCAAGTGCATCAACGAAGACACTGCGTCGTATCTTCACCCTCGGGAGCATCTCGTCAATAGAATGCATTCGAGCACACAAGTTCATGTCGGAAAGACGTGAGAGAACGAGAGGCCAACCCTCTCTCCATACCACTATTTATAGGTCGGGAAAATCAAACCCATGTGCCAAGTGGATGGCTCTCCGAATTCCGTGTAATGAATTTGCATTAAATAGATGAACCGGACGCTTCGAATTCAGCCAAGTCAAAACGGCTATTTAAAGCACTCGAAGAACGTAACAGTTGCACCATCAAAGACGTCTCATGAAGCGGATGCGCCGGCCAGACCGCGCATCACACAGACGCGCCCTTCTACATCAAAGCGCATCACACGGACACGTCCTTCAGTACCAAGAGCATCACAGGGGATGCGCCCCCATGCGTCCCCATACGCCTAGTGGGACGCCAACCGACGCGCCCACTCAGCTGTCCATCGAATGTCACAAACATTAAATGCTGAACTGACAGAGTTGGCAGCACGCCTCCCAAAGTCTGAGCAGTCGGCAGCTTTTTTAGAAGATGAAGCATCGCCAACGTCAGCGTCATTATTACTCCTCTCCGACGGCTACTGCCACGTGGCCACCCAACCATCTCGTATGCGCCTCCGCGGCCATGCGCCCAAACCTGCATACGCCTCAAAAGCTGTGCGCCTCAGACTTTTTACTGATCCCTAAAGACAGAAGGAAAGTCACTGTTACAACTCTGCATGCGCCTCAAAAGCCATGCGCCCCAGACTTCTCCCTGATCCCAAAAGACAGGAGTAAAGTCACTACTGAAGCTCTGCATGTGCCTCAAAAGCCATGCGCCCAGAATGGTTCGTGACTCCTAAAGGTTACGAACCAAAGTCTCCTCATGCGCCCAATCCTAGGCGCATCCTACCAGATCATTCCTTCCACCAAATTTGAGATCTCCGAGCCATGGGTCGACGACACGTGTCCTTTGACTCGACTCATCCAAGATCTCAGCAACAGAAAGATCTTCTTCTCTGCTACGTGCCGGTTCACAACAGCAACATGAAGAAGTCAACCCCCTCGATCAGGGTACATCGTCCATGCGCCTCCATCAGCAATCAACACGTGGCGTCCCCGCGTACAGGCGCATCCTACATATGCGCGCATGAGCAGCCAGCCTACAAAACTATAAATAGAGGGATCATTTCCTTCTTTTAGACACATACGGACCAATCTACGTGCATACATATCAACCTCCACAGCGAACAGACAGAGACTTCGCACCCCCAGAGAGACAGATACAGACACTCAACGTCTACCTCCTCTCAGCAAGCTCCAGCACCCAGAACAATCCAGACCTTCAGAGAACCGATAACCGTCGTCAGATCGTCAACGGAGTCAATGCATTACCACTCACTCCATCGGCACAAGGGATCCAGATTAAACAAAAGTGTACTCCTAGGACTACATCTAAGTCCTATATTGTAACACTATTCTGTTTGTATTGAAATTTGTGTAGGTCCTAAAAAATCAAGTTGTACATATTAAACAAAGTCAAAAAATCAAGAAATACAACTTTCAGATGAATTGTGCAGACATCAGATTATGCATCCTTCATATTGCGCACGATAGATTGCGCACACTTCCAAGCGCGCAGGCTGACGTGGCAAATCACCATCATTACCTGACATAAATCAAATCTTCTGACAGCTGATAGCGCAGAGAACGAGGCGACCGTTCGTTTAAACGTGCAGCACGGCGCTCGAGGACAGCTGGCAGCGCAATCCAGGTTGGCGCAATCTATGTTGGCGCAATCCATTTCCTGTGCAATTCAAGTTGGCACAATCCAAGACCTGCGCAATTCAGTGTGCGTGTTCTATCAACACAAATGACAAAATACACGTGGCATTCATGCCATCAATTGCTCATTACGTGGCAACCGTCTAGGCACGATCATGCGCATTTCAATCAAATGATGCCATGTGTCCAAGAAAGTTGGCCCATGATCCAGTAACTGTCTGCGCAGTCCATTGTTGCGCAATCCATCATGCGCAGTCCAGAATAACAAAAAGTTAGTTATTTCTCAGAACTCTATAAATAGAGTTTCAAGTCTCCATTCAAAGGGGGATCAATAATCAGAGATCAGAGATCAGATTATAGAGAGATCATACTTCAAAGTTCAGAGAGTTCAGGAGTTCTTGCCCAAGTGCTGCTGCATTCTTCCGAGGCTTTTGCCTTCAACTTTCGAGGTTTTTGCCTTCAATTCCAGAGTTGTTTTCAACTTCAGAGGTTTCGTCTTCAAAGTTCACATCGACCAAGGGATAAAGCAATCGTCTTCTAGATTGGATTCCTACAGTTGTACTTTCCCAGAATTCAAATTGTAATCTTTTACAAAGTTTGTATCAATAAAGTTCTTCAACTTTTGTTTTTGCAAACAAAATGGCGACTCTGCTGGGGACGACTTTCTCCTCCGATGAGGAAGTGACAGCTCAATGTGACGTAGCGTCTGTCGAAAAGACGCAGAAGATACTGGTTGTGAAGATCAACCAGACAGCCTACGAGGCTATGATCAACTCCAAGACCACTCCTCGCACTGCAACTACTGCTGCCACAAGCAAAGTGCGCCCAGTGTGGGTCCCAAAGACTGCTGCGTATTCTATTAATGCTGCCAGCAAAACCTCTACGCAGTCTGCCAACAAGACTGCTGCGCAGTCTAAAGCTTCTGTCATCAAGCCTACTGCACAATCTGTCTCTGCTACTGCTGCGCAATCTGCTGTTGCCAGTACACAGAAGACTTCATATGCTGCTTGGCTAAGTACAAGACTCCTATACCCCTGACGTAATTGGCTGCCAATATGTCTGCACAAACCAATGCTCCAGCATCCAAAGTCCATTCTAAGCACTCTATAACAAGAACTCCTGATGCGCAAACCACAGTTTCTGTGGCCAAAATCAGTGCTCCATCCATCCATGCGTAAATTGATCCTGCGCAATCCATGAGTGACGGCCTTTTGGCTAAATTCTCTTCTTCCCATAACAAAGGAAAAGTGTATGCTCCTCTTCTCAAACACACTGTTGTTCCTGTGCAATCTACTGGGGGTAGTCCTTTGGCTATTCCTCTTTCTCTTCAAAACAAAAGAAAAGGCCCGTTGGTCTTTTCTCAAACTTCCTTGTCCCATGACTTGGAAGACAATAGAGGGAATCGCTCTTTGGCTAACCCTTCTTCACAAAACAAAGGAAAAGGCCCTTTGGTCTTTTCTCAATCCTCTTCAGTTTTTACCGAAGAAGATCAATCTGAACATGCCTCGGCACCAATCAGTACTAGAACTTTTTCAAACAAGGATTCTTCTTTCCTTTATAACAAGAGAACTTGTACTGACCAAAGAGGTATTCTGCCTACCCCGGTAGCAGAATTTCAGGACCTCCCGACTCTCAAGATTTCCCGTTCCAGATAGGGAAAACTGCTGGTGTCTCAAACAGAAACCCCTGGGGGTGAATATGCTGATCTTAGAACTTATCTTAACAGACCCACTTCGGTAAAACGCAAACAGCCAATGCCGAAGACTAAACATCATCAAAAACAAATCTCCAGGGTTAAAAATCCTGACACTTATGCCAATGAAGTAAGCACTTTCCTGTACACTCAAGGGACTAAACATTTGAAGAATCGAAATCATATTCCGAATATTATCAAAGAACAGATCCCTCAGAGTTTTTCTCGTCCTGCTGTTGTTCCCGATCTTCGGGAACATCTCAGACAAAAATGAGACAATGTTTCAACACCTTCAGTTCAACCATCTGATCATCATTGCAATCACAAAGTCATCATACAATGTTGTTGTCAGACAACAAAACGATCTGTCTTTGATCGTCTGACTTTTGTTAAATCTGAAGCTATGTCGGAAGAAGATGAAGTCTTGTATGCTTCTATCAACATGACTTCCCGAGACACTGGGGGTAGAAAGTGCTCTAAGCATGGCAAACCTCACCGTCCTAGTCAACGGTATTTAGAATTACTCCAAGAATCTTCCGAAGGAGTGTTTCAACATACCCGTTCTCGAAGCCGAGACACAATCGGTCAAAGGAATCTTCCTCAAAACCCATCAGATTATCTTCCTACTTCTCAATTAGGAGACGACTCTTTCTCCGACTATGATGCATATAGCGAAAGCTCTGAACAGACAGTGTCTTCCACTGTACCAAGAGAAGTGACAGCTTATGTTGTCAATGAAGATCCAGATGCTTCAACTTTTACAAATCAGGAACAGCGAATCGCTGCACTTGAAGACAAGCTAAAAAACCATGGCTGAAATGGTTGCTAGTATGCATTCTATCATTGTGGCACAACATGCTACACCACCGACTGCACCTACTGCGAGTCCAGAGATTATAGCATCTTCGGTACCTGCCAATACTGTGCTGGGGGTAGTTTCTCCTCAAATGCCTCCTGTACAAGTACAAGTTCAAACTACACCTAGTCAATCAGGGGCTGGGGGTAGTGCTTATAATCTGTTCCTCCTCCTACCGCTCTAACTCAACCTGCTCCTTCTTCGTCATCTGAAGACGCCAATGAAGCTGTCAAACTCTTGCGAACCCAGTTCGAAGCTTTCAAAGAGAAAGACAACTTGCAAAGATTGGGGATCAAGCAGCCCAATCCAGTTGAATGGAAGGAAGTCCCGTTCCCACCGAAGTACAAGATCCCAACAATCTCTTTGTTCGATGGCAGTACTTCTCCTAGTCAGTTCATCAATCATTTTGAGGTAATGACCGTTCAACTCCAGCCAAATGACGCTCTTCTTACCAGAGTGTTCGTCGGTTGTTTAGCCGGCATAGCATATGATTGGTACAGAAGTTTGTCCGATGGTTGTATCACTTCCTTCTTAGGTCTCAAGCAAATCTTCCTGGAACGGTTCTATGAAGGATTTAACGACATGACTATGTCGGCTCTCAACAAAATCAAACAGAAACACAACAAAACTGCTGAGAGTTTCATCGAACGGTTTCGCCGTGAAGCCTTGAAGATGCCCCCTGGAACTCCAGCTGCTGTCACTATTGATACTTGTAAGGCAAATCTATTGCCCATCATCAGTATGTGGACAGGATCTACCCAGTTCCAAGATTGGCCTTCATTCATTGTCAATGCTAAAGCTGCGGAAGTAAGTGCCGAAAAATTCAAACAATTAGGGGTACAGATGTCTAATCCCGATCGAGATGAACACCAGACATCAGGTGGTGGCAACCGCCAGAACAATCGCAAAGCAAAAGAGACTTTGAACATCAATTTGAACAAGAATAAAAAAAATTTGGCTGTCAATATGGCTTCGCCTACATCCACTCCGACTCCTTCTGCACCTCCACCGAGGGAACCTCGTCCGAAAGTAGAATATTCCTTCGACGAGAATGACACTGCAAGCATTTTTGAATGTTTACTCAAAAGCAACAAGATTCAACTCCCAGACCCAAAGAAACCTGATAAAGTCGGTAAAATAGATCATCCTAAATATTGTGTCTACCACAGGTTCATTGGACATCCTACTCGAACATGCTACGTGCTCAAAGGCAAAATTCAAGAGCTTGTCAATGCTGGTGTCGTCACTCTGCAGCAAGATGAGAAGACCGTGACTGCAAACATGGTTTCGGTCCAGTTCGGTGACTTTTCTCCACAAATAGTACAACACGGTGTCATTCCTATTCCCAAAGCTACTCTTGAGATTGAGAATCTCCCGCTTCCACCAAATAAAGGTCTTGTTCCCTTGTCTCTTGACAATGGCAAAGTTATGTGGATCCATCCCGATCTTGCTCTGGAATTCGACGTGCCCTCTTCTTCCAAGAAGAAAGGTCGTTCTAAAGGCAAGACAAAGATCTGCAACATGGTGTCTTTTGAACCCATCGTTGACGAAGAAATTCTGCTAGGCACCAGATCAGGAAAAGCTTACTTGAAAGATTATTCTGAAGCTCAAGAGAACCCTACCTCTTCTTCTGAACCTATTCCAGTACAATCTACTTCCTCTGAAGAGATTCCTTCCACATCTTCACCAGTTGTAGTACCTATTCCTCCCAAGCCGGTGGTTGCTGACAAAGGCAAGCAACAAGTTCGTTTTGACAAACCCTTGAAGAAATCATTTCCTACAGGACTTGAAAAGCCATACAACTTTGATATATTGGCTCAATTAGCAAATACACCGGCTAGGCTATCAATCTTCGAGCTCTTGCGCCTTTCTAAAGAGACTCGAGAAACTCTAAGTGAAGCCCTAATGCAGGCTAAAACTTGCCTAACTCTTCTCAAAAAGCCGGAAGCTGAACCGGTCTCTTGTCGTCATTGTCATAGTGTCCTGGAGTTGATTCCAAACATCACTTTCACTCAGGATGATATATTACTGGAGGATAATAGACATGATCGTCCTCTCTATTATACAGGGTATGTCGATTCGATGAAAGTCGATCGTATCCTGATAGATCCGGGGTCTGCTCTCAGCATCATGCCAAAGACGATGCTGGATGCATTGAAGATACCAGTGCATAGTCTTTCAAACACAATCACCACTATCTTGGGATTCAACCAAGGAAGGAGTGAACCTTTAGGCAAGATCCGCTTAAAACTTCAAATAGGCAATCTTCGCACAAAGGTGACCTTCTATATCATCGACAATCATGGTTGTTCTTACAACGCTCTTTTGGGAAGACCCTTCCTCCATGAACATAATGTTGTTCCATCAACTCTTCATCAATGCTTCAAATATGTTGATGACAAAGGAGAAGTTCACAAAGAAGTTGCAGACCTTTATCCTTTCAAGGGTGTCGAAGCATACTGTAATGACGCTCGTATATATAAAGAAGAATTTATGAAAGTGGTATTGGCCATGGATACTGAAGAAGACCAAGAAGCAGTGCCCAAAGACACTCTTATTATACCTGTCAAAGGGCGTGTTTCTCATCCTCAGTCTTCTAAACCACTGGCTATTCACTTGCCAGTCCAGAGGCAATTTACTGATGACGATCAAGATAAAAGGAAGCTCACCTCTTCTGAGCCACTTGTTATCGATTTACGTCGTAACAAGGACAAAAAGCAGCTCACTTCTTCTGAGCCACTTGTTGTTGATTTAACTCACAACAAGGAAAAAAGGGAGCTCACCTCCTCTGAGCCACTTGTTATTGACCTTCGTCATAACAGGCCTCCTCTATGTTCTTCTTCTCCCCCTCTTGTAATCAATCTGACCAAGCCTGCCAAGGCTAAAGGTCCTCTGTAAATACAGATGTACAAATTAATGAAAAAGTATCTACTTTCCAGTATACTGATGTTATTTATCATACTAAATGCTATTTGGATATGTTAGATAGCTTCAAATCATTTACAATAGGAGTTGTACAATCTCTTCAAACAGAAGTTTTATGTGAACACCCAAAAGATTCATATCGTATTGTTCCTGCTCGCAAGAAAGGTGAACGTCCAATACTTTTTAGTAAAAGACCGGAACAAAAATTCAGCTATACGGATGATAGTAAAGTTAACGACACGGGACATCTTCAATTCCGTCGTTACAGTCAATAATCAAAAGATATCGTCCGAAAAATGGGTTATGACTTCAAAAGCGGCCTCAACTACGGTAAGGGAAGAAAGACTCCTCTCCGTACGGCTGTTCCAAAAGGAAAATCTGATATGTACTACAGCAGGACCAAAAGAGGTCTCGGATATGCTTCTCCTCCGATGTTATCCCCAGCAATCTCTGAATCTGATAGCGAGGAGCGTTCTAACTCTTCTGATTCCAGGTCATGGGATTCTGACACTAGCATTGGTGAAGTCCATCGTGTAATCGTATCTTCTAATATGGTCTCCGCTGAACTTTCGGAAGGTTATGACAAGGATATTGAAGAAAATTTTGAAACAGATCCTTGGGCTCAACAGATGGACAATCAGTGGGTACTCCGATTTGAACAAAGAGAACCTCCTACTGAAGATCAACTAGTTCAAGTTAATGTAGGAGAAAGCGAGTCACCTCGCCCAATCTTTATTAGCAAGAATCTTCCAGAAGTAGATAAGCAAGAGTTGATTCTTCTCATTAAAGAATACATTGACGTCTTTGCTTGGAGTTACGAAGATATGCCAGGTTTAGATCCCAAAATTGCTACTCACAAATTGAACATTTTGCCTAATGCTAAACCAGTCAAACAGCAGCAACGGCGATTCAAGCCTGAAATGATGGACGCAATTGATGATGAAGTCAAGAAGCTTATCGTTTGTGGCTTTATTCAAGAAGAACAACATCCTGATTGGGTAGCCAACGTTGTTCCAGTCCTGAAGAAAATCGACAAAGTTCGAGTCTGCATCGACTTTCGGGATCTTAATAAAGCATGTCCGAATGAATTTCCTCTCCCTATCACGGACATCATGATCGACAACACCTGTGGGTTCGAGCGAATATCTTTTATGGATGGATTCTCTGGATACAATCAGATCAAGATGAATCCCGAAGATGAAAATATACTTCTTTCCGTACTCCTCGGGGAGTCTATTGCTACACAGTGATGCCATTTGGTCTCAAGAATGCTGGTGCAACTTACCAATGGGCCATGAGTACCATTTTCAGAGAACATCTTCGCAAAACAGTCAAATGTTATGTTGATGATATCGCTGTTAAAAGTCGTCTGAAAGAAGATCATATCCAAGATTTGAGAACAATCTTCAATCTCATGCGCCAACATCAACTCAAAATGAATCCTACCAAGTCATTCTTGGGTGTCTCTAGTGGTAAGTTTCTCGGCTTCGTTATTACCTCTAAGGGTATACACGTGGATCCCGAGAAGATCAAAGCCATTCAAGAGATGCGTCCTCCACGCAACCTAAAAGAGCTACGAGGATTCCAAGGTCGACTTGCGTACATCAGGAGATTCATTTCGAACTTGTCTGGACGCTGCAGACCATTCACTCAACTAATGAAGAAGGGTGTATCTTTTATTTTGACTGAAGAATGTCAACAAGCATTTGACGACATCAAACAATATCTCATGAATCCACCAGTCTTGGTGCCACCAATCTCAGGTATTCCATTCTTAATGTACGTCCGTGCTATGGACCATTCGTTGGGTGCTTTACTCGCCCAAAAGAATAAAGAAGGTCATGAACAAGCCATCTACTATCTCAGTCGTACTATGATTGGTGCTGAACACCATTATAGTCCGGTTGAAAAAGAATATCTAGCCCTTATGTTCGTCGTTCAAAAGACAAGGCATTACATCATTGGTCAAACCATTCATGTCATATCACGAGTCAATCCCCTTCGGGTATTGATGAAAAAGCCTAGCACGCTCAACTCTCGGCTGGCTACATGGGCTATTCTTCTAGCCCAATACGACATGGTGTATGTTCCTCAAAAGTCTGTCAAAGGTCAAGCACTGGCGGATTTCTTAGCAGCTCATCCTGTACCAGAAATATCTAAGCTTTACGATGAAATTCCAGACGAGACGTTGGAAGTCAACATGATCTCTGAAGAATTTCCGACCTGGCATCTATTCTTTGACGGGGCATCCAGAATCGGACCCAATGGTGCTATTGTAGCAGGAGTTGGAGTTGTTCTCGTTTCTCCAGATGGATCAACTATCCAAAGAGCTTATTCTCTAGATGAATCTTGTTCCAACAACGTGGCAGAGTATAATGCTCTACTCATTGGTCTTCAATTAGCCAAGCAATTGACATTGAATATCTCGAAGTTTACGGCGACTCTAAGCTGGTTGTCAACCAGGTTAGAGGAATTTATGAAGTCTGTCATCAAGATCTGGTACCTTACTTTGAAGCAGCAATCAACATGGCTACATCATTCAAAGCTTTCTTTATTGAATATGTACGCCGAGCTTGCAATACTGAAGCAGATGCCTTAGCCAATCTTGCAGCAGTCTTAGCTGTTTCTATCAGAAGACAACAAGTGGTGATTATCTCTAATCAAGAATTGTTTTGTGTCGAAAACAATCGTAACATCGAATTCAGTAATTTTGCTGAAATTAATGTTATCAATGAAGATTGGAGAACTCCTTTCATCGATTTCGTGGTTCACGACATACTCTCCGAAGATCCTAAGGAGGCTACAAGTATTCGACGACGATCTCTACGGTTCTACTACAATCAAACCACCAAGACTCTCTATCGACGGACTTATGACGGCTTACTCTTGCGCTGTCTAGCTGGTGATGAAGCAAAACAGGTGTTACGTGAAGCTCACGACGGTATCTGCGGAGCACATCAGCCCGGTCCTAAATTACAGGATCGCATCCGAAGAATGGGTTACTACTGGCCCTCTATGGTATCAGATGCCATCGAATATGCAAGGAAATATCGAGCCTGTCAAATCCATGCAGATTTTATTCATCAACCTTCAGAATTTCTACATCCGACAGCCGCTTCCTGGCCTTTCGAAGCTTGGGGCATGGATGTCATAGGTCCTATTAATCCTCCTTCTTCTAGAGGACATCGGTTCATTCTAGCAATAACATACTACTTCTCTAAGTGGGCTGAAGCTATACCTTTGGCTGAAGTCAAGACCAGTAGTGTCATCAACTTCGTCAAACACTATGTCATTTATCGATTTGGTGTCCCTCGATGAATCATTCATGACAATGGACCACAATTTATCAGCCAGAAATTTACCAGATTCTGTGATGATCACCGGATTGATAACATCGCCTCGACTGCCTACAATCCTACCGCTAATGGTTTAGCTGAAGCCTTCAACAAAACTATTATCAAGCTCCTCAAAAAGTTTGTATCCACTAACAAACGTAATTGGAGTGAAAAGCTTAGCGAATGTCTATGGGCCTACCGAACTACGGTCCGCAACCCCACAGGTTTTACACCTTTCTCTTTGGTATATGGTTGTGAAGCTGTTCTTCCTCTGGAACTTCAAATTCCTTCTTTAAGGATTGCCATTGCTAATGAGCTCACCACAGAGAACAATGATCTTCTTCGACTTCAAGAATTGGAGGCACTTGATGAGAAGCGGTTAATGGCTCAACAACATATTGAGTTATACCAAGCTCACATTTCTAAGACTTTCAACCGTAAAGTTAAGGTCAGAACCTTTCAGCAAGGAGAACTTGTTTTAACAGTCAGACGTCCTATGACTATGACTCATATGAGTAAAGGCAAATTCGATGCAAAGTGGGAAGGTCCCTACGTTGTAAGCAAAGTCTTCTCAAATGGAGCTTATCAACTCTCAGAACTGGATGGACGAATTGCAATGATGCCTATCAATGGCAAATTCTTTAAAAAGTATTATGTATAAATGTAAATGCTTGTAAATCATCAGACAAGTTCAAGTTTGTTGTGGACAATTAGCTCAACCTCTCAAATGGTATCAATATATGTCAATGTGTGTATCTACAAGCCATTCTAATCTCTCTTTATATAGGAAGAGAGAGGTTGGGAGTTACAAAGTGAAAAGTCACTTGGGAGTTACAAAGGTGAAGAGTCACCATGATGATAAATTACAACACTCCCCCTTGGCTCTTCACAAACTCTGCTTGTAAACACCTCTGAGCTTATTTGTCGGTCTGTAGCTTGCAGATTCAAAAATGACCACCTACTTGTGCCTCGTTAAAACCTTGCCAAAGAAAACCCAGTGGGAAAAAAAACTTTGGTCGAAGGACAAAAGAGTACACACAGGTCACTGTGATGGGGGTAAACTAACCATTGCAAAGGTGCCTCATCAAAAACCTTGTCAGGGAAAACCCAGTGGGAAAAACCGCTGATCGAAGGACAAAAGAGTACACGATGGTTTAGAAGTATACAACTGGATACTCCCCCTGATTATAATAATCCTTAGTGAATAAGGGATTTGAACTGTGTCTCGTTAAAAACCTTGCCAAAGAAAACCCAGTGGGAAAAACTTTGGTTTAAGGGAAAAAGAGTACACAAGCATACATCAGGATGCTCCCCTTTTCACTCGCACTCGACAGGGCACGGGATATACGTACAACAGGGCATTTGGGGGCGCTCGTTGGGGCGCTCCCCCTCACATGCACACAACAGGGTGCGGGAAACATGTTTCACTTAGGCTAGCTCTGAAAGCTTCCTAAGTCCAATCGCTCTGACATGTTTCTGGAACGAGTGTTTTGGCAGTGACTTGGTGAACAAGTCTGCACGGTTATTCTCCGATCCAATGTGTTGCACTTCAATCTTCTGAAGCGCTTGTTGTTCATGTGTAAAGAACAACTTGGGCGATATGTGCTTGGTAGCATCCCCTTTGATGTAACCATGTTTCGCTTGATCAATAACAGCGGTATTGTCCTCATAGACGACAACAGGTTCATCTGGGTCATATGGAAGATCACATGTACTTCGAATATGGCCAATAATAGCTCGAAGCCATACACACTCTCTAGTCGCCTCATAGAGCGCGAGTAGCTCAGAGTGGTTCGTTGAAGTAGCCACTAAGGTCTGTTTGCGAGACCTCCAAGAAATCGCCGTGTTCCCAATGGTAAAGACATAACCAGATTGGGAACGCCCCTTGTGCGGATCAGATAAGTATCCCGCATCGGCGTAGCCAACAAGGGTCGCGTTGCTTCGAGTGCCAAGAGCGTTGGACTCACTCAAAACTGCGTAGGGATAGAACAAGCCCAAGTCCGTAGTACCCTTAAGGTAGCAGAAAATGTCTTTTATGCCATTCCAATGGCGGCGTGTTGGCGCGGTGCTGTGTCGAGCTAGATAATTCACAGCAAACGAGATGTCCGGTCTAGTACATTGGGCCAAGTACAATAAAGCGCCTATTGCACCTAGATAAGAGCACTCAGGACTCAATATCTCTTCATCGTCCTCCTTTGGACGAAATGGGTCCTTAGTAATGTCTAGAGAGCGGACGATCATGGGAGTAGCGGACGGCTTAACGTCAAAATGACTAAAGCGTCTCAACACCTTTTGGGTGTAGTTCGCTTGATGGACAAGAATTCCATCTTTACGGTGCTCGATCTACAGGCCGAGGCAAAACCGTGTCTTCCCAAGATCCTTCATCTCGAATTCCTTCTTCAGGATATCAGCAGTTTCTGATAAGTCTTTTTCGGTTCCTATGAGATTCATGTCATCTACATAGACCGCAATGATTGCGTATCCTGAAGTGGATTTCTTTATGAACACGCATGGGCAAAGTTCGT
Organism: Iris pallida; assembly: GCA_029216955.1. Classification (NCBI taxonomy): domain Eukaryota; kingdom Viridiplantae; phylum Streptophyta; class Magnoliopsida; order Asparagales; family Iridaceae; genus Iris; species Iris pallida. Next base: position 6,078,043 of record JANAVB010041017.1, read on the forward strand.
TATTAACGTATCCCAAACCGATCAAGTATTCGCTTAGGCGGTTATACCACATTCGCCCGGATTGTTTCAATCCATATAGCGAACGCCTCAGTCTAATCGAGAACGCGTTCCGTGGTCGGGAACTACTTGATTCAGTCATCTTTAGTCCTTCAGGGACTTTCATATATATCTCTGTGTCTAGGTCCCCGTAGAGATAGGCTGTGACCACATCCATGAGCTGCATATTCAGTTTTTCGGAAACTACTAAACTGATTAAGTAGCGGAACGTTATGATGTCCATTACGGGAGAATACGTCTCATCGTAATCAATTCCAGGGCGTTGTGAGAAGCCTTGCGCCACAAGGCGAGCCTTGTATCGCACAATCTCATTTCTCTCATTACGCTTCCTTAGGAAAACCCATTTGTGACCAACTGGTTTAACATTGGGTGGTGTTGGAGCAACAGGTCCAAACACGCTTCTTTTCGCTAAGGAGTCTAGTTCAGCCTGGATTGCTTGTTTCCATTGTGACCAGTCCGTTCGTCGTTGACACTCGGCAACACTACGAGGTTCCATGTCATCATTGTTCATAATGTCAGTGGCCACTGAGTATATGAACACATCATCGATGACAGTTTCGTTTTGCTTCAAAATATCGTCTAAGCTAGCATACTCGACGGATATTTCGAGGTTATCGGCATGATTAGGAATAGGCGTTTCATCTGGAACGCGCTTTTCTAATACATCGCCGTGATCCTTAATGATCTCATGTGGCAAAACGCTTTTAACAAGATTTCTCCGCTTCCAGGGCAGAATATCTTTGGAACCAACCGGTCTTTCCTTCTTCTTGGGAATAGCGGCGGACTGGACGGCCGATGGCAGCGTCCTTTGCTCGGCGGGTTCGGCCGGAGCAACATGTTTCACAGGAACATGGCGTCTCTCAGGGACGTCTATCCTTGCAGGCACATTTGCAGCAGGTATAATTGATCTCGTGACTTTTGCTAGGTCGCTAAATGCATCTGGCATTTGATTTACAATATCTTGCAGACCTAGAATCCTCTGCACTTCCTTATCACTATGTACAGAGGGGGGATCATGATGAGCAAAAGCGGGCACATGCCACGCTAATTCACGTCGTTTCTCATCAACGTTAGCGTGCATTTCTCCCCCTAACGACGGGAAGATTGCCTCATCAAAGTCACAATCCGCGTGTCTCGCGGTAAAGAGATCGCCTGTCAAGGGCTCTAAATAGCGAATGATGGACGGAAAGTTATAACCGACATATATTTCCCGTCGTTTCTGAGGTCCAAATTTTGAACGCCTTATCGGCTCAATTGGAACATTGACTAGGCACCCAAACACGCGTAAATATGAGATATTAGGCTCACATCCAGTAACCAGCTGGTACGCGGAAAGTGGTTGGGTGGCCATGGGCCTCAGACGGACCAAATTTGCAGCGTGCAAAATTGCATAGCCCCATGCAGATAGTGGGAGTTTGGTGCGCATAACCAAGGTCCTCGCTATCACTTGCAGTCGCTTTATAAAAGCTTCCGCTAGGCCGTTTTGGGTATGAACATAAGCAACAGGATGTTCAAGATTTATTCCCAAAGTCATGCAATAATCATCGAAAGTCTTCGATGTAAACTCCGCGGCATTATCAAGTCTAATAGACTTTATCGGATAATCCGGATGGTGAGCCCTTAACTTAATGATCTGGGCAAGGAGTTTAGGAAACGCTGCATTTCGGGTGGACAACAACACTACGTGTGACCATCTAGTCGATGCATCAACCAAAACTATGAAGTATTTAAATGGTCCGCATGTTGGTTGGATTGGTCCACAAATATCTCCATGAATTCTCTCAAGGAATTGGGAAACCAATCTCGTAGGTTTCACATGGAGTGGCTTGAGATTCGTCTTCCCAATCGAGCAAGCTTGGCATAGGCTTTTCGGATTTATAACAAAATTCTTTCCTCCAAGAGGATGCCCATGTGATGCATTCATAGTGCGAAGCATCGTATTTTGACCCGGATGACCCAGCCGGTCATGCCATAGCATAAAAGTCCTCTCATCAACTGGCGCTCGGCGAATGATGAGATTACTCTCGATGTGTTGTATCGTAGTGAGATACAAACCACTTGAAAGACATTTCAACTTCTCCAAGATACGCTTTTGGCCGTACTGAGTGGAGGTAATGAAAAAATACTCGAAGCCATGTTCTCGAGCAGTTTCAACATGAAATCCGTTTTCTCGAATATCCTTAAAACTCAGTAAGGTACGACTGGACCTTGGAGAATATAAGGCCTCTGATACTTCAACGGGAGTACCATTGGACAACGAAAAATGGGCTTTGCCAAAACCTTGAACAAGGGTTGAGGGTCCCGAAATGGTTGTCACTGAGGTTACTTTAGGCGTATAGGAGATAAAGTATGATTTATCTCTCAAGATAGTGTGAGTCGTTCCACTATCAACCAGACAATCCACTGCCCTGTGGTCCATGCCTATAAGTAAAAAAAATTAAAGTTTGTCACACGTTTGAGGAAAGTGCTCGAAATAGAACTTTAATTTTATCGAGAAAACAGAAAATACAAACCACCAAAAGTTTCATGACTTAAATCAAACATAGATAGAAAATAAAGATTTATTCTTCCATTTCTGCTACAAAATCAGGGGTCTCAAGATTTAGATTTTCGCATTCGTTGACCAGATTTGCTTCGGCCCGGCGCCCCTTGTGATAGTTATTAACTTCTTGGGGGGTCGCCCTGCAAGTCCGTTGCATATGACCATAAGCACCACATTTGTAGCAGAGAGTAGGCGCTTGGCCTTCCACTCTCGCTTTGGGACGACTGGCCCGTTGGTTCTTACCATGAGACTGCCTAGGAGTCAAAGGTCCTTGGTTCTTGTTAGAACCTCGCTTTGGATGGCGAGACTTAAACTCGCCTCTGTTCCTTGGCTGGGACGACTGGCCCTTGTCTCGTTTCCACCGTGGATTTGGTCCACGGAGAGCGTTTGCATCAGGCATTGGAATTGCCTTTGTTCCAGCAGGACGAGAATTATTGTTTCTCATTAAAATGAGACTGTTCTTCTCGTCTAGTAAAAGCTGGGTGATGAGCTCAGAAAACTTGGTGAACTTAGACTGACGGTATTGCTTCTGGAGCAAGTTGTCAGTGGAAGAAAATGTGGTGTATGTTTTCTCCAATAGATCACTGTCGGTTAATATCTCACCGCAGTATTGGAGAAGTGATCGAATTCTGCAGACTTCATTGTTGTAATCAGTTACACTTTTGAAGTCTTGGAAGCGCAGGTTCAACCAGTCATGGCGTGCTTCAGGTAGCCATATGGTCTTCTGGTGGTCGAAGCGCTCTTTCAAAGAGTCCCATAGCGTCTTCGGCGAGGATATTTCAATGAACTCCGACTTCATAGCGTCAGATAAATGCCTACGGAATAGAATCATCGCTTTGGCGTTCATTGAGCGAGTGACTTCCACTTCACGCTCTTCTTCGTTATAGATGATGTCCAAGAGGCCCTGCGCATCTAGATGGTTCTGGATGTCTTGCGTCCAGTCCAAGTAGTTCTTGCCAGAGGCTTCAAGGATGGGAAAATCAATCTTGATCGACATTTTTCTACAACAGGAGAAAAAATCTTGATCAGTCAACATATAAAACGACAGGTTTATATGGATTTGGTTTGTATAAGCAACAACAAACAATCGTAAATAAAAACAACGGTTTTGAAAAAACGATTTTTGTTTAAAAATTATCTTCTTATATCGATCGACGGGCCGATATAGAGAGTTCAATTAATTTCTTGCAAAAATGCATAATTATAAATACAATTTGAGCAAAAAAGTAATATTCGGTCAACCCCTTTCAGTAGCTCTACGTGAATATGACCAGGCGGGAAAATGGGGGAGGAGGGTCACCGGGGACCTCTTAAGAACCAAGCCCCAAGTTCTTTCTGACATCATACCCAAGTAGATGAGCCTATTCGGAAAGACTTCATAAAATTTTTGTCAAATGTAAGAATAAATAAGATTTTTCAAGAAATTCACGCTATTTGCGAATTGTGCAAAATAGGTGACAATTTAGTGCGTGCTCAAAATGAGCGTTGCCTTTGAAAAATTATTAACCAAAAAAGTTATTTTTGGGAGGCCCAAATTTGGCGGTGCCAGAATTTGTTTATATAGCCAAAACCAATTTTTCAATTTTTACGCCATTACGCTAAAAAAAACGTACAACATAAGTAGGCAACAACACACAAAAGAATTGGTGCCTAAGCAAGCGGCACCAAAAAAATATCAACTATTTTTTCGACGTCTAATGAAGCGACGCCAAAAAAATAGCGAGAAAAAAAATACAATTTTTTTTTTTTTTTACAACTCATCTGTTACAATAATTCACTGAGTAACATAAAAAAATGCTACTTAGGCGCTCGTCGGGACGCAGATGGCACTGTGGCGCTCGCCGGGGCGCTCCAAATCCACCATTACCAAAAAAATGTTAGCACTCCAATTTTTCTTTTACAACATGAAAATTTGCTATCAAAAATTTATTTTCTCAGAAATTAACTAACAAATATTTTTTTTTTTTTTTAAAAAAAACTAGTATGCTAAAGGCTAGATTATAGCAAAATTATACATAAAAAAAATTTACAACTGCTAACAGAAAGTGAATATATCAATATATTCACATGTTGCAGCAGAGGGCTCTCTTCCCAACACACATGAATTACAACACTGTTAACATTTTAAGCATAGTGTTACTTATTTGGTTGTTTTTAAGCATGGAAAAAAATATAACTTACTGTTTTTACATATTTTTAAAATCCAGTTGCAAAGCTTTTGTTAAAAACAATTTGCAAAGCTTCTGATAAAGCCCATCTGCGAAGCTTTCTATTAACATATTTTTAAACTTAATATATTACTTACTACTACCAAAAGATTCTGTTGCCTATATATCATTTGCAATACATTAAATCTTTTGAACAAATTTTACTATATTTGGCAATATATATATTAGACTTGTTCAAATATATATATTAGCCTTGTTGTCACATATTCATTAGATAATTCCTTAATTTATTATCTACAAACTTCATATATTTGCTTGTTGGCCGGCATTGTAGTTGTCAAGAAAACGCATTATCAAGCCTTACCACATGCACACAAAAGGCTCTAATAGGACCTAAGCTCTTGATCATTCACCACCCAAAGTTAATAAGTATGATCTAATTACGACGACAAGATGGAAGACGAGCGACGGTGGAAGCAAAAAATTTTTTTACCTTTCTTACCGTACGGTGGAAGAAAGTGGGAAGACGATTGCGGATACGCGGGATCGGCGACGAGCGACGGAGTGCGCGCGGGACAACGGTAGGCGGACGTCGAGGCGAGCGGTACGTCGGGTCTCCGGCGTTGCACGAGCAAAGTGCTGATAACGTGTTGTGGACAATTAGCTCAACCTCTCAAATGGTATCAATATATGTCAATGTGTGTATCTACAAGCCATTCCAATCTCTCTTTATATAGGAAGAGAGAGGTTGGGAGTTACAAAGTGAAAGTCACTTGGGAGTTACAAATGTGAAGAGTCACCATGATGATGAGTTACAAAGGTGAAGAGTCACCATGATGATGAATTACAACAAAGTTCATAAATAAAATTTTATTTTATTATGAATGATAGTACATGATATTAAGGACGGTCACTATCATCCTTCTCTACATTTGGACGCGGACCGCTGCCGTCCTTTTCAAAAATACGGTCAGCAAAAGAGATGAGAACCTCCTTGCTGGAACCCACTAGGAATTTGCAAGCGGCCATCCTCATGGCTTCCTCTTCTTCAGTCCTTCCTGGTTCAAGCAGAAAATCCAGGATGTCTCGCGGTGGCTTGGGTGCAGACGAACCTTCGTCTACTTCTGCTTCCTTTGATTGAACTGGATTGATAGGACATTCTTCGGTGCCCTTCTCAACCTTTGGGGCGAGATCAGCCTTCTTGGATGCATCTCCAGACGACATTTTTATGTTAGAAAAGTGGAAGTGTTCCTTTTTGTTAAATATTTTGTTCTATTTATAGGCAGAGATTCTCCAAATAACGAAGCGACACATTCATCCGACGGTTCATCCGTTCATTCACATTGATCTCACGGTTCAACCGTTCATTTATTATCACCTAACGGTTCATCCGTTTACATTCATCCGACGGTTCGTCCGTTCATTTCATCCGATGGTTCACACATTCACATTCATTCGACGGTTCATCCGTTCATAATCACTTGACGGTTCGTCCGTTCATTATCATCCGACGGTTCACCCGTTCATTCATCATCACTTGACGGTTCATCCGTTAATTATTATCCATTTTTGGTGGTTTGTCCATTCATTCCATCATTTGACGGTTTTTCTGTTCATCTCACATCCACATCAGCAACTTATCGTTTCGATTAAGTTGTCAATTGAAATAATAATATTCACTATATTCTGCCACGTCCATATTACCTCTGAGCAAATATAATGAATATAATTATTTTCCTACAAAATTCAGAAATATATCATGTCCTGTACCTCTGAATATATTTTCTATCTCTATTTATTTATATCTGAACAAGATATGCAACAAATAATGGAGCCACAGCAAAAATGTCTTTTATTTATCAAGCAAAAATATGAGACATTACAAAAACATGTACTTCAAAAGACATAAAGATACAAAATGTTCCACTACGATGGAGGTATTATCAGATTGTCGATCTGCTGCTTTAGAGTCTGCAGCCGTTCTTCACGAGTGGACATCACCCTCCTTCTGGCTTCTTCCATCCCGGTTTCTTCATTGAAAGCAGGCATGGCCACCATTCGACAAGTGATTTCAGCATTATGAGCTTCCACATACTCATCCCTCTCCTGAATCAGAGCATTGAATTGTTGGGTTGTAAGTTGATGATCAGCCACTTCCTCTTCTAATTCCTTCTGAAGACGAGCAATCTCTGCCCTTAGCTCAGCAGCTCTCTTCTCTTTTCTATCAGCCATCAAGGTTACTGATTCCAGCTTAGAGTTATATTCAGCAGATTTCGCAGAAAAAGCTTCCAAAAGGTTCTGAAGATTGACCCTTTCAATGTCAGCTGCTTGAGCCAATTGTTCAAATTCTGCCTGTACTAGAGATTCTATGTCTCCTTGGTTGAGCTCTTTATAGCTTTTGATGGAAATTTCTAACTCATTCAAAATGTGTTCTAGGAGAGTGGCTTGAGCTTCGTCGCCTTGTTCCCGGATAGCTCTTACCAAGAGAGAGGTTGGACCTCTAACTATGAAAAAATCAGTTCCCGCTTTTTCCATCATTCTTTTTACTAGAGGCCCCAAAGATTCAAAAAAGCATCTGGTAAATGATTGGATTACAAGATTATTAGTTGCTATAGCACCAGGAGTTGCAGCTACTCATGTTGATGATGAGGCCATGGGACGTTCAATCTCTCGCGTCTGGACAACGGGTTCTTTGAACAAAGGAGCCAAAGTGGAGCTAGTTGCCCCTCCCGGTTGTTCTTCTACAAAAAGTAAAAATTATCATTTTGCTTGTTGTTTGCTATTGTCCAAGAAGATTAAAGATATAAATTATCTTACCATGGTTGAAACCAGCAATGAGCCTATCATCTGCTGGAATAAACTCTGGCCGAGCAGAAGTAGTTTCAGCCATAACAGCTTGACTACTGCCCGCTTCAGAACCACACGATAAATGATGACTGCTACTAACAACCACCGTCGTTATAGGCACTATGTCCGTGCACGTCGGAGGTGCTAGAAGAGTCTCAAGATCTGCAGAAAATACAAATAAAGATGTTAGCTATCAAATTATTTAAGAGGAGATTGCTAATTTCATTTTATACCTTGAGGCTCAGTAGCGGGAGTTTCTTTCAAAGCTTCTTCATCGGCTGCTTTTTCTGGAGATACTTCTACCCTAACATCCTTTTCAGGATTTAAAGTATCAGCAGCGTTTTCTGGAACCTCAACATCCTCTTCAGGATTCAAGGTATCATCAACAGCATTAGGAGATATATGCTCTTCATCTCTTTTGAGATCTTGTATATATTCATCAATATTCTGAGATGAAGAGCTCTCTTCATCTTCATCTTCTTCTGGTGCATTCCTGCTGGTATTTGCAGCTTGATCACAATAGTCATCCAGCGGGCTGTAACTGCAATCTTCTAGAGCTGCAATCACTTCGCGATCTTCCTCTTCGCGGAGGGTTCTAGGAGTAGGCGGAAGTTGAATCATCTCTGCAGCAGGTAAAAGAGAGTGTACAATATTTTGCTCTTCCTCAACTTTCTCCATAATACTTCATCTGGGCTCTTCGGCCTCAGTTCTTGGATCAAGATCTTTCCTCTGCTCGATCTCTTCTCCATGTTCTGGACTAGGAGTTTTATTCCTAGGCTCTGAAATAGGAGTAGGAGATGGCAAAGTTAATCCAGCTGCAGCATCCATTACCATTGAAGACAGGGCTCGATTTCTTCTTTGGGCCAGTTTTTTTCTTTTCAGATGCCTCTCAGGGCTCTCAATATTTACAGTCTCGACTTGTCTTTGGACAGAGGTCGGTGTGGTTGCCTCTTCTTGCTGGATTGTCTCGACCAGCTGCCGAGATTGGGATCGAGTGGTAATCTTTTCAGAAGAATGATCTAAGATCAATTTCTTCTTTGCTGCTGGAGCGGGAGGTTCCTCTCTTCTCCTCCTTTTTGCTGGAGATTTTCCCACCTTCAAAGAGACACGTAGTGGCGTGTTAACTTCTTGAGGGAACATAACATCCCTTGAAGCTTCCAAAGGCGCATCTACTGGCTCATGTACTTCATCGTTTCCTATGAGCGACATGAGAACCCCTCCCCTCTTCAATCTTGTTGAAGATGCAAAGCTATCTGCCAGGTTGAAGTTCTCAGCAAAAGTGTTTGAAGATGTATAAAATACTGAGTATATAAATAGCATCCGAGGGCCATGATTGTTGTTTACAGGCATCGAGAACGTCGATTTCGTATCTCGAGCATTATAATAAGCCCATGCTCGGGCCCCATCTATCAAATAACCCTTTCCCTGAAGACATGTGATAGCATTCCCCACATGAAATTGGTCGTACCCGAACTGCCGAACAAATCGACTGGGGAGATACGGCTCTAAATAACATTCATCTTCAAACCGGTACACCAAATGGGACGGTCGAATTGTTTTCAACCACTCAAAAGCTGCACGGCTCAGAGGATGCATCTTCGAATCAATCATATTTGTTGGCATTTGTTCGTAACCAGCAGGAGGATGGGTGCAATAAAAGTTTCATCCTTTGTTCAAGTTCAGAGCATATCTACAATCTCTCAAAGCAGTGTATTTCCACTTACCATGAGAGTATCTTCGTAAAAAGCTGCCGTCGACCGGTCCCATGTCGGGGTCCATCAAAGTGGGATGGTGAAGTAGTAACCACCCAAATAGATATGTATATGGTAATTCCAACCGTGGAAATTCTTTTTCACCCTTGGATTTCAGCATCAGATCGACGTATAGACGAAGACCAGCATTCAGCTTACAAGTCATTGCTGACAGAAGATCCATCTTATAACCGAAGACTAATCTAACGGCAGCAAAAAGAACACCGCGATGGAAGCGGTCTACAGCACTAGATCCCGGGACTACAAACCGACGGAGCCAATGTGTTAGAAATCCTGCTAATTGGGCTTTTTTGACATCGGTCTATATCCTACTCTTAGATAACTTTCGAGAGTATCTCCTTTCTTCAAAGAAGGACATTGATAATCATCCTTCATCTCTTTATCAAAATTGCCACTTTCTTCTATTAACTTCATCACTTCTGTGTTGCTCAATGGCTTAAAGAAATCAGGATAGCATCTGTCATATTCCTTGGTCTTCGGTTCTTGAATGTGGTTAAGGAACAGATAAGGTAGCCATTTCGAGGAATAGCAAGTGTTTGATGTGGCACTTTTATAAAATAGAGAACAGATTTTATAATGGCATAGCAGTTCCTCGAAGACTGCTACCATTTCTGCATTCTCTCTCCTGAGTCTGTCCAACTCATCATTTGTTGGGACAAATTCTTCATATGGGGCATCTTCCATTGGCAAGTAAGAGATATACTTCATCTCATGAAGTGCAAACCCGATTTCTCCGCTGGGAGTCATGAAGGTCCCTGTTCTATAATTGTACCTCTCTGCTAGAGCTAAGAACAGGTGAGGGTTCAGAGCAAAACCATAGACAGTGGCATGCACTGCTTGGTACAAATTGATTTGCTGCAGTTCGCTTTCAAACTTGGTCAGAATCTAATTTGCTATGCAGCTCCATCTTTTAAAATCTGGATTCACCAATCCAGTTAGTCTGATGTCCTGCTCAGGATATCTTCCTTCGACCTTCGCAAATTCATTTGTGAAAATTGGAGTTCTGACGGGCATTAACAAGAAAGAATTCTCTGGCGGAATGTAATCGGGTTTCAGACCTCTCAACAAAATACTGTACCGTACTGATGAACTGTAAAACATATCCTTCTTACTGGGCCCCTTCTTCACAAAAATTCTTCCTGGACGGGCATCTTGGAACGGTGTAAGGTTCCATTCCATCTTCCTCGGATAGCTCGCGTGAGCATACCGGGATAAGGGGAGGCAGCATGGAATATTTGGTATCGAGAAAGATCTATCCGTCTGATGGACAATCCTTTCTTCCATTCTTGGTCTCGGTTGAGAATTTTTCTCAAAAGCTTCACCGAATAAGAATAATGGTTTCTTGTGTATGACAGCATCTGCAGTTTCCAGAGGTTGTCCGTTCATCAAACATTGCAGTGTCTCATTATCCTGGATATCAAAATGGCCTGACGGGAGGTCGGCAGATCATATTGAGAATAGTGCACATGTGACAAGTCCTCTTTATATTCTGATTCTGAAAGGGTCCCTACGAAGTTCTCGTATTCTGGGTCTTCTCTAGTATTAACTGCATCAGACAGAGAAAACAAAAATTTTCAGTATAAGTCAAAATCAAAGATTCAGTTTGCGCAAAAAATTAGATTGCACAAAATCAGATTGCGCAATATCAGATTGCGCAAATAATCAGATTGCGCAAACAAACAGACTTCAGTTTGCGCTGACGAATCTTGCACAAATCAGCAAAATATGCTGACTTTTGTCAGCGCAGTTCAACCGATTGCGCAGAAAGTCGTCCTTCATAAAAATGAAGAAATAAACTGATTTGTGCAACCAAAACCCTAAAAAGGGTGGCGCAGTATGATCCTATCTCTAAAAAGAGATGGATTCTGAAAGGAACAGTGAAATCAAAACTCTAAAAAGAGTTTTTGATTAGGTCATCTACCTATCATTGCTGGATGTGCAGTTTCATGGCGAGAGGCTCGACGCGCAGCCCTAGTCGATGATTCGGCGGGGGCCTTGCCCTTAGCGGCGGCAGAGGATCGTCGGGGAGCCATTGAGATCGTCGGAGAAGGAAGGTGGAAAGAGCTCAGAAGTTTTTTTTCTCTCAAGTGCACGAAGAAAGCAAGTAAAGAACACTTTGAAGGAATTGAAGAACTATTTATAGTTTTTCAAATCGAAACGGCCGCCTTAGATTGTGCCTAAAAATGGGCTAAATCCCTCAGATTGCGCAGACAGCTCACTACGTGCGCAAATTGATTTCAAATTCAAAATTCAAAGTATTTCGAAATTTTGAATAAATTCAACTTTCGAAAACTTTGAAGGAGGTCTTGTAGGTCCTAAAAAATCAAGTTGTACATATTAAACAAAGTCAGAAAATCAAGAAATACAACTTTTAGATGAATTGTGCAGACATCAGATTGCGTATCCTTCATATTGCGCATGATAGATTGCGCACACTTCCAAGCGCGCAGGCTGACGTGGCAAATCACCATCATTACCTGACACAAATTAAATCTTCTGACAGCTGACAGCGCGGAGAACGAGGCGACCGTTCGTTTAAACGTGCAGTACGGCGCTCGAGGACAGCTGGCAGCGCAATCCAGGTTGGCGCAATCTATGTTGGCGCAATCCATTTCCTGTGGAATTCAAGTTGGCGCAATCCAAGACCTGCGCAATTCAGTATGCGCATTCTATCAACACAAATGACAAAATACACGTGGCATTCATGCCATCAATTGCTCATTACGTGGCAACCGTCTAGGCACGATCATGCGCATTTCAATCAAATAATGCCATGTGTCCAAGACAGTTGGCCCATGATCCAGTAACTGTCTGCGCAGTCCATTGTTGTGCAATCCAATTGCTGCGCAATCCATCATGCGCAGTCCAGAATAACTAAAAGTTAGTTATTTCTCAGAACTCTATAAATAGAGTTTCAAGTCTCCATTCAAAGGGGGATCAATAATCAGAGATCAGAGATCAGATTATAGAGAGATCATACTTCAAAGTTCAGAGAGTTCAGGAGTTCTTGCCCAAGTGCTACTACATTCTTCCGAGGCTTTTTGCCTTCAACTTTCAAGGTTTTTGCCTTCAATTCCAGAGTTGTTTTCAACTTCAGAGGTTTCGTCTTCAAAGTTCACATCGTCCAAGGGATAAAGCAATCGTCTTCTAGATTGGATTCCTACAGTTGTACTTTTCTAGAATTCAAATTGTAATCTTTTACAAAGTTTGTATCAATAAATTTCTTTAACTTTTGTTTTTGCAAACAATTTGCAATCAAAGAATTTTAATGGCAAACACCCCTGAATATAGAAGATGTTGGAGCCCTACTATCCAGCAGTCATATCATAAGAAGCTATTGGTTTGTGACTACTGTAAAAGGCCTGGTCACCAAGCCAATATTTGTCGCAAAAGATTGGAGAAATATTTGGTATGTGGATCTGCTGAACATCGGGTAAAGGATTGCCTCTTATCTTTCCATCGTACCAGAGTACCTATCCCAGTTACACCTATTATACCGTAACCTAGAGACTCTATTCCCATCCAGCAGACCTTACCTTCTACACCCACTGCAGGAAGGCATGATGCAGACTCGAGGGTCATAGAAGATGAAGAGTTGGAGACTGCTCATGCAAGATTAATACTTAGGACTGCTGAATAGCATTATCTATTGTTGTATAAAGTTGTAACATGATGTCCTTAGAACAATCATGAGAGTGTTGCTGTAATTCTCCAATATGAATAAAAATTTTAGTTATACCTTTATGGTAGATGTTTTCCCCGATAGTCTTCCCGGATTACTACAGTTCGAGGCATAGAATTCATCATTGACCTAGTCCTTGGCTCTCTCCTATCTCTAAGGGACGCTATAGAGTCAACCCGAAGGAGGCTAAGAAGATGAAGGACCAGATCAATAAAGGCTCTAGGATTTATCCAAGATGGAACTTCACCCTAGGGAACACCTATCTTGTTTGTGCCCAAGAAGGATGGAACAATACGGATGTGCGTCGACTATCGGACACTAAAGAACAAGTACCTTTTTCTGGATTGATGATCCGTTTGATCAATTCGAGTGGAGTTAAGGTGTTTTCGAAGATTGACTTAAGATCTGATCACCATTAGATCAAGGTCAGGAAAGAGGACATACGGCATTCAACACCAAGTATGGGTAGTTCGAATTTTTGGTCATGTCGTTTGGACTGACGAATGCTTCTACTGTGTTTATGAATCTCATGAACAGAGTCTTTCATGAGTATTTGGATCAGTTTTGTTGTCATCTTCATTGGTGACATTCTGATATACTCGAAGACTGAAGAAAAGCATGAAGAGCACCTGAGGAAAGTTCTGGGAACTTTGAGGAAAAAGAAGTTTTATGGTAAAGCTATCTAAATGTGGATTTTCTTAGACAAGGTGGATTTTTGGTCATGTTGTCACAAGAGAAGGAATTTCGGTAGATCATAAGAAGGTAACTACTATTGAGAAGTGGACTACCCCAAGTTCAGTTGCTGAAGTTCTTGGACTTGGCTGGCTACTACCGGAAGTTGTGAAGGATTTCGCCAAGATCGCTGAGCCAATGACGAAGCTCACAAGGAAGAATGAAGAGTTCATATGGACGGAATGCTTGCCAGACATCATTTGAGGAGCTGAAGAAGAGACTTACCACTGCACCAATCCTTGTGCTACCCGGAGGAACTGGTAGTTTCTCAATCTACAGTGATGCCTCTGGAAAAGGACTGGGTTGTGTCCTTCAACAATATGAGAAAGTAATTGCTTACGCATCTAGGCAACTACGGACTCATGAGAAGAACTATCCCACACATAATTTGGAACTTGCTGTAATTATCTTTGTTTTGAAGTTATGGAAGCACTACCTCTATGGAAAGAAAGTGAAAATATTTACAGACCCCAAAAGTCTGAAATATGTTTTCACTCAGAAGGAGTTGAATAAGAGACTAAGAAGATGGCTGAAGCAGATGAAGGATTTCGACATCGACCTGCAGTACCATTCAGGTAAGGCAAATGAGGTCGCTGAGGCATTTAGTCGATATATGTTTTGACCAAGGAGCGGCACCTGCTAGAAGATATTGAGAAGTTTGGACTGGAGATTATACTGTCTGAAGATGGAAGGAAGAAGCTGGATGCTGATTCAGTGTTGATGAAGTTGCAAATGAGCTCGAGTCTGATAGACAAAGTCAAGGAGACTCAGTTTCAAGACGAGACACTTTGCAAACTTAGAGATCAAGTATTGGCAGAAACACTTGAGGGTTTCTCAAATCGCCAATAATGGAGCTCTGAAGAATGGTACGAGGCTTTGTGTACTATCTGGCAAACTAAGGAACAAGCTAATGCAAGAAGCGTACCAGTATTCCATACATCCTAGCAAGACGTATTGGGATATGCGTACTATTGTTGGGTAGTATGGAATGAAGAAGGATGTATTCAGAATTGAGGTTAGATGTTTAATTTGTTAACAAGTGAAGGCTAGCCGACAGAGACCCGCAGGACTTCTACAGACGTTGGACACTCCGGACCGAAAGTAGGAGCACATAACGATGGACTATGTGTTAGGATTGCCTTGATTCCAAGGAGGAAAGAACACCATTTGGATTATTGTGGACCAACTGACTAAGTCAGCTCACTTTATTCCTTTCAAAGTTGCTTTATCCACTAAGAAGTTGGCAGCATTGTACGAGAGGCACATCTACCGGATTCATGGAGTACCGAGGGACGAGCAATCAGAGAGGTCAACCCAGACGCTTAAAAGATATATTGAGATTTTTGCGTCTTGGAATTTGGAGGGTCTTGGAAAGACCAATTGCATTTGGTGGAGTTCTCTTACAACAACAGCTACCAAGCTGGAATTGGTATAACACCATTTGAAGCACTCTATGGACGTCATTACCATACATCACTTGCATGGACGAAGTAGAAAAAAGAATATTGCTGGGACCTGAGATGGTGACTAATGCAGCAGAGAAGGTGAAGGTAATTAGAGACAAGCTCAGGATTGCCCAAGACAGACAGAAGCATGGGGCAGATAGCAGTCGTCGACCACTGGATTTGAAGAGGGAGATAGTGTCTTTGTGAAGATTTCTTATATCAGATGAACGATCAGTTTTGGCAGAGCAGGAAAATTGAGCCCTAGGTCAGCGGGCCATTTGAAGTTTTGAGACGAGTTGGAGTAGTAGCATACCGGTTAGCTCTACCAGCTAATCTTGAGAGTGTGCACAACGTCTTCTATGTATCACAAATCAGACACTACATCCCGAATCTGAGTCATATCTTCTGGATCATTCAGAGTTGGAGATTAGATCAATCCTTATAGTGCCAGAGAAGCCAGTGTTAATATTAGACAGAGGTGAGTCGAAGATCAGACACTCTGAAGCTGCCACATAACTCCAAATTCTTACAATCATTATCTTTCGTTCTAGACTTGATTGATGCTGCTAAGTTAGCCTAGTTTTGCGAGCTTATTCTTTATCGAGCTTGATCATGACAGTATTTTATTGGGTGCACCCACTAATATATTGTCTAATCAGGACCGGTGCATGATGGTCTGATCAACCTCGTGTACTTTGGTTCGCTTTTATATTATTATTTTACGTAGATGGTGACATAGTTAAAACTTGCCCCTAAACGTCTCATCCATGACTGCCTTGGCAATTCTTATTATTGGACCTGAGTTACGGGCGTAGTATCCGTACCTGTTTGATCTGAAGTTTTTCTCCTACCCTATCCTTTAATTTCGAGGACAAAATTTTCTAAGGAGGAAAGGTTGTGAAACCCGTAAAATTTAGATTTGCAAATTTTAAATTATAATTATGATATTAAAATAAAACTTTTGCTAAAATATTATTATTATTAATTAGTGAATTTATGAAAAATATTTTTAAATAAAATATTTGGACTTTTGGTGTTATCCCGAACCCAGACCCGTTCTTATTTTCCGAAACCAAAATCGGTTTTCGTATAATAATTCTAGTTAATTAATTATTATTATTAAAAAAAAATAATTATATATATATATATATATATATATTTTTGGAATTTCAGTTTTGGACCAGACCGTCCCAAATTTGTTCCGGACCCGTCTCAATCCACTTTGAATTTGGGCCCAAACTTGATCCATAATTCATAATCATATTTGTATTTTTAAAAGAAAAGAAAAATCAAGTGATTATTATATATCACTCATTTAAAACCACTTTTAACTCACTCTCTCACTATTCATTCTGATATTATTTACTACTGGAGAGAGAAGAACCATTCGGTTCCTTCTCGGCCAACGTTAGCAGCCGACCCTCGGATTTTCCGATGGCCAAACGGCTGATTGCTCAACTCCTCAAGAATCTTCTATATAAATCCCCTCCTCCACTCCTTCTTCCTCATCTTTCTCCATTTTTCCCCAAACGTGCCCTAGATCCCGACCACCCGGAGCTCGACACTTCTCCGGCGCCACCGCCAGGCCGCCACTCTCGGCCGCGTCTCGTTTCCCCGAGCACCCCTCCAGCCAGCGCCTCATCCACCTCCGCCCCGTGCCCTCGGCCTCCCGCCGACGCCGAGGCTCCGCCCGCCGGACCCCCGATCCGGCCGCGCCCTTCCAGCGCAACCCCGCGTGACTTCCCCGGCCGTGCCCCGCCTCCGGTGCCCGCTCGCTGTTTCCATCGGCAGCCCTGTGCCCGGCCAGCGTCCAGCTTGTGCTCTTCGACGTTGTCCGATCACGTATTCGGTTCCGTTTCTGCGGATTCGTGTGTTCCGAGTCCGAGGCAACCCTTCGGATTCCGTCAACTTGGGTAATCTCTGGTAATCACAGTAGTTCGTCCCTCTTGTCATGGTCAATGATGAATTTGGTCCTCAATCCCGTTGCGGGATTCGGTTTAGTTGAGTTCGATTTCGGAAAATTTCCGAAGTCTTCTTTGGTTGTGCTGTGGTTGGAGATTTTGATTTTTGTTAATTTATTCGGAATTTCTGAAACTATTGGGTTCAGTGGATTTTGTCCCTATGGCTTCTCAGGAAATTCCGAGTTGATTTTGGGTATATTATTTATCCGTGTTTTGTGATAATTTCGAGTTCTGTGGGATCTTCGGGAGCATGCTTAAGTTCAATATTATTCTCGGGTTTTAAAATTACTGGTGGAAATAATTTCTTAGTGGTTATTCCCTGGTTTGGGATTTATAAATGGTGTTTACGGCATACTTTTCCAGTTTTGGGTTATCCCGAAAATAGAGGGAATGCTGCCAAAATTTTCTGTAAAATTTAATTATATAGTTTTAAAATAATTTTCGGAAAAGAATACTATTTTGGACTTTTGGGCAACGACCGTAATTAGTCAATGAGCCCTGGCTAAGTGCAAACGAAACCGGTTTCGCCCGGACGTTGAGGCATTAGCCTATATGATGATTGGACCAAAAATCTGAGACTCACTATTATAATTTAAGTTATTAGTTTATTTATGATTATTTTGTAGGAAGATTACAGGACTAACAAGTTTTCTTTTTATTTTAATTCATTAGCTTGTAAGGGCATAAGCTCATTTACTTTTCTGCAAATTGTAATAATTAGTAATTGTAGATTTTGGATTTTCTGGTTATGGTGCGGACGCATAATTTAGGATTATTAATAATAATTATAGCAAATTTTAGAAGTTCACGTTTTTCTCATTTAAAAGAAAAATGCATTTTATATATAAATATAAATACCAAGTTTTCCGAATAAATTGATAAATGCAAGTTTTTCCCAGAATTAAATATAAATTGATGTTTCATAATTACAACGCACTAATAATCGCGTTTTTCTTGTGTTAGCTAATTAAAAGATTTAAAATTGACTAGGGAACATCTTAGAGATTACAACTAGCTTAGTTAGCATTGGCGATTCTTGGTTTCTGAGACAGCTTATCGAATGTAGGATTTCGAGGAAGAGTCTGAACTTCCATCCCGACGTATCAACCTTTCTAGTCCAGTCAAACCTGAGGCAAGTACATTTTTGTGTTAGTTTACAATTATTTAGTAATCGTTTTATTGCAAGTTTAAACCACGATACAACACGGAACTCTCTCTGAGAGCACTGACTGTAACTACTGTAACTATTGGGGACTGGGGAATAGTGTAATGAGTATGACCATACCCCACTGTAACAAACCCCACTGTAAAAAATTCCATATCTTTACTGTAACAAACCCAAACCGGTCATATTTCATTGCCTATTCACATCACAGAACTGTAACTGTTTTAAAACTGTAACTGCTTAGTTGATTTTCAAAACTGTTTAAAAGTGCATAATTCTATTATTATTTCAATTGTCAAATTAGCATGAATTGTACTTTGCTCCCTCCTAACTGGAGACCCAACATTTTAGGTATCACTGATGAGGCTTTGTTCCGCGATATTTTCGAGGTCCCAGCTAGAGGACGATGATTTCAAGACTGATGAGCTGTTTACCTAAAGTTTTATTTTCTTCATGATGTATGTAGATAATAGTTTTAATTTGTATCTTTCATTTCATTGTAAAAGTTTTTAAATTCGGAATAATAAATTGTGGCAATTATTGTGTTGTTGATATTACCTGCGAATGGATACAGCTTACTGCCGCCGTCTTAACAACGGTGCAGGCTGGGCATGATCCGATTCGACCCAAGTAATTGGGACCGGGTCGTGACATCGAACACGGGCGCGGGGTCACCGGCGAAGGAGATCGCCGAGCGGGGTCGGCCGGTGGCCGCGGGTGGCGTACCGGACAGAGGAGGCGGCGGCAAGGGTCGGACCGGCTTGGCCTGGCCGGGGAGCTCGGGACTCCGACGGTGGAGCTCGGGTCGCCGGAAAAACTAGGGCACATAAGTGGGTTTGGAAGTAGATTGTGATGGAGTGTGATGGGGATGGAAGGAAAAAGGGTGTATATATAGGGAGGAGGAAAAACTGTTACCGGAAGGGGAAGAGAAGGGGCACGGCCGATCGGGAAGGCCAAAGGCCTCGACGGTTCCTCCACGGGAAAGGAGAGGGGTCGGCCAAATAAATTTAAGAGAGAGAGAGTTAATAAAAAAAGTTAAAGAATGAAAAGTTCTGGAAAAAGGAATTCATTCCTTTATTTAGAACTTATGATATATTAAATATATAACTTATAATTTATACGAAATCGAGATCAGTTTCGGAAATGGATCTGAATCGGGTTCGGGACTCGGGAACGGCTTCGGGACAGGTCTGGTCCAACTCAAAATCCACGTTATTAATTTTTGAAAAGATTTTTTCTATTAACTAATATTAATAATAATTTGAAAAACTAACTGGCAAACACACATTAATAAAAAAATTGTAACTGGAAAATTACGGATTTCACAAGTATCGATAATAGGCATGAATGTATGTTGAATTCGTGTCCATTGACATGATGGACCAAAGGAAACAAACACGACATATGATGGTGACTTGATACGGAGTCTAACATGAGATATTCATGGCTACGGATTATGTGATAGCATATAGTACTAGCTCGCGTGACTTGTTACTGATACATGATTCATATTTGACTTGACTGGATAGTTCTAGAGCATGGGTGGGGAGGACTCTATCGAAGTACCCGATCGTCCTGGCTCATGAACTTGTGGAGCTTGGTTATTTGTGTGTGCCTCGGTCTCTGTAGCAGAGCCTTTGAGACTTGTTTCGTGTTCATTCATTAGTATCACGACACGGTGCTCAAAAAAAGAAAAAAAATCACAAAGAACTGATTTCAAATATTTCACTTTTAGAAAAAGAAAAATAAAAAGAAAATATAGCACATGAGTAAAATATTTAAAAAAATCCAAATAATTATGAGAAATTTATTATGCAACATCCCCTAAAAAACTTTTATGCGATAAATTAGCATAAAATATACATGCAAAGCATGTATATATATATATATATATATATATATATATATATATATATATATATATATATATATATATATATATATATATGCCAAACTCCTCTATATATATATATATATATATATATATATATATGCCAAACTCCTCTAGTCTAAGTGGTTAAGGAGGGAGGCATAACCCTAGAGGTTGCGGGTTCGAGCGATAGGAGAGGCACATTAATTCCTGTATGGGAAGAATTATGCGAGTAGGGTAGACGTTGAGGTGGAGGCCATTCGACAAGGATTTTTTTTTTTTGCAAAAATTACCTTCAATATATATACTAATTAAAAATAATAGATGGAATAAATCCCATTGACAACTATTTAAAAGATACTTTATGGAGGAATTAATATTTTGGAAATCGAAGGATTCATGTTACTTGCTAAGCCTTCTAAGTTGTTACCACGAAATTCGAATGGTTGAATCCATAACCGATATAAATAAAGACAATAGAGTTAAACCAACTCATCAACATCAACCACTCAAAGTGCCTTTTAATCTTCCAAATTTTAATTCATGAATAATAAACACGAGCAATACACGTGCACGCACGCGCGCGCGCACACACACACATATATATATAGTTTGGTGAAGTGGTTATAATGTTAGACTTGTACATGAAAGGTCTTGGGTTCAAATCTTGGTTGCAACAAAAAAATGTTTAGTGGTAGTGGTGAGGCATGCGGCCTGAGTGGTCAGGAGATCGATTCCCGGTAGGAGCATTCGCCACAATCACCTTCTTTCAAATATATATATATATATATATATATATATATATATATATATATATATATATATATATATATATATATATATATATATATATATTCTAACGCGTGCGGGCTCAGTATAATCGTGTGTCCCACGCACACGATTCTTGGCCTGTCGTATGGAACGACTTTTGGAGTGCGGACGTAGTCCGTTGGCCTTGTCATCATCGCCGTGCACACGCACCCCGTGCACTCCGCGCGCTCCAGAGCTCCGCTCAGCAGCACACCGTCTTTCGACGGCAGTTACTCAATACCTCGCTTTGCCCACGACGTCGAAGAGACGCCCTCGACGACTAAGGGTGACCGCCCGTACGACGGCCACTGATTCCTTATCGCCTGCGACTACCGATTCCGCCCAGCCGCCCGTTCTATGCGCACGACGTGCATATTGGCGACGATCGCCGACGCCCTTACGATCGAGCATGCGATCGTTTATGGCGGACGCCTTCTTGTCGCCCTCAGCAGCGCCGCACGACGGGCCACGTGGTCGGCCTGTCGCTTATACCCGTGGGCGAACGGTGCCGATTCCCCGATCCGTCGCACGACGACCGTTGTAAAACCCCTAAATTTCTACTATTTTTAATTTATTAAATTTGGTACTAGTTTAATTTTTTTTTGTATTGTACGGTACGAATATGTGCGAGCGTACATATTTTAGAAAAACATTTTTTCTATTTTATTACACTTTCAAAATATTATATAGAATTATTATTCTTGCTATAAAAAGTCTATGGTTTTTAGTAGTTATTAATAATAAATAATATTCTTCATGCAAAAATATTTATTTCATAAATATTTTATTAAGTTTATTTTTAAATAATAAGGTATTTTCGAAATTAATTATTATAGTATTTTTGGAAAACATATTTTTGAAATATTTGTGACAATTTAAATTTGATTTGATTCCATGGATACATTTAAATAGATTAAGTTAATATCTATAATTGGAATTTGATTTATTGATTTGATTTTAAACTAAGGGAATTAAATTAGATTTAATTGGATTTGGATTTGGATTTGATTTGATTGATTTTAAATTAATACATGAATTATCTATTTTGGGTTTAAATATTCCTAAACTTTATCCAATTGGGAATTCCCACATCCTATAAATAGGCAGGTACTCCTCCAATATTTTTATCATCCACATTATTCCTCCACAAATACTTCTCCATAAGTGCAGTGCCTCGTGTCCGTGTTCCACGTCCCAAATTCTTATTCCATAGGTTACATATACATTCAATTCCCCGTGTCGACAACCCTGACACCATATATCAAATTCCTAACCTATCCAAACCCGCAACCACCAAGATCGAACCCGTCACCGTCGAACCCCTACCGTCACCAACAACCCCGTCGACCCCGAGCACTACGCCAGCACCCTCACCTCCGCCCAGGCTTCTCCGGCCAACTCTCCATCAATCTCCTCCTAACCAGCCTCTTCCACCACCATCCCTGCCCCGACCAACTACGACCCCCACCATGGCCAACAATATCCACAGCCTCCGACCATAACCACCTTAACGACACCCCGACCACTGTCCCGAACCACCTCCACCACCGCCCGTACCATCATCATCGCCACAGCCTTCTCCCCGACACCAAACCCGTTGCCACCACCAGTCCGACCCCGAAAACCCGCGTCCAGCAAAGAAAATCCATAAAATTTAGAACCCTAACCTAGAACTCACCCCGTGGTCGTGCTTCCCAGCGCCGCCGTGCCTTCAGGTGCGTCACCGTCGATCGACCTTGCCACGACCGCCGGTGAGCCGCCCTAGGTCCTCCGCTCTTCCGCCGCCGTCACCGCCTGCTCCCTCGCGCTGACCGACCAAAAACCATCCGCCCTTTCTGCACCCTAACCACCGCGCCGGAGTACGCCGTGAGCTCCGCCGCATCTTGCCGACCCCAGGCCGAGCCGCCCGCACCTCTCTCGGGACCGCCCCCATCTCCGTCGAACGAAACCCTAACTCCAGTCCGAACGCCGCCACCCCACTCCTTCGCGGCCGGCGAACTCCCCGAACGTCTCACCGCTTCCCTCTTCCGCCTCACCGCCTAAACCCTCCTCGCGGCACAGCTCCTTGCCTCCGCCGACCCTCTTCCGCTCATCCTTCTCCTCCGCTCTCCCTCTCGCTCTTCTCTCGTCGCTCTCTCCCTCTCTCTAATCCCTCTCTTCCTAAATACTGTTTGTTTGTTTGGAAACAAACTTCTGGTTCATAAGAGCATCTCCAACCCTATTGTGACTTTGGAAAAAAGTTAATGCCACATAGGAATGACAAAGTTTTATTCAAAAGTTCTTCTCCAATGCAATTGTCAAGTCAATTGTGAAGCTTATGTGGTAAAAATTAAAGAAGACATTGTGAAGTTGATTGTCTTGTTCTAAACAATGCACTTGACAATGTCTTCTCTTCCATGTCATCAATTATGAATAAAAAATATTAGAAAAAAGAAAGAAGATGAGTAGTTGTCATAAAAGTTGCCTTGGAAGTTGGAAAAAATATTTTTATTATTTTCTCAATACTTTTGCATTGGAGAGAGTTTTTCTATCTCATTATCTTTTGAGATATAATTTTGCCACATAAACAAGACATTGTCTTGTGGCTCATGCCACATAGGAGCCACCTAAGACTCACAACACTTAACAAGACAATAGGGTTGGAGATGCTCTAAATCAATGAGAAGGAAAACCCTGTTTGTGTGCTGAGTAGAGTTCTCCTCGAAAGAGGAGAACCAACTTTATTTATTATTATTATTATTATTATTATTATTATTATTATTATTATTATTATCCTTGGTTGTTATAGTGTTTTCCTTAGTTAATATCAGTATAGATATGTATGGTAAAAGAGTATATAATTATATTAAATATAAGACTTCTTACTGTTGTTAATATTATCATCAATACAATTATTATTTTTATTTATTTAATTTTTATATTTTCAATCAGTTTCACTGATACTATTAGTTACTAACTATTTTTGATACATAAACATGATTTCTTTCCTATAATTATATTTTTACCAAATTTGGTTTTACCTACAATAATGTTCCCTATACTTCCAAGGATTTATCTAAATATTATTTTTACTAGTAACTATGGTTTTCAAGCATTATAAATAGTTTTCAAAAAGGGGCATATATATATATATATATATATATATATATATATATATATATTATTATCCTTTTTCTTTTGAATTGTCTTATATCCATGACAACCCTTTTTCCTATCCTTCCGTCCATGACTTAAATCCTATTATTCCTAATCTTTGCCAATTTCGTACTCCCATATGTCTACCCTAACTATTCTGACCGTCCTGGACCCAATGGGACTGTCCGTGCCACCATCAGAGGTCCTCTTGCATAGTTGTTGCACCGAAGTCTCAGTTCATGCCAGCTTGATTATCGTAGCACACCAGGCGTACTACCAGGCAAGACACCTTGCCATTTGCTGTCTATTTATTTTAGCTCATATTTTATGCATTATTTATTTTTTTTATGCAAAATAAATTATGATACATGGCACAACTGTTAGAACTTACTGTTCATTTATTTCCTGTTATGTATTATTTTTCTTACACATTAAACCTAGATTTAAGGGACCACCATGTGTGTTGCATTCATTAGCCTTGACACGTTGTAATACGAAGTTGTGTGTCGCATGTAGAACACGAAAGTGCGTGATTGGCTGGCCACCAGTACGTACAAGCCGTGCGATAGGAATAACCGCTAATAGAGGTTGCATGCTAGTTTAACTTAGCGGTTATAGTGGTCTATGTTGTGGATACAACATAGTAGGCATTGGATGGGGAGGACAATTTCTTAACGTATGGGCTTCTATGCACTTTCCTTATTACCTGTGCGCTCCGTCGGAGATGCAGGCTCCAGGTGCCCTCTGACGTTATCCAGAGCGTTATGGACGTAGCCCCTTGCACATGATACCCTCTGACGATCTTCGAACGTTACGGACGTAGGCCCCTGGTGTCCTGTATGGGGACTATGCCGATCCTATTCAGCCAGGGCCCATGCGTAGGAAGGATTGTTCTTAACTATATTTAACTTAGAACGGTTAGGCACCTTATCCGTTAGGTACGAGTACTTTTGGTTTGGGTACTTGTATCTGACCGTGGCTTAGAACAATAACTTGTCGCGAATTAGTTTGTCACATCTTGTCCTTGTTTGGTTGTAGGTGCGACTTACTACTTCGATAAGAAGGTATTGAACCTTGTTGGGGTCCGGATACCATATTGGATTCATAGCATAGGAATATACGTTACCGTAAATTAGTTTACCATCTCCTGTCCTTGTTTGGTTGGGGGGATGGTACGCTCGTTCAGTAGGTGCGTATTGGACCATGTTATAATTCGATTTACTTATTTAGTTGAGCAATATTTATTCAGTTTATATGGCATGATATTATGTGTCTTGTTACGTCCCTCTGAGGACCTGGTTGTCTTACCAGGTGTGTGCTATTGTCTTTCGCAGGTGTTCTAGCTTTAGCCGTGATCATCGCTACTTCTACGAGGATGATTGCATTTGGATCGTCTTCGCTTCGCTTGCCACTCATTTCATTTTCTATGTACTTTTCCTTATTTTGTTGGTAGTGGATTTGTCTCCGCCCAACATATTATATCAAGATAAATTTATTCTCATTATGTGATCTTTTATTCATTTATTCTGTGTGGATGAGATTAGTTATGGTTCTACTGCATTTTACAACTTATATATTTATACGAGGCTTCCATATATTGGAGTATACTTCGTATGAATACAGCTGGCATGTCTACGTTCCTAGTCCTACGTATTTTGGGACTGGGGCATTACATGTTTTTGTGGTGGCCCATGCAGGTCAAGATAAATTATTTGGTTACTTTACCGTACCAAGCAAGCCTGCGTATAGGATTAGAAGTCTAGGATCTCATCTACATACTTGACCTCTTTCCTTGATTTTATCTACCGTTTGACTCATCAATTGCATCTTGCTTGCTTCCTTCCATCCCTATTCTTATCTTCCCTTCGTGCTTGCTAGAGATTGACCCTACTAGTTAGACGTCCCAAACACCATTAGTTTAATTCTTTAAGTTGGGTAGAATACCTTATGAACTAGCAACCCCTTTGACCTAGTGACCTATATTAGCAAAGCTTATTTAGATCCTAGAATCGAGAGGACCTAACCCGTCTAGCCAACCAAGAACTTGGACAAGAAGACTATAGGACAACTGTATGACTTAGAATCATTCTACCTTCTTTAAATCTAAATCTCTCGTACCTATGTATTTACCGTTTTGACTAATGATGCTAATGTAGCCTAGTTTTTACAAGCTTGTTCTTTATCGAGTTTGTTCATGATATATGCTATTGAGTACTCACTAGCCTATTGTCTAATCAGAACCGGTGCATAATGGTCTGATCAACCAAGTGCACTTTGGTTCGCTTTTGTCTATTACTCTACGTGGATGGGAACATAATTAAACGTGGCCCCTACAATCCCATCCACGACTGTCTTGACAATTTCTTTGAAATTATTCGATCGTCTTTGAATCACGTATTCGTATTCGATAACGCCTCCTTCGAACTCTATATTGCTTTCGTCTTCACCTATTTTTGGAGGACGAAAGCGTTATACTAAACTTCCTTTAACCTTCCCATCGACTATGACCATTCTCACTCGATATTGCTATATCTTCATCCCGAACTACTCGACTCTATCAAGACCCTCTAATCGCTTGATTAAATCGAATCTATTTCGTGCTCTTAATCGTGATCCTCATTCATTCCGACCGTATCGTATTATTTTCCTATGATCTAGATCGCAATTACTTGCGGCAAGATTTTTGTTATTGATTGTTCCCCCTCGATACCCCCCTTTGTGTCTTCTCACCCCCTTGCTAATTCTTAATTTCGAGGACGAAATTCTTTTAAGTTAGGTAGGATGTAAAACCCCTAAATTTCTACTATTTTTAATTTATTAAATTTGGTACTAGTTTATTTTTTTTGTATTGTACGTCACGTAGTCGTATTTTACGTCGTGTGCGAAAGTTCGTTTTTTCGAATTTGCTCGACGAGTGCGAATATGTACGAGCGTACATATTTTAGAAAAATAATTTTTCTATTTTATTACACTTTCAAAATATTATATAGAATTATTATTCTTGCTATAAAAAGTCTATGGTTTTTAGCAGTTATTAATAATAAATAATATTCTTCATGCAAAAATATTTATTTCATAAATATTTTATTAAGTTTATTTTTAAATAATAAGGTATTTTCGAAATTAATTATTATAGTATTTTTGGAAAACATATTTTTGAAATATTTGTGACAATTTAAATTTGATTTGATTCCATGGATACATTTAAATAGATTAAGTTAATATCTATAATTGGAATTTGATTTATTGATTTGATTTTAAACTAAGGGAATTAAATTAGATTTAATTGGATTTGGATTTGGATTTGATTTGATTGATTTTAAATTAATACATGAATTATCTATTTTGGGTTTAAATATTCCTAAACTTTATCCAATTGGGAATTCCCACATCCTATAAATAGGCAGGTACTCCTCTAATATTTTTATCATCCACATTATTCCTCCACAAGTGCAGTGCCTCGTGTCCGTGTTCCACGTCCCAAATTCTTATTCCATAGATTACATATACATTCAATTCCCCGTGTCGACAACCCCGACACCATATATCAAATTCCTAACCTATCCAAACCCGCAGCCACCAAGATCGAACCCGTCACCGTCGAACCCCTACCGTCACCAACAACCCCGTCGACCCTGAGCACTACGCCAGCACCCTCACCTCCTCCCAGGCTTCTCCGGCCAACTCCCCATCAATCTCCTCATAACCAGCCTCTTCCACCACCATCGCTGCCCCGACCAACTACGACCCCCGCCATGGCCAACAATATCCACAGCCCCCGACCACAACCACCTTAACGACACCCCGACCACTGTCCCGAACCACCTCCACCACTGCCCGTACCATCATCATCGCCACAGCCTTCTCCCCGACACCAAACCCGTTGCCACCACCAGTTCGACCCCGAAAACCCGCGCCCAGCAAAGAAAATCCATAAAATTTAGAACCCCAACCTAGAACTCATCCCGTGGCCGTGCTTCCCAGCGTCGTCGCGCCTTCAGGTGCGTCGCCGTCGATCGACCTTGCCACGACCGCCGGTGAGCCGCCCTAGGTCCTCCGCTCTTCCGTCGCCGTCATCGCCTGCTCCCTCGCGCTGATCGACCAAAAACCATCCGCCCTTTTCCGCGCCCTAACCACCGCGCCGGAGTACGCCGCGAGCTCCGCCGCGTCTTGCCGACTCCAGGCCGAGCCGCCCGCACCTCTCTCGGGACCACCCCCATCTCCGTCGAACGAAACCCTAACTCCAGCCCGAACGCCGCCGCCCCACTCCTCCGCGGCCGGCGAACTCCCCGAACGTCTCACCGCTCCCCTCTTCCGCCTCACCGCCTAAACCCTCCTCGCGGCGCAGCTCCTTGCCTCCGTCGACCCTCTCCCGCGCACCCTTCTCCTCTGCTCTCCCTCTCGCTCTTCTCTCGTCGCTCTCTCCCTCTCTCTAATCCCTCTCTTCCTAAATACTGTTTGTTTGTTTGGAAACAAACTTCTGGTTCATAAATCAATGAGAAGGAAAACCATGTTTGTGTGCTGAGTAGAGTTCTCCTCGAAAAAGGAGAACCAACTTTATTTATTATTATTATTATTATTATTATTATTTATTTTTCTTTCTTTTGCTTTTGTTAATTATTATTATTATTATTATTATTATTATTATTATTATTATTATTATTATTATTATTATTATCTTTGGTTGTTATAGTATTTTCCTTAGTTAATATCAGTATAAATATGTATGGTAAAAGAGTATATAATTATATTAAATATAAGACTTCTTACTGTTGTTAATATTATCATCAATACAATTATTGTTTTTATTTATTTAATTTTTATATTTTCAATCAGTTTCACTGATACTATTAGTTACTAACTATTTTTGATACATAAACATGATTTCTTTCCTATAATTATATTTTTACCAAATTTGGTTTTACCTACAATAATGTTCCCTATACTTCCAAGGATTTATCTAAATATTATTTTTACTAGTAACTATGGTTTTCAAGCATTATAAATAGTTTTCAAAAAGGGGCATATATATATATATATATATATATATATATATATATTTTTATATATATATATATATATATATATATATATATATATATATATATATATATATATATATATATATATATATATATATAATCCTTTTTCTTTTTAATTGTCTTATATCCATGACAACCCTTTTTTCTATCCTTCCGTCCATGACTTAATCCTATTATTCCTAATCTTTGCCAATTTCGTACTCCCATATGTCTACCCTAACTATTCTGACCGTCCTGGACCCAATGGGACTGTCTGTGCCACCATCAGAGGTCCCCTTGCATAGTTGTTGCACCGAAGTCGCAGTTCATGCCAGCTTGATTATCGTAGCACACCAGGCGTACTACCAGGCAAGACACCTTGCCATTTGCTGTCTATTTATTTTAGCTCATATTTCATGCATTATTTATTTTCTTTATACAAAATAAACTGTGATACATGGCACAACTGTTAGAACTTACTGTTCATTTATTTTCTGCTATGTATTATTTTTCTTACACATTAAACCTAGATTTAAGGGACCACCATGTGTGTTGCATTCATTGGCCTTGACACGTTGTAACACGAAGTTGTGTGTCGCATGTAGAACACGGAAGTGCGTGATTGGCTGGCCACCAGTACGTACAAGCCATGCGATAGGAATAACCGCTAATAGAGGTTGCATGCTAGTTTGACTTAGCGGTTATAGTGGTCTATGTTGTGGATACAACATAGTAGGCATTGGACGGGGAGGACAATTCCTTAATGTATGGGCTTCTATGCTATTCCCTTATTACCTGTGCGCTCTGCCGGAGACGCAGGCTCCAGGTGCCCTCTGACGTTATCCAGAGCGTTATGGACGTAGCCTCTTGCACATGATGCCCTCTGACGATCTTCGGACGTTACGAACGTAGGCCCCTGGTGCCCTGTATGGGGACTATGCCGATCCTATTCAGCCAGGGCCCATGCGTAGGAAGGATTGTTCTTAACTACATTTCACTTAGAACGGTTAGGCACCTTATCCGTTAGGTACGAGTACTTTTGGTTTGGGTACTTGTATCTGACCGTGGCTTGGAACAATAACTTGTCGCGAATTAGTTTGTCACATCTTGTCCTTGTTTGGTTGTAGGTGTGACTTACTACTTCGATGAGAAGGTATTGAACCTTGTTGGGGTCCGGATACCATATTGGATTCATAGCATGGGAAGATACGTTACCGTGAATTAGTTTACCATCTTCTGTCCTTGTTTGGTTGGGAGGATGGTACGCTCATTCAGTAGGTGCGTATTGGACCATGTTATAATTCGATTTACTTATTTAGTTGAGCAATATATATTCAGTTTATATGGCATGATATTATGTGTCTTGTTACGTCTCTCTGAGGACCTGGTTGTCTTGCCAGGTGTGTGTGCTATTGTCTTTCGCAGGTGTTCTAGCTTTAGCCGGCTCGCCACTCATTTCATTTTCTATGTACTTTTCCTTATTTTGTTGGTAGTGGATTTGTCTCCGCCCAACATATTGTATCAAGACAAATAGGCTTCCATATATTGGAGTATACTTCGTATGAATACAGCTGGCATGTCTACGTTCCTAGTCCTACGTATTTTGGGACTGGGACGTTACAACCGTGCACTGAGTTTGCTACACGGACGCCTCATTCTGCCCCACGCTATATATATATATATATATATATATATATATATATATATATATATATATATATATATTTGAAAGAGCAAATGACCTCTAGCCTAATGGTTAAGAGAGATGATATATACCACTCGAGCCGCATGCATCTCTCTTAACCATTAGGCTAGAGGTCATTTGCTCTTTCAAATATATATATATATATATATATATATATATATATATATATATATATATATATATATATATATATAGGTAAATTATTTATGGAATTGCTCCCACTGGGATTCGAACTCCTGACCACTCGAGCCGCATGCATCTCTCTTAACCACTAGGCTAGAGGTCATTTGCTCTTTCAAATATATATATATATATATATATATATATATAGAGAGAGAGAGAGAGAGAGAGAGAGAGAGAGAGAGAGTGAGTTGTACAGATTTACACACACTCTTATTGTACATGTTCGCTTTCCTCTTGACCTTTTTTATTTGCTTTTAGTATTTGTTGGTCTATTGTGACAGATATGGATTTCTTTCCTCCCTACGTATTTATGCTAATGTTGGGCATGGATACGAGAAAGATGAGGTTGGATACCACGAGTAAAAAATACTTATGTTTATTCTACTTTTTGAATGTAATGTTATGTATAATTTCGATATATAGATTCTTTTGTAACTTGACATATGATATTTAATATTAAGTATGCATTGTTAGTTATTAGAAGACTTGTATAATCTTTTCTATGTAGCAATTCATGCCTCGTTAAGTTTGTGGATGATATAATATATTATATATATATATTGTCTGCCACTTGACTCAATTGACATCCATATCCTATAGTTATACAGGTAACAATTGCAGATGCGAGTGTCAGTGTATTTGTAGCTCTAGTATGTAATATTTGTTACGTATTCGGTTCACCGTACCAAAAATGTTATATGACATTTCTATCTAAATAACCAAACGATAATGATTAATATATATATATATATATATATATATATATATATATATATAGTTTTCTCTTTTTTTTTTCATAGAGAAGGGACGATAATATTGAAAGTTTACTACCTATTGATTTAATTTCAGTTGTCCAATGGAATTGATAGAAACAATAAACCTAACAATGACTAAAATAATTTATTCAGCTCAAATAATCACCTATAAATAATAGACACATTCATGAAATACATGACAGATTTAAATTACCACTTGCCAACAAATGTCATTTTGAGTGGTGGTGTCAAGCTCTACCCAAAAAAAAATATATACACGGTTATATATATATAATGCTTTGACCTAATTGTTAATTAAAAAAAATATGGTTAACTACATGACGCACTTTATCTTTTTTATTTTGTCAACCAATCTTATCATGACTATCTGGTGGTTGGAGACAAACAAAACTATCATCATTATCTGCAAATAAATCACATTCAATTTGGATCAAAAAATTATAGTACTGTTAGCGGAATAAAGTTCAAATATTGGAAGCATTATCAGAAATTTTTAACGACACCAATGAAAGTTTTATTTGAAATCAAATACCAAGATTATAACACAGACTCGATATATGAAAAAAATAAAGTAAAATTTAAGTTTATATAATAATAGAAGTTTTTAAATGATTTAAAGAACTAAAAAATATAGAAGGTAAAGAAAAAGAAGATAAACTTAACAAAATTAATAAAATAAGTTATTTATACTAATTTTTGTTTTGTTTTGGGTTTATTAAACAAACCTCCCATAATTTGAAAATAATTGCACTAATCTTTTCTATGTTTTATTTTTATTATACGGACATCTCCTATGTTTTTATGTTTTACACAAAAGGATTATTACACTATCCTTATAACATAAAGGGAAGAGGAGGTCCGTGTAATTACTTTCAAGGTAAGACATGTTTGTTTAATAAATCGAAAAATATAATGAAGGTTAGTGTAAATAGTCCTTAACAAAATTGATAAAATGAATAAAAAATATGGTGCATTTAAAACAAGAAATAAATACACTAACCTCCTTTGTGAGTATTATACGGATTATCTCTATTACGTAAATAATATACTGACTATCCGTCTTTTAGAAATTTTATAAAATATAGGAGTGGTTAGTGTTAGAAGTTCCTATTGAAAATAGAAATCATATGAATAATCTGTGTAATTAATTTTAAAATAGAAATAATTTGTGTAATAAGTGTAAAAGTAGGAATAGTTAACGTAATTTGTCCACCGAATCCGAACTGAGCCCGTTCAAAACTCTTTCCGCCCCCAAATTATAAACCCCTCTCCTCCTCCACCTCCACCTCCACCTCCTCCACTTCCACTGCCACTTCCGAAAACCCTACTCCGCCGGAGATTCGACGAGAGAGAGAGAGAGAGGAATCCAAAATCCACCGGTAAGTCACTTCCGATCACCACTTCCTCACTTTCCTTCCCACTCAAAAAAAATGGAGGTCCCTCAGGAAACCCTAGAAACCCTGTCCCAGTGGTTCCTCCAGTCCCTCTCCCCCCTCCCCGCCCCCCGCCGCGCCGCCGAGTCGTCCCTCCTCTCCGCCGCCGACTCCCCCTCCTTCTCCCTCGCCGTCCTCCGCCTCCTCTCCCTCCCCTCCGCCCCCGACCCCGTCCGCCTCTCCGCCGCCGTCCACTTCAAGAACCACCTCCGCTCCCGCTACCCCTCCCTCCCCGACCCCGAAAAATCCCAACTCAAAACCCTAATCCTCCCCCTCATGCTCTCCTCCCCTCCCCAAATCCGCAGCCAGCTCTCCGAGTCCCTCTCCATCGTCAGCTCCCACGACTTCCCCCAGCGCTGGCCCACCCTCCTCCCCGACCTCGTCTCCTCCCTCCGCTCCGCCGCCGCCGACTACTCCGTCGTCAACGGCATCCTCTCCGCCGTCGTCTCGATTTTCTCCAAGTTCCGCCACTCCTTCGACACCCCCGCCCTGCCGCATCGACCTCAAGTACTGCCTCGACACCTTCGCGGCTCCGCTGCTCGAGACCTTCCTCCACACCGCGCGGCTGATATCGTCCGGGACACACAGCCCTCCCGTGTTCGAGTCCCAGCGCCTCTGCTGCGAGATCTTCCTCTCCCTCAACTCCATCGAGCTCCCCGAGTTCTTCGAGGACCACATGCGCGAGTGGATGACCGAGTTCCGAGCGTACCTGCACGACCACCTACCCTCCTGCGGTCGAAGCGACCGGGACCGTGGACTCCCTCCGGGCGGCCGTCTGCGAGTGTTTGCAGCTCTACATGGAGAAGAACGAGGAGGAGTTCCGCGAGTACCTCCAGGGGTTCGCGTCCGCGGTGTATAATCTACTGACCTCCGCCCCGCCTGCGGCGGCTGCTGGCGCGGCAGCGCGCGACCAGCTGACGGTCACAGCGATCCGGTTCTTGACGACGGTGAGCACGAGCGTCCACCACGCGCTGTTTGGGTCGGCGGAGGTCTTGAACCAGATATGCGGGAGCATCGTTTTTCCTAATATCAGGCTTCGGGAGGAGGATGAGGAGCTGTTTGAGATGAATTATATCGAGTATATAAGGAGGGATATCGAGGGAAGCGATATCGACACGAGGAGGAGGATTGTTTGCGAGCTGCTGAAGGGCTTGCTTTGAATTATAAGGACCAGGTGACGGAGTTGGTTTCCGGACAGATTCGGAACATGCTTGCCGTGTTTGCGGCGAACCCGGCGGAGAACTGGAAGGAGAAGGATTGCGCAATCTACCTGGTGGTCTCTCTCTCGACCAAGCCGGCGGCTGGTGCGGCCCAGCTTGTCGATGTGGAGAGCTTCTTCACGTCTGTGATTGTCCCGGAGCTGCAGGGGGCTGACGTGAATGCCTCTCCGATGTTGAAGGCGGGTGCGCTGAAGTTCTTCACGATGTTCCGGGAGCAGATCCCGAAGCAAACTGCTATTGCCCTCCTGAGGAATGTGATCGGTTTCTTAAAGGCAGAGTCTAATGTGGTTCATTCGTACGCTGCAAACTGCGTGGAGAAGCTTCTGCTGGTGAAGGACAGAGCACCCTCAGGGGCTTATGCAGTGGCCGTGCAGCCACGGTATAATGCCTCGGATATTGATCCTTGTTTGCCTCAGATTGATTCCCTATCTCTTTGAAGCGCTGAATTTTCCGGAGTCGCAGGAGAATCCGTATGTCATGAAGTGTATCATGAGGGTAATCGGGGTTGCCAACATTGGTGGTGACATTGCCAGGTATTGCATTGCTGGTTTAGGCTTCAAATCTTGCGGAGGTGTGCAAGAACCCTAAGAGCCCAACATTCAATCACTATCTGTTCGAGGCAGTGGCTGCATTGATCAAACGATCCTGTGAGAAAGACCCATCACTGATTACGGTGTTCGAAGCGAGCTTGTTCCCAGTTCTTCAGAATATATTGGTCAATGATATAACGGAGTTCTGGCCGTATGCGTTCCAGATTTTTGCTCAGCTTGTTGAGATGAGTCGGCCACCACTCTCAGACAACTATATGCAACTTTTCCAGGTGCTTCTCTCGCCCGATTCTTGGAAGAAGTCAGCAAATGTGCCGGCACTCGTCCGACTTTTGCAAGCCTACCTTCAGAAGGTGCCAAATGAGCTCAACAATGAGGGGAGGTTGAGTCAGGTACTTGGAATTTTTAACAGGCTTGTCTCGGTTACCAGCACAGAGGACCTGGGTTTCTATGTTCTCAATACTGTTGTGGAGAACCTTGGATATGATATGATAGCGCCTTACATTGGTCACATATGGAGCGCACTATTCACCAGGCTGCAGAATAAGCGAACTGTAAAGTTTGTGAACTCGCTTGTGATCTTTATGTCACTGGTTTTGATCAAGCATGGGCCTACAATACTTGTGGACTCAGTAAACACAGTTCAACCCGATATTTTTGGAGTTATTGTTCAGCAGTTCTGGATACCGAACCTTAAGCTGATATCAGGGTCAATCGAGATAAAACTGGCCTCTGTTGCTTCGACAAGACTGATCTGTGAGTCTCCAGTCCTTTTGGATCCTGCAGCTGTCGAGACCTGGGGGAAGATGCTTGACAGTATTCTGACCCTGCTTGCTCGGCCAGATCAGGATAGGGTGGATCTAGATACTGATGTCCAAGATATTCCTGAAACCATGGGCTATTCGGCATCCTTTGCCCGCTTACAAAATGCTGGAAAGAAGGACGAGGATCCTCTTAAGGAGGTAAAGGATCCAAAAGAGTATTTGCTTACTTCATTGGCTAGACTTTCAGCAGCTTCTCCTGGGAGATTCCCTGCAGCCATTGAGCAGTACGTGGATCCATCTAATCGAACTGCTCTTCTCCAGCTCTGTGCCACATATAATTGCACCATAGCTTAGGTAAGAAGTTATGAACCTTAATTTGTGTAGTGAAATATGCTTTATTATGGTTGTTTCAGTCCACTATATGATGTAGTTTCTTGAGATGACAGGTTTTAGTCATCAACGTGAATGCTTTGCTCTATGAAGCTCTTCTATGATATACTCGTAATATATATTGATGTGCACTATTCTTCGACTTAGTAGCATACCATCATGATAATTCCACTTGTTTGCTATTAGAGTTCAAGATTAATTGTGGATGAAAGCAATTGCTTGGCCCACAACATTGAACTACATAAGAAACAATATGTGACATTAAGGTTATTAGTTCTCCCCCTCAAGTTAGCAAGGTAAGTGAGATTGTTTATATTATATGAGCCATCCATTTTTTACTGCTTTTCGATTCAATGTTGGACATACCAACTGTACTATCTGTTTATATTATCACTTCTCCTAAAGTGAATTCTTTGTAGACTTCCCTTTCCTTATGTTTCAATACCAAGCATTCTACATGTTGGCATAACATATGAACAACCAGGTCATTAATGTTTTAATAATGCAATTATTTTCTTACATTGTTATTGAAGAATGAGATTCAATTGCTCTGTTAATTTCTAGATGTTGAATGCCAACGTGTGTAGGTGCTTGAAAGACAGAACATATATATGATGTCAGAACAATGGACTGGCTGAGGATATCTAATGATCTTAGCCACTAGGATATCTCAATAAGTGCAATTTCATTAATATATGCGCAATGTTTACCATTTACTTGGTTAGTAAGTGCCAAGGAGTGAGGAGGAATGTTAGTACGACCTGCAATAGTTTGATCATTTAAGGAAAGATAGCTGGCCTTTACCGGTCTAATGATCTTAGAATACTTGCACTAATACTGGCTTTATAATTGATGGCTAGCTTGTCATAATTGATATGAGTATGAGGAATTGTGGATTTGGTTTATCTTATTGTAACTTACAACTCATTCTGTTCTTCTGTATTCAGATTTAAGCACCATTCATGTTAGGTCTACTTGGACAAGTCCTGTGTGGATCAAAAGAATGTTATATGATATTTTCTGGGGGGCATTCTGGGATATGCTGATGATATATTGGTGTTGCTATCCTTTTAATGTTAAATACATTCCCATTATTGTATTATTGTTGGTAACATTGGTTTGTCACTTGGACTTCATGAGTAACAAACTATGCTAGTAATTGTTGCAAGGAGACCATCTTGGGTTTCAAACATAGACTTTTGCACAAAGGAGTTGAGTTAGTTCTTAAGATGAGTGATACTTAAATACTTCCTGCCAGGGACTTGCGAACATCTAACAATATTGTCACGTCTAGAAATCACTGATCTTATTACTGTTATATTTTTTGTAAAATCATATGCAGAGTTTTACTTGTGAAGATGTAATGCCTGCCCAAATAAATATACCTTAGGAAATCTTGTTACAACTCATGGTCCTGCACGTTGAATGGACACCAGTACCCTTTTTTTTGTAATCTTGCAAGTTGGTATGTTGTCAAATAATATCAACATTAACTTGGGTAGTGAAAAATTTGGGGTCAAAGAGACTAAGATAATTTGGATGAGGCATTGATGGTAGGGGTCAGCAAACACTATAAATGAAGTGTTCTTTGAAGAGACCTGTCATTAAAGTTCGAGGTACGAAGAGAGAGCAGTTGCAGTTATCAAAGTTCAAGTTCGAAGTACTTGAGGTTGTTCTAGAGAAGGAGCAAGGAACAATATTCATACGATTTTTCCTGAAAAAGAAGAATAGTTTGGATCATGGTTAACTTAAAGTGGCCATTGTCAAGTCAGTTGCAGTTATCAACTAGCTCATGTCATAAGCCAAGGGATTCAAAAGCGGCTGTTACTGCCAATAAGGATGTTGTTTTGACATCCTGAGGATTGTTGTAATCATCTCTACAAGCCTTCAACCTAGCATATGTTGAATATGGAGCATGGCTCAGACTGAGAAAGCTCCACAAAAGTAAATGCCCGAAATTCCTAATTATTGTCTATACTCAATGAGTTGGTGCCACATCCTCCACCACTGTAGCCATGGGGAAGAGAGGTCCTTGTCAAAGAATCTAAAGGCTTGTTGAGAAGTGGAGAACCACCTCTTGGAACCAGAGAACCAGTCGCTTTTGTCCTTTTTCCTTTTTGAAGGAAATTGAAATGCTTTATGAAGTTGCATTAAAGGTAGAACTTAAGTCTAAGAGGGAAATGGAATCACATTGCCAATCTAGACAGGTATTGAGAGATGACATCTTCGGCATGCCTAGTAATACATTTGATTTCATTTAGTATTAAAAGCGCCTCAATGTTTTAAGTCAACCACTGTTTTGGGCTATAGTATCCCATCTATTATGTGAACTGCAGAAATTCAGATTCACATGAATGTTGTGCTTAGAACTTTTGCCATGTGTATGGGTTCTTCACATATTATTAGTCATGTTAGGTGGTCCTTCAAATGCAGGCTAACTGCTATGTTGTGAAAAAGCGCGCTTAAGCGAAAACTAGAATTTGGGCACCTCGCTTAGGGAAATCTCGTCCCAGAAAAGCGATCATTGCTTAAGCGTGCTTAGGCGGCGCTTAATAGCGCCTCGCCTAGTGTTAGGCGCTGAAAAAAGCGCCTTGGTTCAAAAAAAAAAAATCGAACAAAAAAAACCTACCCTGAAAAAAATAGGAACTTTGTAGACTTAGCTTTATGTTTGATGGTATTTTGATGACTATATAGTATGTATGCATTGTGTGGTTTATTGACTATTTTGACCATGGTATTTTTATGACTATTTTGATGACTTTGCATTTTGATTCTAGTATTCATATTGTTACTTTGTTTGATTGATAATTGATATTGTTATTTCATGCATGTACTAGTAGGATTCTATGAAAAAATATTGAAATTAATGTGTATATGCCTATATGGAGTATTTTAGATGTAGGAGGCTCCGTAGGTAAAAATTAGTGAAGTGCTAACTAAGCACCGCTTAAGCGCGCTTAAGCGAGGCGCCAACTTCATCGCCTCGCCTCGCCTCACGCTTAATATAAAATAGGCTAACTGATCCTTTAGTTTATTATATAAAACAATGTTTAATGTACAATTACCTGTCTGTACACGTCTCGTAATTCCTTGCTTAGATTAAGTATTGTGATCTAGGTAGGTTTTGGTTTTACTATTCTCTCATGGAGTTTGGTTATAAATATAAACAAAGAATAGTTTATAATGTCTTTGTTTTAGCACATAGACAACATTTCAGAATTAGTGTGTGCAGAAATTATTTTCTTTATCTGCATAATGGTCAGGGTTATGTTTAAGTTTGTAAGGGATGAGAAATTACTAACACAGCACCTCCCCCCTCCCAAGCTGCACACCAGCACCACCAACAAAAAAGTTCTAAATTGGAGCTTCTTCATTCCCAATTGGTTCTCTCAACCACTCAGTCAAGCTTCCTTGTAAGGCAAATATAATAAGGGGAGAATCATATGTACAGTCTTATTATTTCTGTACAATCAAAGAGGGAGGCAGAAGATGCTTATTACTATCAATGTTTTTGAATAAGATAATAACCAGTTAAATAACCACAATTTTGTGGGGACATGGAAAATATATTTGATTAAGGTTTTTAAGCACGATTGTACCTGTAGTTTTTTTTGTCTCCGTTATCACCTATGTGAATTTCTGTTGAAATTAGCCTATATTATCGGGACAGTATTGGTAAGGGTGGGTGATATTACTGATATATTATACCAGCGGAACTAAATACACAACGTCGCTCTAGGTGGGTGCCAGCTATTCATTCCTGACCAGTTAAGTAATATTTATAAAGTTAATACAGTAACCAACCTGCATTCAATCACACCCCCCTACCCCTATTGAACCCCATGTAAAAAGGAGTTAGGAAAGAGTTTTAAGAGAAATGTTGGTAGTGCAAGATAGTATTCTGGGTGTTCTTTTCTATATCAATCTCCCTTTTATTAGGGTTCGGTGCAGATTCTTTTTTCCTTTTTGTTTGTAGCATTTACAATGTGGGATATCGGTGGCCATTAGATTTTAGTCATCTTTAAAGTCTGCTTTGGCTGTTAGCTTGTTCTTATTTTATGGGATTGAGCATAACTGGACCAATACGTGCTTGTCAAAAGACTAAAAACCTTAAATAGGTTTTATAGGCATGTAGAGTATTATGTATTACACGTCATGCTATGGCCTTATCTGTAGTTTGTTTCTAATCTTTAAAACTAGTGCAAGGCATATGATTTCACCCATTCACTGATGGGATTACGGCACTTCATTTTGCCCATTGCTAAAGGTGTCTCTGTTTGTATGTAGAATGACGACAAAACTATTAAAACAATGTTCGTTCATTGTTCAATGCCCAAGCATTGTTTTTAACCCACTTAATGTGGATAACCTTATGGTTAGATCTGGTGAATGATGATGGCATATACTGCAGGAATATTATTTAGAAGGATGGATTTGCAGAAAAGTTGTTTTTCAGCCTAATAAGGTCCACACCCAGTGTAAGAAATGCTATTTTAGAGACAAGAAACAAATTCGTTTTAGGTGCACTTTTAACACCTTTCAAATGTATTTCACGAGTGTCTGATTCCATTAAAAGCTGCAATCTTTTGAATAATATCTCATGCTGCAACTAGAGTATTCAGCCTTCCTGTATGGCCTACTTAACTTTATAAAAAGTGGAAAACAGAAACAATCTCAATTTACTTGAGCTTGTACACTCCTCTCAAATCATTGTCATTGTCATCCAAGTCTTCTCTCATGCATTAGTTGAGCTTTGACTTCATCTTGACGGGCAAGCTTTACTACATATGTTATTTATAAATGTCTGTTCCTATACATCTAAAACATAAAATAATTTACTCATAATCATAACATTGTTTAAAAGCTAGACCCAGGAAAATTATATATATTTTTTAAAGTAACGACCGCTGCACTGAATTCTAGTGTTGACTAGAGATGAGGGTTGTATATTTAGATTACTCCAATACACTCAGGTGGAATGCCAGTTTTATGGGTTGAGAGTATTCACACTGTGTCGTGTATATTTATACATATAATCCGCTCAATATGTGCGACAGACAAGATGTGAACCTTAATTGCTCTATCTAATCCCATGTTAAAGTCCCTGTCATTGCACCTAGAGTCTTGGTGTGGTGACATGGACTTTAACAACTTTCTTAATGGTACATTCTACGTTGTCAAATCCTGATACATATCGTGTATGAGTGTGCTTGATAATTCTGTCTTTACCGTAAGATACATTATCCCATTCAAATAGATTGGAAAACTAACATAACACATATAAGGAACAATAAATAGTATCTTTTAAGCGTGTAACTAGCAATCATTATAAGGATGACAATAGGATCAACACCATAAGGTCCATTCTAAAAAATGTGGTCAATGAAACACCCAAAAGAAAATAAACCAAAAAATAAAGGAGAAAAAGAAAGCTCAGTAAATACTAAATAGACAAAGAAGTAGAAAAGTTGCATACATTGAAAGAAAAAACCGTCTTGTAATGGACGTACCATGTTGCTTTGGAAAACATATCGTACGATTTTACACCT
The DNA here is from genome assembly GCA_029216955.1 of Iris pallida. NCBI lineage: Eukaryota > Viridiplantae > Streptophyta > Magnoliopsida > Asparagales > Iridaceae > Iris > Iris pallida. Next base: position 6,119,818 of record JANAVB010041017.1, read on the forward strand.
ACACAGTCTGTATCGATAACCGTTTCTATTGTACCGTACGATATGTCTCGTGTATTGTACAAGGCGGACAACAGAGAATACATTATAGTGATTTGCAATGACTATCCAACTAAAACTAGAGTCATGGCAACTGGCGAGCCCATCATGCTGCTGCATATATAAATTATAAAGAGGGTTTGCTTATGAATAAATCTTTTGTAGAAAGAATTGCTATGAAAATGTTCAAGTGTTTTCTCTATGACGTAACCTATGTTGTATTGGGCGCTAGGCGAGGCGAGGCGACAGGCCACCCGCCTCGCCTAGGCGCGCCTAGACGTCGCCTAAGCGTCCGCCCAGAATCTGCTGCTCTTGAATCAAAAAATTATGCATTTATGTATACAACAAATATGTAGTATAATTAATAAGCAATAAACATTAACCAATAAGCACAAAAGTAATATAAGAAGCCCAAAAGATTAAATAATAAATGTTCAACATCAAGAAAAGATAGTAAATATAATTGTGCGGCCTTAGGCGACCCTAGGCGGATCATTTTTTCCCTGGGCGACCCTAGGCGGGCGCCTAGGCGAGCATCGCCTCACCCAAGGAAAATTTTCCCAGGTCGAGGCGAGTCCTCTGTCACAGGCGCGCCTAGGCCGCCTAGGCACGCCTAGGCACGCCTAGGCCGCCTAGGCACGCCTAGGCGTCGCCTGTGACAACATAGGACGTAACTAAGTACTGTTTATTGAACTTTTAAAACCATTTAATTATTCAATAGTAATCACAACAAAGCCCTTCTCCCAAAGTTTTGGTGTGGGCTATAGTTTTTTAGTTTACCGCAAACAGATTATTACTACTGTAAAAGCACAAACTTTTGATGTTCTGCAAGATATAGATTTAACTGAGAATACATATTTGAATAATCTTTTAATTCCGAAATATTGAAGAATGTGTTTTTGGGCTATGGTTAGGGAGGCTATCCCCTAATTAAAGGTGCATGTATATATGGATCCTTTGGATGATACTTTGTTAGATATCTCCATATATGTTAGGTTTATAGTAAAGTAGGTTGGGATAATATTATCCATTTCTCCCTAACACTCTCTCTTATATCTTAATTCTTGAGTAGTTTTATTTGATAAGCCTTTGATAATAATAAGTGCAAGTATTTATTGGCTACAGAAATTCAATGTGAAAGGATAAACTAGTTGGGTTTGAAGCTCGTCGGGGGATGAGGTACAGATACTCATTGTTTCTGAGATGGTACTAGATTGCTCTTGCTGGGGCCTTCAGCGTAAGGTTGGGGTTATCCATTTTGGAGCTAAATAAGATATTATTTTGTCCAGTAGACTTTCAGAAACCTATGTGATGAGATGGTGGGGTGACACTTTTTAATAAGTTGTATTGTTTGTTATGGAGGAGGAGGTGTCTGGATTGCTTGTGTTTTGCCAGAGCAGTTTCTTCCAAGTGAATCGACAAGCTTTCCATAGATGGTCTACATGCCAAGTGAAGAAAGTGCAGGGAGTTGAATGGAGAGGACATTTTGAAAACTTTCTTATTGGAAAATCAGATGCTTTGTTTGCCTCTTCAATTACCCTTTCTTGTGGATATGCAACCACAGGAAGCCGATTTTAGTGACTTTGAGTCTTCTTATAGTAGTAGTTGGTGACTGTGTGTATCCATTCTCGTGGCAGCTCTGGATGATGATAATGGTCCTCGTGCCATCCATTTATCTTTTTTCAGATCTTTTTTTTTTAACTTTTAGGAGCCACAGCTTTTTCATTATTGCCCTGCTACATTAATATAGGCAAATTGTGTTAATTACCCCTATATTTTACACTTATTACATAAACCGCCCCTATTTGAAACTAATTACATGGACCACCCGTGTAGTTTATATTTTCTATAGAAACTTATAACACTGACCATCCCTATGTTTTATAAAATTTATAAAGGAGAAGGGTGGCTAGTGTAATTATTTTCGAAATATGGGTAGTCCCTGTAATACTCATGAAACATGGGGGGTCACTGTATTTATTTCTTAATATTTTTTCTCATTGTTTATGCTCAAGGATTACAGATTGTATTTCAGGTTTTCAGCTGAAAATTTTACATATGTTGTTTATCATCCTATTTCTTTTCAGAAAGCAGTATGACAGAGAATATGTGCTTTGCTTGAAGATTTTTATCGAGGATGTTGTACAAATGAGCCCTCATCAAGCGGTGGATGGCGTTCGGATCTCCCTCATGGCGCAGGGAGTTGCTGGTGTCTCGTCGTGTTCTTAAAATTATTTATTATCCCAGTCCAATGAGCATTTTTATTCTTAATTACATATGTACTGCAGGATTGATATTTGGTTCCCTGCAGTCGATTGTTTGACATTGTTTCCGCCGCCGCGGACATGATGTACTTGTAAGGTCTATTTGTATCTTTGTTGTCAAACTTTTTGATATTGGATGCAGTATTTACTGCTGTTCTATATGCTACTGAACATATGCAAGTTGGACCCACTTTGTGCTGCTCGGAAGCTTTACCTTTACCACTATGTTTCTGTATGGGTGAAATGAAATCATCTGGCAATCATTTTGGGAGAATCACCCATGATTACCACTACCAGTAGATCTTGTTGTCAAACGTGTGTTGTGCGTTGCAATTTCTGAACATCATCATAATGGTAATTTACATCCCTTTTAGATGTGGAGCGAGCTGGGCCATGAGGATTGATGTAACGTGACCATGAGGACTTTGATTATTTCAATCTATTCGTGTCTTGAGGCTTATTTTGAACATCAGAAGGTAGGAGTCTATTTTGTAGAATTGTAAGACATGACGGAGTCCCATTATGGTCCCGTTCCAGCTGCAAAGCGTATACATCTCAGAATTTTTATTTTCATAATATAAGAACTCATTTTGTAATAGAATAATAAGGTTCAATTTATGCCTAATGTACAAAATAATTTTCTCTAAAATTTATTTATGAATATTTATTTCTTTACGGTAGCAAAAAAAAAAAGCCAATCCATCGGTACCCCCATATACATATAGGTAGAGATAGAGAGGGAGAGGGGTCATATATATTCCGTCATTTTTTTTTCCAGAGCATGGTTTCTGGTGGGGAAAGGGAGCAATAATCAACAGCATCAACAAATACATTTCTTCTTTTTTCTCTTCATTTTTTTTCGTCCCAAGCTGCCTTCTTCCATCTCCGCAGCCTCCATTTCCCATTTCACCCTGTTCCCCCACGAGCACAGAAGCGAAAGCGGAGTCGAGTCTGCTGTTCCTCCAGCACAGGCGGCGGCGGCGGAGATAGGACTGAATTTTATTCTAGTATGATTCTTGGTGCCTCTTGTTTTATTAATTTGTGGGATTCGTATTTGTTTTGTTTTGTTTGGGGGGGATGGGTTGCTGGAATCGATGATGGAACATTCTGTACGTATCGGAGCGGCTGCGGCTCTACCCATCGCCGTTCTCCATCCTAGCTCAGGGTTCGTACCACTAAGGGCCGACAAAGCCCGGCGTCCACCTCCACCCGACCACCCGCCTATCGGCGAGACCGAGTCAACTCCCCCCACGGTCCTCTCCCCCTCGGGGACACCGTGTATATAGGGGGGAGATCCAACCCGCGCCGATTGCGCCCCTCCCGAGGCACGGTGGTTCAGGTTTAGAGGCATATCCTCACTAACGCCGCCCGACCGAGCAACTCTACGAGTAGTCCCATCGGCCAAGGGCATCTGGTAAGGTATGCCCCCATTGGCCCGGGCCTAACCGGACCAGGCCTGCCACGTGGAGCCCGCCCGCAACTCCTGCGGCGACTCCGTCCATGCGATCGGCCGGTCGCGCGCTTCCTACATGCTCAAGTACCCAAGGGCGGTCCGATAACTTCTCCTTGTTACCGTTCGTACAGTTGATGGGTATGAATAGTAAATACCCCCATAGGTTCCTATGGGATAGCTAGCTACGCATATTCTCTCGTTAAGTACCTTCCGTATTCAGCTTTCCTTACTCTCATCTACTTGTTTAATCGTCGGAGCGGCAACCGATCGAACGCCCCACCTAAAAGGAGTCCCGGAGGGAACAAGTGGACGTTCTATTTGGACATGAGTCCGAGATTGGCCCAAGAATCCTAACCCGAAATTGACTGGCAGCATATATAAAATTTTGGAGTGTTCATGTTTCCTAGCTCAATCAAAACCCATTTCCATGCCGGCTCAATCAAATAGCCTAAAAGTGTCTAAGTCTTAATTGTGCAAAGTAAGCAGATGATAGGATTTGACAATTCACAAGTAACCATGGATCAATCTTTGCAAAACTTAACATGTCGGTCTTCAATTAAATTTGGGAATAAGTAAGATTAAGGAGAATAGAGTACCAACGAAATCCAAAGGCAGTAGCTTTCTCGAAGGAAAGCTCATCGGAGGAAGCAAACATCCATGAATTCTCTTTATACATCCTGACCTCGAACTTCGACTCCTTGTGCACCACATTGTACTCCTACGACTTGATCCCATAGACAGGACCAACAATCAGCAGAAGAACCCAAACCCTAACATTACCATTTCCTCTCCTCCTCGGAAAAAGAAGGGATTTTTATACGGGAGGGGTTTCCAAAACTCCCCACTTGGGTTCACAAAACACCTTGCTTCTGGTGCTAACGGTCCGGTTTCGAGAATCCAGACCCGACCCGTTTGTTATGGGTCATTTTTTCTTCTTCATCTTTCTGCTCCAAAGTTGTCAATCTTTCTCAATTTCTTCAGGGATAGGGACAGATGCACTGCTCTTCACTGCTTTCTTCTTCTTCTTCGCATGTTTTGCTCTCCAGGTGATTGGTTCATTCTTGGTTTCACGTAAAAATTCAGTTTTGTTTTTGCTTTTTATGGATTTAATTTTTCGAGTATTGGTTCAATCAGTAGGAAGTGCACAAGTGATTCCTCCGGAAATTTCTTTCCCAAGTTTGTAACTTTGCCGAAGATCACAACTAGAAGCAAACATTTGTCCAGAAAGTTTTGTTTGAGTGCGGGAATGGAGGCTATGGAGCAAGGGTTTGGAAAAAGGGATCTAGGTGTGGTTTTAGGGGAGAAGGATGCTGTGATTATTGTGGACCATGGGTCGCGGCGCCAAGAATCCAATCTCATGCTAAGTAAAGATCTGAATTTTGCACTAAAGTAAAAGTTTTTTGTTATGGAAGGAAATATGGAACGTGGAGATGACGAATGTGTTTCATGATTTTGCAGATGAGTTCGTTGCGATGTTTAAAGGACGAACCGGCTACCGGATAGTCGAACCGGCTCATATGGTAATAATCGTTCTTCTATGTTTTATCGTGAAATGACAATATCCTATCACCTAGGTAGCACATGTATCGGACACTCCGTACACTAGGTCATGCCAGGGTAGGTGCCATGCATGTATCGATTTGTGTGGACATAGTATCTGACACGTCACAGACAACTTAAAACTATAGTATTGTGTTCATGTCCGTGCAGCGCATCGCCTATCACTTTAACTATGAAATCCAGATTGTATTGGGTTTGGGTGTCGATGGAAGGGGCAAGTTTATCACATCAGTCTAGACTTTGGAGCAAACCTCCACGATGGAGTGGGTGAGTGGTGATTTGTTACATTCGGCAATAGTTGGACCTGCAAATCCAATTAGGCTAGCTTTTTAGGTATATTCAGACATGAACTCCTTAACCAGGAGAGCATTTGGAGACAATACAAGCTATGGCTAAGATGTCAAAGTATGGCTTAGGAATTAGCAAAATAATAAATAAACATCTAAGTAGAAACAAAAGAAGGTAGAAGCGGATTGAAATTGGAGAGAAAATTGACCGTGTAGAGTTAAGTAATTGTTAGTGCTGTTTTATACTGTCAAGTATGTGACTATTCGGCGAGTGGAGAAAGAGAGACCATTAAACCAGCAATATAACTCAACCTTCATGGAAATAAATGATGAATGAAGAGATAAGCCCTAGGCACGTTAACACTTAGAAAAATTGTACCATGACCCTGTCTTGTCGGACATGTATCTGATACACACACATACATATACTAGGACACGTCAAAGTCAATGTGATGTCTGCATCACCATGTTAGTATCATATTGTTGTTTTGTGATTGTGCAACAGAGTAAGCCTTATACAGTATCATCAGCTTGGTGCAATTTGATGTTGTATAATTAGAGGCTGTAAATGATTGAATACTCATTTACTAGTAGTTATAGTCCTAGATAGTTATGTTTATATAGTATTCAATGTAAACATAACCATGTAGGACTATAGTATCATCATCATGACGCATCTTCTTTTGGGGCATGTGTTGTGTCTATTCACTACATGCAATTTTAAGACCCACAATCTCATGTGGAAGTTGATATTTAGATGTAGAGAAGTTCAGTTCGCTCAAAGTTGTCCCCGAATTAGATTGCGCTAATGCAGCCATTATAAACTCTGCCGTCGATCGCATCTCAAATTAAATTACACGAAGGGCCTACCTTATTCCTTTTTGTCGTAGGGTGCATCCTTGAATAGCTGGATTTGGTGGTGCCTCTCATGATTGTTGAGATGGGCCTCCTTCTCAGCCGTGTCCTCTATTCATACACTTTGCAGGAGAGAAGGCAACACTACCTGATTATGATTTAGTGGTCTAACTTAGTGTACAAATATTCCTAGATATGTGAAGAATATGTTGCTCAAGCAGTAGCAAATAGCAATACCACTACTCTATTCATTCCCCTCTTGTGTTGGAAGAGTTATTGTCATTGCGAATAGCTACCATTATTTATTATTTTCCTGGTAATGTCGGCACATTATTACTTTAATTTTTTGGATATGACCTGAAAGGACAAACCTTTCCATCACTAGCTTCTAAGAGTACATGCTAAAAGTGAAATCATGTCTTGTAGCAGAAAAATAAGAACTTCTAGTGACTAAAATGGAGTGTTAGCTTTCGACTCGGTGGACCTGATAATCTGTTCTCCAGAAGGAATTTATGGATGGTCAAAAGGCCATCGCTCTAGTGTTTAGCTCATGGTTTAAAGTATCGGCCGATACCGATCCGATACGTACGATACCGATACGGTTTGGCATGTCCCGATCCGATACCGACCGATACCCGATAGTGACCGATACCGACATTGAGGGTCTCTTTTCCGGTCAATTCGGCAAATAAAATTAAACGAAAAAGACAAATCACAAGGATTTAAAGCATAATAAGGTTATAAAAGCATGTAAAAGAAGAAATCAATTTATTGTATGTAAACCAATCGGTAAGGGTGAGTACTATTTCATTTAATTTCAAAACAACTAAGAAATAACACTGAAAATACTTAAAAATTATGTCTAAATGTATAAAATATATGGTTTAAAATGTAAATAATTTATTAATAATTATTTGTTTTCCGATACCAAAAAATCCGATACTCCGATCCGAAACTGTGATATCGCCGATACCAATACTCATAGGAATAGTCCGATTCCGATACCGATTTCGATACCGATACTGTGAACCTTTAGCTACTCTTATTTGCATATCGTTGAACTGAGACCATTGCCCTCAGAAGAATTAACCACTTGTAGTTCTCAACTGTTTTCAGGTGATTTGGACATGTGCATTGTAGACCAATATATCCTTCGGTAAGGAGCTATAAGATAGTTTAAGAGCCGCTAGGACCAGAGGTAGGCCTAAATAAAAATGGATTGAAGTTTTAAAGAATGATATGGTTTTTTATTAGAGTTAACAAAGGACTTGGCCCTTAACAGAGCTGAATGGAAGAAAGGTATTCAAACAGCTGACCCCAAAAATTGGGATAAACGCTCTGTTGTTGTAGTAGTAGTAGTTACTTCTTTAACTGTTTTCGGCAGGTAGTAGGTATTGGTTGTATAAGGATATGAAACCTCTCACCTAAAGGGCATACCTGGAGCTAGCCTTTGGAACATCACAGGACAACAATTTAGTGTTGAAAGTATATCATGTCCTAAATGATTTAAATAGAGATGAGACAGAATTATTGTTTGTATCATGTCCTACATGATATCGGCACTCTGTCATGTACTAAATGACTTTGATAGACCTACAGGAGAAATTCAATTGAAATTCAACCATTACAGCATTTCCTACGTCACTTATTTGACATATGAGATAAAATTAATTCATTTTCTAAACAAGGATGCATATTCACTTGCCTCTTTACAAGTAGACCTTTGAAAATTTGCGTCGGCTTTCAGTCAATTTCTTCTCATCTATACTGCACTCATTCCTTGATTATGTCTTGTTCCCATGTATATAATTTCCATCTTCTAAATACTCGGGTAGTATTTGCACCACATCTGCAACTGTAAACTCAAATGCAGGCCTTGCATGCTCTGTGTTTGAGAAATGTTCAATGCTGTATTACTAGGCTGTTACAATCCATTTATCATTAAAATTAATTGTCTGAAACATCTTGTTTCCGCACAATAAACAGGAACTGGCAGAACCATCGATCAGAGATGCATTCAAACTGTGCGTTCAACAAGGAGCCAATCGGGTTATTGTTAGCCCATTCTTTCTATTTCCAGGGAGACACTGGCACCAGGTTTGTCCAAAATACTTGCAGGTGGCTTGATAAGGAATATAGTTATGCACGATGACAGTCACTTATGATCTTTACAGACAACTACAGTCTACAGTACAGTTAGGACATCTTTATAATCCTAGGTTGCACATTTTGTAGGACATCCCTGCATTAGCAGCTGAGGCAGCCAAGGATCATTCAGGTGTATCCTATATCGTTACAGCGCCACTTGGTCTGCACGAGCTTATGGTGGTACGATATTAAATTTTTCTTTGTTTTTGAATGCTCACCAACTCATAAATAGGAAACGACTATTCTTGCAGCAAACATGTTTTCATTTTATTTTCTACTGGTACACAGACATGAAACTAGTGTTGAAATACCACAAGTATTTCACTAGTATTTTTCATATAAATATACATATTTTTCTTTGGATAAGTGTCCTCAGGGAAATTATTTGTATGAAGCGTCAGTGGTCTGCATTATATCTTCGCTGTTTTGATAAACGAAAATACAGTACTATGTTGACTAGAATTGATTATGAGAAATTACTTTTCTAATTCATTAATTCCCATATAAAATTATTCAATACTATGGACCCTATTGGAATAAGGCAGCAGGTACTTGAGCCAAGAGCGAAGGCGTATGAAGTAAAGATGAGAAGTGAACAACTGGAATCCACTAGTCAAATTAACTAGTTAACTTGTACAGTTCAGCTTTAAACTTAAAGGAGTTGGTTCTTCCCTACATACAAAAAAATCAAGCTACGTAAAGCTTGGGGGAATTGATGAAATTCCGACTGCTAACTCATCATCATCATCGATTCATCACCCATGCTTTTCCCTCCAGTCTGCAGATGCAGACTCAGACTGCAGGGGTTAATATGCTTCCTAAGAACACCTTATTCAGATTCTATTGTGATTGCATGCAAGATTGATCTTTATAACATATCGTGCAGCAACACAAATCGTGTAATTCCTCATCTAATTAATTGTTTTAATTAGTAAATGGTTCTTATATTGCAAACCTTTGCAGAACGCCCTAAGTTTCTTGGACATACAAATGGTACTAAATCAAACTTCTGTGTTTATATTTAAACTTTGAAATTTATGTTTGTTCAGGACGTGATGACTGATCGGATAAAGCAATGTCTGAGCCACGTAGCTGGTCATGTTGACGAATGTGCTGTATGTGCCGGTACTGGCAGATGTCGTGTATATGAAAACTAGTCGAGTGTATGTATTCTAAAGTAACATGCCTACCATCAATCGTAGAGTTGAGAAGTGTGTATGTATTCTAAAGTAACATGCCTACCATCGATTGTAGAGTTGAGAAGCGTATATATCACAGCGGTTCTCTGTTTTGAGTCGATAAAGTTGTATTCTGATATTTCTGTATCTTCTAATTGCATACCCTTTTTTTTACCCCTTTTCTATCACCATTTCTTGCTTTCTTCATGGATGATGTGTTTTATCAGGCTGTTGGAATTATAGAACGAGCACACCTACTTATATAATGCCCATTTATAAGTTTCCCTAAATATGTTTAATTAGAGATTTTTGTAACCTTGACAATAGCATCTTCTATTCTGTAAAAAGAGCTAATTGGTACATAATCAGTGGACATCTTCCAGTTATGTTTCTAGTGACAGTAAATTAGAGCACTTGGAATTGTTAGATTGATCAATATGGTGGTAGAATATCACTAATTTTCGTCGGTCAAGAGGAATGAATGTGTACATAAGGAAACATGTTACTGTCTTAACATTATGTTTTCCTGTAAGCTATACATCCTTTTTAACACTGATGTTTGATAGAGTTATCTATCATTGAGACATCAATGTTCAGTATTCCAGTCTGACCATATCTTTCAAGTTCATAGGATAGCACATGTTGGTGTGCATGCCGGACCACACATTATCGGCTAGTATCCGGTTCACTGCATCCGTGGGGTGGAATTCGTCCCACCAGACGTGAGTGCTCGCGTCGGCACAGGCCATCTCCGGTATCAGACACATCATCAGGCCTCCATATTTGCCGAACCCGCAACAAGCATCTGTCGTGGTCTTGAAGCCTGCAAGTACAGCACTTTGATAAGTTCACGACAAGAGGGGGGGAAAAACACAGGTATTTGTGGCTGTGCCTGACCATAAATGCGTCGGTTGGTCAGTATGTCCATGGATCCTTCGAAGGCGTCGCAGAAGGTGATGATGGCGTCGGGGAGGTCGTGTCCGAGCTCCTCCGCCATCTCTCTCATGGCGCGGTTGAAGTCGATGACCACGTTGTTGACTTCCTCTATGCACTCACCGTTGGTGCTCCCGTACAGCCACAGGTAGTGAGGAGTGCAGCCGACCGGAGCTAGCCCCATGACCACCACTTTCCGCACGTTGGAATTGTACAGATTCTGCGTTCGAGTACGTCGATATTAGTCAAGTACACGATTAATTATAACAAGAAGTAATCAATAATTCCTGGTCTCCCACCTTGGTCTTTATATGCTTTTCATCATCTACATCACTAGCATATGAAACATGCCATTCCTTTAACCAGAACTTATGCAATGTACACCAACCAAAAGGCCTAGTTGCATTATAGAATCTAATTCTTCCAATATTTTCTTATAAATACATCGAATTCGCACATGAGGAATTGTAAAAATGACTTAAAATTAGATGACTTCAACAAGAATTAACTTGATGTGTATGTACTCGTGCAAACAAGGGGGTGAATCATAGGTTGTTGCAACGATTCCCAGGAAAGCTTAGGTTGCTTGATTACCCTTTTTTCGGAAAAAGAAGAAGAAGTGGATATAGAACCATCAAATTATAGGACAATTGTGCAATGAGAAACCTTGAAAACCTGATTCTAACCTTGAGACATTAAACGTTGTGACACTGACACATAATAAATGATCTACAAATCTTGTCAATTGACTCAATTTAAGGAGCTCTGCCAACAAAAGTATGCAAAAGGAAAAGAGACTAAAGCTAGCGCATGACAAACAATCAGCATCTAATCAACTTCCAGAGTTTCAATAAGCTATATCTTCCACTATATAATGAGGCTTCAAAACGGCTCAAAAGTGAGCCGTCTAAGCCGTCATTATATCACGGTCCATTTTATTTTAAAAAAATAGATTATGTAAAAAATTGTTGAAAAAAGTAAAAAATTGTCAGCATGGAGAATCGAACTCAACCAAACAAGAAAAATACCTTGCACCCTAACCACATGAGCTAGAAGAGACACTTAACTATAATTGGATAATATTCTTATTATACGTTATTATACGTGCAAAACACGTGCATTTACTAGTATGAAATAAGAGGAACGAAGACTAAATTAGAGAAATTAACATCGACTCCCCACATAATCAAGTTTCAGGAATTCAGCATTCATAAAACAAAATATTGAAGAAATTTTCAGTAGAATTGATCTATCACACAAGTAGCTGAACAAGTAGATATCATTCCATATGTGATTCCAAACTAAGTGAAATCAGTAGAGCAAGTAGTTGTTATTACAGTAAGGATACTCTACCTTGAGTTCCTGCTTCATGGTGCTTGTGAGGAGCTTGTTGAACTGCCCTGGCAGATACAGAGACTGTACATTCGACACATTACCCAAGTAGTAATGTATGAAGTCGTTGCTGCCGATAGAGACATAGAAGACGGTCTTCGAAATGACAGCTGCCGCCGCCTCCTCCCCGAGGTTCAGTTCGAATTGCTGGAAGGTGTCCGTCACCTGCTGGATCTGCTGCGTCAGCGAAATGTGCTGCCCCTGTCAGGGTAGAAATTTGCACAGTTAGAGTCCATCCTTTGTTGCACGAATATGGACTGGATACGGAAAAGGACACAATATGGATACAAAATACGGGCATTTTTAGATAGGTATAACAAGTAGTCAACTATGTTGCACGATACGCATACAGAATACAGATATGGGCACCATTTTGTCGTATCCGTGCAAACATAGGGTTCCATAAATGGAAAATTAAGATATATCAGTAAGTAACTTCTTCGAATATGTCTTACAAGAATATTAATCTCTTGATTGTTCATGTTTATTAACTCGACCAGGGTTTTAAAACTTGCTTTCGATATCAATCACTATTAGACACTCTCTAGAATTTCAGTAGTTTCGGATGCTCCGCATAATTTTCGATCTAGGTATTGCTACAATAAGTCAAATAAAGAAGAAGAATGCTCTGGATCTCTAATTACACCCTGATATTACACTAGTCAAATTCAAATTATAATTAGTAACAAAATCTCAGTGTATTAAGGGGTTCTATTCGAGCATTGTAGTTATATTAGATCGTTAATGTATCATAATGTTATCTGATGTAAGTCACAAGAACAAATTTCGAAGTTTCAACCAAGGTACGTTTGGATGCTGGTTCTTACCTTATATATATTTTTTACCTAATATTCATCAAGGTAACTTCTGAAACCGAAAAATCTAGGTCTTTTTCACTCAGCATTTGCCAAAAACAAAACAAAATGACCAATGTGCATAGGCTTCAACCAATACTACAAAGTTCAAACAATAAAAGTTAACTACCAGGTTTCCCCCAAAGTAACAGTATTTGCAATGTGCCGAAAAGAAAATTTTGAAAGAACATTTTGCACATAGTATTTAAGGAAAATTTCCTTGATTCCCTTTATTTGTATGTAATTTAACTTTCGGATTATGTCTGCAAACTCTGTCTAAACTAATGATGGTCTACGACAGTAACTTCAGTTATACCATAACTATACTTCTAAATCTGTTTGATTGATATGGGCACCATTTTGTCGTGTCTGTGCAAACATAGGGTTCCATAAATGGAAAATTAAGATATATCAATAAGCGAAGATGTCTTACAAGAAGATTAATCTCTTGATTGTTCATGTTTATCAACTCAATAGCCACTCTCTAGAATTCCAGTAGTTTCGGATGCTCTGCATAATTTTGGATCTAGGTGTCTCTACAATAGGCAAAATAAAGAAGAAGAATGCTCTGGACCTCTAATTACTCCATGATAGACGCCAATAAAACTCAAATTATGAAAGTAATGAAATCCCATTGTATTAAGGGGTTCTATTCGAGCATTGTAGTTATATTGTTCAAACCATAAAGTTAACTACCAGTTTTTCCCAATAGTACCAGTATCTGCAATGTGCCAGAAAAAAATTTGAAATAAATTTTTGCACATAGTATTTAAGGAAATTTTCCTTGATCCCCTTTTTGTGTATGTAATTTAACTTTCAGATTATGTCTGCAAACTCCTGTCTAAACTAATGATGGTCCACCACTGTAACTTCAGTTGTACCATAACTATACTTCCAAATCTGTTTGATTGAAAATGGGTTGAAAATCTGCAATTCTATTTTGGGATATTTAGTTTTAGGGTCTCACATACATGGATATTATGGTTTGGGTCTTGAAATTGAGCGATATTAGAGTTTGGGTCTTGAAATCACTATTCACGTAGGCTAATGAACAGTGATTTCGGGACCCAAACCCTAATATCCATATATATGTGAGACCCTAAAACTAAATAACCCTTCTATTTTTGGCTACTCATCACTGAGATCTCGAAGCAGGGACATGCCAAAAATCCGTGCCATGTCTTTGTCAAGTAGAGACGTACGAGGCATGGCAATAACACTCCCAAATACTCTAGGACACTCCCGATACTTTAGTTCGCTCCGAAATTGGTGCCATGTCCTTGTCACACTGTCCTTATCAACTCTTAGGTTCTTGCCCATGGAGTAGAAAGGTCCTATTGATTTGGCTAGTAACATTAGCATGGTTGTGTTTAGTTAGCACTGACACATCTATCAACTTCAACATGTGACTAATCAAATGTTTGGTGAATGCACTTGTTCTACCAAATTAGTGTACATCTTCAGCTGATCTCAGTCAATTTTGGTTTCAAACCAGAACTACATTCGTCTTTTATATTTTTTGTTTACTTCTTTACAAATGGATCACATCACCAAAAGGTTTAAATTCAAACAAGAAAATGAACAAATGAATCAAGATTTTGTAGGAGAATCATATATAGATGATCCTTTTCCTAGCTAATAGAAGAACACTAAATTGCATCGACTTCTAAAACTTATATGACGATCCTAACGACACGACACGCCATATATGCGACACGAGACAGATTTTTGGCGTGTCTGACACGAGACTAGAAGGAAGATCACATGTATATAGGTGCTGGTAATTACCAGATCAGAACCGCTGGAGAAGAGGATCCCGGACGCGGCAGACGCATAGCTGAGCCCGTTGATGACTTCCTCGATCCTCCCGCTCTGCCCCAAGAACGGAGGCACCAGGGGCAGCCCGAGCCGGTCCGCTGCCTCCCCCGTTGCACGACACGACACGAGATTAACAAGAATCAACAAGAAGAAGGAGCAAAAAAACACGAATCGAGAACGCAGTCGGTGCGACCTTACCGAGATAGTCGACGACGATGCGGCCGTTGGAGAAGCGTCCGGTGGGGGAGTGGGTGTCGAAGTCTCGGCCGTACGGCGGGCGGTCGGCGCGGGCGAGGGTGCCCAGGTAGTTGTTGGTGCCGCAGTCGACGGTGGAGTCTCCGATCACGAAGAGGGCCGATGCGAGGGGGAACGGTGGCGACACCGACGGGGATGGGGAGCTTTCTTGGAGGCTTTGGGAGGGGAGGAGGAAGAGGAGGAGGAGGAGGAGGAGGAGGAGGAGAGGACTGCGCGCCATTTTCTTGGTTTGTTTTCTGGTTTGTTAGTTGGATGGTTGTTGCTGATTTGTAGTCCACATCATTTGCCAACCGTGTCCAAATTGTCCAATTGTATTATAAATTTGACTTATTATAAATAGTTGTTATAATAAGTTTTTTTTTCCTCTATAGGGTGTTATTAAATGCACTAATTTTTTATTTCTTTTAGGAGCTTTGACTAGCTTTACATTTTTTTTTTCAATAATTAAACTATCAGCTGTTGGATTTTATCTTCTTTACTGTTGAGCGCTCAAAGGGGTGACAATGGAGTTGGTAATTTAGTCCCACATGGATAGGAGGTGGGTTCATGAAGTTGTAGATAATTGGGATTAGTTCATGATATATATATATATATATATATATATATATATATATATATATATATATATATATATATATATATATGGGAGCGGATCAAAAGTCCCCCTTAGAAAATCCCCTAAAAACTCCCTCACTCTAATTCGTAATATTAATATTAATATTAGTGTTAATATTAATGTTAATGTTAATATTAATGTTAATATTAATGTTAATGTTAATATTAATTTTTTTTATATTTTTTATATTAATGTTAATGTTAATATTAATGTTAATATTAATATTAATTTTAATGTTAAGTTTAATGTTAATTTTAGTATTTAATGTTAATATTAACATTAATATTAACACTAACATTAAAATTAACATTAATATTAACATTAAATTACGGATTAGAGTGAGGGGTTTTTTTAGGGAGTTTTCTAAGGGGGGCTTTTGATCCGCTTCCTATATATATATATATATATATATATATATATATATATATATATAGCAAATGACCTCTAGCCTAGTGGTTAAGAGAGATGCATGCGGTCCGAGTGGTCAGGAGTTCGAATTTCAGTGGGAGCGATTCCAGAAACAATTTATCTGGTTCAAAATATTTTCCAATGACACCTACCCCCAATGAAATTCATAAAGACCCTCGATATATAAAAATTTAAAGTAAAATTTTAGATTATAAGATTCAAAGACTAGATCTAACCTTCAACATGATATGAAAATTCATTGTCCATGACTATGATTATAATTTTTTGTATCGAAATCGAGAGACAAACTTTGTGAGTATATTCGAAAATGAAGATGATAGACTGGCACGTTTGTAGATCTTTTATTTCATCTTAATTTTTTTCTTCAAAATTTAAGTTAATATGGAAAAAAAAAAAACTATTTAATTGGTTAAGTAATTAAGGAATATATACGGAGTAAAAATAAAGAACACAAATTATTATTATTTATAAAATAAACTTAACAAAGTCAACAAATAAGATAAATTGAATATACTATTTATTAGTTATGGACAGATTCATAAGCGCATCATATCTATTATTTTTTTCTCTTGTGAACAACCGACAAAATAGATAAAAATTAAAGAAAAGCTTTTGCTACACAGGTCGACGAAAAAACCCGTGCGTATGAACCGAAAATATGTGGCGGATCCCATTAGTCCGGACTGGATCCTCTTAGTCATTCCAATACATTCGACAAGTTTTCTTCGAATATGCTGTAAAGTAATAGTGAGTTATAAAAATATAAGTTTAACCAATTCTTTTTCACAAAGTTTAGGAGATAATAAGGCCTTGTTTGATTCGCGGAAAGGAAAGGAAAGTGGTATACTTTGATATTTCCTCTTGCTTTGAGAAATTATAATTTTAATTTTTTTTTTTCTATGTTTGAAATTTTTTTAAAAAAGTTGAAAGGAAAAATGAATCTTTAGAGGGAAAATGAATGCTAAATTAGTGGGAGTAACCATTTTTTTTCCTCTTGAATATCAAATTCCTTTACTCATTTACTTTGGAATACAAACAAAGCAAAGGAAGAATAATGTTATTTGTTTGTCCCTCCAAATTGTCTCTCCAAACCATTCCTCTTTACGTGATAGCTAACTTGACATATTGATATGGCACCTGATATGGTAAAATTTAAATTTAAAATTAATACTAAAATAACATTAAAACTAAAATTAATATCAATGTTAACATTAATGTTAACTTTAACATTAAAATTAATATTAACGTTAACATTAACATTAATATTAACATTAATATTAACATTAATATAAAATTGAATAAATAATTTTTTTTGTTAGAATTTGTCAAGTTATCTGCCATATCAGATGGTACATAATATTATTTAACATCTCACGTCAACTGTCACATAAGAAGAAATAATTTGGAGGAATAATTTAGAGGTACGAATAACATTACTTAGAAAGAAAATCACTATTTGGATTTGGATTTGGAAATCCTCCAAATCCAAATCATGGATTTCAAGATTCAAATCCAACTCCAAATCCAACTCCAACCAAACATAGGATTTGGATTTATGATTAATAATTCAATTATAGTCATGATCAATAATTAATCTATTAATTAATTATGATTAATTATAGTTATTATTATTTATAAAATTAATAATTAACGATTAGTAATTAATAATTGACGATTAGTTATTATTAATTATAAAATTAATAATTAATGATTAGTTAATTTTTAAATAAATAATAATTAATAATTAAAGATTAATAATTAATAATTAACGATTAATAATTAATAATTAATAATTAATAATTAATAACTATAAATTATAATTAATGATTAATAATTAATAATTAACAATTGATAATTTTTTTATTAACGATTAATAATTATTAATTATAATTATTGATTAATAATTAATAATTAACGATTAATTAACTATAAATTAAATATTTTAAAAATAGTAATTATAAATTAATATTATTATGATTAGTAAATTATTATAAAATATGATTCTAATTGTGATTAAAATATTATTAATTAAGATTATAATAAAATAGTTATTAACAAATTATTATTTAATATTATAATAATACTAATAAATTATTAATATGATTATAACAAAATTAACTAATTAACTAATTTTTTAATTAATAAAGTAAACATAGGATATGATTATTAATTAATATTATAATAATACTAATAAATTAGTAATTTATATTATAATAATAATATAGTAATACCAGTAAATTATGATTATTAATAATTAACAAATTATTAATTTATATTATAATAATACTAATAAATTATTAATTATGATTATAAAGAAATTAACTAATTAACTAATTTTTTAATTAATAATAGTATTTTTTTATTAATTAATAATACTAATAAAATAGTTAGTTTTTTTTATTAATTAACTAATTTTTAACAAAATTATTAAAGAATAAATATTTTTAACGAAATTATTAAAGATTAACTAATTTTAAATTTACTAATTTTTAACAAAATTATTAAATAATAAATATTTTAACGAAATTGTTAAAGAATAATTATTTTTTTCCCTCCAAAATCCAACCAAATCCAAGTTTTGAATTTTGTCATACTTTCCATATCCAAATCCATCTCCAACTAAACATAGGATTCCATAAATTTGTCTCCAAATCCATAAAAATTCAAATTCCACCTTCAAATACGGTTTACCAAACGCACGGTCAATGAACTTATAATATATACTACTAGTCCATCAATTCAATGCACACATGCCAATGACAAGATAAATGAGTATTTTGGCCATTTCCTCTTAAAAAAACCTATCAGGAACTCAATTTTAAATTTTAGACCCTCAGTCATTAATAGTCAGTTATAGGCTACATGTATTTTATTTTGGGAAAAATTTATGAAACGTCCAAAAAATCGTAAAAATTTTATGAAAAATCTACCGCAAAATAATATTTTATCGTGTGTCCAGAATTAACGAAAAATATATAAAAGGATTCGAAATGACCTTTTTGTCCTTCTAATTTATTGAAACACCCTCCAAAACATACTCTTCAAAAAAAAATGTTTCGATTCTTCCTCTTCTTCCATACGCTGCTCACTTTCGAATATAGATTTTCTCCTCCAAAATCTTCAAACCTTACTTCAAAAACTCGTCAGTGACTCTCCATTCGCAATCTTCACACCATGTCATCATCACCAGTTCCCACTTCATCATCATCAGCAGCATCAACCGGTCATTTTCCGTGTTAAAATGTAGGTGAATGGTCATTTTGCGACAAACCGGAGAATCCGTGTTAAAATGGAGGTCCAAACATCATTTTTTTGCAATTCTAAAATTTCAAAAGCCCGTCAAACGGTGAAACGGTTTATCTCAGGCTCCTCGAAAATACGCTCCTTTTGCGACAAACCGGACCTCGTTTCGACCTCCCAGTCAAAAGTAATGGCCCTCCAAAGTTTCAACTGACCATTCTCCGTGTTAAAATGCAGGAGGATAGTCATTCTCCGTGTTAAAATGCAGGAGAATGACCATTCTCCGTGGTAATATCACGAAGAATGGCAATTATCCGTGTTAATATCACGGAGAATGACCATTCTCCTTGTTAAATTGACGGAGAATTGTCATTCTCCGTGTTAAAATGACGAAGAATGGTCATTTTTCGTGTTAAAATGTAGGAGAATGATCATTCTCCGTGTTAAAATTATGGAGAATTGTCATTCTCCGTGTTAAAATGACGGAGAATGACCACTTCCCGTGT
Source organism: Iris pallida (assembly GCA_029216955.1). Classification (NCBI taxonomy): domain Eukaryota; kingdom Viridiplantae; phylum Streptophyta; class Magnoliopsida; order Asparagales; family Iridaceae; genus Iris; species Iris pallida. The sequence goes on from JANAVB010041017.1 coordinate 6,139,642, forward strand.
TAAAATGCAAGAGAATGGTCATTTTTCGTGTTAAAATCACGGAAAATGACCATTCTCCATTGTTAAAATTACGGAGAATAACCATTCTCCGTTGTTAAAATCACGGAGAATTGTCATTCTTCGTATTAAAATGACGAGTAATTGTCATTCTCCGTGTTAAAATGACGGAGAACAGTTGACAGAAACCTAATTTTTTATAAAAAAAAATTTGTCAGTAATAAAGATTTAAGAGTTTTTCGTTATTCTTTCAAAACGATGCTAACTCTTATGGAGAAGAAGAAGAAGAAGATATTCTCTCCACAATTGACCTAATCGTCGAAAAACTTCAAAACTCTCCACGAAGAAGATGATGATGATGATGATGATGATGATGATGATGATGATAATGATGATGATGAGCGATGATCGGAGTTCGACTGAAGAAAAGCACAGTGAACTACGAACGATCTTTGCGATCTCTGCTGAAGATGAGAGCAATGGAATTCAGATATCTCGTGAAGAAGAAGAAGACGAAAATCGTAATCCAAATCTGAGTTTGTGAATTCAAATACATATATATGACCAAATTTGTGCGAAGGGATAGTTATGGTATTATCAAAATGGAAATTTTTTAAATACATAGTATCTAAAGGGAATCTTGAAATATTTAACGAGAAAATATATAATTTTGGATATTTCATAAAACTGCGGGTGGATTTTTCATAAACTTTCATCCCGAAATTGAATATTTCAGCAATTTCCAATTTATATTTTATTTTTTAAGGGCCTATATAAAAAAAATTAATAATCTATATACAAAAGTAATACCACATGTCATAACTATATTGTAAGATACTATTTGAGACCTATAGTCGGACTATTTCCTCTTTTCCATGAACCAACAATTTAATACAAAGACAATATTTTCATAAAACATAAGTGCCTTTGTATACTAGCAATTAATAGTATATATACACGACCATCTTTTAATTAATTTTTTATATTTAAAGAAAACAAAAGACACCAGGAAATAATTTTCTTTTATTATATATACATATAAATATTGAGTAATACTATGAAGACACACTTTCTTTGACACACTTCATAGCCACACTGATGTGGCATTGCATTATTGGATGCATTATTGGTTGTCAAGGAAAGCATTAAAAGGAGGTAATAATTGACATCCAATAATGTATAGCCACATCAATGTGGCTATGAAGTGTGTCAAGAAAAGTGTGTCTCCATAGTATTACTCATAAATATTTTCCGTTGCTACTACTTTAATTTCTGTCCAACATTTGACATTTGTAATTTTCAATTCTTATGTTTGACTGAAATGGCAAACCCCAAAACCAAATAATATTTCACTTTCAGCTAGACTACAAAAACTCAAATAGGAACTACAAATATGAACTTACAATATAGTTATGACACATAGACTTATTTTTCTATTTAGGTCCTTGAGTTTTCTGTTTAGGTCGTTAAAAAATTCAAGGATGAGATGCATGTTACATGTAATCCAATGGTTATTCATATTGTCGAATTTTAAAAACTAGTAACTCATGAGTTACTCTAGGATTTTTGCTTGACTAGCTTTATCATTTTTATAAAATCATCGATAAAAATAGTAAACATGTCATTTCAAATGGACCCAAAATTTTATCTAACACCTATGTGAAAGCGTCATTTGTCCTATTTAATTCATAACCCATATACATTTTGTCACACTCCTAAAAAAAAGTGCATATGTGATTTTGGTTCGTATCTTCCCTCTTAAAAATACGAAAATAATGGCATGTCGCTATTTCACATTGATTGATGATATATCTTCTCTAATCTAAGATGAAACAAAATAATTATTATCTTATATTGTTAATTTTTCAGTGTTAAATTGTCTAGAGAGATGACTTCTTTTAAGCATTGTTTGGTTTCATATAAGCTTTGTATCAAAAAGATTGATAATTCTTTTCAAGAAAATTGTTTTCATATGAAGGGTTACCAGAGTACACCTTGTAGTCAGAAAAGAGACCTGAGGGTTCGATAATCGTTAATCTTAGGAGATGACTTAGGGGTCGACTCACTGCACTAGTGCTCTTCCTCATTTGAAAGGTTTGTTTCGAATATTTTTTCTTTCTTTCAGGTGCTTATAGACGAAGGTCCCTTCAAGACGATAGTCCCTTCACATATTTAGGTGTTATATAGCCCTAAACATGAAAAGCCTAGGGTCATTGTTGAGAAGTTCAATCTAAATAGTACACGAGCTAAGTGAGACAAATGATTTAGTCTATTCATCACAGTTATCTTTGTCATCTACAACATACCATAATCCACAAACACCACTAAATATTGACATACAATATTAATATTAACTCTGACATCCGTAAAGTTTTCAAATAATTTATTTTTTAAATATGTTGGAAAAGAATAAAAATTAAAATATAGATCACAGTTCAAATGTCGGCTCAATTGCTTCGGTGGTACTCCATCTTAGACCCAATTGTACAGTAAAGTACCTCATTTATTATTCCTTACTTAAAAGTAACATACGTTATAATTAAGGTGTATTACAGTCCCTGTGCTAACTTTTCGTCCATATGCTAACAAAAATATGACGTGGCAAGCCAACACCTAAACTAAGTGTACACGTGTGCAGTCCACGTGTACACGAATAAAATTAGGCTGGGAAATTCCCGCTCTCTCCAACTCTCTCTCTATCTCTCTATCTCTCTATCTCTTGGTAGAAGAGGCGACGACGATCGGCTGAAGACGAGGAGAGGCAACGACAATCGGCTGAGCACGAAGCGGCGGCGTCGCTCGTAGATGGGTACCCCTCTCTCCCCCTCTCTCTATATCTTCTTTTCTTCTTATTTTTCGTCTTCTTCGAATCTTCAGTTTAGGGTTTTCTTTTTTTCTTTTTATTATGAAAACCCTAATTTAAGAGCACGAAGTGAATTTAGGGTTCTTGTAGGCCCCGTTATTATTAGCACGAAGTGAATTTAGGGATCGCCTTCTTCGAATCTTCAATTTAGGATTTTCTTATTTTCTTTTCATTATGAAAACCCTAATTGAAGAGCACGAAGTGAATTTAGGGTTCTTGCAAGGCTGAGCACGAAGTGAATTTAGGGTTCTTGCCACCCTTGAATTATGGTTGTTTTGTTAAATTTATGCTTTAACTACTCTTGCTTGATTTTTGGAAAATTTTCGGTTTTAATTTGTAGATATTAATGTGCTAACAATAATTTGCAATATATCACATAATTACATAGACATGAATTTTGATTTTACAATAACAGTAATTGATCTACATCTATCACATAGATATTTATCACTTATTTCTGTGCTAACAGGTAGTTTTAAAATTAATCTGCAATATTTTGATGGGTAAGTTGTTTCAAAGTGGTTTGACGTTGATACTGTGTCATTCATTAGAATTCATATGTGGGTTAAGTTCTTATATAGAGGAAAGATGATGTATTACTGGAAGGAGGCATGTAAGGATGTAAATTCTGGTCTAAAACGACTTGACAATGATGCAAGTGTCCTTGAAATGGCTCATAATGCTATTGATCATGGGGGTGGGGAGGTAGATGTCTATGTTATGCATATGGCAGATGATGAATGTGAGAAAGAAACTGAGTACCTTGCAGACTCAGAGCATGAGACAGTTGAGGTGGATGATGACAGTGATGAAGACCTACCTGAAGAAGAGGCAATTGATTTTGATGTTGATTTTGGTGCCACAGACCAACCTGAAGAAGAGGCAGTTGATTTTGATGTTGGTGTCACAGACCTACCTGAAGTAGAGACACTTGATGATGGTGCAAATAGTTCTGACCTTGATATGGGTTATGGAAATCCATAGATGAAGAGAAGGGATGTTGGTTCCACATACCCACATGGAGAGCCATATAAAGACATCACATACTCACATGAAGAAGATGCAACTGATGTTGTTGCCACATACCAACTTTAAGAAGAGGAAGCTGATGTTATAGATGAGGCAGTTGAAGAAGGTATCAAAATAACTGTACCTGAGAGTCATCTAGTTGATTCAGAATATGATGAAATAGAGGGGGATGAGGACTTGCAGGAAGTTTTAATAGAGACTGGCCAAGTTAATGAAGATGGAGTATTGCAGGATGTTGAAGCTGGAAAGATGAGAAAAAGCAGGAAAGGCAGACCCAAAGAGAAGCCAAAATCAGTAGATGACAGTGGTTTGGAAGCTTCAATTAGATTTGCAACAGGTGAGGAGGAGGGCAGTGATTATGGTCCACCATCAGATGAGATTGTTAGTACTGAAAGCTCTGAATCTGATTTTGTTACTGAACATCCAAAGATGGAGAGAAGGAAGTTTCCAAGATTTAATGCCAACAGAAACATGAATGACCCTAAATGGGAATTGGGGCTACAATTTAAGGATAAAGATGAGTTTAAGATGGCGTACAGGCAGTGGGGCATAAATCAGAGATGGCAAGTGTGGTTTCCAACAAATGATCACAATAGGGTCAGGTGCAAGTGCTATACAAAAGATTGTAACTTTTTCATTTTTACAAGCAAGTTGGACAGGAAAGACAAAGAAAATAAGACTTTCCTTGTCAAGAGCTACAACTTGGAGCGCACTTGTGAAAAAGTTAACACCAACTTCCATCTCAATTATAAGGTGATTGCAGAAATGTACATGAATGAGTTTAGAGATGATTCAGGGTGAAAAATTAGTCAAATTGTTAAAAGAGTAAAGAAGGATTTGGCTCTCACCATTGACCTAATGAAGGTTAGGAAGGCAAGGAACTATGCAGTTAAGAAGATTGAGGGTGATGAAGACTTGCAATATTCTAGGTTATGAGATTACAAATGGGAAGTTATGAGGACAAATCCTGGTTCAACATTTGAGTTTAAAGAGCCTAGAAGGAAATTTTGTGGCATGTACATGTGCATGGCAGGTATCAAAGAGGGTTTCAAACACTGCAGGCCAATTGTTTGTCTGGATGGATGCTTCTTGAAGTGTACTTATGGTGGGCAATTGTTGGTTGCCACTAGAATTGACCCAAATGATTGCATGTACCCACTTGCATTTGCAATTGTGAAGGTTGAGAATACTGAGAATTGGGACTGGTTTGTGGAGTTGCTAAAAGAAGATTTTAATATGCACAACTCTTACCATTGGGTCTTCATGAGTGATAGACAAAAAGTAAGCATATTTTCTTTCCATCTTAGATATTGTAGGGGATTATCAATTCAATTGTTAGACATTGCATAACAGTGTCATAACACTGTCATCTCTCACACTGTCATAACAGTGTCATAACACTGTCATCTCTCATACTGTCATAACAGTCATAACACTGTCATCTCAAACACTGTCATAACAGTGTCTTGATCATCTCAAACACTATCATAACACTGTCATCTCAAACACTATCATCTTACTTCTTTCATTTCTATATATAGGGGCTTATCAATGCAATTGAAAGACATTTTTTAAATTCAGAACATAGGCTTTGCCTCAGACATTTAGAGTAGAATATGAGGAAATTTTTTAGAGATATTGGGTTGGTGGAGATACTCAAGAAAGTTGGAAGATCCACATATCTAGCTGAGTTCAAAAAGTATGAAAAGGAAATAGAAGAGAAGAGTATTGAAGCTAAGTGTCACGACCCGCACCCTTATGAGGGGCACGAGCACGTGGGTACGTCCAGCCTACGCCGCAATATCGGCGGTAGAATGCTGTATATAACGTCTGTAAATACTACGACTAACAATATAAAGGTACCTGTACAGTATATACTCTCCGAATGGAGGTGACATAGCAATACAGTCTCAATCACATGATAAAACTAAGGTAGATAGCTCAGAAGGAGAAACATATGATAGATAAAATAGTAAATAAGTCCAGTGTCCAATACAAGTCCAGATATATACAACATCACAGGGTCTCAAAATATAACATAGAAAGCTACAGTCTGATAATGCTAGCTGGATCGCAGTCCAGTCAAACCTAGCTAATCTATACTACTCTGGGAGTACAAAGTCTAGTGGCTCTACTATAAGGCCACGGTCCTGGACTACTCCATCTAGCTCGAGCCCATAATAGGTCGAGCAGTCTGCCTCAGAGTCATCTGTAATATATCATAACGGTATCATGTCAGGAAAATGAGCAAGAACAAGCACTAACAACAGTTCCATATGAATTGATAAATTCTATAAGAGACAGTATAATAAACTACAAGACAAAGATATATGAAGACTTGGGGACCGTTCGGAAGCTGAGTTATAACCCTTAAACCAAACAAGGACCCGGGGTTGTAACTCTTCTCTCAAGCAGAACTTGGTCTTCAATCAAGGTACAATATAAAGGCATGTAGAACATGTGAGTAACTGAATATCATAACATGGTGAGAAAGTACTGAATGTAGAACAGAGCAGGATATATGATAAGATAAAGTAAATATAAAATGTGCCTTGAATATTATAGCCTAATGTGATCGGTATGGGTCAAGATCAGGCTTCCAGCCGACCGGCTACAAGTACGTGGACTCGGCCCGGCCGGGATGGCAAGCTATGGAGCAAGTAGTAGCACAGGTCAGGCTATACCCATCGTGAGGTGAGGGTATAGCTATGATACAAGTAGTAACTCAAGGTGGACATTGATCACATTATCTATAAAATTCCCTATTCCCTGAATAGTATACGGATCCGGACATAGCACGTCATGACGCGGGATTCCCTAAGAGGGGAGCAAGTCCTCTTCAGAAATCAGCGTCAATACAAGTACAAGAATCAAGACTAAGCGAGCACCAGTATCCCAAGAAATCCAGGAATGACATCTCATGACAGGAATCCCACAATACTAGTCCGTGAACTATCGTGACTGAGAATCAAGTAAGACACTACGACTGAATCGGATATAGCATATATCAAGACAATAAAAACTATCAGTGAATGTACTCATCTGCTGTCCTGAGCTGTAGGGTATATCAATGCTCAGAGTGGTAATCAGAAACCTAAAGATGAGATATTTCATGTTAATTTAGGTTTAACAAAGTTAAGAATAATTTATAATGAATGATATAAAATCTAGGTCAAACTAGGTCTCACTGAGTCACACTAAGTCCTGTCAAGTCAATCTAAGTCGGACTAAGTCAACTCTAGGTCATACCAGTCATCGCAAGTCAAAACAAGTCGAAGCAAATCAAACGGGGTCAAGAGTTGGCCTACAGTTGACTTTTAGTCAACTGGTCAACCCCGGTCAACTCTGGTCAACTCTAGGTCAACCCTAGATCAAACTAGTCAAATGTTGACCAACAGTTGACTTTTGGTCAACTGGTCAACTCTGGTTTGGATTTTGTCAAATTTAGACAAAGGGTTGACTCATGGTTGACTTTTGGGTAAAAAGTCAACTCTGGGTCAACCGAGCCAAAATCGGTCCAAATATGACATTTGTAGGGTGTACCTAACAAGTCACCTAAGTTTCAAGTCAATCCGAATACCCAAACCCCGTATTTTGGATTTATCCGATTACCCCTTTAATACACTTACCCTTAAACCATTCTAACTTGACGCCAAGTGGCCTTCCCTTAGGAATTTCACTCCAGACTTCCTAGGGTAGTAGGGTACTAGCCTATACAACCATTACCTACCAAGTTCCCTAGAGTAAGTGGACATCCAGTCCATCTTACGGTCCATATTGGTCGTTTACCCCGTTATCTTGAATATCTCAAGATACTCAACGGTATCGCGTGATACCACTCTCCTAATCCCACACGCAACCCCGTTTTCAACCTAGGAGCCTACCCACAAAATCTAATTCACATTAGCTAGGTCCCCTTCAAGTTTGGACGCGTTCCGAATCACGGAACTCAAAATCCCCTTTTCACTAAATTCTAAATCACTCCACTCACACACACTCTCAAACTCACTTTTTCCACTCCACTTAAGACTAGTTTTAGGGGCTAGTTTAGTGGGTTTGTGGGAGTATATATGGAGTATATATATATGTATATATATAGGTATACACATAGGTATATATATTAGGGTTTATGGGGCAAATGGGGGCTTATTTGGGGGTGCTACTGCTGCTTGCTGCTGCTGCTAATGTTGCTACTGCTGCTGCTACGTTGCTGCAGCTGCTGCTGCTGTGTTGGGGGGGGGGGGGGGGAGCAGCCCCTTGGCCCCCCTAGCTGCTGCCTGCTGCTCTCCTTTTCTCCCTCTGCACTTCCTCTAATTCCCTTCCATTCTCTCACTCTTTCCTTCTCTAAATCTCTCTAAACTCTCTCTAAATTCTCTCTATCACTCTCATATATATATAATCATACACATACAAATCTCTCACTCATCCCCCTCTCTCTATATGTAAATACACACACAAGTATATATATATATAGACACACACATATATATATACACTCATATATATATATATATATATATATATATATATATATATATATATATATATATATATATATATATATATATAAACACACACATATGTATATATATATATATATATATATATATATATATATATATATATATATATATATATATATATATATATATATAGACACACTCTCACACACACACACACACACACACACACACACACACACATATATATATATATATATATATATATATATATATATATATATATAGACACTCACACACTTGTCCGGCGGGCCTAGCTCTTGTGGTTAGGAGGGTTGGCTCCCCTAGGGATGGGCTGGGTTCGAGCCTTCCCTTCCACCCGGGGTGGCTGGGCGGCTTTGGCCGCGGCCCCGGGTGGCACCCGCTGCCGGACACCCCCCTGCCCCCCCCCCCCCCCCCCCCCCCCCCGGGCTCCCCCCCACCCCCGGAACCCCCCCCCCCCCCCCCGGGCCCCCCCCCAAAAAAAAAAATATAGACACTCACACACACACACACACACACACACACACACACACACACTACCACAATAAATTAGGAGTGCCTAAACTACTTAGACACAAATCTAAATTATACTAGGAGTGTCCAAATTTGGAAGAAACTCAAGGACACAACCACGAATACTAACTTCTCCTAGGACACTCCAAACGGACTCAAACTTGACACGAATAGGGACACAAACACGGGGATCAATCCTACGGGGTCCAACCTAGATTACATGTTGAAAAGAATAAGTTAGAGAATAGGTTGTACCTATCGGGAGATGGATTCCCGATTCGAAAGTCCTCCGACACGGCTCCGACACAATGAATTGTTTAGGACACACCCTTGCACTTCTTGCTCCCAAAAGCTTGGAGAAGCTTCACTTGGGGTAGAGGAAGAGTTGGATGGAAGAAAAATGGGAAGGAGAGATTATTTTGGAGATGATTTCCAAGGAAATCTATTCTTGCTTTTGAGAGAAAGCTTGGAGAATAAGAAGACTTAAAAATCTATTCTTGCTCATTTCCCGGATTTCCTGTATTTCGTATTTTTACTCGTATCTGGATTTTGGCATGTATTTTTATTTTTCTCAAATTGTGGAATTTCGGTATTTCTCGTATTTTGGGTTTTGACATGGCTCGGTTTTAATTGGATTGGGTTGGATTGGTTTGGTTTAATATGTATTGGAATACCTTAGCCTATGCTCCATCCTCAACACACCACATCCCACCCTCTTTAAAACTCCACCAACTTTTTCTCTCTCCTCATAAACCTCCATTAATTTCTTCTTCTCCTTCCTCTACACAACACTCTTCTCCTTCCTCAACACCCTCCCATAGGCAAGTGCACCTTGCCACCACATGAGAATCCTCTTTTATTTGTCCATTTGCTAGATTAGGACATGGTGATCAACATTAGAACTTAGCATTTTGTGATTTGGAGTCTCCATTGTTCTAGATCTAAGTTTTCTCCATTTTCAGTTTTACATGGTTTTGATCTATTTAAGTTGGACTTTATGGGTTTTGATGTTTCCATGTGGAAGAGAGTTCAATTCCACCCTGGTTGGAACTTTGGAAATCCGGATTTGGAGTTCGGATGGCCAAGTTATGATGCTTTAAAGTTTTGGAGCCATGGGAGCTTCTTCTCAGCCATAGAGAAGAAGACCCTTTCCCCTGCGTGCGTGTTTTTACGCGTACGCAGCTCCCTGCGTGTGTGCTTTTGTGCGTACGCAGCTCTCCTGCGTGCGTGACTTTTCGCGTACGCAGCTCTCCTGCGTGCGTAACTTTTTGCGTACGCAGCTCTCCTGCGTGCGTGACTTTTCGCGTACGCAGCTCTCCTGCGTGCGTGACTTTTCTCGTACGCAGCTCTCCTGCGTGCGTGACTTTTCTCGTACGCAGCTCTCCTGCGTGCGTGACTTTTCGCGTACGCAGCTCTCCTGCGTGCGTGACTTTTCTCGTACGCAGCTCTCCTGCGTGCGTGACTTTTCTCGTACGCAGCTCTCCTGCGTGCGTGACTTTTGTGCGTACGCTGTGCGTGCCCTTGTGCGTACGCTGCTCCCCTGACCCCTTGCTTAACCCATTGGCTCTTGGAGTTTTGGTCTTATTTCTTTAAGCTTGGCTCTTCTATAGCCCTGTATATTGATATTTTATTAGATATTTTACACCCATTTTATATCCTTACGCCTTTTGTCATGAACTTGATTTTACTTAATATGTTTGGAATGACTATTGTACATGGTATGGTATGACAAAGAACTAGCATAACATGACAGTGACCCGTAGTGGTGCACTCCTGACATGACCAACCTGACATGATAGTGGCCCGTCGTGGCGCACTCCTGACAAGTACCCTGACATGATTTATCTTGATGCTGTTGCGACGGCTAACTTAACTTGACCTGCCTTAACACCGTGGGTAGTTCTTTCTTGCTTGCTTGTTAAATCCACTTGTCCTGTCTTGCATCATGTCTAGGATGGAACTCCTGAGTACCACGGTCAGGAGTACCTACTAAAATGGATTAAGGTTAAATAACTAGAATAACTCAGTAGTCATGAAGAGATGACACAGCTACAGGCAATCCCGTTACCTGGACGCTCTTGGGATCTGTAGCCTGCCGTCGAGTAGGGCACATTTCCAGCACACCGTCGCGTGTTGCACCCTCTAAGTCACCTAAGGGTACATTTGTCTCCTGGGCGATGTATCCACCTGAATTCAACTCCTAATTTTCGACCTGGGTAACCTGGATGGTCTGCAGGGCTTGTGGCTGTGGAACAATCTCACTGCATCTTGTTAGTAATTAGGCCTGTGATAACCCTAGTTAGTTAAAGTAGTAAGACGTAGTATCTGCTTAGCCGTGATTGATTGAATGAGGTATAACCAGTTTAGCCATGTCTTGATCCAGTACAAGATTGCTTCCTGTCTTGATTTATTACATTATTATCTTGCCGACAAATGGTGGAAAACCAAGTTCTGTTCAGATGAAGGGTTACAACCCCGGTCCTTGTTTGGTTTACGGGTTGTAACCTGGCTATCGGAATAGTTCCATGGTTATCTCGTCGTATATCACCCTGCCATGTTTTCGTAAATTCTAGTTTTAATATTAGATTTTCTTGTGCTGATCGCTGGCTTTTGTTCTTATTTCGTGGCCCCCTTATGGCACTTGCTCTTTCTGGGGTTGACCCAGCTGGTTTTGTGTGGCCAGATTTCGGAGCAGCTCTCGAGGATCTACCAAGCTTCCAGTCCAATGGTGGCGACTAGAAGGAACCCGGGCTACGAGTGGGTTTTCTATTTTGTTTCGCTCACTCTATTGTAAAACTATTCTTTTGAGGCGTTTAGCCGACGAGCACCTGTTAGCTCGATGCACTTTTACTTACTGTCTGCCTACGGGCTGTAAACATGATTAACAAATTCTATGGTTGATCATGTATGACTTAACTCTTGCTAGTTCCCGCATTTTGTACGACTAGCTTCATGATCAGCTGAATATGTAATATTTGGGACGCCTTATTATTGTATATTTAATGATCATACATCTTGCGATCTTACTTACTTGCTTGTGATTGAGACATTAGGCTTGTTCATGACCATAAGAGACTGTTGGCTTGTAGTAAACCCTCATATATCTAGACAGCCGTGACCGTATATCGAGGTGGTTTCCATTTCAATATACGTAGCTGGCTATGTCTGCCCCCGCTCTCCAGTATTCTGGTTCTGGGGCGTGACAGGAAAGGTGGCCGGCCCTATAGGAAAGGGGTTGGGGCTTCTTGTTAATTACAAGTTTGCCCCTCCCTTGCTTACATGCTAAGTTATCCTCCTAATTTGGTTTTGGGAGTTATTTTAGGTTAAATAAAAATTCTAATTAAGCCTAAACACTCATGGGGGACTAGTCCAAACTCCTAGACCTAATTGTTAAGTTTGGTGGGCCATGGCTAATTAACATGTTAAATACAACTCAAGTCAAAATTTCTCGGAGTCCCGAATTAAGTCGGAATGCGATGAAATTCGAACCCGACTCCTATAATCATTAAATATTAATATTCATGAAATAAAATTCTCAAAAATATTCTAAAATGGAAAATTATCATTTTACCCCTAACTTAGAAAAGTGAGGGTGACACTAAGCAATGGATGGATGCTAGACCAGCAGTCCATTGGAGTAGGGCATTCTTTAAGGATACTTGCAAGTGTGATGTATTGCTCAACAACTACAGTGAGGCATTTAACAAGTACATCCTTGAAGCTAGAGAGAAACCAGTCATCACAATGTTTGAGATGATCAGGACCATGCTCATGAAGAGGATAGATGCAAAGGCCAAATTGGGAAAGAAGTGGAGGGGCAGACTTTGTCCTAAAATTCAGAAGAAGCTGGAGAAGCACAAGAAGGAATCCTATATGTGGACAACAGAATATTCTGGAGGTCCTAAGGTCCAAGTTAATGGGCCAGGTGGTTAATTTGTTGTTAACATGGTTATGAAAACATGTACATGCAGAAAATGGAAACTATCTGCAATACCTTGTCAGCATGCTTGTGCTTGCATATTTGAAAATAATGAAAGGCCTGAAAACTATGTTGATGACTGCTACAAGTTATCAACATATAAATTGGTGTACAGTCATGCCATTCACCCTTTAAATGGCCCTGCATTATGGAAAAAGCATCCATTTCCTCAAGGTATTTTGTTACCACATACACCAGTGAAGAAAAGGAGTGACAGGAAGACAATGGCTAGAAGAAAGGACCCAATTGAGTTGCAAGACAAAGGAAAGCAGAAGACAAGTAACAAAACCATGGCCAAGCTCAGTAAAAAAGGCCTGTGTAAAGTTACATGCAGTGTTTGTGGGTTACATGCCCATAACAAGAGGTTCCATGGGGTAAATATAAGTATGTGGATATGTACTTATATTCTAGGTCAAGATTGTTGTATATGTCGTGCTTAATTTTACCAATTTTGTAGGCTGGAGGAGGCAGAGACAATGTAAGTGCAGAATGCACTACTGGAAATGCACAATAGACCAGTGCAAGAGGAGAATGTCCAACTGTAAGTGTCTTTTACATTAGGCTACTGAATTTTGAATTTTGTCATGCCCAACTGTAAGTGTCCTTTACATTAGGCTACTGAGTTTTGATATATACTTACATTAGGCTGCTGACAGTATCCTTTACATTAGGCTACTGAATTTTGATATGTACTTACATTAGGCTACTGAATTTTGATATGTACTTACATTAGGCTACTGAGTTTTGATATATACTTACATTAGGCTACTGACAGTATCCTTTATATTAGGCTACTGAATTTTGATATGTACTTACATTTGGCTACTTAATTCAGTCTCTTAATCCTTTACATTAGGCCTTAACATTAGGCTACTGAATTTTGAATTTTGGATACTGAATTAAGCTATATTTCAGTCCTTTACATTAGGCTACTGAATTTTGATACTGAATTAAGAGACAATGTAAGTGCTTCAGTGCATTAGGATACTGAATTTTGAATTTTGTATATGTACTTACATTTTAGGCTGGATCTTCAAGGCAAACTGTCAGTGATTTGAATGTCAATGTCAGCAGTGCACCAACCACACTTAGGTGGATGATGGATGTAAGTGCATTAAAGTCAGTTATTGGTACATTAATATGGTATTTGGATACTAAATTCTAACTGTTGTATGAGAATATTGTTGTTCTATTGTTCTCAGGGTACAAGTCAAGTGGTCAATAATACAGGCCTAAGCAGTGTGGGATGTCACGACCCGCACCCGATTTTCGGATACGAGACGTGTCCAAGCCAGCCTACGCCGCAGAGTCGGCGGTAGAACGCTGTCAAGCCCGCAAGAAATAAATGCTCAAATATCACATTGATGCTCATTCACATTTCTAAATTTATTACAACAGTTACAACATTTATATTTAAAGGAAAAATACAAAGTTTTACAATTAATGAAATGATACAATGGCTATCTATTTCTAGGTTGTCTTCAGCATACCCAAGTTCTTCCAGTGCTAAGAGTGATCGCGGCTAAACCTGAAAAATGTTAGTTATCCAGTCAGGATTGGAACAAGTACACAAATCGACGGCAGTGCAAAACACAATAGAATTATCAAGACATGAAAATAACATATAAGAAATGAAAACTGTAAGATAAAGTGATGTCATAGCACAATAGAGAAATAAACAAGGAAAAGCTAATAAAAGACATCTATCTAAGTGGTGTGAAATATCCTTTCGCCATGTGGACGGCTAGGGGGTAAAATCCGGCATACTGCACGTGTCGTGTGCAGCAGCTATCGTTCAAGAATAGACTCATGGGATATTTCTGGGTAGTTCACATGTATACTAAGATATTTTCCCTTCCGACTACTCCGTGTGACGAGCGTGTCAACAAGCAGCAAGATATATGTATAGACATGAAATAAAAAGACTACTATGAATCGAAAAACAATCAGAAAGTGCACTTGCCTGTCGTCCCGAGCTGTGTGGGCGAGTCAAATGTCAATTCAGAGCTCAAGTAACCTATTGATAGATAAATATGATCAACACATAGTTCAAGAGTATAAATAAGTCTATCTTATTAATTTATTAGGTTACTAAGTTATTCCCATCTTAGATGGCTTCTAAGTTTATGGGTTGGCAATACTGTTTTCCCCAAATGCATGTTTGTACTCCCACTTGCTACTCTCCTTTATGGTTTGTTTTCTCCTTAGATACCTATTTGGGACTCTATTGTACCAACTGCTACCAACTATCTAGTGTATAAAGTCTGTACCTTCTTATTTCAGTCACCTTGTCTACTATTACTGATCTTAGGCAAGGAGACTTCATGCCCAATGTTTCCTGGATTTTAACAAGTTATGAAGTTGAGTCCTCGATGTTGTAGAGCCCAATTTCTATCTACAGTTCAGCCCTGCTGCTAACATGTGATTACTATGACTAGCATGATCTAAGAAAGTCTGGAAATGAACTTAAATGAGGGACTGAGTGCTATCCTGACCTGGGGTCTGATCAAAGACAAATGTGTAGTGAACAATGCTTGGTAGGCCATCTCATGTGAGCATCCTCATGTGCTGAATCCAGAAATGGTGAAAGAGGATACCTGTACAGTTGTTACTCACCTATATGTGTCTAGTGTCCTTGTAATAGGTAGCTTGCAGACTACTGCTCTCTTATTCA
This sequence comes from Iris pallida, assembly GCA_029216955.1. Lineage (NCBI taxonomy): Eukaryota > Viridiplantae > Streptophyta > Magnoliopsida > Asparagales > Iridaceae > Iris > Iris pallida. Next base: position 6,155,199 of record JANAVB010041017.1, read on the forward strand.
AGGGCTGCTATGGTATGTTATGAGACTAACACAGGTTAAGTCTGTATTCAAAGGACACACACAAAGTATACTTCACCTAGGCTAGCCCATATGAGAAATGGATAGGTGCTACTTGTCACATTGGCTGAGGTCAAGTTGTCTTCATGGAAATGGACTGACACACCTTCAGTCATCTATCCTATTTCGAAGTTTCAGAAGGCTACCTGTTACCCTTTTGTACAATTAATCTGCAACCCTCTGGACTGGTCTGAAATACCTGTCTCGAGCACTTGGCCAATGGCCAGTACTCACACAATATTAACCCAGGTTATCTGCAGATCCATAAAAGGGAAGGGTTAAACCTGTTAGGCAGGGCAAAAGGATGGTGATTGGTCAATTTAGGTAGGATCTTAAACTAGGACATGGAATGTACAACTGTAACACATGTAGGTTCAGTCTTATCACTGAAATCTTGCCTATTTGGTACCACAATACTCTGAATACGAATGGAATCCTGATTCCATACATATTCTCCAAATACTTGTATTGGTTTACCCCCCACGACCCATGAATAATCGATTATACTGGTTCAAGAGTTATTATTTCTAACTGGGCTCCTATCTTCACCGCCCTACTGTCAATTTGGCAGCAAGGACTTCCTCTCTGTTAGAGTCCCCAGAATAATACTTCCCTCTTCTCACTACATTTTTATTGACTGTGCAACCCTTTACAAATTCCTGTTATCTATGGTTTAGGTACTCAAGTACATCCTGGTACTTGTATGCTTCAGTATGCATACAAGGCAGAACAAAATAGGAATCATACACTCAGGAAAATGTGTTAAGGAATGGTAATTAGTTTGGGACAACTATCCAGGCTGGCTTCAGCTACTGTCTTGCAAAGTTACAACAAGGCCTGGTCAGCCATGATTATGGATTGTAAGGTGTTATAGAGGGTTGCCCTTAGGTTCCAGTTTCATGGTCACACCATTGGCTACAACAGGTAGTCCCCTCTAACCTATATACTCGAGCCTAACTTTCTGGTATTCAAAATATTCAATGGGTTTTGTTGTCAAGCTCCTGCACTGGAGTTGTTCAAGGTCAAATTAGTTTACATGTAGATAGCCTTTCTGTACTCTGATGCAAAATATACAAGTAACTGCTATGTATAGAACTTAATGTATTCGTAAGTGTAGGTAATACTAAGCTTTACAGGGGATGCAATGTGCCTATTCGATTGTAGGATGTCTCCACTAGATGGAATGTAAAAAGTGCTACCAGGACACAGGACAGGTGATGGAAGGTTAGGAACAAGTCCACCTTATTGGACAGAACACAATGACAAAGATAAGTGTAGGGCTGAAACACTTAAGATGATTTCGGAGATTTGGCTGAAGGTCTCTATGTCAGACTCCATTCATTAACACTAGACAACCATTCCTGGGTAACCTTTCGATTTAAAGTCAACTAATTTAAGGCAGGCAACCACATATCTCTCTGCTTAATGCAAACTGATGCAACCCAATCTTTACCATGTAGCCTAATGCAGCCTGATGCAGGAAGTCAGGTTATTGCTAGGATCTCAGGCACAGTGTCCTTTTAGTATAGATCTTCCTGTTGCCTGTGAGGTTTATAAATAGAAATTTCCTTATAATGAGACTGGGTTAAAATGTGTACAATTGCTCTTAATCACCAATGGCATGAAACGCAAAAGAAACCGAACATAATAGTTCATCCTAGGTGTGTGTCATCCAGCGGTTGAACCAAGTGCAATCATAGACAATTGCTACAAGTATAAGGCAATATTTGTGAAGAGCTCCTGGGTTTGTAACATGTAGTTAATACAACATCTACTTGATATACCCAGGTTAATTCTACCTGCAGGGCTTCACCTACATGTACATCTGGTACTCTAAGCAAGGAATCCTACATGTAGTCCTTAGCAGCTATCCTTGGTCTACTCATGTTCGCATCATTCTCCTGGTTTGCATTGCTCGGGAGGCCTGTGTGCATCCTGAAGTGAGTAAGGGTGTCTCCACTCCCTTGGCAACCGGTTTACATTGGTACATTCTGATTAAGGCATCCCCTGTTCTTACCCCTACACAAGTACAAGTTACACAAGAACACCCATGTGTGACACCCAGGTTCTTGTATGGCAAACAATCGAACACCTTCCCTCCCAAACTTGCATTAATCCTTAACAGTCGCTAGTAAGGTTTAATAGCTCTTAATGAATCGATTACGAAATCAGAATCGTGAAGGTAATGACATACCTGTTCGAACTATTTGATTGCTTCAACTCCTACTTCAAGAATTTCCCGAGGCACGGCAGAGAAGTCTAGGGTTCGGTCCCAACTCTCCAACTCCATATTTATACTAGGTTTGGGAAGATCAAGGCGATCGAGATTTAAAACTTTAGTTTTTATCCATCCAGGATTCGTAATCTATCTCCCCCTCTCCCTTTCAAATTCGATCCACAACCGTTTGAATTTAAACTGTGGAAATTTGCACAGGCCCTCCAATTTCAGAAAATTCTGAAAAGGTCCTCTCCTGCTGTTTTTAGTTACAAAAGGGTCCTAATTTATACCTATATGTATATATATAGCTTTAATCACATAGTGACTCATGTGTACCAGTTCATAATTTAGCAATACTCAATAATTAGTAGGAAAAATTAGGTTAGAGGCTCACATGGGAGCTTCCAACCAATATCGATATTCAGGCCTTGGCTCAATTGATGGAGGCTTAGCTATGGGAGCTTCCAACCAGGATCATAATTTGGAGTTCTCAGCAAGCCAAAGGAGCACAACAACAGCCCCAACTCATCCAACTTCAACATTGCCAAGGAATGGGGACAAAGGCACTCAGGGGAAGAAAGCAAGGTGCAGAGTAGTACCATCAAGATACAATCTACCATCTAAGAAAAGCAAAAACTGAATTACAAGTGTGTAGACTAATTTGGACAAGACTAATTGTGGAAAAGAATGGTCATAGCACCTGCATTTTGTGGTTCACAACTGAAAGATTTTATTTTTGTCGTATTTCTTTCATAGGTGAACCATTTGGATGTAATGACATTTGCTGTAATTTTTTTGGTTTCTATCACCTGGACAATTGTGTGGCCATATAGAAGAAGGCCTAATATGTACTGATATTTGGATGTGGTCCTATCACCTGTATTTTGTGTGGCCATATACATAAAGGCTAATATGTAATGAGATGTCAAACTCCTATTAACTGGATTTGTGTGGTTGTACTTTGTATGGTTGGCAAATTAATGAGATGTCAAGCTCCTTTCAAGTTGACAAATTCTTACTTTGTGTGGTTCTACTTTGTGTGGTTCGTATTTGTGTGGTTCTACTTTGTGTGGTTGCAGTATTGTAAATGTGATTCATGTTGGTTGTATATGTTACCAGACAGTTCAGTGGATGTATATGTTAAATGATGTCAAGCTCCTTTCAAGTTGACAAATTAATACAGTATTTTAAATGCAGTTACCTGACAGTATTTGAGTGGTTGCCACTGAATTTTGTGTGGTTGTAGTTACCTGACAGTTCAGTGGTTCTACTTTGTGTGGTTGTAGTATTTGTGTGCTTGCATTATTTATCATTTGCTCAATTGCAGTCTTTTAAATGCAGTTACCTGACAAAATTATGTATCATTGGCTCAATTACAGTATTTTAAATGCAGTTCAGTGGTTCTACTTTGTGTGAAATGATGCTGCAACATTTGTTGAATCTGAAAGCTAAAACATATGTTGCAGCTAATGATACATAATTTGAATAGATGTATATATAATTTGAATGGATGTATATATACTTGCAGCTAATGATACATAATTTGATAACTTCAGCATCATGTAGTGTTTGATAACAAAAACATGACTCAAAACATGACTTCATCATTCAATACAGAACTATTACAATAAAATTGAATCTTGGAGAGATGAAAATCCAGAACCATTCAATACATCATTCAATACAACATTAAAAATGGTCATAATTACATAGATGAAAATCCAGAACTTGTTTACAACTGCAAAGCCATTACAACTTCGATCCATAAACTACAAGTTTTCTAGCCATTACAACTTCAACTAGTATGTTTTTAGTCATTACAAGACAAATACGAGTTTACAATTACTCTATCTTAAATCTTCCAATTTTTTTCAAAATAGAACCATACATTTCAACTTGTCGTTGCGCTACACGGTGTTCAATTTCAACTTCCAATAGGATCTCCTTTATGATATCCTTGCCTTGTCCCGAAGAAGTAGTAGCTCCATCATCCACCATTTTCTTCTCTGTCTTTGAGGCCTTAGCTTGTTGCATCCATTCAATGTATTCACAATCGGGATTTTTCCTCTACACGTATTGAACAAAGAAATTACAATTGTAAGTTACACACTAATAGCAAAAAATAAGAATTAAGTTATATTAATGTACAAAGAAAAGTAGGTTTTACTTACACTAGTAGATAATGGACAACAGTAGAATTTTTGACCTAAGCTCCTAGGCACCTTTGATGTTTGTATTTTGCAAAATCCGGCTTCGCAACGACATAACCGAAGTTCATCAGTCCAACACCAAAAATCACATCCTACCTCCTTTGCACATTTTAAAAATTGGCGCCCACGATTCCAAAGTGTATTTGCAGTGAATAATTTGCACAGAGAAGTTCCTTCGCAATAACATGGGATCTTCGCAAGATTCCATTCCATTTCACTTGCTTCATTTGCTGCAATTTGTGAGCGTAAATATTTTTAGGATCGACTCTTCTTTTATTTTAGGGTTTCCACAATAAATTATTGTATGGTTCCCACAATAAATTATTTTAGGATTTCCATAATAATAACTACCGGTTAGGGTTTTGCTAGGGTTTTCATTTACTTTGGGGTTTTTCAAATTTTAGGGTTTCCGTAATAAAGAGAAAGAAAGTGAGATTCAAAAAAGAAGGAGAAGAAGAGAGCAAGGGAGAGAGGTACCCATCTGCAAATGCTCCAGTAGCTTCGTCTTCAGCCGCTCCGCTCGTCTCCTCGTCGTCCGCGTCTCTCGGCAGCCTCGTCTTCTCGTCGGCCTGTGTCGATCTTCGAATATAGAGAGAGAGAGAGAGAGAGAGAGAGGGAGGGAGAGAGAGCGATAAAGGTTAACTATGGTTATTCTAAGTTGGGTGTACACGTGGACTGCCCACGTGTACACTTAGTTTAAGAGTTGGCTTGCCACGTCATATTTCTGTTAGCATAGGGACGAAAAGTTAGCACATGGACTGTAATACACCTTAATTATAACGTATGTTACTTTTAAGTAAGGAATAATAAATGAGGTACTTTACTGTTAATTGAGTCTAAGTTGGAGGACCACCGAAGCAATTGAGCCTTCAAATGTCACAAAACCTAACGTATTAATTACCATTTTATACTCGAACATGTAGTTCGTCCATCACAATTAAAAAAATAATAATCTAATTACAGCTTCATAAAATCGGTACTTGTCATGCTTTCGTTCAATCTCCTGTGAACCGCATCGGGTCTCTGCTCAATATCGACACGCGTTACTATTTTATAGCACCCATATATCTTCTGTGTGCGCATTACATCACATCTTTGCGTTTCTGCTTGATATGGACACATGTCGTTATTTCATAGCGTCAATACATCTTATCTCTTGTGCACTGCATTACGTCTTTGCTTCTTTGATTCTTTGTTCGTTCTCAATGCATTCATAGCTTCGATGCTATTTCGTAGTTCAAATAAATATTTTATAAAAATAAAAATAAAAATAAAAAAGGGTTATATTATTATCCTTTATAATTATCCATCTATGTTTCCAAATTCCAACCAAGAAAATCCTCTCATTTAATCATGTAGGATACATCACATACATCCATCCATAAACCACACATAAAAAAGAAGTCCATTTTTCCATCACCACCTCGTCTAGATCTCCTCCCACCCATCTCCTGATGCAACAACGCCACCAACATCATCAGGAGACCAACGCCACCAACAACAACAAGCGACCGAAGCACTGCACCACCACCGCCGCCGCCATGCCGGCCACCGATTCCTCCTCCTCCGCCGCCTCCGCCTCCCTCTTCCCGGTGGAGGAGATCGTTCAGTCGCCGCTCCCCGGCTACGTGGCCCCCTCCGGCATCAGCTTCAGCCCCGACGACCGGCTCGTCACGTTCCTCTTCAGCCCCGATGCCACGCTCCACCGGAGGGTTTTCTCCCTCGACCTCGCCACGGGGAGGCAGGACCTCGTCTTCTCCCCTCCCGACGGCGGGGGGCTCGACGAGAGCAACCTCTCCGCGGAGGAGAAGCTCAGGAGGGAGCGGTCGAGGGAGAGGGGGCTCGGGGTGACGCGCTACGAGTGGAGGGCCGCCAGGGGGCCCTCGGGAAGACACTCCGTCATGGTCCCCCTCCCTTCCGGGGTTCGATCTCTCGAAATTCTCTTCTTTTTATTTCTATTGAGTTTAGGGTTTTATGTTCTGCTGCTGAAATGCTTGACCTTTAGGTGAAAGGAGGGATCTTTAGACGAAGTTCACAACTTTAGAGCTCAACTGGAAGAAAGATCGAAGCTTTGTACAAATACGACACGATCACGAACATGACGCCGTTTTAAGGGTGTCCTAGTGTATGTTTCCTCTCATCGTGGTCATGAAGTTCACAACTTTAGAGCTAAACTGGAAGAAATATCGAAGCTTTGTACAAATACGACATGAGCACGGAATGGGACACGCCGTTTTAAGGGTCTCCTAGTGTATGTTTCGTCTCATCATGGTCATACAGTTCACAACTTTGGAGCTCAACTGGAAGAAAGATCGAAGCTTGTACAAATACGACAAAACACGAAATTGGACGCGGACATGACGCCGTTTTAAGGGTGTCCTAGTGTATGTTTCCTCATCGTGGTCATAAAGTTCACAACTTTGGAGCTAAATTGGAGAAAGATCGAACTTTTCACTGTTTTTACAGACACAACTATGACATGGACAAGAATTTTGCACGGTGGGCAATTTTGGGGTGTCCTGGTGTCTTTTGGAGTGACTGTACTTCCTAGATTTTGCCTAAAGTTCGGCCCAATGTTTTAGACAACTAGAATTGGAAGTGTCATTTTTCCAACATTTGGACTGTACGAGTTTTTATTTTTACAACTTTGTTAGAATTTTGGTTTCTTAGGTTCTATTGTCATGTATTAGCTAGGTTAGATGTTATTATTACATAGTTACACTGGAAAACCAGAGTGTCATGACGTCCAGGGTAATTGAATTAAGTTGGTTGCTGATTAGTCTTGTCATCTTCAAACTGCGCCAAAGTTGTATACAGCTGATCTATGTTGCATGGCACCACACAAGGACACGACAACACAGAAACGACACCTATTTTGGTGTGTACTAGTGTATTTTGGAGTGTCCAAGATGTGTCTGCCTGCCACAACATAGATTTTGGAGTGTCCGTGCTTACTAGCAGCTGAGGTGTAGTTAACAACCAAACTATTATTATTGTATGCTGCACTTAGATTTGCCGTAGAAATAGCTGTAACTTTGGTCTTGAATACAAGCCATGCCAAACTTTAAAACGTGTTGAAATCTTTCCAATTTGCAACTTGCTGTGATATTTAAACCTTTAACAAGTTTGGACTGGTCATAATTTTTGGATATTTTGGTTGAAGTGTCATTCCAAGTATTAACAACAATGCTATAAGCCTATAAATCAATTATGACCAGGAAGACAGCTATAGTTGTGCCCTTGCCATCTGAATTTAGTTCTTCCAAGTCCATCTTATATTGATTCGAGTTTGGTTACAGAACAAGATTGGTAGTAGAATGATTTTTTCTGATCATATCCAGCCCGATGAAAAGTTATTTTGATGTCAGTAGTGATGAAAATGAGTTATATGCCTAACAGTTACTCTATGAATTTCTGCAAAATGTTCAAAATTTGGTTTTTAGATTGGGCAGACCAAATCACGGGTTAACATAAAAAAATCTACCACTTTTGTCAAATTTGGCTCAAACTATCTGCTTAAGATTTACAATTTGGATCAAATTAGCTGCTCGATATTTCAGTTACTTTTTCTGAAATATATTATTCTTTAGTGATATGTATGATTATGCCACTAATCAAGGTATATTCTTATCTTAACTGATCTATGTTGCATGGCACCACACAAGGACACGACAACACAGAAACGACACCTATTTTGGTGTGTACTAGTGTATTTTGGAGTGTCCAAGATGTGTCTGCCACAACATAGATTTTGGAGTGTCCGTGCTTACTAGCAGCTGAGGTGTAGTTAACAACCAAACTATTATTATTGTATGCTGCACTTAGATTTGCAGTAGAAATAGCTGTAACTTTGGTCTTGAATACAAGCCATGCCAAACTTTAAAACGTGTTGAAATCTTTCCAATTTGCAACTTGCTGTGATATTTAAACCTTTAACAAGTTTGGACTGGTCATAATTTTTGGATATTTAGGTTGAAGTGTCATTCCATGTATTAACAACAATGCTATAAGCCTATAAATCAATTATGTCCAGGAAGACAGCTATAGTTATGCCCTTGCCATCTGAGTTTAGTTCTTCCAAGTCCATCTTATATTGTTTCGAGGTTGGTTACAGAACAAGATTGGTAGTAGAATGAATTTTTCTGATCATATCCAGCCCGATGAAAAGTTATTTTGATGTCAGTAGTGATGAAAATGAGTTATATGCCTAACAGTTACTCTATGAATTTCTGCATAATGTTCAAAATTTGGTTTTCAGATTGCGCAGACCAAATCACTTGGGTTAACATAAAAAAATGTACCACTTTTGAAATTCACCAAGATCTTTGTCAAATTTGGCTCAAACTATCTGCTTAAGATTTACAGTTTGGATCAAATTAGCTGCTCGTTATTTCAGTTGTTTTTGCTGAAATCTATTATTGTTTAGTGATATGTATGATTATGCCACTAATCAAGGTATATTCTTATCTTAACTATTTAACTGCAACAGCCAATTTGAAGACGTGTGAAACAGTTGTGCGTCATTGTAAAAGGAAGCTAAGAATCAACACAAGTTTTTAAAATATATTTATTACTTAAAACTCATGCATGCATGCATGCCTCTTTAACAAATGGATGTTTTTTCACATTGATGCACGTGCCTACATACTCCAGTACTATATAAATAGCGTTACCTTTTAATTGATATTCTCGTATTGTACTAATTAAAGCTTAGGCTGAAAGTTCCCAAATTTGAGTCAATTTTAGGATTATCGCTCCACTATAATTCAGCATTTCCCTGATCTGTAAGCCCTCTTGTTTTCTTGGCAGCATTCCATTCTGACTATGATTTGCATCGTGCCTAAGAGATGTTGGTGATGCCCTTAGGAATTTTTTTAACTTTGGAGAATATATTATGTAGCTAGCAGGTTTGACCTGCTAACTGTGACTCTGAGGTTAATGGTTACCTCTTTTATACATATTTGTCTCTGACAGGAATATGGTACTGAGCGAGTTTTATGTTCAGGTCAAATTCTGCAGTGCAGCCTGTATGATTTAGAATAGTGTTATATAATTTGATGCCAAAATGTTTAAACGATGATGAAGATTATAATTATCTAATTCTCTTGCAATGGTTTTTGGGCAGGTCTATTTGCAAGAGATTTCTGGTTTGGAACCAGAGCTGAAGCTAAAGAGTGTCTCTGGTTCTCCTATCATCGATCCACATTTGTCTCCAGATGGGACTATGCTTGCTTATGTGAGGGATGATGAGCTGCATGTTCTAGATTTATTTAGTGAGGAAACTAGGCAACTTACAACTGGTGCTGGACAAAATGGGAAGGTGATATGCTCTTCCCTTGTTTAAATACTTACTTGAAAACCTTTTTCTTCCTCCTCATTTAATAGTTCCATGAACTCAGTCCTGGCACTTGTAGAATATCGTTGGAATTATTTGTGCAAAAACTACACTCTTACTGTGAAAAAACCCAATAATAAGGCAAGGAAATTTCCTGACATAGATTTATATCTGCTTCCTGAAAGCAATCACTTCGTTGAATGTTGAATATCCAATTTATTTGAGATTTATAAGATTAATTTACTCTTGACGTGGATATTTTGCTATTAGACGAAATTGTATCTTGTTTAAGTCGATAAAGATAAAGCAGACCTAAGAAGGGTTTTACTTTTACTTCTTGTGGAAGTATCTTGACTTGTCTGTAAAGCTAGATATGTATGTATGCAAGTGCAAATGCATATGCATCAAAGTAAAAAAGATATCATTTATTAAACAGTATGCACATATGCTTGCATTTATAACTTAGCATGCATACATGAGTTTGAAACTTAAATTTATTTTAAATCTTTGGCCCTCCTTAGATTTTTTTTTATGACGACGGTCGATGGCTACACGAACACTATGGCAGCTTCAATTCAAACCTGTAAATAGTAAACTTATGGCTAGTGCTAGACAAAATGGGAAGGTGATATGCTTTTCCCTTGTTACTTGAAAACCTTTATCTTCCTCCTCATGGAATAGTTCCATGAACTCAGTCCTGGCGCTTGTAGATATCATTGAAATTCTTTGTGGCAAACAATACAGTCTTATTGTGAAAAAACCCAATCGTAGCGCAAGGAGGTTCCCGTCTGCTTCCTGGAAGCAATCACTTTGTTGAACATCCAATTCATTTGAGATTTATAATACTAATTTACTCGGGACATTAATATTTTGCTATAAATGATATTGTATCAAGTTTAAGTGGATAAAGATAAAACAAACCTAAGAGGGGTTTTACTTCTTGCGGGAGTAACTTGGGTTGTCTGTAAATCTAGAATTTATGGAAGTCGTCATCACTATCAAATAAAACCGCCAAGAAAAAAAAGTTTATTCATGTGTTGTGTTGCCAAGTTCGAAAAGTTTGCTTAAAAAAAACTCTACACTTGTGGAGAAAGAACTGACTGCCAAAATATACATTGGGAGGCACCTAAAATCTAAAAGAAAATAGAAAGATGATTGAATATATGGAACACAACAAAGTCGCTCTTAATCACTCCAAAATGATTCTCCATCAGATGTCACTCGCTCTCATGTGCTTTGGCATGACTTCTCAACAATATTTTACTCTATCATCACCAGAGCATTTTTATGAGCATAATATATTTTATTCCTCACTTTATTTTCTGTACTAAATTCATAATGGAAAAATTATATAGCACGAGAGAGAGAGAGAGAGAGAGAGAGAGAGAGAGAGAGAGAGAGAGAGAGATTAATCAAACCTATTTAGGATAGAACAATTGCACAATTAAGGTTCACAATATCGGTGTCAGTATCGATATCGGATCCTTTCTATGAGCATCGGGATCAACGATCTTGGCAGTTTCAGATCGGAGTTTCGGATTTTTTTTTATCTGAAAGCAAATACTTATTAAGAAATTATTTTTTTCTTTCAAAATTTTAATATAAATTTAGACATAATTTTAAGTATATTGTGTGTTATTTTTTAATAGTTTTAAAATTGAATGAAATAATGGTCACCTTTATCAATTGATTTACCTGTGATAAATAAATTTTCTTTATTTACATGCTTTTACAACCTTACTATGATTCTACACCCTTGCTGATTGGTACTCATTCAAATTTTTCTACTGAATTGACTGAGAAAGAGACCCCCAACGTTGGTATCAATTAATATCGGTAGCAGTCGGTATCAAATTGGGACATGCCAAACTAGATCGGTATCGGTCGTATCGGATTGGTATCGGCCGATACTGCAAATATGTATATACAGAGTGGACTATATAAGTTGAACATCCAATCAATAATAATGTTTTGAAACATATAAACTACTCAAATGTAGACCAAGACTTTGCTATGTTAACCCATGCAACAAGTCCCAAAAAGATAAGTAAACATATTTAAGTTACAATTTGAAAGTGTTATCAAGACAATCCAAGTCCTTTCACCATCAGAAAGGAGTATTTATGGAGAACTAAAAACTATTCAAAAAGAAACTATTGTCAGCTTGATGTCGACCCTCTTTTTTGCTTCCAAGTTCCTATAGAAAGGACCTGACCATAAAACCTTCAGGCCATTTGGCAGGTAAGGTAGTCTACCATATGGTCATGCAATTTAAGCATAGGCAACCAATGAGCATCCCTCCAAGTGTCATTTGGCTAGGAAATAGTTCTCCATGTTTGTTGTAGGGATATCTACCTTTATAGTAATATAAGCCAAAAGACACAAAAGGAATGACATTTCTCCTTTAGGTTGAAAATATCCAAATTAACTTCTAGCCTGTGTTTTTATAATAACGATCCACATAATACAAATTAATACATATGGACAACTATACATTATTACACTTTAGTTCCTTAGTTTACCTATTAGGTGTTTGTTGTTTTATTTTTGTATATGTGTGGACATTCTGGAAGACTAATGAACTATAAAACGTATTCATAATATTAAACTAAAATCTTAAAAGAAGAATATACATGACATCCTATCTTACCTATAACAAAGAGGCCGGGCTTCTAAAAGGAGGGTTCAAGGTTAAAAATGATCATTTAGAAAGAGTGGATAAAATTATATTTCTGCAAAGATAATTAGTGCAAAGAGTTGAAAGAGGGTCGTGCATACTGTCACGCCCCGAGTCGACAAACCGTTCGTCCCCGGTGTTATTTTGCCGAATCGATCGCCCTTGCTAAGGCGTGATGCCGTACGAGTCTGGAATTGCACTCGTACAAGGCAAGAACGTTATGTTGAGTTTCATATTAATACGTCAAGTTGAAACTTCACAAATCACATCAGAATATAAGACGCAATATAGGAAGATAGAAATTTGCTTTTCATTCATAGCTTGCAAAGAAGTGCAAGTCGTAATTACATTGGATGCCGTTGCGGCTACATTGATTGAAAACAGAAAGAAATACACTCGACAAGCTGCCTGAACTAACGCTTGCCGTTCCATACATTCAAAATACTTCAGCATAGGAAGAGCTTCAAAACGCCTCTCCGCACTTCAGGTTCAGTTTAGAGCGCCCGCCGCACCTGGGAAAATTGGGGGAGGGAATTAACACACTTGCTAAGTGGACGAGACGAACCCACTCGTCTAAACCGACTCTGATTGTTAAGGTAGGCATGCTTTAGAGTTGTTTTTCTATTTAGAACTAAATGAATTCAGTTCATATCGATAGCCATCTTTGAGTAATAAAGCATACAGTGAAACATAGCGATTTATCGCAGTTCTTACCACGGCCGTGCTCGTCCCTGCATAAAAACAGAGATAATACTTACTACCTGCATAAGACAATAGGTGAGCATGCTATTATCTTATATGCGCGGTCACTGGTGTTACACACCACGTGGGACTCTCAACGGCATTTCGGCCCGTCTAGTCTAGGTTGCAAGCCTGACTGACGGTCCCGCAATGCTTCAGTGCCGAAGCACGATTATTCATTCCCCCTAGGTCGATTCGATTCCGATGCCCGGATACCGATTCGAGGAAAGTCAACTTGTGCACAAGCTGTCCATGACCATGCCAATGCGTGAACAGTTTAATATATGCAATAGTTTTGTATAGCGCGGACAATATTGAACGGCATTATCATTTCTCCCAACTCATGCAACGATTCATTTTTCCCAAGCCGTACTCCCGATTTAGCATCCCGTGGGCACCAAATTGTCCGAGGCATCATAACCCACAATCGACGTTTCATATTATTTTACAGCACGTGAAATAATCTATCTTTTTACTAGAACCTTAAACTTTCTCGTTTATGTGATAAACTTGTATTTTTCAGAGTAGATTACTCTAAATCGATACGTTTTTCCCGAGTTCTTGACCTTAGTGGATTGGCATGCAATTAACTTGGCATCGTCGATTTGAATGAATTCGAGGCAAAGGAATTTGTTTGCGGGACATAGTAGAAAATAAGGGGCCGAATCACCCACCAAGTTCTATGATCGTGCCGACCATCGAAGCGCTTCGCAACGTTCAAGCTTTAGTTACGCGAGCTCCTGCAATGGCACCAACACTTTGTTAGGATTCCTTCTTTTCCCTTGCTTCAAAATTTGTAGATTGCATCCAGAAAAACGACGCGAAAGCACTTCATCAAAATCCAGCGGCAAAAGCTCCAAGAAAATCATACAACAGTCCGGTCCCGTCGAAGGGACTCTTATATAGAGCTCACTCGCGGAGACGCAGTCCGCTGCATCTAGGACTTATTCCAACAGAAGTCGTTCCATTAGTTGAATCGATTCTCGTAACATCCGTCTAAATCGATTTGATCGATGCCGCAAGGTGTTATCGTTTACTAAGCTCAGCGATCGAGTCAGATGGCCATCTAAGTCCCCGGCCGATCTGACTCGGCGCAAGCATATTATGAAGTCCGTCGCCTATCGAAAGCGGGGCGCAACATAATATACCACTAAGAAAAAGTTTCGTCCCGAAACTTAAGAACAAGGGTCTGACCTTAAATTAGGCAAACAATGAAGGATACTTCTCCTTCATCTCCGCTTCCATTTTCCACGTCGACTCTTCAACTGAGTGGTTCCGCCAAAGCATGCGGACCAAGGACATCGACCGATTTCGTAGTACCTTCTCCTTGCGGTCCAAAATTTGAATAGGCTCCTCCGAGTAAGACAAGTCAGTACGTAACTCCAACTGATCGAAGCTAACCACATGACTTGGATCGTGCACGTATTTTCGAAGTTGTGAAACGTGGAAAATATCGTGCACATCAGCCAAGGCAGAAGGTAGTGCAATCCGATAAGCAACCGTTGCAACTCGCTCGATGATCTCGAAGGGGCCTACAAATCTCGGACTCAACTTGCCTTTAACGCAGAACCGCATCACACCACGCATGGGTGTTACTTTCAGAAATACATGGTCCCCGACCAGAAACTTTAGCGGTCGTCGGCGAAGATCTGCGTAGCTCTTTTGTCGACTTTGCGCGATACGGAGTCTATCTCGAATCAAGCGGACCTTTTCGACGGCCTGCTCCACCAGTTCCGGTCCAAGCACTTGTCGCTCTCCGACTTCGTCCCAGCATATTGGTGAACGACACTTTCTCCCGTAGAGCGCTTCATATGGAGCCATCTGAATGCTCGACTGATAGCTGTTGTTATACGTAACTCCGCAAGCGGCAAATGCGTATCCCAACTAGTCTTTAAATCGATCGCACATAGACGCAACATATCCTCTAAGATTTGATTTACCCTCTTCGTCTGACTGTCTGTTTGGGGGTGGTACGCCGAACTGAAGTTTAGTTTGGTCCCCATCGTCGCTTGTAGGCTCGTCCAAAAATGTGATAGGAATCGTCCGTCTTTGTCCGAAATTATTGAGGCCGGTACCCCGTGCAGTCGAACAATCTCGTCGATGTAGATTTGCGCTAACCGATCGACGCTCCATCCTACTTTAATTGCGATGAAGTGAGCCGACTTGGTCAATCTATCAACAATGACCCAAATCGCATCATTCCCCCGCGACGTCTTCGGAAATCCCACAATGAAATCCATCGAGATATTGTCCCACTTCCACTCGGGAATGACGAGGTTCTGCAGCTCTCCGCCTGGCCTTTGGTGTTCTGCCTTCACTTGCTGACATGCTATGCACTGCGACACGAAAGTAGCCAGGTCTTTCTTCATGCCGTGCCACCAAAAGTTTGAGCGCTAGTCCTTGTACATCTTGGTGCTCCCAGGATGTAACGAGTACTTCGCATAATGTGCCTTCGTCAGAATTTCTTTTCTGAGTTCGGCAGTTTCAGGAATGCAGAGCCTTCCCTTTAGTCGCATCGTTCCGTCTCCGTCTTCCGCAAAGTCAGTCGTCCTTCCTATTGAAATCAGCTCGCGCATCTTCTTCAGGAATGAGTCGTCCTTCTGTGCGGTCTTTATCTTACTAAGCAGGCTCGATCCTAACTTCAACTGAGCTAGGTGCAGGTGTCGATACTCAATCCCGAGTTCGATACCCATCGCTTCAAGGTCTTGTCGTATCTCATTATTTATGGCCAGTGATCCCATAAACATTCTGCTAAGCGCGTCGGCTACAACGTTTTCCTTGTCCGGCGTATACTCGATCGTTAGCTCGTAATCTTTTATGAGTTCGAGCCAACGTCGCTGTCGTAGGTTGAGTTCTCGTTGCGTAAACAACTACTTTAGGCTTTTATGATCTGTGTAGATTCTGCAAGCCACACCATAGAGATAGTGCCGTCAGAGTTTCAACGCAAACACGATCGCCGTCAATTCTAGGTCGTGCGTCGGATAGTTTTTCTCGTGCTGCTTCAACTGCCGTGAAGCGTAGGAGATAACTTTATCTCTCTGCATGAGTACGCACCCGAGGCCAGTTCCCGATGCGTCGCTGAATATCTGAAAGCCTTCTGGACCATCTAGAAGTGCAAGGATTGGAGCTGAGACGAGCTGTTGCTTCAACTCTTGAAAGCTGGATTCACAGTCGTCACTCCATTCAAATACTACTTCCTTCTGGGTGAGGCGAGTCAGATGCGACACTAGTTTTGAAAAGCTCCGCACGAATCTTCGGTAGTAGTCCGCTAAGTCCAGGAAACTTCGAATGTCGCTAGCCGAGGCAGGTCGTTTCCAATCTACCACCGCTTCAATCTTCTTTGGGTCCACCGCGACACCTTCGGCAGAGATTACATGTCCGAGGAATGTCACACTACTCATCCAGAACTCGCATTTACTCTGCTTGGCGTATAATTTGTTTTCACGCAGAATTTACAATACCGTCTTTAAGTGTTATGCATGCTATTCTCGATTCTTTGAGTAGATAAGGATATCGTCGATGAACACGACTACAAATTTATCGATTTGGGGTCGGAAGACTCGGTTCATCAGATCCATGAAAGCGGCTGGGCATTCGTCAAACCGAACGACATGACTAGGAATTCGTAATGACCATATCGAGTGCGGAAGGCAGACTTCGATACGTCGTCGGACTTGATCTTCAACTGATGATAGCCGGAACGAAGATCGATTTTTGAAAATATTGCCGCGCCTTGCAGTTGGTCGAACAAGTCGTCGATTCGTGGCAAGGGATACTTGTTCCGCACGGTCGTCTTGTTGAGTTCGCGATAGTCGATACATAGCCGCATCGATCCATCCTTCTTCTTCACAAACAATACGGGAGCTTCCCACGGAGAGACGCTAGGACGAATAAATCCGCGGTCTAGCAACTCTTGTAATTGCACCTTCAGCTCCTTCAGTTCTGCTGGAGCCATTCGGTAAGGCGTCTTTGATATCGGCCGTGTATCCGGAAAGGTGTCGATGCTGAATTCTATTTCTCGATCCGACGGCATCCCGGACATCTCGTCAGGAAAAACGTCGGGAAAATCTGCCACAACATCAGTCTGCATTGTGTTTGTATTATCCTTCCGCGTGTCTCGAACTGATGCCAAGTATCCCGTGCAGCCGGAACGCAGCATACGCCTCGCCGAGATTGTTGATACCATCATTGCCGTCTTCGAGACCGTACCGCACGAATATGAGAACTCTGTCTCGCCAGGAAGACGAAACACCACTCTCTTCTCCGCGCACTCGATCGTTGCATGACAAGCGCCCAACCAATCCATGTCTAGAATTATGTCGTACTCTTTGATGTCTAGTACGACGGCATCCAAGGATAGATTTCTTCTCCCGATGCAAATGTGGCCATCCCTACAAATAAAGTTCGCAGGCATATCGACTCTCGACGGAGTGCTAACACTAATATTCACATCTAGTGATTGCATGGTTATTTTATTTTCTTTCGCATAATCAGCAGATATAAAGCTATGTGTCGCACCCGAATCGAATAGTACTCGAGCAGGTATATTTTTGTAGAGTAATATACTTGTTACAACAGTATCAGACGCGAACACCTCGTCCCGAGTTAATGCATAAACTCGGCCTTGAGCTCCGTGGCCTTGATTCTGCGGGTTGACGGGCACCGCATTTGCGCCTTGCAGTATAGGCGCTTTGTGTTGATTCGGAACGTTCCTTGGTGGGTTGGGTGGATTTGGAACTTTTTGCGGGCAATATGTAACTATATGGCCTACCTCGCCACACTTGTAGCAAGATCTCGTGACGCAATCGACGGTTCGGTACCCACGCCTACCGCACCTGCTGCAGTGTTGTCCGCTATGGCCCCGGTTATCAAATGTGTTCGGACGTTTTGATACTCCCGATCCCCCGGCGTCGTTAGGACGCTTGTTGAAGTGGTTACGGACGACATGCACGGCTCTATGCGACATACGGCCAAAGACACGTTCACTATCGAGAGCGGCATCGTAGGATTCACGGTATGTTTGACACCTTTGATTCATGACGTCCCTTCGCAGTTCGTCGTTTAGACCTTGTTGGAAGCGTTCACACCATGCTTCTTTGTTGGGCAGGAAGGCGCCGGCAAACTTTGCCAGTTTCGAGAAACTCGAGTCATAATCGTCGACTGACATATTTTCTTGTCGCAGCATCATGAACTCGTCTTCTTTTTGACGACGGACGGCGCGAGGAACGTACTGTTCGAGGAAAGCTTCCTTGAACATTTTCCAGGAAATCGTGGTATCTGTATCGGCTTCGTAGATTTTCTGCTTCATAGCTGCCCACTAGTCGTAAGCCCTCAGTTGCAGCTGTAACGCCGCACATGTTACCCTCTGGGACCCTTCAATGCTAAGCAGATTGAATAGGTCCTCAATCTCCGCGAGCCACCCCACGATCACATCAGGCTCTGCTCGACCGTTGAATTTTGGTGGATTCATCTTGCGGAACTCCTTTGCCTTGAACAAGGAAGAAGAATTTATCATTTGCGGTTGAGCTTCTTCTTCCTCGTCTTCATCTTGATCACCTTGCTTTTCCTCGGGTACCACGACCGTTGTCTTGGTATTGCCCGCCATCTTGCTCACTATCTGAGTCAGGGCGTCCATCTGCTTCTGCTGCGCATCAAATTGGGCTTTGAATTGCATCTGAAGCTGTTGCTGCTGTAGTTCCATCAACTGTAGCATTTTCTCCATAGTCGTCTCGCTAGGGCCACTCTTTGTGCTCGACATACTATCCACGGCTTGGGTTGTTGTGCCGGGATTGTTATTTTTATTAGTCATTCCTACAAAACAGAGTAAACCCGTTAGTATTTTTCAAAAATATCTACGGGCTTACCTGTATGGAACTTTTATTTCACGCAGCATGTCGACAAGCATTCAATCGAGCCATCGCAACGGAGATTCCAACAATGAAACATCTTTCGAAAATCCGAGGAAACATAACTGTGCTCTGATACCAATTTGTCACGCCCCGAGTCGACAAACCGTTCGTCCCCGGTGTTATTTTGCCGAATCGATCGTCCTCGCTAAGGCGTGATGCCGTACGAGTCTGGAATTGCACTCGTACAAGGCAAGAACGTTATGTTGAGTTTCATATTAATACGCCAAGTTGAAACTTCACAAATCACATCAGAATATAAGACGCAGTATAGGAAGATAGAAATTTGCTTTTCATTCATAGCTTGTGTCACGACCCGCACCCGCTGTAAGGGCACGTGTGCGTAACAACGCCCAGCCCTCACCGTAAAAACGGCGTGGAACGCTGTAGGTTTTCTACTCTAACAACAGTTTATATATAATATCAAAAACCTGTCGAGAATATGGTCAACTCCGAACGGAGGACAAGCAATGATAATATATGAGTGCTCAATCACAACTCTAAGATGATAAAGTAAAGACTGAAAGATAAAGACAACATGACAATAAAATATAACCTGTCAAGTCCAAACACAAATAATATACAAGTCCAAGTCCAAGTCTCTAATACAAGCCAAAATGTAACAGTCTCCAAAAGTAACTGGAGACAAGGTCCAGTACAAATAACTCTAACTAAGCAATAGGTAAAGTCTCGTCAGGCGGAGCTAAGCCCTGTTGGACCAAGGTCTCCAAGTCTAAGCCCACTACGTCATCCGGACCGTAGTAGGTACTGCAATCCTCCTCATCAGCATCTGTAATATTTTGTCAACATATTCAGTCAGGATGGAACGAGTACAATCAACTAACAACAGTTCACAAGATATGACAAAAGCTATAAGACTGTAAATAGAGAGTATACACAAGAAAATCATGGAATGTACATGTGAGTATCATGGCATGGTAAACTGTAAATCTAGAGCTAGAACAAGGCAAGTAAACTGATTATGGCATGTACAAGAATCAAGAATCATATATCTAGGTGTGTGAGTACTAGCTACAACATGTGGCCGGATTGGGTCTGCACAAGGTTATGATCTAGCCAATCATACGTGTGGTGTAGGATTGGCATTCACAAGGTTCATAATATATACAAGGCGGGTATTGACCACACATCTACACTAGTACTCCCCGTCCCCGACTGGTAGAGTGGATCCAAGCAAGACACGTTACGACACGGAATTCTACGAGAAGGGAGCAAGTCTCCTCGAGAATCGGTGTCCATATACTGCACAAGAACTACAAGGGGGCTTGCACAAGATATACCAAGATAACGAGGAATAACATCTCATGTCGGGATCCATGAATACCAATCCGTGTGATCAATGTGTCGAGAACAAGCATATCTACACTAATTACATGAATTATAACAATCATCGTAAATTGGAAAAGTGTCAGAGAATGTACTCGCCTAAAATGTGATGGATAGATCGACTGAGTCCAAGAACAGTGCCTCGAGGACCTATAGATGGAATACTGTATCAATATAATGTTTTGGAAGTGAAATTAAGTCATACTGAGTCAAACTAGGTCAAGACACGTCAAACTAAGTCAATCTAGGTCAAACTAGATTGTACATGGTCGATCTAACATTTTAGGCCTAACTAGGTCAAACTGGGTCAATGCAAGTCAAACGGAATTAATCTAGGTCGATTTAAGTCAACGGTTGACTTACAGTTGACGTTGACTTTTGGTCAACTGGTCAACTCTAGGTCAACCCTAGGTCAATCCTAGGTCAATGGTGACTAACAGTTGACTTTTGGTCAACCGTTCAAGTCTAATGGAATTTGGGACTAAATTGGGTAAAATGTTGACCCATAGTTGACTTTTGGTCTAAAAAGTCAACCGTGGTCAACCAAGGTCAAGACTAGGTCTAGGCGACTATTTTTAATCATTACCAACCCTTACAACCCATATCCGAGTCCATCTTGGACTCCGAAACCCGTATCTTGGCCGTAGGCCAATATCTTAATTTACCCTTTACAAAGGTAAATTTCTAACTTAGGCAAATACCAAGTTAGCCTACCTACGCTTGGTATTTCGACTCGTGCTCCCTAGGGTAGTAAGATACTAGCCTATACATTCATTACCTACCAAGATTCCTATGTAGAGTGGACATCCAGTCCATCTTACGGCCTATTGCCGATATCTTGAATATCTCAAGATACGCAATGGTACGGCGCGATACCATCGTCCTAAAACCCCGATTTCAACTCGGGAGCCTACCTGCAAAGTCTAATTCCCATAATCTAAGTCTCCTCCAAGTTTCAACGCGTTCCGACACTCGGAGCTCGATTTCACCCTCTAACTCAATCTCCTCTAAAATTCCTAATTCACTCACACTCCTCTAAATTCCATTTCCTATACTTCTACTTCTCATTCTCCTTCTAATTCCTATTCTTCTAATTCTTCTTCTTTTTAACTCTTCTCCTAATTCTTCTTCTAATCCTTCTTCTAATTCTTCTTATTATCTTCTTATCTCTTCTAATTCTTCCTATTCTTCTTCTCCTAATTTCCTTCCTCCTTCTAATTTCTTCTTATTCTTCTTCTAATTCTTATCTAAACTCTTCTTCTAACTAACTATCTTCCTCTATATATATATATATATATATATATATATATATATATATATATAGAGAGGGGGGGAGGGGGTTTTAAATAGGGGCTTAAAGGGGGGTTGAAGCTATTGCTACTGCTGCTAGTGCCTACTGCTGCTGCTGCTAGGCTATCTGCTGCTGCTGCCACTGCTTGGGCTGCGGCTGCAGCTGCTCCATACTGCTGCTGCTGCTGTTTGCTTGTTGGGGGGGGGGGGGGGGGGGGGGGGGGGGGGGGGGGGGGAGAGCAGCTGCTGCTGTTGGTGCTTCTTATTCTCTTCATCTACTTCTTATTCTCCTCTACTTCTCCTTCCTATCTCTCTCTCTATATATATATATATATATCTAGTTACCTATCTATATATATATACACACATCTATATATGTATATAAATACATACACACATATCTATATATACATATAGACACACACACACACTCAAACACACTCACACACTCTCACACACACACTCTCACACAAACACACTCACACACACACTCACACAAACACACTATCACCACCACTCTCACACTCACACACAAACACACACACACACTCTCACACACCACCACCACCACCATTCCTCTACACACACATATACATATAAATATATATACACACACACACACACATATATATATATATATATATATATATATATATATATATATATATATATATATATATATATATATTCCACTCTAATTAAGAAAAACCCCTAATCAAATCCCTAACCTAGATTTTAGGGAAAACCTACAAAGCTAGGGTCAAAGTGTAGAGAAAGGTTTCCTCTACATTTATTGTGAAGGGAAATAAAGCAAAAGAGAATTTAATGAAGGTTTATTGAGCTTACCTAATGGCTTTTGCTTGTGGAAGAAGAAGTTCAAGAAAAGAAGTGAAATGGAGAGAGAGAGAGGTTGCTTTGATATGAAGCAAAGAGGAGGGGGAGTGGCTCCTCTTGGCCGGCCATGGGGGCTTGGTGGGTTTGGGTGGGGATCCACTAAGCCCCTAACCCATTAGACTTAGTTTGGGTTCGGTTCGGGTTTGGTTTGGTTCGGTTTGTTTCGGTTTGTTTCGGTTCAACTCCAATTAACTAATTAAGCCTCTAATTGACTAGTTAAGCCATGGGAGTGTGGTTTATTGGTTTCTAGCCTAATTAGGATGGCATGTGGGCCAAGCCCAGCTAGTATGTGGGTCCCACTAGTGTCCAGACTACCCGGATCTCCAACTTAAGTCCGAATTGGATAAAACTCAAACTAAATCAAACAAATCCCTAAAAATCATATAAAATCAAATAAAATTCCTAAAAATTATAAAACTTGAAAAATGACGAAAATACCCCTAATTCGAAAACTGGGGGTGACAAATCTACCCTCCTTAAAAAAATTTCGTCCTCGAAATTGAATGAGAACTAACACAGCAATCATGAATTGACCAAGGAAGGAAAAGAAATAATTTTACCTCAAGGCTCGAAGAGATATGGGAATCGCTCCCGCATGTCGTCCTCCCTCTCCCAGGTAGACTCACCTGGAGAGTGGTGTCTCCATGCAACGCGAACCAAGGGAATGACCTGGTTCCGGAGCACCTTCTCTCTTCGGTCCAAGATCTCAACCGGCTTCTCTGGATAGCTGAGTGTCGGTCCCACTTCGATCTCGGAGTGGTCCAAGACGTGACTGGGATCTGCCACGTACCGTCTCAGCTGCGACACGTGGAACACGCTGTGCACTCCCTCTAGTGCGGGCGGTAACTCCAGTCGGTAAGCCACTGCACCGACCCTGTCCAAGATACGGAATGGTCCGATGTATCGTGGACTGAGCTTTCCGCCGCCACCAAAACGAATCGTGCCACGCGTCGGAGAAATCCGCAGAAACACAAGATCATCAACCTAGAACAAAACACAAGGCTTAGAGCTTGATCTAAAACAATCACAATCAGACTCAAATACTAGAAAAATTTAAACTATACCTCAAACTCCAACGGCCTCCGGTGGCTATCGGCCCAATGCCGCTGCCTATCCTGCGCCACCCGAAGTCTATCTCTGATAACCCTGACCTTCTCCGCAGCATCCACTACCATCTCAGGGCCAAGCAAAACCCTCTCGCCGACATCATCCCAAGACAAGGGAGTACGGCACCTCCGTCCGTATAGAGCCTCGAAAGGTGACATCTCTATACTGGCTTGGTAGCTGTTGTTGTAAGCAAACTCTACCAAGTGAAGGTGGTCCTCCCAAGATCCCCCGAAGTCCAAGACACAGGTACGAAGCATATCCTCGAGGGTCTGAATCGTCCTCTCCGACTGCCCGTCTGTCTGGGGGTGGTATGCGGTACTGAACTTGAGCGATGTGTCCAAGCTAAGCTGCAAACTCCTCCAGAAGTGGGAAGTGAATCGGCTGTCCCGATCCGAGACTATACTCACTGGAACCCCGTGCAATCGGACTATCTGCCGCACGTACATCTCGGCCAACCTCTCCGTAGACAAACCCACTTTGAAAGGCAAAAAGTGGGCCGATTTGGTCAATCGATCAACAATGACCCAAATTGCATCCTTCCCTCCTGGAGAGCGCGGAAGCCCAGATACAAAGTCCATAGTGATATGCTCCCACTTCCACTTAGGAATGGGTAGTGGCTGGAGCAATCCACCGGGTCTCTGCCTCCCGGCTTTCACCTGCTGGCACACCAAGCATCTAGAAACGAACTGAGCCACCTCGCGTTTCATGCCATACCACCAAACATGCTGTCTCAAGTCTCTATACATCTTGTTGGCCCCAGGATGCATAGAGTACTGAGAACGATGCGCCTCCTGAAGAACCTCCTCCCGAAGTCCTCCGCTCGGCACGCACAATCTGGTACCATGCCTCAACGACCCATCCCCCGCTATAGAGAACTCATCCAACAGTCCTGTCCGGACCTGCTCCCTGATGACTCTCAGAGCCTCATCCTCAAACTGAGCTGCTCTGACTCTGTCTATCAGCTCCGACTGCACCTGGAGACCCCACATCTGCGCCTCGAACCCAGGAACTATCACCTCTATGCCCAAACTCTCCAGATCTGCCAGAAGGTGACGATCCATCGTCAAACACATGGCCACGGGATACCTGCTCAAAGCATCCGCGACCACGTTGGCCTTCCCCGGATGGTACTGTAAGGATATATCAAAATCCTTCATCAGCTCTAACCATCGCCTCTGCCTCATATTCAGCTCCTTCTGGGTAAACACGTACTTCAAGCTCTTGTGGTCAGTGTAAATCTCCACACGCTCTCCGTACAAATAGTGTTTCCACAGCTTCAAAGCAAAGATGACCGCTGGCAGCTCCAGATTGTGGGTAGGGTAGTTCCTCTCATGAGGACGTAACTGCCTAGATGCATAGGCAATTACCTTCCCGTGCTGCTGAAGTACACAACCCAAACCCCGGCCTGAAGCATCACTGTAGATCGTATAACCACCAGATCCAGATGGCAGCGTCAAGATAGGAACTGTAGTCAACCTCGCCTTCAGCTCCTCGAAGGCGGCCTGGCACTCCTCGGACCAAACAAACTCCTCGTCCTTCCTGGTAAGGCGGGTCATCGGCTGGGCAATCCTGGAAAAGTCCTGCACGAACCTCCGGTAATAACCTGCCAGACCCAGAAAACTTCGAACCTCTGCTACTGAGCTCGGCGTAGACCAGGACTCCACTGCAGAAATCTTCTTCGGATCCACTGAAATCCCCTTGCCAGAGACAACATGGCCTAGGAACTCCACGCGATCCAAGAAGAACTCGCACTTGGACAGCTTCCCATACAGCTGCTCCCTCCTGAGAGTGTCCAACACAATCCTCAGGTGCTCCTCGTGCTCTTCTGGTGTCTTCGAATAGATGAGAATGTCATCAATGAAGACCACCACGAACTTGTCAAGGTACTGATGAAATACCTTGTTCATCAAGTTCATGAATACCGCCGGGGCGTTGGTCAACCCAAACGGCATGACAGTATACTCATACTGGCCATAGCGAGTCCGAAAGGCAGTCTTCGGAATGTCATCCCGCTTCACCTTCAGCTGATGGTACCCGGTACGCAAGTCAATCTTCGAGAACACCCTCGCCCCGCTCAACTGATCGAACAAGTCATCAATCCTTGGCAAAGGATACTTGTTCTTGATGGTAAGGTTGTTGAGCGTCCTGTAATCAATGCACATACGTATCGTACCATCCTTCTTGGGGACGAAAAGAACTGGCGCGCCCCAAGGTGAAGAACTAGATCGAATAAAGCCCTTGTCCTCCAGCTCATCGACCTGTCTCTTCAGCTCCGCTAACTCACTGTAGTTGATTCTATAGACGTGCTGGGAGATAGGCTCAGCGCCCGGCACTAGGTCTATAGAAAACTCAACATCACGATCTGGCGGCATCCCGGGCAACTCCTCGGGAAAGACATCCAAGAACTCAGCAATGAGTGGATGTGGCAATACCGGCCCCGCCAACAACGCTCCGCAGAATCCATCTCCTGGCTCCGCTGCACCCCTGGTGAATTCATACTCTGGCTCTCCCGGCGGCCTGAACAGAATCCTACCCCCTCTGCAGTCTATGCTAGCGTGGTGCATGCTCAACCAGTCCATACCGAGTACCACATCGTAACTCGGAAGTGGCATTACGAGCAAACACGCACTCAGCTCCCGGCCTCTCAAAGAAACTCTCCGCCCCTTGCAAACATTATTAACCAGGATGATGCCATTCCCAGTCATAATCTTGCAAGTCCTACCAAGATACTCAGCAATGATATTGTGCCTAAGAGCAAAAGAAACAGACACAAAACTGTGCGTAGCACCAGAATCAAACAAGGCTAAAGCTGGAAAAGAATCGAGCAGAATAGAACCTGCGACAACATCTGCAATAGGCTCCATCTCCTCGGCTGCAAGAGCAAAGGCTCTACCCTGACCACCCCGCGGCTGGTGGTGCTGTGCAAACCGCTGCTGCTGGGTCGGAAGTGGACCCCTCGGCTGCACTGCAGGTACTCTCGCCGGCGCCCCCTGAGCTGCCACCGCTCCACGGGCCACCCTACGATGGCTCGTAGGACAATCTCTCAACTGATGTCCAGCCTCCCCGCAATAGAGGCACACGCCCAGCCTCTTCCGACAGACCTCCCAGATGTGACCGGGCTTCTTGCAGAAGTTGCAAGGAGCCCCATGCTGTGCCTGCCTCTGCTGAGTGTGCTGCACCTGCTGAACCGGTGCTTTGGCCTGAACCTGCGGCTGGTGATGCTGGAAAGAACGATGCTGAAGCTGATGGCGCTTAGCAGCCCCCGCGCTGCTAGTAGCCCCCGAGAAAAGATCACGCTCCCTCTTGGGCTTCAAGCCCTACTCCCGCTCTACCTTACGGGCCTCCGCGTAGATCTGGGTATAAGTCTCATAGAAGGAGGGAATGAGGATCTTGATATCCCAAGTCAGCCCCTCCCTGAAACGGCTCGTCCTGATCTTCGGGTCTCGAACCATGTACTCCGCGTATCGGCTCAGATGGCCGAACTCCGCGGCGTACTCCTCCACAGATAAACTGCCCTGCTGCAGATCCTGGAACTGCCGCACCAGGTCGATCTTGTCCGTGGGGGAAAAGAACTTCTCCTTGAAGAGAAGCTTGAACTCTGCCCAAGTATGGCCCTCTCCAGCTAGGGCTGGCTCGTTCCTGAACCAGGTGCGTGTAATGTCTAGCAACTGCAAACCTACCGCCTCGACTTTCAGGTCGTCTGCCAGGCGGGAGGCCCTCATTTGCCGCTCGATATCCTCGAGCCAATCATCTGCATAGACCACACCCTCGGTCCCGCTAAAGTCACGGGGCCCGAGCTTCTTGAAGTCCTGGATATCTCCGTACCTAGTACGCGTCCCCTGATGCGGAGCCCTCTGCTCCACGGCTGCAAGGGCCAACTGATGGGCATCCTCCATGCCCTGACGCATCGCGTCTGTCTGCCTCTGCTGAGCCTCGGCCTGGGCTCTCTGAGTCTCCAGCATCTGCTGGAGGAAAGTTAGCATCTGCCCCATATCTGTAGGCAGAGGAGGTGGAGGTGGAAGTATGTCTGCAACTGGCGGAGGAATCCGCTGCGCAGGAGGAGGAAGAGCGCCCGTATCAACCACTGGTACTGCGGCCGGAATAGTCGTAGCAACCCTGGGGTCAGCCCTCGTAACTGGCGGAGGAGCGCCCCCAAGAGCTGCTGCCGACACCCCGACTGCAGCAGGAGTGTCCGGATCAGGTCCGCGAGTCATAGCAGACCTCTCCGCGTCCGCGGACTCAGGATGCTGGGACCTGGTCTGCACCATCCTGAAGATAGAATAAAAGAAGAAAATCAATACGGCACATGAAATATGATATCAAGGAGGACAATTAGAATGCAAAATCAATATCAAAGACGGTAAGCAAGATAAGCAAGGAAAGATCCTACTGTGATTGAGTACTCTTAGCCTACCACCTCCTATATGTAACACAGGCTCGTAGTCAACACTCTAAGACGAGTGCCGCCACGACATCGCACTAATTGCGACTTCAGGACCTGCGTGGGCCACCACTAAAAACGTGTCACGATCCGCACCCGCTGTAAGGGCACGTGTGCGTAACAACGTCCAGCCCTCACCGTAAAAATGGCGTGGAACGCTGTAGGTTTTCTACTCTAACAACAGTTTATATATAATATCAAAAACCTGTCGAGAATATGGTCAACTCCGGACGGAGGACAAGCAATGATAATATATGAGTGCTCAATCACAACTCTAAGATGATAAAGTAAAGACTGAAAGATAAAGACAACATGACAATAAAATATAACCTGTCAAGTCCAAACACAAATAATATACAAGTCCAAGTCCAAGTCTCTAATACAAGTCAAAATGTAACAGTCTCCAAAAGTAACTGGAGACAAGGTCCAGTACAAATAACTCTAACTAAGCAATAGGTAAAGTCTCGTCAGGCGGAGCTAAGCCCTGTTGGACCAAGGTCTCCAAGTCTAAGCCCACTACGTCATCCGGACCGTAGTAGGTACTGCAATCCTCCTCATCAGCATCTGTAATATTTTGTCAACATATCCAGTCAGGATAGAACGAGTACAATCAACTAACAACAGTTCACAAGATATGACAAAAGCTATAAGACTGTAAATAGAGAGTATACACAAGAAAATCATGGAATGTACATGTGAGTATCATGGCATGGTAAGCTGTAAATCTAGAGCTAGAACAAGACAAGTAAACTAATTATGGCATGTACAAGAATCAAGAATCATATATCTAGGTGTGTGAGTACTAGCTACAACATGTGGCCGGATTGGGTCTGCACAAGGTTATGATCTAGCCAATCATACGTGTGGTGTAGGATTGGCATTCACAAGGTTCACAATATATACAAGGCGGGTATTGACCACACATCTACACTTGTACTCTCCGTCCCCGACTGGTAGAGTGGATCCAAGCAAGACACGTTACGACACGGGATTCTACGAGAAGGGAGCAAGTCTCCTCGAGAATCGGTGTCCATATACTGCACAAGAACTACAAGGGGGCTTGCACAAGATATACCAAGATAACGAGGAATAACATCTCATGTCGGGATCCATGAATACCAATCCGTGTGACCAATGTGTCGAGAACAAGCATATCTACACTAATTACATGAATTATAACAATCATCGTAAATTGGAAAAGTGTCAGAGAATGTACTCGCCTGAAATGTGATGGATAGATCGACTGAGTCCAAGAACAGTGCCTCGAGGACCTATAGATGGAATACTGTATCAATATAATGTTTTGGAAGTAAAATTAAGTCATACTGAGTCAAACTAGGTCAAGACACGTCAAACTAAGTCAATCTAGGTCAAACTAGATTGTACATGGTCGATCTAAGTCATTTTAGGCCTAACTAGGTCAAACTGGGTCAATGCAAGTCAAACGGAATTAATCTAGGTCGATTTAAGTCAACGGTTGACTTACAGTTGACTTTTGGTCAACTGGTCAACTCTGGTCAACTCTAGGTCAACCCTAGGTCAATCCTAGGTCAATGGTGACTAACAGTTGACTTTTGGTCAACCGTTCAAGTCTAATGGAATTTGGGACTAAATTGGGTAAAGTGTTGACCCATAGTTGATTTTTGGTCTAAAAAGTCAACCGTGGTCAACCAAGGTCAAGACTAGGTCTAGGCGACTATTTCTAATCATTACCAACCCTTACAACCCATATCCGAGTCCATCTTGGACTCCGAAACCCGTATCTTGGCCGTAGGCCAATATCTTAATTTACCCTTTACAAAGGTAAATTTCTAACCTAGGCAAATACCAAGTTAGCCTACCTACGCTTGGTATTTCGACCCGTGCTCCCTAGGGTAGTAAGATACTAGCCTATACATTCATTACCTACCAAGATTCCTAGGTAGAGTGGACATCCAGTCCATCTTACGGCCTATTGCCGATATCTTGAATATCTCAAGATACGCAATGGTACGGTACGATACCATCGTCCTAAAATCCCGATTTCAACTCGGGAGCCTACCCGCAAAGTCTAATTCCCATAATCTAAGTCTCCTCCAAGTTTCAACGCGTTCCGACACTCGGAGCTCGATTTCACCCTCTAACTCAATCTCCTCTAAAATTCCTAATTCACTCACACTCCTCTAAATTCCATTTCCTATACTTCTACTTCTCATTCTCCTTCTAATTTCTATTCTTCTAATTCTTCTTCTTTTAACTCTTCTCCTAATTCTTCTTCTAATCCTTCTTCTAATTCTTCTTATTATCTTCTTATCTCTTCTAATTCTTCCTATTCTTCTTCTCCTAACTTCCTTCCTCCTTCTAATTTCCTCTTCTTATTCTTCTTCTAATTCTTATCTAAACTCTTCTTCTAACTATCTAACTATCTACCTCTCTCTCTATATATATATATATATATATATATATAGGGGGAGGGGGGGTTAAATAGGGGCTTAAAGGGGGGTTGGAGCTACTGCTGCTAATGCCTACTGCTGCTGCTGCTAGGCTATCTGCTGCTGCTGCCACTGCTTGGGCTGCTGCTGCAGCTGCTCCATACTGCTGCTGCTGCTGTTTGCTTGTGTGACCATTCCCTCCCCCCCCCCCCACCCCCCAAGCAGCTGCTGCTGTTGGTGCTTCTTATTCTCTTCATCTACTTCTTTCTCTCCTCTACTTCTCCTTCCTATCTCTCTCTATATATATATCTATATATATATCTAGATATCTAGTTACCTATCTATCTATATATATATATATATACACACACATAAAAAAAATAAAAAATAAAAATAAAATAATATATATATATATATATATATATATATATATATATATATATATATACACGCACATCTATATATGTATATAAATACATACACACATATCTATATATACATATAGACACACACAAACACACTCACACACACTCACACACTCTCACACAAACACACAAACACACACACACACTCTCACACACCACCACCACCACCATTCCTCTACACACACACACACACACACACACACACATATATATATATATATATATATATATATATATATATATACAAAGCTTGGGTCAAAGTGTAGAGAAAGGTTTCCTCTACATTTATTGTGAAGGGAAATAAAGCAAAAGAGAATTTAATGAAGGTTTAATGAGCTTACCTAATGGCTTTTGCTTGAGGAAGAAGAAGTTCAAGAAAAGAAGTGAAATGGAGAGAGAGAGGTTGCTTTGATATGAAGCAAAGAGGAGGGGGAGTGGCTCCTCTTGGCCGGCCATGGGAGCTTGGTGGGTTTGGGTGGGGATCCACTAAGCCCCCAACCCATTAGACTTAGTTTGGGTTCGGTTCGGGTTTGGTTTGTTTCGATTTGTTTCGGTTCAACTCCAAATTAACTAATTAAGCCTCTAATTGACTAGTTAAGCCATGGGAGTGTGATTTATTGATTTCTAGCCTAATTAGGATGGCATGTGGGCCAAGCCCAGCTAGTATGTGGGTCCCACTAGTGTCCAGACTACCCGGGTCTCCAACTTAAGTCCGAATTGGATAAAATTCAAACTAAATCAAACAAATCCCTAAAAATCATATAAAATCTAATAAAATTCCTAAAAATTATAAAACTTGGAAAATGACGAAAATACCCCTAATTCGAAAACTGGGGGTGACAGCTTGCAACGAAGTGAAAGTCGTAATTACATTGGATGCCGTTGCGGCTACATTGATTGAAAACAGAAAGAAATACACTCGACAAGCTGCCTGAACTAACGCTTGCCGTTCCATACATTCGCCCCTTTATACATAAGCCGTCGATTGAATTGGCTTCAAAATACTTCAGCATAGGAAGAGCTTCAAAACGCCTCTCCGCACTTCAGGTTCAGTTTAGAGCGCCCGCCGCACCTGGGAAAATTGGGGGAGGGGATTAGCACACTTGCTAAGTAGACGAGACGAACCCACTCGTCTAAACCGACTCTGATTGTTAAGGTAGGCATGTTTTAGAGTTGTCTTTCTATTTAGAACTAAATGAATTCAGTTCATATCGATAGCCATCTTTGAGTAATAAAGCATACAGTGAAACATAGCGATTTATCGCAGTTCTTACCACAGCCGTGCTCGTTCCTGCATAAAAACAGAGATGATACTTACTACCTGCATAAGACAATAGGTGAGCATGCTACTATCTTATATGCGCGGTCATTGGTGTTACACACTACGTGGGACTATCTCAACGACATTTCGGTCCGTTCAGTCTAGGTTGTAAGCTTGACTGACGGTCCCGCAATGCATCAGTGCCGAAGCACGATTATTCATTCCTCCTAGGTCGATTCGATTTCGATGTCCCGAATACCGATTCGAGGAAAATCAACTTGTGCACAAGCTGTCCCTGACCATGCCAATGCGTGAACAGTTTAATATATGCAACAGTTTTGTATAGCGCGGACAATATTGAACGGCATTATCATTTCTTTCAACTCATGCAACGATTTATTTTTCCCAAGCCGTACTCCCGATTTAGCATCCCGTGGGCACCAAATTGTCCGAGGCATCATAACCCACAATCGACGTTTCATATTATTTTGCAGCACGTGAAATAATCTATCTTTTTACTAGAACCTTAAACTTTTTCGTTTATGTGATAAACTTGTATTTTTCAGAGTAGATTACTCTAATCGATACGTTTTTTTCGAGTTCTTGACCTTAGTGGATTGGCATGCAATTAACTTGGCATCGTCGATTTGAATGAATTCGAGGCAAATGAATTTGTTTGCGGGACAGAGTAGAATAGAAGGGGCCGAATCACCCACCAAGTTCTATGATCGTGCCGACCGTCGAAGCGCTTCGCAACGTTCAAGTTTTAGTTACGCGAGCTCCTGCAATGGCACCAACATTTTGTTAGGATTCTTTCTTTTTTCCTTGCTTCGAAATTTGTACATTGCATCCAGAAAAACGACGCGAAAGCACTTCATCAAAACCCAGCGGCAAAAGCTCCAAGAAAACCATACAGCGGTCCGGTCCCGTCGAAGGGACTCTTATATAGAGCTCACTCGCCGAGACGCAGTCCGCTGCATCTAGGACTTATTCCAACAGAAGTCGTTCCATTAGTTGGATCGATTCTCGTAACATCCATCCAAATCGATTTGATCGATGCCGCAAGGTGTTATCGTTTACCAAGCTCAGCGATCGAGTCAGATGGCCATCTAAGTCCTTGGCCGATCTGACTCGGCGCAAGCATATTATGAAGTTCGTCGCCTATCGAAAGCGGGGCGCTACACATACGGTGGGGAGTTGGCTCATGATAATCTTTGCCTTTTTGCTTGAGCCAACTAGGCCAACATAAACAGTCCAAAGACTCCAAACAAGCATAGCTAGAATTCATGGACGTCGGCCATTTTTCATGATTGTTTTAGTTTGGCCTAGTTGACTTAAGCAAAAAAAGATTATACGAGGCAATTCCCGATTATGTATACAATTCTCTTTCAACTCCCTGCATCAATTATCTTCGCATAACTATAATTTCAACCCTCTTTCTAAACGACCATTTTTAACTTTGGCACTCCTTCCAGATGCCCGATCTCTTACTTTTATTATGCTTGGGACGTCTTCCCTCTTTCCCTCCATATGTTAGCATCTCATGTATATTCTGGGCTCAATATTTTGATGAACTTTGTCTTTCAGAACTTCCACATGTATACAAAAATAAACCATCAGACACCTATAGGTAAACTAGGGAACTAAAGCGTAATAATGTATAGTTGTTTTGGTTACTTGGAAGGTACTTACCTATGAGAACATTTTCCATGCTTGGAGAATAACCTTCCTCACTTTGGTTAACATCAATTTATTTCTTTTTTTAATCTCTATACGTATAGCTAATACTTGTTGAGATAATTAGGTTACTTGTTACCCGGTGTTTCATATTTGCCACACAAGATAAATATTTGGTAAATCACATATGGTGAGTAATTAGCTTTTCTATTGGCTGCATAATTGTCACAATTGGTCAAGTAATCCGATTGGTTATTAATCCCTAATCAGCCTTAGACCAAGCCTGTAATGAGAACATATAACATAAGGGGGAAGTATTAACAAAAATAAAGAACAAGTAGCATTAGAAAATGGACCTTTGTTAAGCTTTTCATTTCAGATAGCTTAGGTGCAACATCAGTCATGCTACCATCTCGCTTTCAAGCTTCGGCTCAGAACCAAATTTGATAGCTTTTATTCCTTGCATGAGCTTAAACTGCATATCCACAAACCTGACAATAACTCATACTTCTGTTAGCTTAGCTGGCTATTTTTTTGGGGAAAAAGGGGCCTCTATGCTTTCTTCCCTTCTTGCTTGCTATTGCTAGCTAGCTATCGTGCACTTACAGAGGAAAAATGAAATAATACAGTTCAACACTAGACCAATTAATTGATCTGAATTTATACCTCATTTTTGAATGCCACAAAAAATTTAGATGTCATGATAGTGGCTAATGGTAACCAACAAATTGCATATTGACTTTGCCAAAGTATGGAGTTACTTGTACCATTTATTCAACAAAGAGAAATATCTTATTATATGTTGCACAAATTACTTTGAGGCCATGTTGTCTCCAAGGTCATCCGATGGCTCAAACTCCCCTTTCCTTTCATGTGATAAGGGAGTTACATATCAGTTATTAGTAAGTCATTTGTGAAACAACTAATTTATCTTTATTTAGAATGTAATGTTTATCTGTTCTATTGCATTTTATCAGGAGGCTAGTTATTCTGTTGTGCAATGCTTGTAGTGGAATCTTCTTTCTGGTTTTATTTGCATAATTGCATTCAATAGCTGATATGGAAATATTTGGCTCTTGAGTCAGATTGTCGAAGAGAACTTTCTTATATGTCAATACTTTGACAATCTTCTACACGTTTTGAGAATTTGACTGACCTGGTTTTTCTTCTTCTTTTTTTTCCCAGATTCATGGCCTTGCTGAATATATTGCACAGGTACCCTTTCCTCCTTTAACCTACGCATTGTACTATATGATTTTCTAGTTTGCTCGTCTTGCAAGATTTGCTTGTAACTTGTTTATGGTTCGTGTTATAGGAAGAGATGGATAGAAAATCAGGATTCTGGTGGTCACCTGATAGCAAGTACATCGCATTCACTGAAGTTGATTCATCAGGGATACCTCTTTATAGAATCATGCATCAGGGTAAAAGTTCTGTTGGTCCAGACGCACAGGAAGATCATGCATACCCGTTCGCTGGAACAACAAATGCTGAGGTTCAAATAGGAGTTGTTTCTGCTTGTGGGGGAGAGATCACTTGGATGGATCTTCTTTGTGGAGAAAGGCATCCCCAGGCTGGTAGTGATGAAGAATATCTAGCGAGAGTCACTTGGATGCCAGATAATGCCCTGGTTGTTCAGGTTCTTAACCGGTCCCAATCCAAATTGAAGATTCTTAGGTTTGATATTAGGACAGGACAAAAGGAAGTTGTGCTTGTAGAGAGGCAGGACACATGGATTACATTACATGATTGCTTCACACCTCTTGACAAGGGAGCAAGTAAATTTTCTAGTGGCTTTATCTGGGCGAGTGACAAAACGGGTTTCAGACATCTTTATCTTCATGACAAGAATGGAACTTGTTTGGGACCTATAACACAAGGAGATTGGATGGTTGACCAAATTGCATGTGTAAATGAGAGTGTTGGGCTTGTGTACTTTACTGGTACAGTGGATGGACCTTTGGAAGCTAACCTATATTGCACTAGCCTTTCTCCAGATTGGAACCATCCCTTGCAACCTCCACGAAGGTTGACCCATGGCCAGGGAAGACATACAGTGATCATCGACCATCAGATGCAGAGATTTGTTGATGTCCATGACTCCCTGAACAATCCACCTAGGATAACAGTTTGTTCTTTACATGATGGTAGCTTCATCATGGCTTTGTATGAGCAGCCACTCACCATTCCGCGATTCAAGAAGTTTCAGCTTTTGCCTCCAGAGATAATCCAAATATCAGCAAAAGATGGTACAGTCTTGTATGGCGCTTTGTATGAGCCTGATAGAAACAGGTTTGGACCACCTCCTTACAAAACATTAGTCAGTGTATATGGTGGTCCAAGTGTACAATATGTAAGTGATTCGTGGATAAATACAGTTGACATGAGAGCTCAATACCTGAGGAACAAGGGGATTCTAGTGTGGAAGGTCAGTCTGCTTATTATTGTTAATACCTTTCTTTTCTTCAATAATATACATGTCTCGTCATAATTTATTTCAATTTTGCATTCTTCAACTCTTTCGGACATAGTGCTCCTACTTCTATCAATTGTTTTTATTAGGAGGTTACTTTTCTACTAGAAACACTTCTGTCTAAAAATTTCCGAATTCACAATTTACTTGTGTTTCTCCTTATATATTTCCAATCATATTTGTTAATGATATAAAAAGTGTGTATCTATATCTTCGCAAATGTGTGAATATTAAGTTTGAGGTTTTCATCGAGCAAGGGTTGATTACTAATCTACATGAGCTGGAGCTTTATGCATTTATGTATCTGAGAAGCGGGTTCAACAGCATTACAATCATTTAGACTGTCTGACGTGATTCAACAACATAACAATATTATTTAATATCTGACACGAATTAATCATTAGCCATGTTTTAGGTTATTAGTATTCTATAGCAATAACATAAGTAAATTATTCTGTCCTTTCAAATATTACTATTCTGCAGAATGCATACCTTAGATGACAACGCATATTTCATTTGCATGTTCATATTGTGTGTTCAACCGTATTTAGTAAGAAAAAAGATGACATTAAGGAGAGGTGGAGGGGTTACTTTCACAAGTTACTTAACTAGAGAAACCTAGAAAAGTTCAATTTAGATACAGAGTTGGTTCAAAATGTCACAATGCAATTGTTGTAAAAATAGGATTTCTGAAGTAACGATTCATTATAATCTGTCGGCCTAGTATTGTGATCCAAACATTTATTAATAGGTTAGTGCAAATGTCAATCAGAGTGCCTGGTTTATAGGACTTGGGTTTTTTGGGTGTATTTTCAGCTACTGACCAAGGTTCAGGAAGTTTATTGTTAGGTATTTCTTCTGTTTCTCATTTTTGTATAGTTGAGGTTAAAACAGCGGGAATAAGTCCCCTACCTCCACCCTCCAACTGCGTGAGAGTTTCATGGAATTGCTCTAAGGATTATTTCGAACGTTATGAGGAGGGTTGTATTATCATGGTCCTTTCTATTACTGAAGTATAACGCATGAGGTAGGGTTTTGTAATCCTTCCGTTATGTCAATTAATCTTTTTATGAAGGAATTCTTTCCATTTTTAATATTGCTCTAGGACAGGATTCCTTCATCACGTTGATTACAACTCCTTTCTGTGTCAATGTCACTTATGATTGTGCAGTTTCTTAATGCATGAAATTGACTCTCTTTGGGGTCTAATTGAGGTTTGTGAAATCACCAAGCTTAACAGCCACGAGAGCCAGAAAAGCCCGCTGCTCCGTCTTTTCATTTGGAATTAACACATATCTGAGATGATGAAAAGAACACAGATAAGGATGCAAACTATGTATGATCTTTTGATGTGGAAAATGGTGGCTTAACAATCTGATTATCTTGTAGAATAAGCTTAAAGCTTATCTCAGACTCTCAGTGCAAACTATGATGGAGAGGTGTTATTTCTGATATATGATACTCGAAACAATATGATTAAGAAGAGGAAGATGAGGATCAATTTTATGAGAAGTGCAGTAGAAATGAGGAATTAGAGAAAGGAACTTTTAGCATCGTTCAGGGAAACCAGAATATCACAGACCTTGTTCCCATGATGAACATTCAAGATTGTCCATATCCTCTTCCTATACATATCTGCTTACAAGAAATAAATAACCTCAACAATGGGCCTAGCATTTTTATATTGTTCACAATGTTGATGCCTATTCCTTTAAGCCTAGGTAAACTTGGCTAACAGATTCAGTTACACTTGATACAATATAGACTATCACCTTCAATCGGAATGCTCATTGTTCTATCACCTCCCCCGTTCTTTTAAGTCATTTGTTTTTATGATTTCAGGGTATGTTGAATAGTCTGGTTGACCACCACGGTAGACCAATTCCTTGCATTGTTTTCTAAACTTCAGTCAGAGATTTGTCAGAAATTCGGTACCCTTTTTTATTCCTCCAAAAGCTAGTTACTGTGAAATTGGCAACAGCTGTGAATATGGTTATTCCTGAAACTAGTTATGGTAGATCATATCAAATTTGGGCGCACAATATATGCAGGCTGAGAAGCCAGTTTCAGTTAAGAAAAGAAAGAATTTTCCTGACTTTAATAAAAGAGAGGTTTTTGTTGTGATCCTACTCATTATTTGCTCAAGTTTGCCATCTTCTGATGTGTACTGTACTCAAAAGACATTTCTTTTAGGTAACTATTTGGGTGCAACTGCTGTGTCGTAACTGCTCTCAAGTTATAAACACGTGTTATGTCGCAAGTAACAAACTAGCCCTTATTTTATTGGGTCGTCATTTTAAATCTTGTCTAGATATAATGTCGTCCAGATTGCTACTTGCAAATGAATTTAGCCCCAGTAGCTTAAAAATAAACAACATATTTTTTGTTTATATCTTGCAACTTCATAAACTTTCAGTCTTCTTGTCAGGATTCTTGTTCTTTTCACAATGCATATCTTTCATAGTTCAAACTTATCTAAAAAACTTATTACCTTTTTTTTTCAATTTCGGCAGCTGGATAACCGAGGGTCTGCAAGGCGAGGTTTGAGATTTGAGGGTGCTTTAAAGCACAACTTTGGCCGTGTCGATGCAGAAGATCAGCTTGCTGGAGCTGAGTGGCTTATAAAGCAAGGCCTAGCAAAGGCTGGGCATATTGGCATATATGGTTGGAGCTATGGTGGGTTTCTCTCTGCCATGACCCTGGCAAGGTTTCCAGATACCTTCCGATGTGCAGTGGCAGGTGCTCCCGTGACGTCGTGGGATGGATACGACACGTTCTACACCGAGAAGTACATGGGCTTGCCCTCGGAGAATCCAGAGGCCTACGAGTTCGGCTCCATCATGCACCACCTGCACAAGCTGAAGGGGAAACTACTGCTCGTCCATGGCATGATCGACGAGAATGTCCATTTCAGGCACACCGCGAGGCTCATCAATGCGCTTATTGCTGCTGGGAAGTCGTACGAGATCCTGCTGTTTCCGGACGAGCGACACATGCCCCGTCGGCTTACAGACCGTGTTTATATGGAAGACAGAATATGGGATTTCATTGAGAGGAGCTTATGAAGGAAGGGGGTGAGCTTTTGAGATCTACTTCTTCGGCTTATATTATACATGCAGGTCTGGTTCACATTCTTTACTGCAGGGGAGGCTGTAACAATGGGCAAATCCTTTTTTCCCCCTTCTGTTTATAACTTGGTGAAATCAAATTCTTCCTAAAAACTGTAACGTTGCTCTTCGGGTGCAAGGTTTTTCCCCTTCAAGAATCAAAAACAAAATCAGTTGGGTTTGGCAGCAGATGGCTAATGTCTGTACGCCTTCTTACTTTTCATGAGAACCGTTGCCGCGTGCAACTTATATTGACAGGGATAACTTCTGAGACGTAGTACCTGTGCAATTTCTTCAATTGTGTACATTTTTGAGGTACATGTTCCCAAGTATAGAGCTGCTGCTTTTGGGTCTTAAGGTTCTCCCTTGAAGTTTTAAAAGCAAGAATTTGTTGCCTGTGCTTTGTAGCCATGATGCTCCCATATTTTCTGCATATTGCTAAAATGTGTACCACTATCCTTTACTCTTACTGCTGTTGTGAACTTGATTGTGAACTTTAGATAATCTGGCTGCGACATCGGTATATATCTATATATCTAGGTTCATATTCGTAGCGGCGGAAGTTAAGTTTTCTTCTGGAAGGAGTAAATTTCTCTTCCATTTCCAGATTGTACGCGCGCTTGTAAATGGAGTCGTAACTTGTTCTAGTTTCACCTGTCAAGTTATGGGGTACCTGGGTTTTTGCTGTATCTTGATTCTGTTACAGGTTTATAACTATGCAGGATCGATTTTAATTTGCCAGAATGCATATCAATGTTGTGACTCGTGTGAGATCATGCTGGATTAGCCAGGACCCTAAGCCTCGTTTGGTTCGCGGAAAAGAAACGAAAGGAAATCATTTCTTTCATGGACATGGAAAATTGTAATTCCTATCAATTTTTCTTTTTCGGTGTTCTGAAAGTCGAAGAATATAGTCAGAGTATATCTTTGAGTAGGCATAGTTTAGTCCTAAATTTTTATGATATATGCATGAAATTAGGAGGGAAAGTCGGTCCTTGGGATGGGCTGAGTGGACCATTTTTTTTTTTTTTGGGAACTATTTTTCTTTAACTATTTTGTTTGGCATTCAAACACCAGAAAATGAATTTCTTTTCTTTTCTAACCTGATTTCGCGAACCAAATGACTTCTGGTGAAAAAGAGCTACTTGTTAGCATTTGACCTGAATTCGAGTTTATATTGATCCCAATTCATGCATCTGTAACAAGTTTGAATCATGTTTCAGAAGTTGAATGTAATTTCAGTATGATTTTGCTTTAAAAAAATATATATATAAACAGATATATTTAGAAATCAAGACCCACATTCAGCTTCCTGTTGCCTGGGAGAATCTGTAATCAAAGTACCAAGCAGTGTTTAAAATTGGACATTGGTCAAACCGGTTCAACCAGTGGTTGGTTAACCTAAGTTGCCTAGGTTGTTCATTGGCTTTTGAACAAATATTCATTTACAACCGATTTAAAAAAAAAAAACAGTGGATCAATACTGATCAAAAAGCTATCGGTTTACCGGTCAACCGGTTGAACAACCTATTGACCAAGTTAACTAGATTGTTTATTAGACAGATATGTATTATCCTATTCATTTTAAATTATGAATTATTGAATTAGAATATAAAATTTTAGGGTCTACCTCCAAAGTAAGAGTATGGACGGCCTGACGATCAAAATGGTGCAAAAACAATTCACCAAAAGTTCAAGTTGTCGTCCGGGCCGGGCCGGACCGGCCCTTTTTTAACCGGGCCCAAGCGGGCGTGGTCCGGGTCCAGCCCGGACCGGGTGCAGAAGCGGGCCGGGCCTGGTCAGGCCTGGTCAGAAATTTTGGAACCCAGTCCGGCCCAGTGACCTTGGTAGGATAGGGCCGGGCCGGTCCAGTTATTATTATTATTATTTTGTTTCACTTACAAAAAACAATTCAGCCGGCCGGTCCGGGCCGGGCTCGGGTGGGCCTGACCGGGCCGGGCTGAACCGGGCCAACCGTTGCTTTAAAAAAAAAACTGGGCCGGTCCGGGCCGGGCCTGGGCTCGGTTTGGAGAACCCAGCCCGGACCGGTCCTAAGGCGGGCTGGGTCTGGGCCGGTCCTGCAGCGGGCTGGGCGGGCCGGGCTTGGAGCGGGCTCGGGCTGGGCCGGCAGTTAACCGGCCCAGGTAACACCCTGACCAAAAGTCAACAGTCCAGCGCTTGTTCCTATGTTTTTTTTTTAACATAAATCTACATAACAGGTTTGGACTTTGGACAGGGGATTTTTGTTTATAAATTGTTTTAAGGGAAAATTTATGAAATGCCCAAAAAACCAAAAAGTTTTATAAAAAAATCCACCGCACAATAACATTTCATCGCGTGTCCAGAATTAGCAAAAAATATATAAAACGGGTTCCGAATGACCTTTTTGCCCTTCCTTCTAATTTATTGAAAACACCCACGAAACTACTCTTAAAAAAACGTTTCGATACTTCCTCTTCTTCCATACCCTGCTCACTTTCGAATCTAGGTTTCTCCTCAAAAATCTTCAAACCTTACTTCAAAAACTCGTCGAAAATTTTCGAAAAGACCGACAAACGACAAAACTGTTAAAACGGAGGTCCAAACATCATTTTTTTGCGATTCTAAAATTTCGAAAGGTCGTCTAACAAAAAATCTATTATTTTCAGGCTCCTCGAAAATACGCTCATTTTGCGACAGACCGGGCCTCGTTTCGACCTCCCAGTCAAAAGTTATGGCCCTCCAAAGTTTCAACTGACCATAAAATGCAGGAGAATGACCATTCTCCGTGGTAATATCACGGATAATGGCAATTCTCCGCGTTAATATCACGGAGAATGACCATTCTCCTTGTTAAATGCAGGAGAATAACCATTCTCCGTGTTAAAATGACGAAGAATGTCAATTCTCCGTCATCTTAAAATCACGGAGAATGACCATTCTCCGTTCTTAAAATGACGGAGAATAGCAATTCTCCGTCATTTTAACACGGAGAATGACCATTCTCCGTGTTAAAACCACGGAGAATTGCTATCCTCCATGCTAAAATGACGGAGAATGTCCATTCTCCGTGTTAAAACCACGGAGAATGACCATTCTCCGTGTTAAAACCATAAAAAATTATCATTCTCCGTCATTTTAACACGGAGAATGACCATTCTCCGTGTTAAAACCACGAAGAATTACTATTCTCCGTGTTAAAACCACATAGAATTGCTATTCTCCGTGCTAAAATGACGGAGAATGTCCATTCTCCGTCATTTTAACATGGAGAATGGTCATTCTCCGTGGTTTTAACACGGAGAATTTTCATTCTCCGTGATTTTAGCACGAAGAATGTCATTCTCCGTGGTTTTTAACACGGAGATGTTTGCCATTGATTGTCAAGAACAGAACAATATTATGGGAGGATTGAATTTGATTACAATTGCAAACTCGCTTGTACAAAAAGAAGCCTAGAAATAAAACCTAGGAAACAATCTAAGTACAATTATTTAGTTTTGATTCTGGGGGGTAACGATAGAGGCTCGGAAAAGTGTAGCAACTCTGCCTTACTCCTTGGACGATCGAACGCAGTCTTTGCTCAAGTGAAAAAATGCTCTCAATTTGTCGATTAGGAAGGGGCCAGCCTTTGGCAAGGGAATAGCACCTTGATATTTATAGGATTTTCATGGTGTAGGGGATTCTGAGCCGCATAGCATTTTCTGGGCCGCATAGATGGCCACGTGGCCATGCGGTTGCAACCACAGCTTTTGACTCGATCTCTGACTGACATCTATTGATTTGTTAAGATTTTTTGTTACAACAAATCTAGACTGTTGAGACTTGGTCAACTTGCCACGTGTCTCAACCAATCTTCTGTGGCTTGAGTCGACTTGGCCGCATGAATAATTCTTCTGCGGCATGGCTCAGTTTTGCCGCATAAGGCAGCAATTGTCATTTTGGGCCGCATGAGGAGTTCTTCTTCTTGCGGCTTGAATTAGATTTTGGCCGCATGACGCCACTGCAGGCCATGCCTCAGGCCGCATGAGAAGACGGACATGTGGGCCC
The DNA here is from genome assembly GCA_029216955.1 of Iris pallida. Classification (NCBI taxonomy): domain Eukaryota; kingdom Viridiplantae; phylum Streptophyta; class Magnoliopsida; order Asparagales; family Iridaceae; genus Iris; species Iris pallida. The sequence continues at coordinate 6,198,805 of JANAVB010041017.1, forward strand.
TAGGCACGTGGGTCCTATGTCTAGTGATATGACAGCTTCTCATCTTTTTTAGAAAAGTCACGTCTCGTCTTTTATGTCAAGACGTGTCAGAGCTGTCAAAGTTGTCAGATTTGTCAGTGCTGGCCGTATAAGTAGATCTTCCTTCTGCGGCTTGAATCAGTTTGCCGCATGCGACAGTAATGAGGAGCCTTGCCGGTCTGTGCCGCATGAGGCTTATACGGCTCTTCCTTATGCAGCTTGATTTTGGTTTACCTGCAGAGTTGTCATGCGGCTCTTCTTGTAATCTGATCCGCATAAAATCCATCTTTTCCATGCTTCTACAAGACCCCCTTCAAAGTTTTCAAACTGCAAATTTGGAATACTTTGAATAAGAAGCATGGATGTGCCGCAGGAAATGTCAATGTCGCAAGAAAGCTTTATGTCGCATGGGAACTTCGTGCCGCAGGAAGACTTCGTGTCGCATGGGGATTTCGTGCCACATGGACATTCTATCAAGGCAGTCCAGCTGTCACTGCGACATTAAATGCCTTGATTTGTTTTTTTGATTTGGAGCAGTCTTTTCAGTTAAAGTGGATGGGATCCCAAGAGTCACCACTATCCTTTAGTCAGCACGAAAACTGAAGCGACGTCTATCGGTTTACGCTCCTTCGAAAACCTATAAATACGAGCCTCACGGAGGAGAGAGAGTTTCTCCAACTTTCTTCCAACTTTTTCTCTTCCGACTTCATCGTCTTCTTCATCGTTTTTACTACTCCGATCAGCCATGGCCCCGAAAGTTTATTAGTCGACCAGTGCTGCGGCCAAAGGGAAGGGAATCGCTTCACCGTCAAGGGTTGCGGACTCTTCTCCGGTCCATTCCGACGTGCACTCTCCTATTCATGGTAAGGATGATGGGAATAAAATAACTTTGAACTAAAACCATGGCCATGCCGCATGCTTTATGCGCTAGCCTATCACTGTTGTGCTTTTGGCATGGTCGATGTGATCTTCGTCTCACTAAACCGCATGTGTTCTGTGTGATGGAGCCGCATAGACTGAGCCGCATAAGCGTCATGCCAATGAACCGTATGAACGCCTTATGACCGAGCCGCATGAGCGCCCTCATGACTGGGCCGCATAAGTGCCTCATAATTGAGCCGCATGAGTGCATGAATGCCTCATGACCGAGCCGCATGAGCATCACTTAATTGGACTGCATAAGTACCTCATAACTGAGCCGCATGAGTGCAAGAATGCTTCATGACCGAGACGCATGAGCGTAACTTTAACTGGACCGCATAAGTACCTCACAACTGAGCCGCATGAGCGCCCTCATAACTGGGCCGTATAAGTGCCTCATGACCGAGCCGCATGAGTGTAACTTTAACTGGACCGCATAAGTACCTCATAACTGAGCCGCATGAGTGCATGAATGCCTCATGATCGAGCCGCATGAGCATCAGTTAATTGGGCCGCATAAGCGTCTCATGACCGAGCCGCATGAATTATGCCCCCATGACTGGGCCGCATAAGTTCTGTTTGATTAGATCACATAGCGGGAAGGAGCCCTCTCTAACTATCTTTTTTTTGACCTTTGCAGTGAACTTGCCGACAGCTCCATCAGGGGAGCTCTTAATAGGGTCCGCTCAATCTGCTTTGGGTGTAAGGTTTGACCATATAGTCGAACGGGTGTCGACTCAGATCACCCAAGACCAATCTGAGGCCAGGTTGAAGGAAATCAGAGACCGTGGGTCGTCGAGATGAGTCTTAATAAAGATAGTCTTAAAACATGGATCTCAAATGGTGGTAGCATGGAAAATGCTCTCTACCGTGGGTCGTCGAGACAAGACTTGAAAGATAGTCTTGAATGGGGAACTCAAAGATGGAAACATTGAAAGTAATAATAATAACTAAGGTAGTCTAAGACACGGTCATGGACAACTTGTCGACAAGAATGGTGTTTCCTCGAACGGCAGCCCGGGGCCACGGGACCATCTCGACCTAGGAGGAACAAATGGTATAGCTGTGCCAGGTGACAACACGGGTTATGTCACTCCCAGTTTCAAGAACAGGGATATTTTGGTCATTTTTGAATTTTCATCATTTTTGAAATTTTATAATTTTATTAAATATTTTAAATGATTTGTGTAGTGTGGTTCGAGTTTCGTTTCGTTCTGACTTGTATCGGAGACCCGGGGTAGCTTTGACTCTAGTGGGACCCACTTATTAGTTAGACATGGCCCACATATGATAATATTTAAGTTAGTATAGTTAGACTAAATTTCATGACTAGGTTTTGTTAATTAGAGAACCAAAACCTATTTTTAATTTAAACCAATAGGAGCTAGAGGGGGGTATTTTAGTCTTTATCCAATGGGGACAAACCTCCCATTGTGGCCGGCCATAGATAGGAGGGGTGAGTCACTTCCTTCATTTCATTTTTATCCTCAAATTTCTCTCTCTTGTTCTTCCCCAAATTTTGAGTGGAACCACCATTGATTTCATCTCCAAATCAATCCCTTCTTCCACCAAATCTTCTTCATTTCTTCTCTACTCCATGAAGAGAGGGTGCTAGCCAAGTTTGGGAGGATTTGGCTCTTATTCGTGTCCATTTGGAGGTCTCTTCGTGTCGGTGTCATATCGGGAGGAGTTTCATTGGTTTTGATCTACCGGAAAGTATAATCTCTCCTCTAATTCACTCCTACATGCATATAGGAATATTTTGAACCCATAGGAATGACCCCCATGGTTGTGTCTCCATTTGTGTCCATTTCGTGTCTATTTGAAGTTATTGGGAGTGTCCTTGTTGTGTGGGTTGTGTCCATGTGGAAAAAACCCCAATTTGGACACACTTTGTGTTGTCTTTATGTTTAAATAATTTATTTCATGTTATAATATCAGATTTTTGTCATAAAATGTGTTCTTGTGTGTCCATGTATATATTATTTTGTGTCTATATGTAAACTTTCATTTGTGTGTGTGTGTGTGTATCTTATATATAGATATATATATTGTGTGTGTCTATATATATATATATATATATGTGTGTGGGTCTGTATATATATGTATATATGTGTGTGTGGATATATATATATATATATATATATATATATATATATATATATATATATATATATATATATATATATATATATATATATATAGAGGATGAGGGAGGTGAGGTGCCACCCTATGGAGGGTGTCTACTTGTCACCTCCCACATGCTATCATCGTGCACCCATGTGCATGATGATAGCATGGGGGTGACAAGTAGACACCCCCCCGTGAGGTGGCACCCTACCTCCCTTATTCTCTCTCTCTCTCTCTCTCTATATATATATATATATATATATATATATATATATATATATATATATATATATATGTGTGTGTGTGTGTGTGTGTGTGTGTGTGTGTGTATGTGTGTGTGTGTGTGTGTGGGGATGTATATATGTATATGTGTAGGTGGTGTTGTAGTTTAGAGAGGGTGTTAGAGAATGAAATATAGAGAGTGAGAAGAGAGGATGTAGTGAGTTAGAATATGTGATTAAGAGAGAGGGATATATAGAGTGAGATTGAGGGAGTTGAGAGTAGAGAATGATATAGAGTGAGATTTGAGGGAGAGAGAGGAGGGGGAGCTGCTGCCATTGGCAGCAACATATTGCAGCAATAGTAGCAGCAGTCCCCAATGGGGACTGCACTGAAACAACAGCTGTATCAGCAGCAGTAGCTGCTGCAAATTGCAGCAGCAGTAGCAGAAACCCTCACCCCATTTCATCCCATAGCAGTCCCCATTTCACATATATATCAGCCCCCTCCCATTCAATACGAAATCAGTCCCATTCATCCCCCATTATACATTCATTCTCCCCTCCATTCATTTATAATTCAGTCATCTATTCTCTCCCCCTTTCAGTCATCTATGCATCCATTCATCCATCCATTATATCCCCTCCATTCAACATTCAGTCATCCACAATTCATTCATCCTTTCATCCATTCACACATCCATTCATTCTTCCATTCCTTCATCCATTTCATTCATTCATGCATTCTTCATTCATGCATTCTTCCATCCATACATTCCCCCATTCTCCATTATTTCAGTCCTCACATTCAGTCCAATATGTGGACTTTGCCAACAGCCCCTAACCCCATTTCACATTCTATGTCACATACGTATTAGCCCTCTCATTCCAATTAATTTCAGTCCACTTTCCACTTCCATTTCATCAATTCATTTCATCCATCCATTCATTCAAATTCATTCATCTATTACTCATTTCAATACACTTTAGTCTATAGTTTCAAACATCCATTTCAGTCCAGATATTACTCCAAATCAGTCCCTTAACCCCCTTCATGTTGTGTGTGTGTTAGTTAGTGTGGGTTTTGAGAGGGGTAGTTAGGAGGGTTAGTGTGGGTAATTGGTGTTAGTGCTTGAGAGTGATTAGATAGGTTAGTGCCCTAACTAGGTTAGTATCCTAGTGGACTAATAGAGAGGGCTAACCTAGACACTAGGAGAGTGTGGAAGAGTGAATTAGGAAGGTTGGTAGAGAGTAGGGTGTGGTATCTCAGATACCATAGCGTATCATGACGATACACTAAGGTAAATGTTGATATGACCAACATGGAGATAAGATGGACTAGATGCCCAAGAATCCTAGATTTCTTGGTTGGTAAAACCTAGATATGATAGTATCTAGCTACCCTAAGAAGCCTAGGCTAGTATCCTGAGATCTAGAGGGGTTCCCTTTGTAACGGGGCAAGGTATCGAAAATACCTTGTAAAGGGTAAATATAAGGGTTTTGGGTATGTAACGTATTGGGGTTCTGATTGCTAGATGGGGTTAAAAATAGGTTGTCTTAGTAGGTAATGACTAGATGAGGGTAGTTTAGGCTAGTCTTGACCCTCGTTGACCAAGAGTTGACTTTTTTACCGAAAGTCAACTTCGAGTCAACGCTTGACCTAGAATCGACCCAAAACCAAACCAGAGTTGACCAGTTGATTGAAAGTCAACTGTTAGTCAACATTTGACTAGTTTGACCTAGGATTGACCCAGGGTTGACTCAGTATTGACCAAAGTTGACCTTTTGACCAAAAGTTAACTGTAAGTCAACCATTGACCCAGATTGACCTAATTTGACTTGGATTGACTTCCTGTGACCTTGTTTGACCTTGGTTGTCCTAGTGTGACCTAGTTTGGCTCAGTATGACCTAGTATAACCTAGTTTAGCTTGATGTGACTTAATTTGACCTAGTTTTAACTTAGACTTGCATATCATGACTAGATTAGCTTTTCTTTCATTATTAAACCCTGTTTGGACTCATGGTATCTCATCTTTAGGTCTGTGATATCTCTGAGCACCTGTTCACCTTATCAGCTCAGGACCACAGGCGAGTACAGTCACTGATAGTTTTTATTGTCTTGATATCTGCTATATTCGATTCAGTTGTAGTGTCTTACTTGATTCCTAACACGATGGTTCACGGACTAGTATATGTCGGATCCTGTCATGAGATGTTGTTCCTGGATTACTTAGTATATTAGTACATGACTCAACTTGTTACTTGTACTTGTATGGATATGGACTGGGAGCGGGCTGGCCCCCTGTTCTTGAGTCCCGTATCATGACGTGTCATATCCGGATCCATTATACTATTCGGGGATGGGGAGTTATTAGTGGTTGTGTGATCAAAATCCCTACTTGTTTCTCACACTTGTACTTGTTACTTGTATATAGCTATACCCTCGCTCACGACAGGTAAAGCCTGACCCCACTTGTTCATAGCTTTCCATGGTGGCCGGCCTGATCCTGCTCAGTTGTACACTTGTTCATAGCCGGTCAGATGGAAAGCCTGATCATGTTTTCTAAGTCGATCACATAATACACTAATAATTCAAGGCACATTTTATATTTATTTATCATAGGAGGCTAAGTTCTGTTCAGGAAAAGCGTTACAACCCTGGTCCTTATTTGGTTTACGGGTTGTAACTTAGTTTTCGAATAGTTCTCAAGTCGTCCTATATATTATCGTCCTATTCAGTACTCATATCCTGTTATATATTTTCTGTTAATTTTGTCTTATATTTCACATATTCTATATGTTTTTATGCACTACCTTGATTGGAGGCTAGGTTTTGTTCGGGAGAAGGGTTACAACCCCGGTCCTTGTTTGGTTTAAGGGTTGTAACTCGGCTTTCGAATGGCGCCCAAGTCTTCCTATATCTTTGTCTTGTATTTCATTATACTGTCTCTTATAGAATTTGTCAATTCATATGCAACTGCTGTTAGTGTTTGTACTTGCTCATTTTCCTGACAGGATACCGTTGATATATTACAGATATTTTTGAGGCAGACTGCTCGACCTACTATGGGGTCGGGACAGATGGAGACTTAGGCCAGGACCGTGGCCTGTTAGTTGAGCCACTAGACTTTGCACTCCCAGAGTAGTTAGCTTAGTTAGGCTTGCCTGGACTGCGATCCAGCTTTTGTTTTAGACTGTAGTAGATTATATTTATATTTTTGTGACTCTGTGTTGTTGTTTATTTCTCTCCGGCTGTGTTGGATGTTGAACTCATTTTCCGTTTTCACATCTATCATATTTTCTTTCCGTGCTATCTATCTTAGTGATTTTTTGTGATTGAGTTATGCCATATATATTCCTCCGTACGGAGATGACAGGTACCCTTATACTATTTAGTATAGTTTTTGTAGACGACCTAGTGTTCTACCGTCGATTCTGCGGTGTAGGCTGGACGTAACCACGTACTCGTATCCTTAATCAGGGTACGGGTCGTGACAGGTTAGGCGGGGACTTTCATTAGGGGCAGCTACCTGAGTTGAAGGGGCCCCGACTAACAAAGCTATAAGTCCTGAAGTGACCCAACACATAATGCATGTACACACACTATGTAAATAATATTAACAAAATGTTTGGGCCTAAGATTAGGCTGCAAAGGAGACACCGTGCTTAGCACGAGATGTAGCATCGGGAACTTGAGTCATCGATACTAAGTTCATAAGTCTTGATTGGGTCAGTTGGTGATCAAACACAAAGGGCGCTAGACGGCAATATGGTCAAGTTAGGCTAAGTGATGAGGCACGGCCTCGATATGGAGCTTGATTTGAGTTCATTGCACAAACACATCTGGAGTCTCAAATGTATAGGCCAATTGGCAACCACGAGTCGATATGTTTATCATGGTCGGCATGGAAATGCCCTAGAGGCACGATCACGAGAGTTCAACAATTGAGTTTGTAAATAAGTCTGCACAAGTATAAAGTTGAGCACGACCGCACCGTATAACACGAAGTTTGGTCGAGTCGGGCTAAGAAGTGAGGCACTGCCTCGAATAAGTTACACGAAGGAAGTAATGGCACGGCTATGTCGTCAATGCCGAAATAGGTCTTGCGTCGTCGTCCTAAAACTGATCCTAAGGCAAGAATAGAAAGACAATGAAAGGAATGTGTTACACAAAGTAAATTAACGTGTTGGTTTCGTGTGGGTGGGCGAGGAGCTCATTCCACCAGTACTGTTGTGTACTGATACCCCACCAGTCTTCATGTGCAGGCACATGTAGAAGAATCGCTCGGCGCGAAGCTCGTTTGGAAGCATTAAGGCATGGAGTTCCTTGGCGTTTCGAGGCGTGCGACCGCATTGGAGCAGGGACTTATACGGGACATAATGTATGGACATCGCCATCTGAAGCATCCGCTAGCTCGACAGTTAAACTGAGAGAATAGAGAGAGCAGAGTGAATTGTAAGTAAAAGTAAGAGTGACTGAGTGATTGTAATACTGGCTTCATGCCACCATTGTAAACTTGTCTTCATTATCAATAAAGAGCCTTGTTTTGTATCACTTGTGTTCTGTTCTAAATTTTGCTGCTTGTCTAATGCTTCCGTTCGGGACTTTCTGTGCGACGACCCCGTCGTGGGCCGCATAAAATCGGCCGTTATGGAACCCGCCTTGCACGAGCATAATCTAGGCTTGTGCGGCATCACGCCTTAGCGAGGACGATCGCTCCCACGGGAGCGGGGCGTGACAGCGGGCGTATGCTATGTGCCCACTGGCCATATGGGCGCATGCTGTGTAGGCGCATGCCTTTGGGCACATGCCATTATTTGGCACATGCTGTCCTGCTTGCTACTCTCCTTGGGTGCATGCTAGCTTGGGCGCATGCTGCCCTGATCGCTCCCCTCCCATGCGCATAGCCGTATCGGCGCATACCCTTGTCACGCCCCGATTCTGTCGAATCGATAGTCGTCCCCCGGGTGTGATGTCGTGTGAACCTAATTTACGATCGCACAAGGCAAAGTCATAAGGTAATCCGAGACACGAGATCTAGGAGAGTACGCAGACAAATTGAATCACATATTAAGTAAAGGAAACTTTGATCTTTATTGATAATAAACATCATTTACAGACTCCAGTACAGGACTCATGCCGCGTGGGCTACAACATGACTCAATTACAAAAGAGTGCCAATGAGATAGCCGTTCCATACATTGCACACATCTCTCAAAATGCAACAAAGTACTCCAGTGACCTGGATGGGAGGGACGCTGAGTCATCTTCCTTGGACTGTCGAGAGCCTTCAAAAGTAGAGTCACGGGAAAAGTCTTCGACGCACGGCCAAAGCTTCAAAATCACGAACGCCGCCGAGCTAGCTGGCGCGTCCTTCCTGGTTTACGGGACCTGCAAAGAGCGAGGATCAGTACGATCACATGTACTGGCGAATGGCTAATTAAATCCAAGCTCTGCATTTGATTCAAGAAGTTTTATAAACATGTTAGCTAGCTATTTACGTGATCTTTCTAACCATCATGATCAATTGCATGTTAATATGTTTCGAGGCAAGCATATGAAATGGTAAGAACATTAAGCAGCTTTCATATTCATTATGTGTCCCGTGCATTTGTTAAGCAGTGAAAGGGTGTGAAGGTCACTGGCAATGTCAAGCCATCACGGACTATAGCCAGGTTAGACGGCGACCCTTTCGCGGCGGGTAGCGAGCCCTGTGCGAAAGTTTTCGAATAACCCACGCCGATGAAGGGCTGGCGCTTGCTATACTCGTTCCTCCCGGGCCGAATCGGTCTCTTGGCCTAGGCGACCGTTCGAGAAAACTACACCTTGTCGACAAGTTTTTCAATGACCATTTTGCAGAGTCTTGAAAAATTATCTCTTTTCTAGAACCTTATCCTTTCTCTTTTATGTGCAAAACTTAGTCATTCTTTTAAACTTAGTCGATTTACTTACTTAGCCGTATCGTTGTGATAAACGTTAATCGATTCATTCATTGTTTGGCATAGGCTAAGTGTAATTGCATAAGGAAGCATGGTTTTCATTTTCAATACCGGCAGTTTGATAGTAAGTGTTTCGTAAAAAATCGTGCTACGATTTCTTTGATTCTATACTATTATGACAAGCATTCATTTTACTTCATATTGGTTTTGAAGTAGAGGGACGAGGCGAAGGAGTTCAGCCACTCGCCTTAGGCTTGCTTCAAGCGAGCGACCGGTTGGCTGCGCTGACGTCGCCTACGCGATCACCTGTAATCGCATAAGCAACTGATTAGAACAGTGTATAATTTAAGAAATTTTGATATGAATGTGAATCTCGAAAACGCATCACGAAAACCCATCGAAAATATTCACAAAAAATGCTTTCACAAAAGCCAAAGCCAAAGCCAAATCAAGTGCGGCATGAAAACCAGAGCAACGGGAGGTCTCTCCCGACTCAGCCACAAAGCCAATCCTTGAGGCGCAACCCGCTGAGTATGGCACTTGGTTCCGAAGAAGCCATTCCATAACGTGGAATGGATCTTAATTAAACCGTTCTCGTTCGGTCGACTCGGCCGATTCCGACCTATCGGTCCCGACTGAATCGATAGCGACAGTGTTCCTTTCTCGCGCACCCCATGGACGGAAACGGGGCACGATGTAGGGATGGGGGACTACACCATAACCAACTAATAAAAAGTTTTATCCTCGAAACTTAAGGATAGAACCTACCTCTACGAGAACAATGAAGGAAATTTCTCCTTCATTCCCGATTCAAGCTTCCACGTCGACTCTTCGACCGAATGGTTCCTCCAGAGGACGCAGACGAGAGGGATCGATCGATTTCGTAGCAGCTTATCCTTGCATTCTAAGATTTGAACTGGCTCTTCAACGTAGGATAAGTCAGACTTTAGCTCCAGCTGGCCAAAATCTTCCACGTGGCTAGGGTCGTGCACGTACTTTCGCAACTGAGAGACGTGGAAGACATTGTGTACACCTTCAAGCGTCGGCGGTAGGGAAATTTTATAGGCCACTGGGGCGACCCGTTCGAGTATTTCGAACAGCCCAACGGATCTCGGACTCAACTTTCCCTTTGAGCCGAACCGAGTAACTCCCAGCATGGACGACACTTTGAAAAATACGTGATCGCCTTCTTGAAACTCGAGGGGTCGACGATGAACGTCCGTATAGCTTTTCTGACGACTCTGCACGGCCTTTAATCTTTTCCGAATGAGCCAAACTTTTTGCACAGTCTGTTCCACCAGTTCCGGACCAAGAATCTGCCGCTCTCCGACTTCATCCCAGCAAATGGGTGATCGGCACTTTCGTCCGTACAAGACTTCATACGGCGCCATTTGAATGCTGGATTGATAGCTATTATTGTATACAAATTCGGCCAGAGGTAGATGATTGTCCCAGCTTGATTTGAAGTCAATTGCACAGAGTCGTAGCATGTCTTCGAGAATCTGATTGACGCGTTTCGTTTGGCCGTCGGTCTGAGGATGGTAAGCTGAGCTGAACTGCAACTTGGTACCCAGCGCCGACTGAAGGCTACTCCAGAATCGCGACATGAACCGTGAATCCCGATCAGAGACGATGGATACTAGAACTCCGTGCAGCCGTACTATCTCATCAAGATAAATCTGCGCCAGACGATCAACGCTCCAAGTAACTTTGATGGCAATGAAGTGCGCTGACTTGGTTAGTCGATCGACGATGACCCAGATGGCATCATTTTCCCGCGGCATCTTCGGCAGACCAACAATAAAATCCATGCATACGTGCTGCCACTTCCATTCCGGAATAGCCAGATTCTATATGTCCCTGCCCGATTTCTGGTGCTTAGCTTTCACTTGTTGACAGGCCATTCATTACGACACGAAAAGTGCCACATCTCTTTTCATTCCGTGCCACCAGAAGTTTGTGCGGAGGTCCTTGTACATCTTCGTGCTACCGGGATGCAAGGTATACTTCGCATAGTGCGCCTCCGACAATATCTCCTTTCTAAGTTCTTAATCGTCCGGAACACATAGACTACCGTTCAATCAAAGCATGCCGGTTTCGTCTTCCGCAAAGTTGGTCGTCCTACCCGTCGAGATTAGCTCTCACATCTTCTTCAGGTACGGATCGTCCTTCTGAGCGGTCTTGATCTTTTCTTGCGGGCTCGGCTCTAACTGCAACTTTGCCAATTGTACATTCCGAAATCGGACTCGGAGTTCGATGCCCATCTCTTCTAGGTCGTGTAGCAGTCTGCGGTCAATGGTAGCGTGGCAATATACTTTCGACTCAGAGCGTCCGCCACAACATTTCCCTTTTTCGACGTATAGTCGATAGTCAAGTCGTAATCTTTAATCAGTTCCAGCCAACGCCTTTGCCGCAAGTTCAGTTCCTTCTGCGTGAATAGATACTTGAGGCTCTTGTGATCGGTATAGATCATGCACGCCACGCCATAAAGATAGTGATGCCACAATTTCAACGCGAACACAATCGCCGCTAACTCCAGGTCATGAGTAGGGTAGTTCTTCTCGTGCGGCTTTAGCTGTCGGGAAGCAAAAGATATCACCTTGTTTTGCTGCATCAGCACATACCCCAAGCCCTGACCGGACACGTCGTTAAATATCTGGAAATCCTCAGTCCCTTCCGGAAGTGCGAGTATCGGTGCCGAGACGAGCCGTTGCTTTAATTCATGGAATGAAGCTTCACAGTCGTCTGACCATTCAAATGCGACTCCTTTGTGGGTGAGGCGAGTCAGAGGCGATGCGATCTTCGCGAAGTCTTTCATGAAGCGTCGGTAGTATCCCACCAAGCCAAGGAAACTTCGAATCTCGCCGATGGACGTTGGCCGCTTCCAATCGACAACGGCTTCAACTTTTTTTGGGTCGACCGCAATGCCTTCAGCTGAAATCATGTGTCCGAGGAATGCGATGCTACTCAGCCAAAATTCATATTTGCTTCGCTTCGCATACAACTAATTTTCTCGAAGGGTCTGAAGCACGGTCCGTAGATGCTCAGTGTGTTGCTGCCTATTCTTCGAGTAAACGAGTATATCGTCGATAAAGACTACTACGAACTTGTCGAGGAATGGTCGGAACACCCGATTCATCAAATGCATGAAAGCGGCAGGGGCGTTTGTTAGGCCGAACGACATTACCAGGAATTCATAATAGCCGTAACGAGTGCGAAATGCAGACTTTGGCACATCGTCCGGCTTGATCTTGAGTTGATGGTAACTCGAGCGTAGATCAATTTTAGAGAACACTATCGCTTCTTGTAGCTGATCAAACAGATCGTCTATACGGGGCATGAGATATTTATTCCGGATGGTGGCTTTATTCAGCTTGCGGTAATTGATGCAAAGACGCAATAAGCCATCCTTCTTCCTGACGAATAGCACGGGCGCTCCCCATGGCGAGACGCTGGGTCGAATGAATCCCTTGTCGAGCAACTCTTGCAACTGTACTTTGCGTTCTTTTAGCTCTGCAGGGGCCATTCTGTATGGGGATTTCGAGATCGGTCGGGTATCGGGAAATGTATCGGTAGTGAACTCAATCTCTCGATCGGGCGGCATGCCGGGCAGCTTGTCCGGGAATACATCTGGGAATTCTGCCACAACGTCGGTCTGACCCGCGTTTGCACCATCTTGTCGCATGTCTTGAACGGAAGCTAGATAGCCTTCGCACCCAGAATGTAGCATCCGTCGAGCAGATATTACGGAGATCACCATGCAGGTCGACGACACCTCACCACACGAGTAGCAAAATTCAGGTACTCCAGGTATGTGGAACGTAACCTTCTTTTCAGCACAGTCTATGGTTGCATTGCACGGATCGAGCCAATCCATCCCCAGAATGATGTCGTAGTCTTTAATATCTAGAACTATCGCATCAAGACTGATCTTTTGACCACCTATACAGATAATTCCATCTCCGCAGACTAAATTTGTAAGTAGTGGCATGCCCGACGGTACGTTAACGGTAAGATCGAGACCCAGTAGTGTCAGGGAAAATTTGTGCTCGGCCGTGAAGTCCGCTGATATAAAACTATTTGTGACACCTGAATCAAACAATACACGATCAGGTTTATTATTGAATTACAGTATACCTATCACGACTGTGTCAGATGCGAATGCTTCGTCTCTAGTCATGGCGTAGACGCGGCCCTGAGCATTGGGGCGACGGTCTTGGCCATTCTTTTGTACGATCGGTGGAGCCCGAGGTGCTTGGCCTCGGTTCTGATGGTGTTGTTGGGGGCACTGGTTTGGCTTCTTCGGACAGTTGCATGTAATGTGGTCCATTCGATCGCACCCGAAGCATGCACCGTTCTTCAATCGGCACTCGTTGGCCATGTGCCCTTCTTTGTGATAGAAAGTGCAGACTACACGATCTTTCGTCTGGTTGCCGCCTCCATTGCCGTGGTTTTGACGCTTGTGTGCGTTGTTGCCTCCCGCATTACAATGGTGTTTGTTATTAAAGTAAATAGCGCCAGTAGTAGCAGGAGGATACACGGACTCCAGACGAAGGGCATGGTTGAGTGCCTCGCCCATAGTCTTGTATTCAGGTACCGAGACATGAACACGAATAGTGGAACGCAGGCCCACTTCAAATCGTCGGGCTCGACTTGCAGTGGTAGGGAGATAGGCTCCAGCAAATTTGGCTAGTTTGTTGAATTCGGTCGCATATTGTCGTACAGTCATATTCCCTTGCCTCAACTGCATAAACTTATTTTCTTTCTCCTGTCGCACGGCTGCAGAAAGATATTCAATCTCGAACGCATTTCTGAATGTAGCGCAGGAGATCGTCGCCGTCTCGTCTTCACGTCGAATAGCACGCTTCTGTACAGCCTCCCAATCGTGCGCGTTCATTCGAAGTAGAAGTTGAGCACACACGACTTTTTTTAAGTCTTCGACACCCAGAAGCTCGAACTTGTCTTCCAGCTCCTCCAACCAGTCGATCGCCACGGAGGGATCTTCTGTGCCGTTGAAGGAAGTGCGACAGCTTTTCGTAAATTTTGACACGTCGAAGTTAGAACTTCTCGGTGCCGCAGGTGAGAGCACGAGCGCCTCCGGTTCAGCTTCGTTGGATCGAACCGCAGGCTCGGTCACGGCAGGCGTCATCGTTGAGTTGTTGTTCGCCACGACCGATTGTACGATTTGCTGGAGTTTATTCAGCTGCTGATGCTACAGCTTGAATTGAGCCTCGAACCGATTCTCGAATTGGGTCTGACGAGCCTCCGCCTGCTGACGATAGAGCTCGTTCTGACGTTGCTGCATTTCAAGCATCTGCAGCATACGTTGCATCGGGTCACCGGAAGGTCCGGCTACGGTAGGCGTCATTTCCGTTGGGTTGACGGAATGCTCGGGTCTAGAAGTACTCGAGCCGCTGGAAGCACTCGTCTCGTTCTCCGCTCGAGCTCCTGCAACTGCAGGAAAAAAGGAAGGCAACTCTCGTTAGTTTCAGAAATGTCCTGGGTTCAGCGTATGAAATAACTCATCTCATCGACACGAGGTCAACGGTTTGAGACTAGAACTCGACACTGGAGGCCAAGGACGTAAAGCCGTGCTCTGATACCATTATGTCACGGTCCGATTCCATCGAATCGATAGTCGTCCCCCGGGCGTGATGCCGTGTGAACCTAATTTACGATCGCACAAGACATAGTCATAAGGTAATCCGAGACACGAGATCTAAGAGAGTACGCAGACAAATTGAATCACACATTAAGTAAAGGAATCTTTGATCTTTATTGATAATGAACATCATTTACAGACTCCAGTACAGGACTCATACCGTGCGGGCTACAACATGACTCAATTATAAAAGAGTGTCGATGAGATAGTCGTTCCATACATTGTATACATCCCTCAAAATGCAACAAAGTACTCTAGTGACCTGGATGGG
The DNA here is from genome assembly GCA_029216955.1 of Iris pallida. NCBI lineage: Eukaryota > Viridiplantae > Streptophyta > Magnoliopsida > Asparagales > Iridaceae > Iris > Iris pallida. Next base: position 6,213,966 of record JANAVB010041017.1, read on the forward strand.
AGAGACGTCGAGTCATCTTCCTTGGACTGTCGAGAGCCTTCAAAAGTAGAGTCGCGGGAAAAGTCTTCGACGCACGGCCGAAGCTTCAAAATCACGAACGCCACCGAGCTAGCTGGCGCATCCTTCATGGTTCGCGGGACTTGTAAAGTGCGAGGATCAGTACGATCACATGTACTGGCGAATGGCTAATTAAATCCAAGCTCTGCATTTGATTCAAAAAGTTTTATAAACATGTTAGCTAGCTATTTACGTGATCTTTCTAACCATCCTGATCAATTGCATGTTAACATGTTTCGAGGCAAGCATATGAAATGGTAAGAACATTAAGAAGCTTTCATATTCATTCCGTGTCCCATGCATTTGTTAAGCAGTAAAAGGGTGTGAAGGTCACTGGCAATGTCAAGCCATCACGGACTATAGCCGGGTTAGACGGCGACCCTTTCGCGGCGGATAGCGAGCCCTGTGCAAAAGTTCTCGAATAACCCATGCCGATGAAGGGCTGGCGCTTGCTATACTCGTTCCTCCCGGGCCGAATCGGTCCCTTGGCCTAGGTGACCGTTCGAGGAAACTACACCTTGTCGACAAGTTTTTCAATGAACGTTTTGCAGACTCTTGAAAAATTCTATCTCTTTTCTAGAACCTTATCCTTTCTCTTTTATGTGCGAAACTTAGCCGTTCTTTTGAACTTAGTCGATTTACTTACTTAGCCGTATCGTTCGATTCATTCATTGTTTGGCATAGGCTAAGTGTAATTGCATAAGGAAGCATGGTTTCCATTTTTAATACCGACAGTTTGATAGCAAGTGTTTCATGAAGAATCGTGCCATGATTTCTTTGATTCTACACTATTATGACAAGCATTCATTTTACTTCATATTGGTTTTGAAGTAGAGGGACGAGGCGAAGGAGTTCAGCCACTCGCCTTAGGCTTGCTTCAAGCGAGCGACCGGTTGGCTGCGCTGACGTCGCCTACGCGATCACCTGCAATCGCATAAGCAACTGATTAGAACAGTGTATAATTCAAGAAATTTCGATATGAATGCGAAGCTCGAAAACGCATCACGAAAACCCATCGAAAACATTCACAAAAAATGCATTCACGAAAGCCAAAGCCAAATCAAGTGCGGCATGAAAACCAGAGCAATGGGAGGTCTCTCCTATCACGCCCCAGAACCAGAATACTGGAGAGCGGGGGCAGACATAGCCAGCTACGTATATTGAAATGGATTCCATCTCGCTATACGGTCACGGCTGTCTAGGATACATGAGGGTTTATCTACAAGCCAACAGTCTCTTAAGGTCATGAACAAGCCTAGTGTCTCAATCATAAGCAAGTAAGTAAGAGTCACAAGATGTATGATCGTTAAATATACAATAATAAGGCGTCCCAAATATTACATATTCAGCTGATCATGAAGCTAGTCGTTACAAAATGTTAGGACTAGCAAGAGTCTAGTCATACATGATCAACCCTAGGATTTGTCAATCATGTTACAGCCCGTAGGCAGACAGTAAATAAAAGTACAATCGAGCTAAACAGGTGCTCGTCGGCTAAACGCCTCAAAAGAATATTTTCACAATAGAGTGGAAGAGCCAAAAATAAATCCACTCATTGCCAGGGTTCCGTCTAGTGGCCACCATCTGGCTGGGAAGTCGGTAGATCCTCTAGAGCTGCTCCGAAATCTGGCCACACAAAACCAGCTGGGTCAGACCCCAGAAAGAGCAAGTGCCACAAAGGAGGCTTCACTTAAGAACTAAAACCAGCAATCAGCACAGGAATATAAATATAAATAAAATAAGGACTGGAATAAAAGGAAACATATCAGGATGATATACGACGAGATAACCATGGAACTATTCAGATAGCCAGGTTACAACCCGTAAACCAAACAAGGACCGGGGTTGTAACCCTTCGTCTGAACGGAGCTTGGTTTCTCACCATTTATCGGTAAAATAAATACAAGCATTCTGGTCATTCAATAATCTGGAACAGGATCAGGACAAGACTAGACGGGTTAGACTCCATCCAATCATTTCACGGCCAAGCAAGAATTACGGCTTGATACTTTAACTAACTAGGGTTATCACAGTCCTAGTTACTAACAAGATGCAGTGAGATTATTCCACAGCCACAAGCCCTGTAGACCATCTAGGTCACCCAGGTCGAAAGATTAGGGTTGAATTCAGGTGGGTACATCGTCCAGGAAATACATGTACCCTTAGGTAGCTTGAAGGGTACAACACATGACAGTGTGCTGGAAATGTGCCCTACTCGACGGCAGGCTACAGATCCCAAGCACGCCCAGGTAACGGGATTACCTGTAGCTGGGAGATCTCTTCATGACTACTGTATTAATCTAGTTGTTAACCTTAGTCCATTTTAGTAGGTACTCCTGACCGTGGTACTCAGGAGTCCCCTCCTAGACATGATGCAAGACAGGACTGGATTATTTGTACAAGCACAATCGCCCACGGTGTCCAGGTTATTTATACAGGTTATGTCATGTCAGGTAGCCATCGCAACAGCTTATCAAGATATAACATGTCAGGTTATCAGGTCAAGTATACAGGGCTATAAAAGAGCCAAGCTCAGGAAAAATAAAACCAAATCTGACACGCTGACATGAGACCAAGTCAGCCAAAGGCCATACGCTCAGGTAAGCATACGCTCAGGTAAGCATACGCTCCCAAAAGGCAGCGTATGGGGGTCACAAAGCTCTTGGGTTGACCAGGGTGACAAGATAGGCAAGCGTACGCTCAAGCCAGCGTACGCTCAAAGCCAGCGTACGCCTTGCTCGCTTAAGCTAGCGTACCAAGGCACACGTACGCTCAAGCTGACATACCAAAGGGTCCATACACTTCCAATGGGAAGCGTACGCAGGGGTCAGCGTACACAAGGGCACGCTCGAGCTACAGGTCAGCGTACGCTCAAGCTAGCGTACGCTCAAGCTAGCGTACGAAAAAGACACGCTGCCAATAGGCAGCGTATCAAGGCTAGCGTACGCACGCTAAAGAGCAGCGTACGAAAAGCAGCGTACGCTCGCTAAAGAGCAGCGTACGAAAAGCAGCGTACGCTTGCTAAAGAGCAGCGTACACAAGGGCTAGCATACGCTCACTAAAGAGCAGCGTACGAAGGCTAGCGTACGCTCACTAAAGAGCAGCGTACGAAGGCTAGCGTATGCTCGCTAAAGAGCAGCGTACGAAGGCTAGCGTACGCTATCTAAAGAGCAGCGTACGAAGGCTAGCGTACGCTCGCTAAAGAGCAGCGTACGAAGGCTAGCGTACGCTCGCTAAAGAGCAGCGTACAGCTCAACGGCATAAGCTAAAAATCTAGCACACTGCTCACTGTCTTCTCCAAAGGGCAAGAACAATAAGAACTGCAAGAACTCCATGGATGGAACCCAAAATTCCAAATGCTCATAACTTGGTCAAAACAAGTCCGAATCCAACTTTCCAAAGGTCAAAATTGGGTAGAATAAAATTATCTACAACATGGAACCATAAAAACTTGAAAACAAAGGAGTTTGATAGATCAAAACCACCAAAATCCAAAAATACTAAATTGTAGATCTACAAGAATCAAAGCCTCAAAATGGAAAATGACAAGTTCTAATGTGTCTTAGAATCATGAGAAAAAGCTAATGTAACCATAAAAATGAGTTCTCTTATGGAAGCAAGTTGCACTTGCCTAAGGGTTGGGGAGTTGTGGGGAGGAAGGAAGAAGAAGAAGAAGAAGAAATAAATGAGAGTTATGGAGGAGAGAGAAGGTTGGTGGAGAAATAAATATCATGGGTTGGTGGTAGGTAGGGGGTTCACCTTGGTCCATGATGGACCAAGCAACCAGCCGGCCAAACCAAACCAACCCAAACCGAGAGTTAAACCAAGCCAAGAAAACTAAACAAGGAACAATACAAGAAAATACGTACACGTATTTCCAAAATATGCAATACGAACAACAGGCATTACAACTCTACCCACCTTAAAAGAATTCCGTCCTTGGAATTTAATTAAGAGGCTAGAGGGACAAGAACAAGCTACACTCTTCACAGGCAATTATACTAGGCAATCAATCAATCATGCAAGCAAGGAATTGATGGCATGAGGCATAAGATAGACATTATACCTCACGAGTCAAACAAGTCGGGATATCGTGATCGGATATCATCCTCACGCTCGCACGTTGACTCCCCCAAAGAGTGATGACCCCAAGCAACTCGAACTAACTTGATAGTCTTGTTCTTGAGGATCTTCTCTCTTCGATCCAATATAGACACGGGCCTCTCCTCATACGAAAGGTTGGTACCAACAACCAATTCCGAATGATCCAGGATGTGGCTCGGGTCCGGGATGTACCGTCGTAATTGGGATACATGGAACACGTCATGCACCTCGCTTAGCGACGGTGGAAGAGCGAGACGATAGGATACATCTCCTACTCGCTCTAGAATGTCGAACGGTCCTATATACCTAGGACTAAGCTTGCCCCGTACGCCGAAACGAATGACGCCACGGTTAGACGAAATCCTCAGGAATACATGATCGCCGACCGAGAACTCGAGAGGGCGCCGATGAAAATCGGCCCAATGGCGCTGGCGATCTTGGGCAACTCGAAGGTGATCTCTGACTCGCCTGACTACTTCAACGGTCTGAGCAATCATTTCTGGACCAAGCATCTGCCTCTGTCCAATATCATCCCAGGCTAGCGGGGATCTGTACTTCCTACCATACAGTGCCTCGAACGGTGCCATCTGGATACTGGCCTGGAAACTATTGTTGTATGAGAATTCCACCAGGTGCAAATGATCTTTCCATGAACCACCGAAGTCAAGTGTGCAAGACCGCAACATGTCTTCAAGAGTCTGGATCGTGCGCTCCGACTGGCCATCTGTCTGCGGGTGATATGCTGAACTGAACTGGAGATGAGTCCCCAAACTCTCTTGTAAGCTACGCCAAAAGTGTGACGTAAATCTTGAATCTCGGTCCGAGGTGATACTGACTGGCACACCGTGCAATCTGACAATCTGCCTGAGGTACATCTCCGCTAGCTGAGCCGTCGACTGACTAACTCTAAACGGGAGAAAGTGAGCCACTTTCGTGAGCCTGTCCACAATAATCCAAATAGCATCTCTACTAGCTGGGGATCTAGGTAATCCAGTCACGAAATCCATGGTCACATGCTCCCACTTCCATTCTGGAATCGGTAAGGGCTGAAGAAGTCCAGCCGGTCTCTGATGTTCGGCTTTAACTTGTTGGCAAACCAAACACCGAGAGACAAACCGAGCTATCTCCCGCTTCATGCTATTCCACCAGAAGTGCTGACGGATATCACGGTACATCTTCGTACTGCCAGGATGGATGGAATACTGAGAACTGTGCGCCTCTGACATGATCTCCTGTCTGATATCTCCACTGGGTACACAAAGACGCTTACCATGTCGAAATGTACCATCCTCATGAATACATAACTCTGGTCTTCGTCCTGCCTCACACTCGGCTCTGAGTCGTTGAAGCTTAGAATCTGCCGACTGTGCCATCCGGATCCTCTCGACTATAGTGGACTGAACTTGCATGCTGGCCATCAACGCCACACTGGAAGGGAGAACAACTTCAATACCCATCTTCTGAAGATCTGCTAACAGCTCTGGTTGTGCTGTTAGGAAATAAGCTCCGGCTCTTCTGCTCAATGCATCTGCTACGACATTGGCCTTCCCAGGATGATACTGCAGGTTGACATCATAATCCACAAGAAGCTCCAGCCACCTCCTCTGACGCATGTTAAGATTCTTCTGAGTGAAAACATATTTCAGGCTCTTGTGGTCGGTGAAAATCTCCACCCTATCTCCGTACAAGTAGTGCCTCCACAACTTAAGTGCAAACACTACCGCTGCCAGCTCCAAGTCATGGGTTGGGTAATTCCTCTCATGATCACGAAGTTGTCGTGACGCATAAGCTATCACCTTCCCATGCTGCATCAGAACACATCCTAAACCTCTGCCTGAAGCATCACAGTACACTAAAAATCTTCCGGTTCCATCTAGAAGCATAAGAATAGGAGCTGTTATCAATCCTCGCTTCAACTGCTCAAAAGAACTCTGACACTCTGCTGTCCAAGCAAACTGCGCATCCTTGCGGGTCAACTGGGTCAATGGCGCTGAAATCCGAGCAAAGTCTGAAACAAATTGCCGGTAATAGCCAGCCAATCCGAGGAAACTGCGAACTTTTGCAACTGTGCTGGGTACTGGCCATGACTCAATAGCCACAATCTTCTGGGGATCCACTTCTACTCCTCCTCGAGTGATAATATGACCCAAGTACGAAATGCGATCGAGCCAGAACTCGTATTTACTAAACTTGGCATATAACTGGTGCTCTCTGAGGATCTGAAGAACTATACGGAGATGCTGCTCATGCTCCGCCTCACTCTTGCTGTAGACCAGGATGTCATCCAAGAATACGATCATAAACTGATCCAAGTAAGGCATGAAGATGCGATTCATGAGGTCCATGAATACTGTCGGTGCATTGGTTGCTCCAAAAGGCATAATAAGGAACTCCCAATGCCCATATCTCGATCTAAAAGCCGTCTTCGGGATGTCCTGCTCTCTGACTCTGATCTGGTGATATCCTGAGCGCAAGTCAATCTTCGAGAACACTGATGCCCCCTTGAGTTGATCAAACAAGTCATCTATCCTCGGAAGAGGGTATCTGTTCTTGATTGTCACTGAGTTCAAGGTACGATAATCAACACATAACCTGGACGTACCATCCTTCTTTTTCACAAGAATCATCGGGGCTCTCCAAGGCGATCCACTTGCACGAATGAATCCCTTGGTTCTAAGCTCTTCAATCATCTTGTACAATATCTCCAACTCTGACGGTGCCATCCTGTAGACTCTCTCTGACACTGGGGCTGTCCCGGGAATCAAGTCTATAGTGAACTCGATCTCCCGCTCCGGAGGCATACCTGGAAGTTCTTCTGGGAAAATATCTGGAAACTCATCCACTATCCTGGGCAACTGAACTGCTGCTACTGCCATCCACAATACCGGAGGAGATGACTCAACTTCGCCTCGGGAGAAAGAAAACTCCGCCTCGTCTGGAATGCTAAAAACAACCCTGCCGATATGGCAGTCTATCCTAGCATACTGGTTCCTCAACCAATCCATCCCTAGGACCACATTATAATCGGCCATCGGGAATTCTATCAATCTAGCGGGGAATTCTCTACCGCTAACTACGATCCGACACGAGGAAAACACTCTATCTACTCCCACAAGTCCGTTACCAGTAAGTATACTAAGCCTTACTGATAATGACTCGGGATCCAATCCTATCCGTGTCGCGAATCGTGCAGACATAAAAGAATGCGATGCACCAGAATCAAATAAAGCTGAAGCTGGAAAGGAGTTGACGAGAATAGTACCTGCCACTACCTCTCCTGGTGCCAACTCTTCCTCCACGGTCATCACCATAGCCTGACCGTGCCCTCGGGGTGCTGGTCCCCTCTGCTGAAATTCTCGCTGTCTGCTCTGACTCTGGGCTTGGGCTTGAACATACTGCTGGGGGCTCTGTTGCTGAAATACATGGGACTGAGGCGGCAAGGGCCTCGGCAATGGATACTGCTGCTGCTGCTGCTGGACCGGTGCGGGTCCTCTCACCGAAGAGTTAGAAAGGTTGGACGATGATGAACCATCCCTATTCGGGCAGGATCCAACCCTATGGTCTGGTGCTCCACAAGCCAGACACAATCCCTGTGCCCTGCGACAATCTGCCACCACATGGCCTGGCTTCCCACAATGAGAACATCCCACTGCGGAAGACTGCTTCTGCTTCTGCTGCTGCTGAGGGTGCGTCGGAGTTGAATGCTGAACCGACGTTACTGAGGCCGCTCGCCTCGGAGCTCCAATAGTCAAAGCCCTGGCTGCCGGGGCCGGTGCTGAAGACTGATTTATCTGGCCGTGAGATCTCTTCCGACCTCCGATCCTATCCACAATCCTCTGGGAGGTATACTCATGCCTCGGGACTGCTCTCAAGACTGCATCAAAAGTCTGATGCTCAAACTGCTCAACTGCCAACAAGATCTCCAGGTGAAGTCCCTGCTGGAACTGCTGGGCTCTATCATACTCGGTTGCCACCAAAGTGGGAGCAAACCGACTGAGTCTGGAAAACTCGGCCGCATATCCATCGACCGTCCTGCCACCTTGCTTCAGATTGGTAAACCTCGTCTGCAGATCATACCGAACTACGGCATCAAAATACTTGGTCAGGAATCTCTCTCTGAACACTGCCTATGGAATGGGTGCTGCTAACCCAACTGCCTGCGCTGCCCACCAGCTGCGGGCAATATCTAACAACTGCAGGCGCACAACGGCCACCTTTTCGTTCTCTGGGGTCCTGGCTGCTTCTAGAATCACCTCTGTGTCCTGAAGCCATGCATCTGCCACGATAGCATCTTCACTACCGTCAAAGAAGGGAGGGTTCAAGCGCTTGAAGCTGTTGGCAGCGCTGTTACCCTGATGACCACCCCGGGTCAAAGCATCCGTCACTGCCTGGTGCAAGGCATCTCCACGCCGGTCTTGGAAAGCTATCAAGGTCCTGACGAGCCCTACCAAAGTGCCATCATCATGCTCAGCAGGCTGAACTGGCTGGACTGGTGGTTCTTCGTCAGAGGACACGACTCTGGAGGCTACTCCGGAATGCTGGACTTGATCTCCAGGTTGCTGCTGGTCCGCGGGAGGTGCTCCGCCTTGCTGGTCGGTAGGACCACGAATAATATCGCTGAAGAAGACGACATAGGGAACAATAAGGAAGGACCAGGACAGATCAACGATACAAGCATATGATCAGGACAAGAATCCAGGGATTCAGAAGATACGAACAGAGATCAAGGACGAATACTGATTGAGACATCTATTCGGTAAACCCTCACATATCTTGATTTACAAGACCTGCATGGGCCACCACTTAAACCATGTCACGCCCCAGAACCAGAATACTGGAGAGCGGGGGCAGACATAGCCAGCTACGTATATTGAAATGGATTCCATCTCGCTATACGGTCACGGCTGTCTAGGATACATGAGGGTTTATCTACAAGCCAACAGTCTCTTAAGGTCATGAACAAGCCTAGTGTCTCAATCATAAGCAAGTAAGTAAGAGTCACAAGATGTATGATCGTTAAATATACAATAATAAGGCGTCCCAAATATTACATATTCAGCTGATCATGAAGCTAGTCGTTACAAAATATTAGGACTAGCAAGAGTCTAGTCATACATGATCAACCCTAGGATTTGTCAATCATGTTACAGTCCGTAGGCAGACAGTAAATAAAAGTACAATCGAGCTAAACAGGTGCTCGTCGGCTAAACGCCTCAAAAGAATATTTTCACAATAGAGTGGAAGAGCCAAAAATAAACCCACTCGTTGCCAGGGTTCCGTCTAGTGGCCACCATCTGGCTGGAAAGTCGGTAGATCCTCTGGAGCTGCTCCAAAATCTGGCCACACAAAACCAGCTGGGTCAGACCCCAGAAAGAGCAAGTGCCACAAAGGAGGCTTCACTTAAGAACTAAAACCAGCAATCAGCACAGGAATATAAATATAAATAAAATAAGGACTGGAATAAAAGGAAACATATCAGGATGATATACGACGAGATAACCATGGAACTATTCAGATAGCCAGGTTACAACCCGTAAACCAAACAAGGACCGGGGTTGTAACCCTTCGTCTGAACGGAGCTTGGTTTCTCACCATTTATCGATAAAATAAATACAAGTCATTCAATAATCTGGAACAGGATCAGGGCAAGACTAGACGGGTTAGACTCCATCCAATCATTTCACGGCCAAGCAAGAATTACGGCTTGATACTTTAACTAACTAGGGTTATCACAGTCCTAGTTACTAACAAGATGCAGTAAGATTATTCCACAGCCACAAGCCCTGCAGACCATCCAGGTCACCCAGGTCGAAAGATTAGGGTTGAATTCAGGTGGGTACATCGTCCAGGAAACGCATGTACCCTTAGGTAGCTTGAAGGGTGCAACACATGACAGTGTGCTGGAAATGTGCCCTACTCGACGGCAGGCTACAGATCCCAAGCGCGCCCAGGTAACGGGATTGCCTGTAGCTGGGAGATCTCTTCATGACTGCTGTATTAATCTAGTTGTTAACCTTAGTCCATTTTAGTAGGTACTCTTGACCGTGGTACTCAGGAGTCCCCTCCTAGACATGATACAAGACAGGACTGGATTATTTGTACAAGCACAATCGCCCACGGTGTCCAGGTTATTTATACAGGTTATGTCATGTCAGGTAGCCGTCGCAACAGCTTATCAAGATATAACATGTCAGGTTATCAGGTAAAGTATACTAGTCAGGAGTGCGCCACGACGGGACACTATCAGGTCATGTCAGGTCATTATGTCAAGAGTGCACCATCACGGGTCACTATCATGTCAGGCTCAGTTATCATTTCCAAACATATAAAGTAAATTCGTGATTATCAAGTTCATGACAAAAGGCATAAGGATATAAAATGGGCGTAAAATATCTAATAAAATATCAATATACAGGGCTATAAAAGAGCCAAGCTCAGGAAAAATAAAACCAAATCTGACACGCTGACATGAGACCAAGTCAGCCAAAGGCCATACGCTCAGGTAAGCATACGCTCAGGTAAGCATACGCTCCCAAAAGGCAGCGTATGGGGGTCACAAAGCTCTCGGGTTGAACCTGGGTGACAAGATAGGCAAGCGTACGCTCAAGCCAGCGTACGCTCAAAGCCAGCGTACGCCTTGCTCGCTTAAGCTTGTGTACCAAGGCACGCGTACGCTCAAGCTGGCGTACCAAAGGGTCCATACACTTCCAATGGGAAGCGTACGCAGGGGTCAGCGTACACAAGGGCACGCTCGAGCTACAGGTCAGCGTACGCTCAAGCTAGCGTACGAAAAAGACACGCTGCCAATAGGCAGCGTATCAAGGCTAGCGTACGCACGCTAAAGAGCAGCGTACGAAAAGCAGCGTACGCTCGCTAAAGAACAGCGTACGAAAAGCAGCGTACGCTCGCTAAAGAGCAGCGTACGAAAAGCAGCGTACGCTTGCTAAAGAGCAGCGTACACAAGGGCTAGCGTATGCTCACTAAAGAGCAGCGTACGAAGGCTAGCGTACGCTCACTAAAGAGCAGCGTACGAAGGCTAGCGTACGCTCTCTAAAGAGCAGCGTACGAAGGCTAGCGTACGCTCGCTAAAGAGCAGCGAACGAAGGATAGCGTACGCTCGCTAAAGAGCAGCGTACGAAGGCTAGCGTACGCTGGCTAAAGAGCAGCGTACAGCTCAGCGGTATAAGCTAAAAAGCTAGCACACTGCTCACTGTCTTCTCCAAAGGGCAAGAACAACAAGAACTGCAAGAACTCCATGGATGGAACCCAAAACTCCAAATGCTCATAACTTGGTCAAAACAAGTCCGAATCCAACTTTCCAAAGGTCAAAATTGGGTAGAATAAAATTATCTACAACATGGAACCATAAAAACTTGAAAACAAAGGAGTTTGATAGATCAAAACCACCAAAATCCGAAAATACTAAATTGTAGATCTACAAGAATCAAAGCCTCAAAATGGAAAATGACAAGTTCTAATGTGTCTTAGAATCATGAGAAGAAGCTAATGGAACCATAAAAATGAGTTCTCTTGTGGAAGCAAGTTGCACTTGCCTAAGGGTTGGAGAGTTGTGGGGAGGAAGGAAGAAGAAGAAGAAGAAGAAATAAATGAGAGTTATAGAGGAGAGAGAAGGTTGGTGGAGAAATAAATATCATGGGTTGGTGGTAGGTAGAGGGTTCACCTTGGTCCATGATGGACCAAGCAACCAGCCGGCCAAACCAAACCAACCCAAACCGAGAGTTAAACCAAGCCAAGAAAACTAAACAAGGAACAATACAAGAAAATACGTACACGTATTTCCAAAATACGCAATACGAACAACAGGCATTACAACTCTACCCACCTTAAAAGAATTCCGTCCTCGGAATTTAATTAAGAGGCTAGAGGGACAAGAACAAGCTACACTCTTCACAGGCAATTATACTAGGCAATCAATCAATCATGCAAGCAAGGAATTGATGGCATGAGGCATAAGATAGACATTATACCTCACGAGTCAAACAAGTCGGGATATCGTGATCGGATATCATCCTCACGCTCCCACGTTGACTCCCCCAAAGAGTGATGACCCCAAGCAACTCGGACTAACTTGATAGTCTTGTTCTTGAGGATCTTCTCTCTTTGATCCAATATAGACACGGGCCTCTCCTCATACGAAAGGTTGGTACCAACAACCAATTCTGAATGATCCAGGATGTGGCTCGGGTCCGGGATGTACCGTCGTAATTGGGATACATGGAACACGTCATGCACCTCGCTTAGCGACGGTGGAAGAGCGAGACGATAGGATACATCTCCTACTCGCTCTAGAATGTCGAACGGTCCTATATACCTAGGACAAAGCTTGCCCCGTACGCCGAAACGAATGACACCACGGTTAGGCGAAATCATCAGGAATACATGATCGCCGACCGAGAACTCGAGAGGGCGCCGATGAGAATCGGCCCAATGGCGCTGGCGATCTTGGGCAACTCGAAGGTGATCTCTGACTCGCCTGACTACTTCAACGGTCTGAGCAATTATTTCTGGACCAAGCATCTGCCTCTCTCCAACATCATCCCAGGCTAGCGGAGATCTGTACTTCCTACCATACAGTGCCTCGAACGGTGCCATCTGGATACTGGCCTGGAAACTATTGTTGTATGATAATTCCACCAGGTGCAAATTATCTTCCCATGAACCACCGAAGTCAAGTGTGCAAGACCGCAACATGTCTTCAAGAGTTTGGATCGTGCGCTCCGACTGGCCATCTGTCTGCAGGTGAGATGCTTAACTGAACTGGAGATGAGTCCCCAAACTCTCTTGTAAGCTACGCCAAAAGTGCGACGTAAATCTTGAATCTCGGTCCGAGGTGATACTGACTGGCACACCGTACAATCTGATAATCTGCCTGAGGTACATCTCCGCTAGCTGAGCCGTCGACTGACTAACTCTAAACGGGAGAAAGTGAGCCACTTTCGTGAGCCTGTCCACAATGACCCAAATAGCATCTCTACTAGCTGGGGATCTAGGTAATCCAGTCACGAAATCCATGGTCACATGCTCCCACTTCCATTCTGGAATCGGTAAGGGCTGAAGAAGTCCAGCCGGTCTCTGATGTTCGGCTTTAACTTGTTGGCAAACCAAACACCGAGAGACAAACCGAGCTATCTCCCGCTTCATGCCATTTCACCAGAAGTGCTGACGGATATCACGGTACATCTTCGTACTGCCAGGATGGATGGAATACTGAGAACTGTGCGCCTCTGACATGATCTCCTGTCTGATATCTCCACTGGGTACACAAAGACGCTTACCATGTCGAAGTGTACCATCTTCATGAATAGATAACTCTGGTCTTCGTCCTGCCTCACATTCGGCTCTGAGTCGTTGAAGCTTGGAATCTGCCGACTGCGCCATCCGGATCCTCTCGACTATAGTGGACTGAACTTGCATGCTGGCCATCAACGCCACACTGGAAGGGAGAACAACTTCAATACCCATCTTCTGAAGATCTGCTAACAGCTCTGGTTGCGCTGTTAGGAAATAAGCTCCGGCTCTTTTGCTCAATACATCTGCTACGACATTGGCCTTCCCAGGATGAAACTGCAGGTTGACATCATAATCCACAAGAAGCTCCAGCCACCTCCTCTGACGCATGTTAAGATCCTTCTGAGTGAAAACATACTTCAGGCTCTTGTGGTCGGTGAAAATCTCTACCCTATCTCCGTACAAGTAGTGCCTCCACAACTTAAGTACAAATACTACCGCTGCCAGCTCCAAGTCATGGGTTGGGTAATTCCTCTCATGATCACGAAGTTGTCGTGACGCATAAGCTATTACCTTTCCATGCTGCATCAGAACACATCCTAAACCTCTGCCTGAAGCATCACAGTACACTGAAAATCCTCCGGTTCCATCTGGAAGCGTGAGAATAGGAGCTGTTATCAATCCTCGCTTCAACTGCTCAAAAGAACTCTGACACTCTGCTGTCCAAGCAAACTGCGTATCCTTGCGGGTCAACTGGGTCAATGGCGCTGAAATCCGAGCAAAGTCTGAAACAAATCGCCGGTAATAGCCAGCCAATCCGAGGAAACTGCGAACTTCTGCAACTGTGCTGGGTACTGGCCATGACTCAATAGCCACAATCTTCTGGGGATCCACTTCTACTCCTCCTCGAGTGATGATATGACCCAAGTACGAAATGCGATCGAGCCAGAACTCGTATTTACTAAACTTGGCATATAACTGGTGCTCTCTGAGGATCTGAAGAACTATACGGAGATGCTGCTCATGCTCCGCCTCACTCTTGCTGTAGACCAGGATGTCATCCAAGAACACGATCACAAACTGATCCAAGTAAGGCATGAAGATGCGATTCATGAGGTCCATGAATACTGCCGGCGCATTGGTTGCTCCAAAAGGCATAACAAGGAACTCCCAATGCCCATATCTCGATCTAAAAGCCGTCTTCGGGATGTCCTGCTCTCTGACTCTGATCTGGTGATATCCTGAGCGCAAGTCAATCTTCGAGAACACTGATGCCCCCTTGAGTTGATCAAACAAGTCATCTATCCTCGGAAGAGGGTATATGTTCTTGATTGTCACTGAGTTCAAGGTACGATAATCAACACATAACCTGGACGTACCATCCTTCTTTTTCACAAGAAGCATCAGGGCTCCCCAAGGCGATCCACTTACACGAATGAATCCCTTGGTTCTAAGCTCTTCAATCATCTTGTACAATATCTCCAACTCTGACGGTGCCATCCTGTAGACTCTCTCTGACACTGGGGCTGTCCCGGGAATCAAGTCTATAGTGAACTCGATCTCCCGCTCCGGAGGCATACCTGGAAGTTCTTCTGGAAAAATATCTGGAAACTCATCCACTATCCTGGGCAACTGAACTGCTGCTACTGCCATCCGCAATACCGGAGGAGATGACTCAACTTCGCCTCGGGAGAAAGAAAACTCCGCCTCGCCTGGAATGCTAAAAACAACCCTGCCGATATGGCAGTCTATCCTAGCATACTGGTTCCTCAACCAATCTATCCCTAGGACCACATCATAATCGGCCATCGGGAATTCTATCAATCTAGCGGGGAATTCTCTACCGCTAACTACGATCCGACACGAGGAAAATACTTTATCTACTTCCACAAGTCCGTTACCAGTAAGTATACTGAGCCTTACTGATAATGACTCGGGCTCCAATCCTACCCGTATCGCGAATCGTGCAGACATAAAAGAATGCGATGCACCAGAATCAAATAAAGCTGAAGCTGGAAAGGAGTTGACGAGAATAGTACCTGCCACTACCTCTCCTGGTGCCAACTCTTCCTCCACGGTCATCACCATAGCCTGACCGTGCCCTCGGGGTGCTGGTCCCCTCTGCTGAAATCCTCGCTGTCTGCTCTGACTCTGGGCTTGGGCTTGAACATACTGCTGGGGGCTCTGTTGCTGAAATACATGGGACTGAGGCGGCAAGGGCCTCGGCAATGGATACTGCTGCTGCTGCTGCTGGACCGGTGTGGGTCCTCTCACCGAAGAGCTAGAAAGGTTGGATGATGATGAACCACCCCTATTCGGGCAGGATCCAACCCTATGGTCTGGTGCTCCACAAGCCAGACACAATCCCTGTGCCCTGTGACAATCTGCCACCACATGGCCTGGCTTCCCACAATGAGAACATCCCACTGCGGAAGACTGCTTCTGCTTCTGCTGCTGCTGAGGGTGCGTCGGAGTTGAATGCTGAACCGACGTTACTGAGGCCGCTCGCCTCGGAGCTCCAATAGTCAAAGCCCTGGCTGCCGGGGCCGGTGCTGAAGACTAATTCATCTGGCCGTGAGATCTCTTCCGACCTCCGGTCCTATCCACAATCCTCTGGGAGGTATACTCATGCCTCCGGGCTGCTCTCAAGACTGCATCAAAAGTCTGATGCTCAAACTGCTCAACTGCCAACAAGATCTCCAGGTGAAGTCCCTGCTGGAACCGCTGGGCTCTATCATACTCGGTTGCCACCAAAGTGGGAGCAAACCGACTGAGTCTGGAAAACTCGGCCGCATATCCATCGACCGTCCTGCCACCTTGCTTCAGATTGGTAAACCTCGTCTGCAGATCATACCGAGCCACGGCATCGAAATACTTGGTCTGGAATCTCTCTCTGAACACTGCCCATGGAATAGGTGCTGCTAACCCAACTGCCTGCGCTGCGCACCAGTTGCGGGCAAGATCTAACAACTACAGGCGCACAACGGCCACCTTCTCGTTTTCTGGGATCCTGGCTGCTTCTAGAATAACCTCTGTGTCCTGAAGCCATGCATCTGCCGCGATAGCATCTTCACTACCGTCAAAGAAGGGAGGGTTCAAGCGCTTGAAGCTGTTGGCAGCGCTGTTACCCTGATGACCACCCCGGGTCAAAGCATCCGTCACTGCCTGGTGCAAGGCATCTCCACGCCGGTCTTGGGAAGCTATCAAGGTCCTGACGAGCCCTACCAAAGTGCCATCATCATGCTCAGCAGGCTGAACTGGCTGGACTGGTGGTTCTCCGTCAGAGGGCACGACTCTGGAGGCTACTCCGGAATGCTGGACTTGATCTCCAGGTTGCTGCTGGTCCGCGGGAGGTGCTCCGCCTTGCTGGTCGGTAGGACCACGAACAATGTCGCTGAAGAAGACGACATAGGAAACAATAAGGAAGGACCAGGACAGATCAACGATACAAGCATATGATCAGGACAAAAATCCAGAGATTCAGAAGATACGAACAGAGATCAAGGACGAATACTGATTGAGACATCTATTCGGTAAACCCTCACATATCTTGATTTACAAGACCTGCATGGGCCACCACTTAAACCATGTCACGCCCCAGAACCAGAATACTGGAGAGCGGGGGCAGACATAGCCAGCTACGTATATTGAAATGGATTCCATCTCGCTATACGGTCACGGCTGTCTAGGATACATGAGGGTTTATCTACAAGCCAACAGTCTCTTAAGGTCATGAACAAGCCTAGTGTCTCAATCATAAGCAAGTAAGTAAGAGTCACAAGATGTATGATCGTTAAATATACAATAATAAGGCGTCCCAAATATTACATATTCAGCTGATCATGAAGCTAGTCGTTACAAAATGTTAGGACTAGCAAGAGTCTAGTCATACATGATCAACCCTAGGATTTGTCAATCATGTTACAGCCCGTAGGCAGACAGTAAATAAAAGTACAATCGAGCTAAACAGGTGCTCGTCGGCTAAACGCCTCAAAAGAATATTTTCACAATAGAGTGGGAGAGCCAAAAATAAATCCACTCGTTGCCTGGATTCCGTCTAGTGGCCACCATCTGGCTGGGAAGTCGGTAGATCCTCTGGAGCTGCTCCGAAATCTGGCCACACAAAACCAGCTGGGTCAGACCCCAGAAAGAGCAAGTGCCACAAATGAGGCTTCACTTAAGAACTAAAACCAGCAATCAGCACAGGAATATAAATATAAATAAAATAAGGACTGGAATAAAAGAAAATATATCAGGATGATATACGACGAGATAACCATGGAACTATTCAGATAGCCAGGTTACAACCCGTAAACCAAACAAGGACCGGGGTTGTAACCCTTCGTCTGAACGGAGCTTGGTTTCTCACCATTTATCGGTAAAATAAATACAAGCATTCTGGTCATTCAATAATCTGGAACAGGATCAGGGCAAGACTAGACGGGTTAGACTCCATCCAATCATTTCACGGCCAAGCAAGAATTATGGCTTGATACTTTAACTAACTAGGGTTATCACAGTCCTAGTTACTAACAAGATGCAGTGAGATTATTCCACAGCCACAAGCCCTGCAGACCATCCAGGTCACCCAGGTCGAAAGATTAGGGTTGAATTCAGGTGGGTACATCGTCCAGAAAATGCATGTACCCTTAGGTAGCTTGAAGGGTGCAACACATGACAGTGTGCTGGAAATGTGCCCTACTCGACGGCAGGCTACAGATCCCAAGCGCGCCCAGGTAACGGGATTGCCTGTAGCTGGAAGATCTCTTCATGACTACTGTATTAATCTAGTTGTTAACCTTAGTCCATTTTAGTAGGTACTCCTGACCGTGGTACTCAGGAGTCCCCTCCAAGACATGATGCAAGACAGGACTGGATTATTTGTACAAGCACAATCGCCCACGGTGTCCAGGTTATTTATACAGGTTATGTCATGTCATGTAGCCGTCGCAACAGCTTATCAAGATATAACATGTCAGGTTATCAGGTCAAGTATACTAGTCAGGAGTGCGCCACGACGGGCCACTATCAGGTCATGTCAGGTCATTATGTCAAGAGTGCACCATCACGGGTCACTATCATGTCAGGCTCAGTTATCATTTCCAAACATATAAAGTAAATTCGTGATTATCAAGTTCATGACAAAAGGCATAAGGATATAAAATGGGCGTAAAATATCTAATAAAATATCAATATACAGGGCTATAAAAGAGCCAAGCTCAGGAAAAATAAAACCAAATCTGACACGCTGACATGAGACCAAGTCAGCCAAAGGCCATACGCTCAGGTAAGCATACGCTCAGGTAAGCATACGCTCCCAAAAGGCAGCGTATGGGGGTCACAAAGCTCTCGGATTGAACCAGGGTGACAAGATAGGCAAGCGTACGCTCAAGCCAGCGTACGCTCAAAGCCAGCGTACGCCTTGCTCGCTTAAGCTAGCGTACCAAGGCACGCGTACGCTCAAGCTGGCGTACCAAAGGGTCCATACACTTCCAATGGGAAGCGTACGCAGGGGTCAGCGTACACAAGGGCACGCTCGAGCTACAGGTCAGCGTACGCTCAAGCTAGCGTACGCTCAAGCTAGCGTATGAAAAAGACACGCTGCCAATAGGCAGCATATCAAGGCTAGCGTACGCACGCTAAAGAGCAGCGTACGAAAAGCAGCGTACGCTCGCTAAAGAGCAGCGTACGAAAAGCAGCGTACGTTTGCTAAAGAGCAGCGTACACAAGGGCTAGCGTATGCTCACTAAAGAGCAGCGTACGAAGGCTAGCGTACGCTCACTAAAGAGCAGCGTACGAAGGCTAACGTACGCTCGCTAAAGAGCAGCGTACGAAGGCTAGCGTACGCTCACTAAAGAGCAGCGTACGAAGGCTAGCGTACGCTCGCTAAAGAGCAGCGTACGAAGGCTAGCG
Source organism: Iris pallida (assembly GCA_029216955.1). Lineage (NCBI taxonomy): Eukaryota > Viridiplantae > Streptophyta > Magnoliopsida > Asparagales > Iridaceae > Iris > Iris pallida. The sequence continues at coordinate 6,233,289 of JANAVB010041017.1, forward strand.
TACGCTCGCTAAAGAGCAGCGTACGAAGGCTAGCGTACGCTCGCTAAAGAGCAGCGTACGAAGGCTAGCGTACGCTCGCTAAAGAGCAGCGTACAGCTCAGCGGCATAAGCTAAAAAGCTAGCACACTGCTCACTGTCTTCTCCAAAGGGCAAGAACAGCAAGAACTGCAAGAACTCCATGGATGGAACCCAAAACTCCAAATGCTCATAACTTGGTCAAAACAAGTTCGAATCCAACTTTCCAAAGGTCAAAATTGGGTAGAATAAAATTATCTACAACATGGAACCATAAAAACTTGAAAACAAAGGAGTTTGATAGATCAAAACCACCAAAATCCGAAAATACTAAATTGTAGATCTACAAGAATCAAAGCCTCAAAATGGAAAATGACAAGTTCTAATGTGTCTTAGAATCATGAGAAGAAGCTAATGGAACCATAAAAATGAGTTCTCTTGTGGAAGCAAGTTGCACTTGCCTAAGGGTTGGGGAGTTGTGGGGAGGAAGGAAGAAGAAGAAGAAGAAGAAATAAATGAGAGTTATGGAGGAGAGAGAAGGTTGGTGGGGAAATAAATATCATGGGTTGGTGGTAGGTAGGGGGTTCACCTTGGTCCATGATGGACCAAGCAACCAGCCGGCCAAACCAAACTAATCCAAACCGAGAGTTAAACCAAGCCAAGAAAACTAAACAAGGAACAATACAAGAAAATACGTACACGTATTTCCAAAATATGCAATACGAACAACAGGCATTACATCTCTCGACTCAGCCGTAAAGCTAATCCTTGAGGCGCAACCCGCTGAATATGAGACTTGGTTCCGAAGAAGCCATTCCATAACGTGGAATGGATCTTAATTCAACCGTTCCCGTTCGATCGACTCGGCCGATTCTGACCTATCGGTCCCGACCGAATCGATAGTGATAGAATTCCTTTCTCGTGTACCCCGTGGACGAAAACGGGGCACGATGTAGGGACGGGGCACTACAACCCTTTCTGGGCGCATGCTGCCCTATTTCCCTTGGGCGCATCTCATTTGGCGCATGCTGCTCCGTCCCCTTGTGCGCATGCTACTTGGCGTATTCTGCTCCGTCCCCCTTAGGCACATGCCTCTTGGTGCATGCTGCTTGTCCCCGTGCGCATGATGTCCTGGTTGCTTTCCCTAGGCGCATGCCTTTCCCTGGCCCCCTTGTAATTTCTCGCTCTGTACGGTGCATTACGATGAGTCGTTGACTCGAAGAGTTGAGTTGACCCGATGAGGTATCGATACAAATCGATGCGAGAGTTAAGTTGGCCAAAGGTAAGCTTTGAGTCGATTGGAATCTATGAATTGAATCGATGCAAAGGATAAGTCCCATTTAAGCAAGTGCTGATGTTAGTTGATCTGGTGTACAGGCTATGCCTTTATGCTGGATTACGGATTGTGGCATAGGCACGATAGGCCAAATCAACCGAGTAGTTCAAAGGAATGGCTAAGTCTGAGAGTTAGCTATGCGACCAAGTTATGGAAGCGAACCGCTTCAACTCAGCAAAACGGCAAGGCGTATCGACTTAAGGTGGGCGGGTTCTTGACTATCTTTTCCTATTCCTTCACATCTAATAAAAATATGTCATTGTATGCGTAAGTAGCTATTGAGTTAGCGAGCATGGCTCGGGCGAATTAAGGTCTCAGTATGTGTCGAACACTAAGGTAGAACGTTGAACATTGAACAATTGAAGCGACGTGCATCAAGTGTACGGGTCACGGTAGGGCAATGATGGTAGAACATTGAAAGATGATTTTGAGATGTGCATCATGTGTACGACTCCGAGAACATTGAACACTAGGCGTAGAACATTGATTATGGCGCTGAGCGTGTCCTCGTGCACGGAAGCTAGGAAATGACTAAGTAACTACGGAACTAGGCTATGTGAACAACTTATGAATGGAACGCGTTGGATATGAGTACGAAAAGTCTAAGCCGTTGTGCGTCGTGCGTCAATACGGATGTGTTGGGGCATAACTCTGACGGAACTTGAGATAGAGACTATGTGTACGAAACATGAATATGTTTATGGAACGTGAGATTGGTTGGAAATGTATGACTTGTATGCTATGGCTTGTATTGCATGGTCAATGGACTCGGATTGCCCGTGCACGGGTGCGGCTTCCCTCGGACAGTTACGACCGGGGCACCGGGACCGTTCGGCCTAGGAGGGAATTATGTATAGTATTTGAGCAATGCTACAGTTACAACCAAACATTTACAACCTTCTTACAACCACTCACATATTTTCTGATATGTGGGCCAGGTGGTAGCCTGGCCCACATGTCAACAAATGGGTGTAAGTTGTAAAAGTTTGGTTGTAAACCAAATATTTCCCATGGTATTTATGGTGCACATCATTCGGACGGATTGCGACCGTCCAGTGTTGTGATAAGCTTTGATATCAGTAAGTTTGTGATCCTTCGGATATTGGGCTAGCAACCCGTATCGAAGCGATCATAGGCTTACACATAAGAGATGCCAAGTCCATTACGGTACGAAACATCGTGACCTTCATATAGATAGGGCCGGTGGACTGAGATAAGAGTTGAGTACAGGCACAGGGCCTGCCACCCTTATGCATCTGTCTAAGTTTATGGTTGGTTGGTTTGACGAATCGTATGATTGGTTATGTAAGTTTTAACCATTGCAGGCTAGGAAAAAAGGGACGGAGATGAGCACGATCACTATGTTTATGCCATATTATGTCTAACTGTATCTGCCGTAGGGACACGGTATTGGACACATTTATGTCAGGGTGTTATGTTTAAGTATTGCCATGAAACTGATCCTAAGGCTAAATAGAAAGATCACCAAATTAAGATGCATGTTTCACTAAAGATACTTAGTATTTGGTTTGGGTGCGAACGGGTCTTGATCAGTGCGAAGCAAGGACGAAAGTACTAATTCTCCACTAGTTTATGTGCAGGTTCAGGTTATGATCAGCTCGGGACGGGACTTAGCTTGGATGTGCCGAGGCATGGAGTCCTTAGCGTTTCAAGAGGAGCTACCGCATATGCGTTCGGACTTGCGACATGGAGATTTTCGGCCGAAGACTACTAGGTAGCTATAAAGAGGAATAATGTATGGAACAATGAAATCCTTTGTGAGCTAGAGAGATCATGAGCGTTGTAGCCAATTGGCATATTAAGTTGGGCTATTCAGAGCCTTGTAACCTTCAGTTCATTATGAATAAAAGAGATTCTTATTGTATTCTTTATTTTCTTCTGCTGCTTATGTTACGACTTTGAGATAATCACTATGTGAACCGTTATCTTGCCTTGCACGAGCGCAACTCCAGGCTCGTGCGGCATCACGCCCCAGCGAGGACGATAATTCGGGTGAAATCTAGCGAGGACGAGCGATTTCTCGGATCGAGGCGTGACAAGTTGGTATCAGAGCGGTTCCATCCTCTGGACCGTGAACGAATCTCTTTGACCCTCAGTTGCTTCGATATCGAAATTCAGTTGACTCTAAGTTGTTTCCGCAACCGCATGGCTCATGGATCTGCTCGATGCTACATTGGATGTTCCATACAATAAGTCTATATTAAGTGCGTACGTCTGCCACAAGTATGTCGTGACTATCACGCTATCTCCGGTTGCCATCGGAGAACGTTGGTTGCACGAAGTACAACGAGTTATGGAATGTTGGTCGTACGAAGTACAACGAATATGGTGGTGTTGGTTGCACGAAGTGCAATGATATACGTATCGTTGATCGCACGAAATGCGAGAAGTTATGTGTTGTTGGTCGCACGAAGTACGAGGAGATATGTATTGTTGGTTGCACGAAGTGCAACGGGTCAATATGTTAGGCGATGTGTGTTATGTTGCTATACGAACGGTTATGTGTTGTCGGTTGCACAGAGTGCAGCAAGTCGTGAATCGTTCGTTGCATCGGTACAACGAGTCGACATGGTAGGGTACGTGTTGTATGGCTATACGGATGGATATCGATATGTTGGACGAGATTGAGCAATGATCTTAAGTATCAAGAATGAATTGTTGTGCGAGTTGCAATGAGTGAGATTAGAAAATCATGGATGCGATAACGAGTCAAGTTGAGTAGACGAACATGTATGTTGGCCGAATGTCGAGTGGAGCTTTGAATAAGCGAATGTTACGGGTGTGATCGATATGATCGCCAAGGTATGGTTAGATTGAATGTATGTCGAACTTGAGCGAACGATGGGGCATGTTGGTTCGGTTGTTGTGCCAATTCGAGTAAGTAAACGCTAGAGCTGGGATCGGAAAGATCGCCACGGGATAGTTAAGTTGAAATAGATGTCGGACCTATGCGGAGTGTGATGTCGAGTAATGACTCGACTTTGAGTGGTATATGCAATACCGCGATCAGTATAGCGAAGTATTGTATCGATAATGATAGGCTCGATTCCTGGGTGGTATATGGAGTACCACTTAGCGATAGCTATGTTAAGCCGGTTGGTAACTTGCGATAGGTTACGTCGAGACGATTGTATTGTTACGATATGTTTGTCCTCAACGGACGGACTAGTACCGAGACTTGAGTGGGAATGACTTGATAGAAGTCGATGCAAGTATACTTCGATGAATTGAGTTGAACGATTATGCGTGAAGTCATACCTATGGATGATACGTCGGAGGAGGATTCGTTAAGTGTAAGTCGAACGATAGGCAGAGCATATCGAAAGAATGTTATGTTGAGGAAATAGTCGACCCGGTCGAATTTGCGTTGAGTTAAGTCAGTACAGAATGCTTGTTCGGAACATGTTGAGTAGGTACAGAGAAATCGTGCGAACGAATTTGGGTTAGCGCGATGAGTCGACAGCACGATTGGAAGTATGAGTTAGGGATATGAGAATGGATATGTGAATTAGAAATTGTATCACAATGAGTTAGTTACAACTGAATGAATCTTGATGTGCGCAAGACTTGATTCGTATTCGAGTTCGGATGATAACAGTGATTGCAACGAATTGGAGCTCTTATGAGAAAGAAAGATGTTCAAGTTATGCATATCGACGATGGTATTGAGGCGTATCAAAGACGATATATAATAACTCAGGGATACTCTGATCGAATGAACGAAAATTGTGTTGAGCATTGTTGTTTGATGAATAAGATGCAAGTTAAGTTGATGTCGATAAGGACAATGATAGGAATGCTTCAGAGAATTGAGAGTGGATGGATAATATTTGGATGAAAATGAAAGTGTCTGGATTGCTTCGTGGAGAACCACTACGTTGATATTCTTGTCTTATACGAGTACAACTCCAGCATCGCACATGCGTCACATCGAATTAGGACGATCATTCCGTGTGAGCGCTGGTATGGTAATTCATCCAGCGGGGATGATCGAACTTGTAAGGCGTGGCAAATTGGATTTGACTTGCGGTTTGATGCGAATGTTGTTCGAGGATGGTTTCGATGATTATGGAATGTGTTAAACTATGATCACGATAGGTAAACTCGGACCTGAGGCGAGTAGATGCCATACGACTAGCAAAGATAGTTGACGGTAATGCATGAGTGATTCGAGTAGTAACGACGTGCAATATGCATAAGAGATTCAAGTAGTTAACGGCACATCAGTTGCGCGGGGGTAGATAAATTATGGATTGGTATGTTGGATTGGGTAAAGTCCCATAGGAATTGTCGGAAATTGACTTGGCTCCGCGATAGGATATAGCATGGTTCATTGTAACTGTCCCTCGTTGATGATCTTCAATTATCGAGCGTAGTTTCGGGGCAGATGACCCTAGAAGACTTGACCGCCAAATCAAATGAATGTTGAAGTCCCATATGATGACCCTAAAGAAGTCGCATAAGAAATTTTATCAAGGAGGAGGAATGATGTAGTACATGTTGAGGATAAGTCTAAGCGAGTGAGTATCGTGTTTCGTAAGTTAGCGAGTAGCCTTCGACTAGAACGATACGGTCAGGAAAGGAAATTTATGATCGATCGAATAAGTACGTAAGTAGACTTGGTTGGTCGATGATCGAATAGATGTCGAGGAACGTGCTTAGCATAGCGGTGCGGTAAGGCGATTGCAAGGATTTTTGCAATGCGCGAGAGCGACGGATAGTTGAACGACCCTAAGAGTTGTGTCGTAGATCGGTTTGAATAACGGTTAAGTTATGTGTGTTGTGCGCACCATCGATATTACGGAACGAACTAGTATCAGACCCAGGCTCGTGCGGCATCACGCCCCAGCGAGGACGATGATTCGGGTGAAATCTAGCGAGGACGAGCGATTTTCCGGATCGGGGCGTGACACCCCTTCTGGCCCTGGGTGCCCTTGTGCGCCTAGACGCCATTATGACCTTGGCATCCTTCCCGACCTAGGCGCCTTCTTGGCCCTGGTGCCACCTTGGCCCGTACTGGCTGACACTAGCATGAATGACGATTTTGACTGTTTTGCCCCTTTGAGCTTTTTTAGCTGTTAATCTTGAAAACACTCAGACATGAAGCTTGTAGACCTTTGTTTTGGCTTCTGAATTTTCTCAGTTCACCTTATTGGAGTTCATATGCGGTTGTTAATTTAAATCTTGGTTTTGATCTTCTGACATGTTTTCTGCACTTAGTCGAACTTGATATTTTCTTAACAAATGAATTTTTTAACATGATTTAATGATCTTGTACAGTTATAGAATAAATTGTACACCCCCTATACACTCAACACTAGCACAGATTTCGACTATTGTTTTATGCCAAGTAGTTCCTTTTATTTATTCCATCTCACATGTTGTGATGCGCCTTTATCAAAGATCTTTCTACATGCTATCTTACGTCTATGATTTGCTTAGCTAGATAGTGGTCCGTTGTGGTGCACTCATGATTTATGTCTTCCTTCTTTACTTAACATGATAGTGGCCCATCGCGGCACACTCTTAACAAGCAACCTTGACATGATAATACATGATAGTGGCCCGTTGTGGCGCACTCTTGATAAGTAAACCTAACATGATATGTATAATCAAGATGCTGTTGTGATGACTATTCCCCTTGCTAATACAACTCTTTTCTGGACACCGTGGTTGAACTTGTGTATGTGTGAACAAGCTACATGTCTTCTGTATCATGTCTAGGACATGAATTCCTGGTTACCACGGCCAGAAATTCATAACGAATCTGACTAGATTAATGACTAAATTGTCACGACCCGTACCCGCTTTTTAGGATACGAATATGTAGCCAAGCCAGCCTACGCCGCAGTGTCGACAGTAGAACGCTGTCTAGTGTATACTAACCACATAACTATATCCAACAAGGTATTCTAGATCTCATCCACAGAAATAAGATATCAAATCCACTAAATACGACTGAATAATAGAGTACTGAATAATATAAACTGAAGTCTCAACTAGATACTCAATTGTAGTGCTACTGTGGTCCGATGCTAGCTCAAATCAACTCGACTGCTCCTGGCTCAATACAGCTAACCTGAAGAGATCATCAGGTCCTCAGAGGACTAGCAAGATACATAATAATATGCATTTCTAAACAGTTCTATCATGCATGAAAAGAAACATTCAACATAACAACATGATACTAAATAAGGGTACATGAACTATATGAATGACCACGCATAAATGAACTGCTAGAAGAGGAACAATGGATACATGTCACGAGATCAACAAATACTCAAACTCTCGCCCTAGTGTGGACTCGTAGGTTTGAAACTAATTCACTAACCCTCGCCCCTAGTGTGGACTCACATGTTAGTTCAAGGCCAATCACCCTCGCCCCTAGTGTGGACTCGCATGTGGAAATAGTCAAGCAGTCAACCCTCGCCCCTTGTAGCTTCACTTCCCGAATAATTTTTTTTAAATATTTTTATTTATTTATTTGATTTAAATAGTGATTTTAGAATTTTATAAATAATTATTTAGTTAATTATTATGGTAGATAATTTTAGCCATGGTTGAGTTTTGAAGTACCAGACGACTAGGAATCATGACACGGATAGTGCAGTGACGTGCTTTGACTAGTGTTTAGCCATGGTAGGGGAATATCGAGCCATAGGAGTGTCTTAACTAGGAAAACCAGGCCAAGTTATAGCAGGACCATTATAAATAAGTTTTATTAATTATTATTAGATTTATTGACTTTGCAGGAACCCGGTTGAACCAAGTTAATCCGAACTGGACCGAACCAAATCCAAGCCCAGGTAGGCATGTAGTGGGACCAAGTACGGCCTTGTAGACATGTTTGGTAAGTGCAAGTATTTTTGTATATATTTTTGGAATTGTTAATTATTTTCTAAGAATATTTGTTATAGGTAGATTATAGGTATTATTATTATTAAATAGTGTTTTACAAAATTTGTATGATCTTCTGGAGCCAGATAAGTAGTGTGCATGTTGTATCATCAGAAACGACTTTTGGGCTATTTAATTGTTATTAGGATTTTTATTATCATTAATACTACTTTGTTGTTATTAAATGTTAACGATTTATATTTATTAAATCATTTATTATATAAATGATATATATATATATATATATATATATATATATATATATATATATATATATATATATATATATATATATATATATATATATATATATGTGAATATGTATATAAATATATGTGTATGTGTATGTATATGTAAGGAATGCCTAACAATGTATATCATAGGATAATTACAAATATATTTTCTTGGATAAACATAATACAATTATTTTATGTACATATGTATTAAATACGTTGTATTGTATATAGTTAGTTATATACAAATTGTTGTGTTTATGTGCATTGTATACATATATATAAATATATTATATACATTTATGTGCATTGTATATAGATATTTATATATATATATATATATATATATATATATATATATATATATATATATATATATATATATATATATATATATATATATATATATATGTGTGTGTGTGTGTGTGTGTATGTGTGTAAATATACATGTTATATATATATATATATATATATATATATATATATATATATATATATATATATATATATATATATATATATATATATATATATGTGTGTGTGTGTGTGTGTAAATATACATGTTATATATATATATATATATATATATATATATATATATATATATATATATATATATATATGTGTGTGTGTGTGTAAATATACATGTTATATATATATATATATATATATATATATATATATATATATATATATATATATATATATATATATATATATATATAGATATAGATATTAATTACTAATAGAAAAAAATAGGAAATAGAAATCCTAACCTAGCGTAGCCTAAAACCCTACGAGCCCATGAGCCCAGCTGAACAAACTCAGCTCCCCACAAGCAAGTCCAAATCAACCAGCCCCGACCCCGCTGACCCAACCCGAGCGTAACATACAAACTCGTACACATATAAAGAGAGATCGGGAGAGAGGCTTCTTCATGAAAAACCCTAACCCCGACCCCAGCGCAGCCTTCACCAATGCATGGGCGGCCACCCGCGACCGCCGTGCGCCGCCGCCGGCCGGCCGGGTCTGCGGAGGCAGCGCGCGCGCACAGGCGTGAGCGAGTAGCAGCGAGGTGCAGTCGCAGCGAGCCCTACTTCGCGAGGAGGTTACGTCATACCCCCTCATCCTTTTGACGAACCGATTCTTCAGGTATGATTCCGATATATACGCCTCTAATCCCCATCATTTAGTTTGATTTTAGGTAAACTATATCGCCCAGGAAATTGAACCAAAGTTCGGTAAAAATCTGTTCGAAAACAGGGTATAATACAGTCCAATCACCCACGTTTGAAGATCGATTTTTATCTATCTAACGCCAGATTAGAAAATCTATTTGAAGACAGTCCTAGACAACATGTAGGGCTCCACAACCCAATTCGCAGAAGTCGATTTCATCGACTACGTGCCGAGTCGGATCCCAAAGTTCATGAAAAACCTGTTTTAAAATCAATAAAATTCTCCGATACCACGTGCGTCCCGCCAATCCGGGCGACGTGGTCGCGAACCGAAAGCATCTAAAGGTGCGTAATGGTTTCGTGGACGTGTGGGCTTTGACGGAATTCAAATTGGTCGCGTGTGCGCGACGAATTTGATGCGTATCCGTCAAAATTTACCGTATCGGCCTCTGTATAAATTTTCTAATTACTTCGTGCACGCTCGTCAGATCGAGACAAAACTTGCGCCAACAGGACTGTATCATTTTTCTAGTCCTGTATGCCAAGGTTGGTCCGATTCTGAGACATTTGATCGGATCGTCGTTTTGCGGGTCCCACGATCCGATTCAACGAGCAAATTTGTGCACGGCCCACCGGAATCCAAAACTGGACATACCGTTGGGTTCGTATCATTAAAACAAATTCGTAAACATATAGTTTGATGACTTTAGAGACCATTGACTCTGGCACGCTTTTCGGTGCAAAGCGGGTCCAATGGCGGATACCGTTTTTGCCTGAAATTACCGTTTTGCTCCTGTGTCCAGAATTGGACTTAAGGACAGACAATCCTAGCTAATTTGACTATTCTGAGAATGTTGGCAATATCTGTTTCAGCTTTCGAAGACAGTTGTGATGATTTGGACTTTATGGCTTAGCAGTTGGCTATATTGTTGTTGGATCTGCGTGCAAACTCCAGGCAAATATACCTTGCCGAAACATATACAGTATTTATATGGTTTTCTCTTTCCTTATTGTAGTCCTTTTTATATTGTCACTTGATTTCATATTGTGATTGATTCGTCCTTGATTGCTTTACTTGTTCTAGATTACGTGCACGTATAGGATATTTGACATTGCTAGATTATTGGTCTCTTCGTGTTATCTTGTCTCGTGAGTGAGTTGTCAGTTTCTATATCTGTCCTTGACTTGACCATTCTTGACTGGGAGTATCTTGCATTATACTACAGTCGAGATATACTATAGATTGGAAGTATCTTACATTGTACTACGACCTATAGCCGATTCTTTTATCTTGATATTGCTCGATTGACTTGACTTGAGATTTGCCATAGATTGGGAGTATCTTACATTGTACTACGACCTATAGCATATATTGATTGACTTGACTTGCGACACTATAAATTGGGAGTATCTTGTATTGTACTATAATTTATATGAGTCTACTTGACCTTGTATCCTTAGGAGAGGAAATCGATACTAGAATTGGCTAATCTCGACTGAGAGTATCCTGCTTTGTACGTCAATTGAAACACTATAGATTAGGAGTATCTTGCATTGTACTACAAGCTATAAGAGTTTTGATTGATAGTTAGCCAAGTCTAGTATTACATTTCCACATTTTAGATATCGTTCATGCACCGTTTTTATCCTCCATACATGTTATTTACTGTCATATTAGTAGGCATATTTTATGTATCTTGCTAGTCCTCTAAGGACCTGATGATCTCTTCAGGTAGCTGATTGCACGGAGTTAGTTAGCTGAGCATTTGGTAGTTGACTTCAATCGCATGATTCAGGTATTTTGTTAGTGTTATTGATTTACCATATTCTCGTGCTTTCATGATATATCCTGCTTATCAGCTTAACTTTATAGACTCATATTATTCTTAGAGTCTAATCGGACAGATATGCTAGTGGGCTGCAGACCATGACCCATACTTGTTCATTCTTGTTTATTTGATTCATGTGGATTGAGATACAATTTAGATTAGACATGATACCCTACTCTGGACAGCTTATACGTACTCGAGTCGGGCTGGATTCCGCTCGACACGTAGCTGGCTTGCTCACGAGCTCGCGTCCGAAAACCGGGTGTGGGTCATGACACCCCTAGTGTGGACTCGCAGGTTGAAAAAAACGAATACAAGGATTAGTAGTTCATTTCTACGCACTCATTCTATGACAAGACTCAATCAAGGTGTGACGCATGTCCAATACGAACTCCATGGCTAACTGTGAACAAGGGCTACGTATTTATCAATGACATAAACTACTAGTAACATGATATGAAATAAACACATGTCAAGAACCAATCAATAAAAACTGTTAATAGAAAAACATGCAGATAAAGTTGTAAGATTGGCAAGGTATACTTGCCTGTGGTCCTGAGCTGCTGGTGGTGATCAAGGTCCAAATTGAGGTCCAAAAAACCTATTTGTGAATTTATAAAATCATCACATGCTTTTGGAATTCAGAAAAATGATTTACTAGTCTTTTAGGTCAAAGCTTACCCCTATTTGGTTTATTGTCAACTTGGTACTTGTGATTCAACATGGTGAACCTTAAATAGGTTCAATGGCTGATAGTAGGTTTTGATAGGAGTTTAAATATCTCAAGTTATAGTCTGATTATTCTTAGGTATTTAGGACAGGGTTTGCAACTGACCATCCAAAGGATCAACCATGTTACCACTCAGGATGTCTGTTCTCCCTAGGAAAATTTGCATTGAACCCCTTTCAAGGATTTTGGGGAATACTCAAGGCCTAGTTGTCTACCCCAAATTGATTTAGCTTATCAGAACATCTAACTTGATACTTGGTATCAGTTTGAACATGACTGATACCAAGTATCGGGTATGATGTTCAGGTTTGCGGGTGACAACTGCAACACAGGTAACAAATATTATATGACAGAACCTACAGTCAAATGTATCAGTTTTGCTATCAAGTACCACATATTTGAACCTACACTCAAATCCAAAGTTTGATAAACAGTTATCAGAAAGAGTAACCTTATATTGGCCTCAAGTATCATTTTTGATACTTAAGATTGCCTTGGTGTTCTATACAGGAAACACCTTTTACTCGACAAATACTAATTCAGACTTGGGACCAAATTAAACCCAACCTTCTTTTCCTATACTCAGGTTCATTGGTTCATCATGGCATTTAAACTAAGGTCCATGAATTTACTCTCTTATTACACTCTGTACCAGGTTGATACATTAAATTCATATGCACATTAAAATTTAAGTATCAGTTCTAAAACTCCACTGATATCGAATACCATAGTTTAGTATCAGTTTATACTTGAAACTAGTTTCGAAACCAAGGGTTCTAGTGCATGTACTAACACCCGAACTGATATTGAATCAATCAAACTTCAAACACCAATGGGTGTTACGAATTTATATCGATCATCCAAAATTCAAATATCAATATGATACCCAAAATCGATACCCAAGTTCAATATTGGTTCTGATATCCGAACTCGATACCCAAGTGCAATATCAGTTCTGACATAGCCTAGTTTTCCCAATACTAACCTCGTATCTAAGGCCGTACTAGTCTATTACTCTGCTCCTAATCAGCTAGACTCCCTATTACTTCCTGCCATGATTTCAAGTATAAGTATGAACACAGCTTCTTATCTGATACCAAGGGTACAATCGGATACCATGTATCCCTTAGACAAAGCCTGATACTAAGGTCGGTTTGATACCAAGTGTTGAAGGATAATATCGAGTATCAAATCAGATACGAAGTTTTGTATTTATTTTATATATGGAAAATTTGTATCACACTGATTCGAAGTCCCAAAGTGTTACTAAGCATCCTTCTATGTTGTTGATGACAGGAAATCGGAAAGAGAAGAATTACCTGCTAGCTTCGATTCCCAGGTTCGTCTGCTACCGTAGTCCCCTCCTCGATGACTCTTATGACAGGGGTGAAGAAGGAAGCTTTAGGGTTTGAGTAGGGGAGGGATCGGCTGCCCTCTATCACTGTATATATACATATGGCGTTGATTTAGACTTATCACTTGGTGTTGGAAAAAAGCTCGAGTTCAACTTATAGATGGAGTGCAAGCCTTTGGGTCATTAAGGATCCGACGGTTTGGGGGATTTGAACTCGGTTTTTGATTGAATCTCACAATGAGATTGTCGACCAAACATTGGGTTGCCTCGAGGAGATTTGCCATGATTTCAAATTTGAATTGTGAAGTGTTGTGTTAAAGCCTCCTCTCTTATATCTAATGTTAAGATATGATCAAAAGGAACTCTAGATAGAGGGAGTTGTATTTAAAAACGAATTTGATTTTCTCCTGATACTTAAGGGAACAAATATGATCATTTGGTTTGAATTTAGTTTTGATTGACTCCTATATTGTTAAGGATTTGGAGCTAATCTTAATTTGAATATGATTTAAATTATTGGGGAAGAAATTCTCTAGTCGACCATAGAGCCTAAGTATAACCTTTCATCCAGGCCCTTGCTCATGTGAAATTTACAAGACTAACCCTTAATACTTAAAACTGGAAATAACAAATGTCTTAAGAATTATCCATAAATTTTCAAGGAAAAAATTGGTATGAGAGTTTAAAAAGATTGATCAAGTAGTTCATATAAAGAAATTTTTCAGTTACAGGCGATTCCGTTATCCCGGCCACACTCGAGGGACTTGTAGCCTGCCGTCGAGTAGGGCACATTTTCCAGCTCACTGTCATGTGGGCCACTTCTTGAAAATAAGTACTAAAGCATACTATCATGTGTTGCACTATTATATGTTTATAGGATACATTTGTCTCCCGGGCGATGTATCCACTATTAGATCTTGGATACATTTGTCTCCTGGGCGATGTATCTCGCCTGAATAACATGGATAGTCTGCAGGGCTTGTGCCTGGGGAAAATCTCATTACATCTTGTTAGTAACTAGGATTGTGATAACCCTAGTTAGTTAAAGTATCAAGCCGTACTCATTGCTTGGCCGTGATTGATGGATGGAGTCCAGTCCAGTCTAGTTTTATCTAGGCAGTGTCCGCATGTTTTTTTCCAGCTCAATATGTTTATGCTTTACTTTTGTCGATAAATGGTCGGAGACTAAGTTCTGTTCGGTAGGAGAGTTACAACCCCGGTCCTTATTTGGTTTAAGGGTTGTAACTTGACTTCCGGAATAGTTCCTAAGTTATCCTATCATTTGTCGTCTTATTCAGTATTCACAAGTTATACATGATCCTTGTGCTGTGCAATGATTAGAGGCTAAGTTCTGTTTAGAAGAAGGATTACAACCACGGTCCTTATTTGGTTTACGGGTTGTAACTTGGCTTCCGGAATAGTTCCCAAGTCATCTTATCGTTGTCTTTCTATATAGTTCTCACAAGTTCACAAGTTAAGTTATCCCACAAGCTATATATGATCCCTATCACTGAGCCCCCATGCTCTAATGATCCGACTATCTCACATGCTTATATGACAAGTTGCTTTTATATATTTTCAAGCTCCGTTTACTCAACATGTCTACAGTTACATTATGTCACATGTTAATTACCCTATGCTCCATGATGCTTTACTTATTGTCTCTCTATGATCGAGATGAGTGCATTGGTAGTGCACGAGCCTCGATCCGTATTTACTTATTGCTTTCTCTAACCGATGATATTGTTAGCTATTGTTGATTTTATTTCATAGTTTGGCTTCCTTTGTGGTACTTGCTATTGGGGGTCTGACCCTACTAGTTTTGTTTGGCCAGATCTGATAGAGGAGCCCAGCGGATCTTCCGCACCATCTACTCGACGGTGACCATCCGGAGCACCAGAGTACCCTAGTAGGTTTCTTATTTATTCTCCCACTGGTTATGTACATTATTCTTTTGTGGTATTTAGCCTCCGAGCACGTGTTTAGCTCGTGTATTGGTTCTTGACATTTAGCCTACGGGCCTAGACATGATGTGCGTATTCTAGACTATAGCTAGAGCTTATCATGTATGACTATTACTCTTGCTAGTTCTACATTTTTGTATTACTAGCTTCATGATCATCTATGTATATATGGTTTGGGACGCTTTACTATTGTATGTCTGATGATCATACTTCTTGTACCTTGTATAGTTGCATGTGATTGAGATACCTAGGAGTGTTTTGACCTAGGATTTACTGTTGGCTTGTAGAGTTACCCCTATGTCTTGACAGCTTATACGTGATTTCAGAGTACTGGTGTGCTTTGGAATGGCGTAGCTGGCCTTGTCCGTCCCCACTTGCTAGTTTTTGGTTCTGGGGCGTGACAAAAATCCTAGTTTTCTTCTCATCTTCTTCTTCTTCTATACCATTTTCATCCTTACCATCTCCATCAAAATCCTAGTTCCCTTCTCATTCCCAATATCGATGGCACACAAATGTTCCTCACAAACAATGTACAAACCCTAATACTTATTTCCTCACAAAGAATGCATGTAAATAAACCTTAAAATGTATATTTCACTCAATTATCAAGATGGAAATAATCTCTAACATATTTTTTTATTATGCAATTTCGACTTTAGGAGTACATCAAGTCCCTTTCAGGACTGCTACAATTCCTGACAGTCCTCAATACTTCTAGGACTGCCAGAAATTGTGGCAGTCCTGTTGTACAACAAGCCCCTTTCAGGACTGCCACAATTTCTGGTAGTCCTCAATACTTCTAGGACTTCCAGAATTATAACAGTCATGATATGGACCTATTTTTTCTACAACTAGGATTTCATCCATAATTTCTTCTACAACTAGTATTTCATCCATAATTTCTTCTATTAATAAAAAAAATTGTTTAATAGATTAATAGATTTGATAACCAAATTTATTCTACAATTAGGGTTTCATCCATAATGTCCAAACAAGAAGAAAGAAAATAAACTAGGATTTGGAGAAAGAGATATGAGAAATTAGAAGAGAGCAATAAATAAATAAAAATAAACTAGGATTTGAAAAAAAATATGTCCTTCTTGTTCTTGTTCTTGTTCTTGTTCTTGTTCTTATTCCTAGGAAGTAGAAGAGAGAAAATAAAAATAAAAATTGACTTATATATTTACATTTGGACTAATCATGAATATTTTTTTCAATGACAAACTTGTAAATAAATCAAAATTAGCTTTGGACTAGTTCCGATCAACTTTTGATATGCCTTTATAAATAATCAATTAAAATTATATCAAATTGGACTGTCCTGAAATAAGGCCTATCTTGGAATAAAATAAGTAGTGTCTATATAATTTTCTATATCTATCTATCTATCTATCTATCATTCTATATCTATTCTACTATATAATGTCAAAAGTTGGTGGTAAAACTTTTGAATTCCAAAAATACCCTTGCATATATATATATTTCATACAAACAATAATCTATTTTACTAGATATGTCTTTTGATATTTTCAATACATTAGTTTATTCTTTGTGTCTTTTACTCTTTTCAAATACATCTATTCTACTATATAATGCCAAAAGTTGGTGGTGAAACTTTTGAATTCCAAAAATACCCTTGCATATATATAATTCATACAAACAATAATCTATTTTACTAGATATGTCTTTTGATATTTTCAATACATTAGTTTATTCTGAGTGCCTTTTACTCTTTTCAAATACATATAAAGTTAATTGAAAGATAACATTGAGTGTCTTTTGCTCTTTTCAAGTACGTACAAAATTAATTAAAAAATAATTAAAATATGTGCAACGCACGTGCATATATATACTAGTCACAATAATCCTTTTTTTTCCAAATTCCAACTGGGGGTGAGTATTCGGTTTATTTAGTATATACCTATAATTAATACATTTTTTTTTAGTATATACCTATAATTAATACATATATATATATATATATATATATATATATATATATATATATATATATATATATATATATATATATATATATATATATAAACTAATTTTTCTATATATATATATATATATATATATATATATATATATATATATATATATATATATATATATAAACTAATTTTATATATATATATATATATATATATATATAAAATTAGTTTATATATATATATATATATATATAAACTAATTTTTCTTATTCGATTTTCGGTTTTGGACCGAAACCGAAACCCAAAACCGAAACCGAATAAAAAAATTTAGTATTTTCAAAACCGAACCGATTTTTTTAAAACCGAACCGAATCTCTTATTCGATTCGGTTCGGTTTTCGGTTCAAAACCGAATAATGCTCACCCCTAATTCCAACCAAGAAAATCCGCTCATTTCACTCAAACATATAAGACGCATCACATCCATCCATCCATAAACCACTCATGAAAAAAGGTTTTTTATATGGGCACATCCAAATATTATCAAGGCTAGCCCTTTTTTTTTGGTTTATCTACAAGTTTGTCATTGGAAAAAGTTATCATGGCTATCCCACTTTGTGGTATAAAAGACAAGAACAAATTTTTTCCTCCTATGTTGGACTGCCAGAAGAATGGACAGTCCAAGTCACAGCATGTGTAACTTTGGACTGTCCATTCTTCTGGCAGTCCAGTTTCTATATTGGACTGCTAGAAGAATGGGCAGTCCAAAGTTATACAGGCTATGACTTGGATTGCCCATTCTTCTGACAGTCCAGTATGTATGTTGGACTGCCAGAAGAATGGACAGTCCAAGTCATAGCCTGTGTAACTTTGGACTGCCCATTCTTCTGGCAGTCAACGTTAAGGATTGGACTGCTAGAAGAACGGGCAGTTCACGTCGACACAGACATTCTCCTATGTTCGCGAGTGCTATTTTGATTTAAAAGACTTTAATTTCCATCGAAATACTTGCAATTAAAACAATGAATGAAACGTAATGCACACGAGATTAATTCTAGGATTTCGGATAGGAAAAATTTAAGAAAAAATGGGTATCTTATTTGCGAGGAAGGTTTCGGTGCCATTGCTCTTGTTCGAAAGAGGAGGAGGGCGGACGAGAAGTCGACAACCTTGATTCGAGTGAGTCGGAGGAGATGGAGTGGAAGAGACGGGTGAGGGGAGTGAGGGTTTTGGAAGAGAGAGAAGTTCAGATGGAAGAGAGAGAAGTTCAGAAGTTCAGATGGGTTTGAGGGGAGGAGGGAAATTTGGGACATCCCCAATTAAAATATTGGACTAGCCTTGTGCAAAAGAAAAAAAATTTGGGCTAGCCACAATCCGGACTAGCCTTGATAAGGTTTGATTGTGCCCATATAAAAAGCCTAAAAGAAGTCCATTTTTCCATCACCACCTCGTCTAGATCTCCTCCCACCCATCTCCTGATGCAACAACGCCACCAACGTCATCAGGAGACCATCGCCACCACCAACAACAACAAGCGACCGAAGCACAGCACCACCACCGCCGCCGCCACCATGCCGGCCACCGATTCCTCCTCCTCCTCCTCCGCCTCCCTCTTCCCGGTGGAGGATATCGTCCAGACGTACAATATACATTGATGAGGAGATCCCCCTCCTCTTCCTTCTCCCGCCAACTCCTCTCCCACCTCCGGTCTGGGGACCCCGTGTCCGTCCTCCACCTCTTCCAGCGCATGCGGTCCCTCTCCGCCCCCGTCGACTCCTACACCTTCCCTCCCTTGTTCTCCTCCTGCTCCCTCCTCCGCCTCCCCTCCCTCTCCCTCCAGCTCCACTCCCTCCTCCTCAAAACCCTCCCCCTCCACTCCTCCCCCATCCCCTTCACCTCCCTCCTCAACCTCTACTCCGACCTCGCGCGCCCCTCCGACGCCCTCAACCTCTTCGACGAAATCCCCCTCAAAGACCCCGTCTCCTGGAACTCCGCCATCTCCTGCCTCGTCCG
This sequence comes from Iris pallida, assembly GCA_029216955.1. Taxonomy (NCBI): domain Eukaryota; kingdom Viridiplantae; phylum Streptophyta; class Magnoliopsida; order Asparagales; family Iridaceae; genus Iris; species Iris pallida. Next base: position 6,252,795 of record JANAVB010041017.1, read on the forward strand.
CCACGCCCGCCCCGCCGACGCCCTCCTCCTCTTCCGCTCCATGGTTCTCCTCCGACGCCTCCCCTTCACCGACTTCACCCTCTCCGCGGCCCTCAAGGCCTGCGCCGCCGCGCGTGCCCTCCGCCCCGCCAAGCAGCTCCACGCCCGCATCATCATCGTTTCTTCCGGACCCCCCAGCGGCGATTCCGCAGTCACCGCCACCTCGCTCGTCGACCTCTACTCCGCCTGCGGCCTGGTTGCCGACGCCGTCCGAGTGTTCGACGCCTTGGAACCTCGTGCGAAGGATGCTGCAATTCGCAACGCGCTGCTCGCCGGCCTCGTCCTGAACCGGAAGTACGAGGGCGCCTTCTCCGTCCTGAGGAAGATGGGGCCTCCGAACGGGGTCGCGCTCACCAGCGCTCTCGGCGCTTGTTCCGGCTCTTCCAGTCTGGCTTACGGGAGGGAGATACATTGTGCTGCGCTCCGTAATGGTTTCGACTGGGACACGATGCTCTGCAATGCGGTACTGGACATGTACGCAAAGTGCGGGGAGATAGCGGCGGCACGGACGGTTTTCGACCGTATTCGCGAGAAGAACGTGGTTTCTTGGACCGTCGCCATCGATGCCTACGGCAGTCAGGGTCTCGGAGCGGAGGCGTTAGAATTGTTTCAGAAGATGATGGAGGAAGAAGGAGGTGGTGTCTTGCCGAACGACGTGACGTTTCTGTCCGTTCTTTCGGCCTGCGGTCACTCGGGACTGGTCGAGGAGGGAGGGAAGTGCTTCTCCTCTATGAAGGAGAAGTACGGGATCGACCCCGGACCGGAGCATTACACTTGCTATATCGACATGCTAGGCCGAGCGGGCAGGACAGAGGAAGCATGGGACGTTTTTCGTAGCGTCGGTGTCGGAAGATTGACGAGTGCGGTCTGCGTGGCCATGCTTAATGCCTGCAAGGTTGGTGCCGATTTTGCGAGAGGGGAGGTCGTGGCCCGACGCCTTTTGGAGCTGGATCCGGAGAATCCGGGGATATATGTGTTGATTTCAAATTTTTATGCGGATGCTGGAAGGTGGGAGGGGGCAGAGGAACTGAGAAAGGCAATGAGGGGCCAAGGGCTGAGAAAGGAGGTAGCTAGCAGCTTAATAGCTTGTATTTGATGAGTCGAAGAGCATTAGGAATGTCATTACGATTGGGGTCTTGAAGCAAACACAATGGTGTACAAAGCTTTCTTGATGAAGAAAAACAATACTACATTGTGCAATGCAGATATGTATGATTATGCCACTAATCAAGGTATATTCTTATCTTAACTATTTAACTGCAACAACCAATTTGAAGCCATGTGAAACAGTTGTGCATCATTGTAAAAGGAAGCTAAGAAGCAACACAAGTTTTTAAAATATATTTATTATTTAAAGCTCATGCATGCATGTATCCCTCTTTAACAAATGGATGTTTTTTTTCACATTGTATGCACGTGAATACGTACTCCAATACTATATAATAACATTACCTTTTAATTGATATTCTCGTATTGTACTAACTAAAGCTCAGGCTGAAAGTTCCCAAATTTGAGTCAATTTAGGATTATCGCTCCACTATAATTCAGCATTTCCCTGATCTGAAAGCCCTCTTGTTTTCTTGGCAGTGCATTCCATTTTGACTATGATTTGCATCGTGCCTAAGAGATGGTGGTGATGCCCTTACGTTTTTTTTTTTAAACTTTGTAGAATATATTATGTAACTAGCAGGTTTGACCTGCTAACTGTGACTCTTAGGTTAATGGTTACCTCTTTTATACATATTTGTCTCTGACAGGAATATGGTATTGAGCGAGTTTTATGCTCAGTTCAAATTCTGCAGTGCAGCCTGTAAGATTTAGAATAGTGTTATATAATTTGATGCCAAAATGTTTAAACGATGATGAAGATTATAATTATCTAATTCTCTTGCAATGGTTTTTGGGCAGGTCTATTTGCAAGAGATTTCTGGTTTGGAAGCAGAACTGAAGCTAAAGAGTGTCTCTGGTTCTCCTATCATCGATCCACATTTGTCTCCAGATGGAACTATGCTTGCTTATGTGAGGGATGATGAGCTGCATGTTCTAGATTTATTTAGTGAGGAAACTAGGCAACTTACAACTGGTGCTAGACAAAATGGGAAGGTGATATGCTCTTCCCTTGTTTAAATACTTACTTGAAAACCTTTTTCTTCCTCCTCATTAATAGTTCCATGAACTCAGTCCTGGCACTTGTAGAATATCATTGGAATTATTTGTGCAAAAACTACACTCTTAGTGTGAAAAAAGCCCAATAATAAGGCAAGGAGATTTCCTGAAATAGATATATATCTGCTTCCTGAAAGCAATCACTTTGTTGAATATCCAATTTATTTGAGATTTATAAGATTAATTTACTTGTGACGAGGATATTTTGCTATTAGACGAAATTGTATCTAGTTTAAGTCGATAAAGATAAAGCAGACCTAAGAGGGGTTTTACTTCTTGTTGGGGGGGGGGGGGGGGGGGGGGGGGAGGGTATCTTGACTTTTCTGTAAAGCTAGATATGTATGTATGCAAGTGCAAATGCATATGCATCAAAGTAAAAACGATATCATTTATTAAACAGTATGCACATATGCTTGCATAATGCATACATGAGTTTGAAACTTAAATTTATTTTCAATCTTTGGCCCTCCTTAGATTTTTTTTTTATGACGACGGTCGATGGCTACACGAACACTATGGAAGCTTCAATTCAAACCTGTAAATAGTAAACTTATGGCTAGTCCTAGACAAGATGGGAAGGTGATATGCTTTTCCCTTGTTACTTGAAAACCTTTTTCTTTCTCCTCATCGAATAGTTCCATGAACTCAGTCCTGGCGCTTGTAGAATATCATTGGAATCCTTTGTGGCAAACAATAGTCTTACTGTGAAAAAACCCAATAGTAGCGCAAGGAGGTTTCCCGTATGCTTCATCCAATTCATTTGAGATTTATAATACTAATTTACTCGGGACATTAATATTTTGCTATAAATGATATTGTATCTAGTTTAAGTGGATAAAGATAAAACAAACCTAAGAGGGGTTTTACTTCTTGCTGGAGTAACTTGGGTTGTCCGTAAATCTAGAATTTATGGAAGTCGGCATCACTATCAAATAAAACTGCCAAGAAAAAAACTCTACACTTATGGAGAAAGAACTGACTGCCAAAATATACACTGGGAGGCACCTAAAATCTAAAAGAAAATAGAAAGATGATTGAATATATGGAACACAACAAAGTCGCTCACTCGCTCTTAATCACTCCAAAATGATTCTCCATCAGATGTCACTTGCTCTCATGTGCTTTGGCATGATTTCTCAACAAAATTTTACTCTATCACCACTAGAGCATTGTTATAATGCATAATATGTTTTATTCCTCGCTTTATTTTCTGTACTAAATTCATAATGGAAAAATTATATAGCAAGAGAGAGATATTGTACATTAATCGAACCTATTTAGGATAGGAGAGATTGTCCATTGATCGAACCTATTTAGGATAGAACAACTGTACAATTAAGGTTCACAATATCGGTGTCAGAATCGGTACCGGATCCTTCCTATGAGTATCTGGATCGACGATCTTGGCAGTTTCAGATCAGAGTTTCGGGGTTTTTTTTTGTATCCGAAAGCAAGTAATTATTAAGAAATTATTAATTTTTTTCTTCAAACTTTTAATATAAATTTAGACATAATTTTAAGTATTTTAAGTATTTTAATAGTTTAAAATTGAATGAAATAATAGTCACCCTTATCAATTGGTTACCTGTGATAATTTTTTTTTACATGCTTTTACAATCATACTATGATTCTACACCCTTGCTGATTGGTACTCATTCAATTTTTTCTACCGAATTGACTGGGAAAGAGACCCCCAACTTTGGTATCAGTTAGTATCGATACCGGTCGGTATCAAGTTGGGACATGCCAAACTGGATCGGTTGTCGGTCGTATCAGATTGGTATCGGCGATACTACAAATATGTATATACAGAGTGGACCATGTAAGTTGAACATCCAATCAATAATAATGTTTTGAAACATATAAACTACTCAAATGTAAAACAAAGACTTTGCTATGTTAACCCATGCAACGTCCCAAAAAGATACGAAACATATTTAAGTTACAATTTGAAAGTGTTATCAAGACAATCCAAGTCCTTTCAGAAAGGGGTATTTATGGAGAACTAAAAACTATTCAAAAAGAAACTATTGTCAGCTTGATGTCAACCCTCTTTTTTGCTTCCAACTCCTATAGAAAGGACCCGACCATAAAACCTCAAGGCCATTTGGCAGGTAAGGTAGTCTACCATATGGTCATGCAATTTAAGCTTAGGCAACCAATGAGCATCCCGCCACGTGTCATTTGACTAGAAAGAGTTCTCCATGTTTGCTGTAGGATATCTACCTTTATAGTTAGGGATAATTTAGCAAATACCCCAATTCCAAATGTTAAAACTAGCATATACCCTCACTATTTATTTTATTTAGCAAATACCCCCACTCCTATGTAAAAGAGTGGGGGTATATCTTAAATTTTTATTATTTTATATCAAAAATGGGGGTATTTGTTAGATAAATAAAATAGTGGGGGTATATGCTAATTTCAACATTTAGAATGGGGGCATTTGCTAAATTATCCCTTATAGTTATATAAGCCAAAAGACAAAAGGAATGACATTTTTTCCTTTAGGTTGAAAATATCCAAATTAACTTGTAGCCTGTGTTTTTATAATAAGGATCCACATAACACAAATTAATACATATGGGCAACTATACATTATTACGCTCTAGTTCCTTAGTTTATTAGGTGTTTGTTGTTTTATTTTTGTACATGTGTGGACATTCTGGAAGACTAATGAACTATAAAACGTATTCATAATATTAAGCTAAAATCTTAAAAGAAGAATATACATGACATCCTATCTTACCTATACCAAAGAGGTCGGGCTTCTAAAAGGAGTGTTCAATGTTAAAAATGATCGTTTAGAAAGAGTGGATAAAATTATATTTGTGCGAACATAATTAGTGCAAAGAGTTGAAAGAGGGTCGTGCATACGTTGGGGAGTTGGCTCATCATAATCTTTGCTTTTTTGCTTGAGCCAACTAGGCCAACATAAACAGTCCAAAGACTCCAAACAAGCATAGCTAGAATTCATGGAGGTCGGCCATTTGTCATGATTGTTTTAGTTTGGCCTAGTTGACTTAAGCAAAAAAAAGAAGATTATGAGGCAATTCCCGATTATATATACAATTCTCTTCAACTCCCTACATCAATTATCTTCGCATAACTATAATTTCAATCCTCTTTCTAAACGACCATTTTTAACTTTGGCACTCCTTCCAGAAGCCCGATCTCTTACTTTTATTATGCTTGGGACGTCTTCCCTCTTTCTCTCCATATGTTATATAACATCTCTGTATATTCTTTTGTTAAGATTTGGGCTCAATATTTTGATGAACTTTGTCTTTCAGAACGTCAAAATAAACCAAAACACCTATAGGTAAACTAGGGAACTAAAGCTTAATAATGTATAGTTGTTTTGGTTACTTGGAAGGTACTTGCCTATGAGAACAGTTTCCATGCTTGGAGAATAACCTTCCTCAATTTGGTTAACGGCAATTTATTTCTTTTTTTAATCTCTATATGTATAGCTAATACTTGTTGGAATAATTAGGTTGCTTGTTACCCGGTGTCTCATATTTGCCACACGATAAATATTTGGTAAATCACATATGGCGAGTAATTAGCATTTGAACCTTCCTGGGTGCAGAAAAGGTGGGTGGGTGGGGGTTCTAAAGAACACGATTAGTTGATGATTAATCGTGTGTTTAATCCAACTAATCTTCATTGTTAATACAAATTTCCTATTGGCTGCATAATTGTCACAGTTGGTCAAATAATCTGATGGTGATTAATCCCTAATCAGCCATGGACCAAGCCTGTAATGAGAACCCCTTCATATAACATAATGGGGAAGTATTAACAGAGAAAGATAAGTAGCATTAGAAAATGGACCTTTGTTAAGCTTTAAATTTCAGATAGCTTAGGTGCAACATCAGTCATGCTACTGTCTCGCTTTCAAGCTTCGGTTCAGAACCAAATTTGATAGCTTTATTCGTTGCATGACCTTAAACTGCATATCCACAAACCTGAAGCAAAATTGGTTATCATGGGCCTGACGGTAACTCATACTTCTGTTAGCTTAGCTGGCCATTTTTTTTTGGGGGAAAAGGGGTTTCCATGCTTTCTTCCCTTCTTGCTTGCTATTGCTAGCTAGCTATCGTTCACTTACAGAGGAAAAATGAAATCATACAGTTCAACACTAGACCAATTAATTGTTCTGAATTTATACCTCAATTTTGAATGCCGCAAAAAAATTAGATGTCATGATAGTGGCTAATGGTAACCAACAAATTGCATATTGATTTTTCCAAAATACGGAGTTATTTGTACCACTTGTTCAACAAGGAGAAATATCTTATTGTATGTTGCACTAGCAAATTATTCTGTGACCATGTTGTTTCCAAGGTCATCCGATGGCTCAAACTCCCCTTTCCTTTCATGTGATAAGGGAGTTACATACCATCTGTGAAACAACTAATTTATCTTTATTTAGAATGTAATGTTTATCTATTCTTTGCATTTTATCAGGAGGCTAGTTATTCTGTTGTGCAATGCTTGTAGTGGAATCTTCTTTCTGGTTTTATTTGCATAACTGCATTCAATAGCTGATCTGGAAATATTTGGCTCTTGAGTCATTGTCGAAGAGAACTTTCATTGTTATTCCCTGGGCGTAAAGTCAGAAGGAAACTCTGTGATCCGATTGCAGCACTTCAAAGGAAGGTGCAAAAACAGAAATCCTACAAGGACTCTGTAAACGAAAAATCTAAAGAGATTTTCCATGAAATACGAAGAGTCTAAAAAGACTTTCGTAAAAAGCAACGATAGTTGGAAGGCCTGTTGGGGTGTCAAGAACACCAGTGCTCAAAGCTAGATCCGTCCCTCGGTCAGCTTCCAGGAACCAACAAGTTCAAAAGGACTCTGGAACGCTCTTTCGATCTGCTCAAGGACGGACTGCTCGAAAAGACAAGGAAGAAACTCGAGAGGCGCAAGGAACTGCAAGGGGCGCTGGAACACGAAGGCTCGAGGAGCTCTCTCTGCTCTTTTAGTAAACTTTTCGTATGAAGAATGAAGTGCCGCTGAGAGAGAAGAAAAGCCTTGTTTATATAGCCACTGTGTAATCGTCCAGATCCGTGACGTGCGCGACGATTTGATGTCAGATCTTCTCGGCATACCCCAAGAAGATTGCCTTCGTAGTCCTTGTCCCCAGCTTCTGAATCTTCAGATCTGGAGCTTCACATAAGCCAGGCACCCCCGCACTCGAATGACATTTAAGTTAGGTCTGACTTTGAACCAGAGTTCATGAGGAGTTATGTTTGAAGTTGCATATGACACTCTATTTAGAATGAAAGTGGCCGTTAATGCAGCTTCTCCCTAGTAGCATTGAGTGCAGTTCATCATTTTCATGTCAACGTTCGGTTCTTCCTCTCTGCTACTCCGTTAGATTGAGGAGAATACGGAGCAGTAGTCTCGCAGTTGATTCCATATTCTTTGAAGAATGATGCAAATTCATGAGACCGATACTCTCCGTCTCGATCCCTTCTTAACCTCTTGAGTTGTTGTCCAGTTTGCCCTTCAGCTTCGGCCCTGAACTCCTTGAACTTCTCGAACGTTTCGCCTTTAGCCTTCAACAAGTATACGAAAGCATATTTTGAGAAGTCATCGATGAAGGTTATGAAATACTTCATCCCGGCCTTTGTAGAGAATTGCCTGAAGTCACAGATATCGGAGTGTATCAACTCCAGAAGATCTGTGCTTCGATTGACCCGATGAAAGGGATTTCTTGTGATCTTCGTCTGAGCACAAACTTCACATTTCTCTACCTTACTTCCACATTTGAAGATAAGCCTTAGACTAGACATTCTGTTTATTCTTTTACAATGAACATGTCCTAGCCTATTATGCCACAACTTAAGAGTATAAGCAGAAGAAGTGATTGCATTAATATCATTTGACTGGTTTACAAGCTGAATTTTAAACATCCATTCGGTTTGATAAGCCTTTCCGAAGTATGTTCCCTTCTTGGACATCACCATCTGACCAGCATTGATGTCCATCCTTAAGCCTGTGTTGCTCAGCATGCTCCCAGAGATCAGGTTCTTGGAAGTCACCGGAACATGCTTTACTTCTTGAAGCGTCAGAGTGTTCCCGAAAGTGAGTTTCAGCTTCACAGTCCTGATCTCCAGAACTTCAGCTTAGGCCTGTTTCGCCATGACAACTTTCTCAGACGTTGACTGGTACGTGACGAACCATTTCTTGCCAGAACAGACATGGCATGTTGCACCGGTGTCTATCCACCAGTCAGAGTCAGCCCCCACAGTTGTGACCTGAGCGATCATAGCAACAATGTTAGAAACCAAGAAAATTTTACTAGGCTCACCTTTCTCTGATTGCTTGGGCTTGGATCTGCATTCACTCTTGTAGTGGCATTTCTTGCCACAATTGAAGCAAGTCACGTGAGACTTGGACTTCTGTTGCTTGAACGAATGACCCTTCACTTTCAGATTAGTGGAGTCATTCCTTTTGTGATGAGAAGCCGCCTGCTTTCCCTTGAACTCTTTCGTCTGCACCAAATTGGCCTTAGCCAGTTGTTTGGACAGAGTGTCTATCTTCTGTTGAGAATGCATCTCGTCCTCAACATGGATTTCTTGTAGGAGATCTTCCAAGCTAATGTCCAGCTTCTTCCGATGCATTCTTGCATAGAAAGTGTACTCCATCCAGCAGAAAGTTTTGAGACGATCCCTCCAACGACAAACTTGTCGACGAGGGACATTTTCTCGTCATCTAGCTTCTGGCGCAGCTTCAAGAATTCTTTCACCTGAGGCAACATTGCCTTCTCGTCTTTGAAGAGCCACTTGTGGTACTTCTCGACGATGAAGATTTTCGACCTATTATCGTCGTCTTCATACAGTTTTCCCAAGGACTCCCAGATGTCCCTGACAGAAGTTTGCTTGGAGTATGACTCTGCCAGGGAGTCCTCTATTGTATTCAAAATCAATAGCCTACAGAGACTATTATCCCTTCTCCATTTGGTCAGTTTGACTTGTGCAGCAGCAATGGCATATGCTGTACCACATTCTGGAATCGTCGGTCCTTCTGGAATCGTTGGTTCAACCTCAATTAACACATGATCGACGTCCACTAGTTGAAGATTGTGGGTGATTTTTCTCTTCCAGATTTGAAAGTGTTCTCCGTCGAACTTCTCCAGTTTGTTAAAGCTGGTATTGAGGAGAGAGGCACGAGAGTTTTCATCTTCTGATATAGCTTTGAGATTGTTATTCCCTGGGCGTAAAGTCAGAAGGAAACTCTGTGATCCGATTGCAGCACTTCAAAGGAAGGTGCAAAAAACAGAAATCCTACAAGGACTCTGTAAACGAAAATCTAAAGAGATTTTTCGTGAAAGGCAGCGTACGAAGAGTCTAAAAAGACTTTCGTAAAAAGCAACGATAGTTGGAAGGCCTGCTGGGGTGTCAAGAACACTAGTGCTCAAAGCTAGATCATCCCTCACGGTCAACTTCCAGGAACCAGCAAGTTCAAAAGAACTCTGGAACGCTCTTTCGATCTGCTCAAGGACGGACTGTTCGGAAAGACAAGAAAGAAACTCGAGAAGCGCAAAGAACTGCAGGGGCGCTGGAACACGAAGGCTCGAGGAGCTCTCTTTGCTCTCTTAGTAAACTTTTCGTATGAAGAATGAAGTGTCGCTGAGAGAGAAGAGAGGCCCTGTTTATGTAGCCACTGCTGTAACTGTCCAGATCCGTGACGTGCGCGACGATTTGATGTCAGATCCGAAATTCTCGGATCAGTTATTGCACGTTACGAAACGGTCAGAACGTGGACAGCCTCGATCTGGGCACAACGCGCCCCACGCACCCAGCGCACCCTGCGCGCCCTGGACACCCAGCGCACCTGGGCCGCGCAACTTGGACGCGCACCTGGGCGCACCACTGGCCGAGCAACCTGGCAGCTCAACCGGCTGCGCAAGTGGCTTGCGCAACGAGTACAACTTAAGCGCACTATGCGCCTAGCGACGATGCTGACGTGCTAAGTGCAAAGTGCGCCAACAAAACGCCCCATGAGCCCGAGTCCGAGCCCGAGTCCGAGTCGCTAAGCCCCTTCGGGACTTAGCTCCAATGGAAATTGATTTTTCAAGAGCAAAAAGCATGAATGCTTAACTTGGAGCCTTATCGTTACCTCCTAGTAAAATCACCCACATGGTTTTCTCCTTAGGGTCTCCACCCCATGTGCATATCCCAACAACACATACAAGTATATATGTTGAGATAGCTCATGGTGTACTTTCCGTTTGGGACTAAACTTTTACTAGGCATGTTGAGAGCAAGCTCTCTTCATGTCAAGGAGCAAGAGCACCAACATTCGTATATGTCAATACTTTGACAATCTTCCACACATTCTGAGAATTTGACTGACCTGTTCTTTTTTTTTTTCTTTTCCTTTTCAGATTCATGGCCTTGCTGATTATATTGCACAGGTGCCCTTTTCTCCTTTAACTTACTCGTTGTACTATATGATTTTCTAGTTTGCTCGTCTTGCAAGATTTGCATGTAACTTTTTTATGGTTCGTGTTATAGGAAGAGATGGATAGAAAATCAGGATTCTGGTGGTCACCTGATAGCAAGTACATCACATTCACTGAAGTTGATTCATCAGGGATACCTCTTTATAGAATCATGCATCAGGGTAAAAGTTCTGTTGGTCCGGACGCACAGGAAGATCATGCATACCCGTTCGCTGGAACAACAAATGCTGAGGTTCAAGTAGGAGTTGTTTCTGCTTGTGGGGGAGAGATCACTTGGATGGATCTTCTTTGTGGAGAAAGGCATCCCCACGCTGGTAGTGATGAAGAATATCTAGTGAGAGTCACTTGGATGCCAGATAATGCCCTTCTTGTTCAGGTTCTTAACCGGTCCCAATCCAAATTGAAGATTCTTAGGTTTGATATTAGGACAGGACAAAAGGAAGTTGTGCTTGTAGAGAGGCAGGACACATGGATTACATTACATGATTGCTTCACACCTCTTGACAAGGGAGCAAGTAATATTTTCTAGTGGCTTTATCTGGGCGAGTGACAAAACAGGTTTCAGACATCTTTATCTTCATGACAATAATGGAACTTGTTTGGGACCTATAACACAAGGAGATTGGATGGTTGACCAAATTGCATGTGTAAATGAGAGTGCTGGGCTCGTGTACTTTACTGGTACAGTGGATGGACCTTTGGAAGCTAACCTATATTGCACTAGCCTTTCTCCAGATTGGAACCATCCCTTGCAACCTCCACGAAGGTTGACCCATGGCCAGGGAAGACATACAGTGATCATCGACCATCAGATGCAGAGATTTGTTGATGTCCATGACTCCCTGAACAATCCACCTAGGATAACAGTTTGTTCTTTACATGATGGTAGCTTCATCATGGCTTTGTATGAGCAGCCACTCACCATTCCTCGGTTCAAGAAGTTTCAGCTTTTGCCTCCAGAGATAATCCAAATATCAGCAAAAGATGGTAGAGTCTTGTATGGCGCTTTGTATGAGCCTGATAGAAACAGGTTTGGACGACCTCCTTACAAAACATTAGTCAGTGTATATGGTGGTCCAAGTGTACAATATGTAAGTGATTCGTGGATAAATACAGTTGACATGAGAGCTCAATACCTGAGGAACAAGGGGATTCTGGTGTGGAAGGTCAGTCTGCTTATTATTGTTAATACCGCTCTTTTCTTCAATAATCTACATGTCTCGTCATAATTTATTTCAATTTTGCATTCTTGAACTCTTTCGGCGATAGTGCTCCTACTTCTATCAATTGTTTTTATTAGGAGGTTACTTCTCTCCTAGAAACACTTCTGTCTAAAAAGTTTTCGAATTCACAATTTACTTATGTTTCTCCTTGTATATTTCCAATCATATTTGTTAATGATGTAAAAAGTGTGTATCTATATCTTCGCAAATGTGTGAATATTAAAGTCCGAGGTTTTCATCGAGTAAGGTTGATTACTAATCTACATGAGCTGGAGCTTTATGCATTTATGTACCTGAGAAGTGGGCTCAACAGCATTACAATCTTTTAGACTGTCTGAAGGGATTCAACAGCATAACAATATTATCTAAATATCTGACACGAATTAATATTAGCCATGTTTTAGGTTATTAGTATTCTATAGCAATAACATAAGTCAATTATTCTGTCCTTTCAAATATTACTTTTGTGCAGAATGCATACCTTAGATGACAACGCATATTTCATTTGCATGTTCATATTGTGTGTTCAAAAGTATTTAGTAAGAAAAAATGACATTAAGGAGAGTGGAGGGGTTACTTTCACAAGTTACTTAACGAGAGAAACCTAGAAAAGTTCAATTTAGATACAGAGTTGGTTCAAAATGTCATAATGCAATTGTTGTAAAAATAGGATTTCTGAAGTAACGACGTGTTATAATCGGTCAGCCTAGTATTGTGATCCAAACATTTATTAATAGGTTAGTGCAAATGTCAATTAGAGTGCCTGGTTTATAGGAATTGGATTTTTTGGGTGTATTTTTCAGCTACTGACCAAGGTTCAGGGAGTTTATTGTTAGGGATTTCTTCTGTTTCTTATTTTTGTATAGTTGAGGTTAAAACAGCGGGAATAAGTCCCCCACCTCCACCCTCCAACTGCGTGAGAGTTTCATGGAATTGCTCTATGGGATTATTTCGAACGTTATGAGGAGGGTTTTATTATCATGGCCCTTTCTATTACAGAAGTTTAACACATGAGGTAGGGTTTTGTAATCCTTCCTTTTGTCAATTTAATCTTCTTTTGCAGGAATTCTTTCCATTTTTAATATTGCTCTAAGACTGGATTCCTTCATCACGTTGATTACAACTCATTTCTGCATCAATGTTACTTATAATTGTGCAGTTTCTTAATGCATGAAATTGGCTCTCTTTGGGGTCTAATTGAGGTTTGTGAAATCACCAAGCTTAACAGCCACGAGAGCCAGAAAAGCCCGCTGCTCCATCTTTTCATTTGGAATTAACGCATATCTGAGATGATGAAAAGAACACAGATAAGGATCATATATGCAAAAGTATGTATGATCTTTTGATGTGGAAAATGATGGCTTAACAATCTGATTACTCTTGTAGAATTAGCTTAAAGCTTATCTCAGTGCAAACTATGATGGATGTGTTATTTCTGATAAATGATACTCGAAGCAATATGATTAAGAAGAGGAAGATGAGGGTCAATTTTAAGAGAAGTGCAGTAGAAACGAGGAATTAGAGAAGGGAAGACTTTTAGCAGTCGTTCAGGGAAACCAGAATATCAAAGACCTTGTTCCCATGATGAACATTCTAAGATTGTCCATATCCTCTTCCTATACATATCTGCTTACAAGAAATAAATAATCTTAAACAATGGGCCTAGCATTTTTAGATTGTTCACAATGTTGATGCCTATTCCTTTAAGCCTAGGTAAACTTTTCATGTGGCTAACAGTTTCAGTTACACTTGATGCAATATAGACTATCACCTTCAATCAGAATGCTCATTGTTCTATCACCTCCCGTTCTTTTAAGTCATTTGTTTTTGTGATTTCAGGGTATGTTGAATAAGATTGTTGACCATCACAGTAGACCAATTCCATGCATTGCTTTCTAAACTTCAGTCAGAGATTTGTCAGAAATTCTGTACCCTTTTTCATTCCTCCAGAAGCTAGTTACTGTGAAATTGGCAACAGCTGCAAATATGGATATTCCTAAAACTAGTGATGGTAGATCTTCTCAAATTAGGGCGCACAATATATGCAGGCTGAGAAGCCATGCACTTAGTTTCAGTTAAGAAAAGAAAGAAAAATAATTTTCCTGTCTTTAATAAAAGAGAGATTTTTTTTGTGATCCTAGTCATATTATTTGCTCAAAAGTTTGCCATCTTCTGATGTTTACTGTACTTGAGAGGCATTTCTTTTAGGTAACCATTTGGGTGCAACTGCTGTGTCGTAACTGCTCTCAAGTTATAAACACTTATTATGTCGCAAGTAACAAACTAGCCCTTATTTTATTGGTCAAGTCATTTTAAATCTTGTCTAGATATAATGTCGTCCAGATTGCTGCTTGCAAATGAATTTAGCCCCAGTAGCTTAAAAATAAACAACTTATTTTTTGTTTATATCTTTCGACTTCATCAACTTTCATTCTTCTTGTCAGGATTCCTGTTCTTTTCACAATGCATATCTTTCATAGTTCAGACTTGATCTAAAAAGCTTATTACGTTTTTTTTTTTTAAATTTTGGCAGCTGGATAACCGAGGGTCTGCAAGGCGAGGTTTGAGATTTGAGGGTGCTTTAAAGCACAACTTTGGCCGTGTCGATGCAGAAGATCAGCTTGCTGGAGCTGAGTGGCTTATAAAGCAAGGCCTAGCAAAGGCTGGGCATATTGGCATATATGGTTGGAGCTATGGTGGGTTTCTCTCTGCCATGACCCTGGCAAGGTTTCCAGATACCTTCCGATGTGCAGTGGCAGGTGCTCCCGTGACGTCGTGGGATGGATACGACACGTTCTACACCGAGAAGTCCATGGGCTTGCCCTCAGAGAACCCAGAGGCTTACGAGTTCGGCTCCATCATGCACCACCTGCACAAGCTGAAGGGGAAACTACTGCTCGTCCATGGCATGATCGACGAGAATGTCCATTTCAGCCACACCGCGAGGCTCATTAATGCGCTTATTGCTGCTGGGAAGTCGTACGAGATTCTGCTGTTTCCAGATGAGCGACACATGCCCCGTCGGCTTACTGACCGTGTTTATATGGAAGACAGAATATGGGATTTCATCGAGAGGAGCTTATGAACGAAGGGGGTGAGCTTTTGAGATCTACTTCTTTATATTATACATGCAGGTCTGGTTCACATTCTTTACTGCAGGGGAGGCTGTAACAATGGACAAATCCTTTTTTTTTTCTTCCTGTTTATAACTTAGTGAAATCAAATTCTTCCTAAAAACTGTAACATTGCTCTTGGGGTGCAAGGTTTTTCTCCCTTCAAGAATCAAAAACAAAAATCAGTTGGGTTTGGTAGCAGATGGCTAATATCTGTAGGCCTTCTTACTTTTCGTGACGACGGATAACTTCTGAGATGTACCTGTGCAATTTCTTCAAATGTCCAGATCAATTTTGAAGTACATATTTATGCTTTAATATCAAGGCATTATTTCCCCAAGTATAGAGTTGCTGCTTTTGTGTCTTAAGGTTCTTCCTTGAAGTTTTAAAAGCAAGAATTTGTTGCCTTTGCTTTGAAGCCATGGTGCTCCCATATTTTCTGCACATTGCTCAAATGTGTACTACTATCCATTACTGCTGTTGTGAACTTGGACCCGGTTTGGTTCACTGTAATGTAATCGTAATCGTTTGATTTTTTTTTTCATTTGATTACATTACGATTATATTACAGTGAACCAAACGAGGCCTTAATTGATTGTGAACTTGAAGGAGTAAATTTCTCTTCCATTTCCAGATTGTACGCTCTTGAAAGTGCTCAGGATGCATATGGAGAATAGGAAGGCAATGTAAATGGAACCGTAACTTGTTCAAGTTTGTAACTATGCACGGTGGATCTTAGTTTGCCGAGTACTGAAAGAATGCGCGGCAATGTTGTCGTTTGGTTCGCTGAAAAGAAATGAAAGGAAATCAATTCTTTCATGGGCATGAAAAATTGCAATTCCTATCAAAAAAAATTAATTTCGGTGTTTGGAAAGTTGAACAATATAGTCAGAACTGAAAATTGCAGAGAAATCCAATTTCGGAGTTGATTTTTATGAAAAACCCACCCGCATGATGACTTTTATGAAATGTCCAGAATTATATATTTCCACGTTAAGTATTCCAATATTCCCTTTAGATGTTCTGTATTTACAAAACTAATACCATAACTACCCCTCCGCACAAACTCAGATTTGGATTGCGATTTTCGTCTTCTTCTTCTTCTTCTTCTTCACGAGATATCTGAATTCCAATGCTCTCATCTTCAGCAGAGATCGCAAAGATCGTTCGTAGTTCACCGTGCTTTTTTTCAGTCGAACTCCGATCATCGCTCATCTTCTTCTTCTTCTTTTCCGACAATTAGGTCAATTATGGAGAGAAGATCTTCTTCTTTTCCATAAGAGTTAGCATCGTTTTGAAAGAAGAACGAAAACTCTTGAATCTTTATTCATATCAAATTTCTTTCCACAAAACAAAAAAAATAAAAAATTAGGTTTCTGTCAACTGTTCTCCGTCGATATCACACGAAGAATAGTCATTCTCCTGTATTTTAACAAGGAGAATGCTATTCTCCGTATAAATTAACACGGAGAATGCTATTCTCCGTACTAAATTACACGGAGAATGGTCATTCTCCTACGTTTTAACACTGGGAATGACCATTCTCCGTGTAAATTAACACAGAGAATGACATTCTCCGTGTAAATTAACGCGGAGAATGACATTCTTTGTGTTTCTAACACGGAGAATGACCATTATTCTACGTTTTAACACTGGAATGACCATTCTCCGTGCTAAATTACACGGAGAATGGTCATTCTCCGTTTTATTTAACACGGAGAATGACATTCTCCGTTTTATTTAACAAGGAGAATGTCATTCTCTGTGTTTCTAACACGGAGAATGGCCATTCTCCTGCGTTTAAACACTGAAATAACCATTCTCCGTGCTAAATTACACGGAGAATGACCATTCTCCGTGTAAATTAAGATGGAGAATGGCCATTCTCCGTGTAATTTAGCACGGAGAATGGCCATTTTCCGTGTAAATTAAGACAGAGAATGCCATTCTCCGTGTTACTAACACGGAGAATGACCACCCTCATGCGAAATTAATATTCTTCGTGTTCTAACACGGAGAATGGCCATTCTACTACATTTTATGGTCAGTTGAAACTTTGGAGGGCCATAACTTTTGACTGGAAGGTCGAAACGAGGTCCAGTTTGTCGCAAAATGAGCGTATCTTCGAGGAGCCCGAGATTAACCGCTTCTTTGTTAGACGGCCTCCGAAATTTTAGAATCGCAAAAAAATGATGTTTGGACCTCCGTTTTAGCACTTTTGCCGTTTGGCTCGGTCTTTCCGAAATTTTTCGACGAGTTTTTGAAGATTTTTGAGGAGAAAACCTAGATTCGAAAGTGAGCAGCGTATGAAAGAAGATGAAATATCGAAACTTTTTTTTAAGAGTAGTTTCGTGGGTGTTTTCAATAAATTAGAAGGAAGGGTAAACAGTCATTCGGAACCCTCTTTATATATTTTTTTTTCTAATTCTGGGCACGCGATGAAATGTTATTGCGCGGTGGATTTTTCATAAAACTTTTTCGTTTTTTGGGCATTTTATAAATTTTTTCTAGTCAGAAAACATCTTTGAGCATGGATAGTTTAGTTCTAAGTTTTTATAATTAATGCAGAAATTAGGAGAGAGTGAATACTTCGGGTGGGTGGGTGGGTGGGTGGGTGGAGTGAACATTTTCTTTTCTTTGGGAACCAATTTTCTTTTATGCTGCTTTTCTTGGCATTTAAACACTGAAGATGAATGACTTTCATTTTCCAAACTAATTTCGCGAACCAAATGACTTCTGATGAAAAAGAGCTAGTTGTTAGCATTTGACCTGAATTCGAGTTTTTTTGGTCCCAATTCATGCATTTGTAACAATTCTCAATCATGTTTCAGAAGTTGAATGTAATTTCAGTATGATTTTGCTAAAAAAAAAAAAAAAAAACAGAAATATATAGAAATCATGGCCCACATTCAGCTTCCTGTTGTTGGGAGAATCTGTAATCAAGCACCAGCAAGTGTACTAAAAAGCGGACCGACCAGGACAAGGCACAGGGTCGGGTCAGACCGCTTCAACTGGTGGTTCAGCCACTGAGTTAACATAAGTGGTTCAAGTTCATTCTCTTTTGGAGACTGATTTTTACGAAAATATTTATTTACAATCGACTTTTGAAAAAACAAACAGGCAGTTGGTCAATACCGACCCGGTTGAACCGGCCCTTTCTTTCCCTTCCATCCGAGACTTACCTTGACCCTCCACTACAATCAAACACCTTGTACAAGCTGTTGGAGTGGGTGGAGTTCCCAACTTATGTGGAGAATACCCCTTGAGTGCGACGAATGTCATCCGTGTGTCAGAGAAGCTCGGTAGTGCAATCGCCGTATATTGAAACATATAAGAAAGCAAATATATGACTGAATTTTCATCTTTGATTTTGATCATATATTTATAATTGGATCTTTCATATACTGACTTTTTATATAATTGGACTTCTAATTTATGACAAGCCAATTATGATTGGACTTCCATTAAATTATATTTGAATTTTCATATATATTGGACTTCCATATATAGATTTTTAATATATGGTAGCCCTAATGTATGCAAAGGTCTATAAAAGATTGATGCATGCAAGTTGATGAATAACAATATCAAGGTTACAACTTTTGAGAGAGTGAAAAAGGGGATTGGAGGCTATTGTGAAGAAGAGACCGTTTCGGGTAATTCTTCTCAACATCTCTTGGTCTTCGGAGTCTGTAATCAGATTTTCTTCTTTCAAGTTGTTGTGGTGATCCATTTTGGATCGGTGAGAAGCTTGTAAGGAGATGGTGCGTTTCTTATTCCTATAGTGGATGCTTTTCAGGATTGGACTCTGATCGTCTCGTGGTTTTTCCATCTGAGTTTTCATGTAAAAATTGCTTGTGTCCGCATTTGATTTTTCTCTGTAATTTTGGCATTTGGTTTTATATGCTTTTCTTTGGTTCTCTTACAGTCTCTTTGGTTTCGGAGAGCGATTTTTGCGTTTCGTTCCCGACACATGGGAGCTTTATTTTGGAGGGTGTCAGGGTTGATAGTCAAACCAAGGAGAAGAGATGGACGCGAAGCCGGTGCATATGGTAAACCTAAATGGTGCCAATTACCACAATTGACGAAGCAAGATAAGGATTTGTTATTTGTCAAGAAGCTACATCTTTCTATATTTGCTTTCGAGAAGCCTAATGATAAATCCGAAGATGACTAGAACTTTGAGCACATACAAGTATGTTGGTACATCAGGTAGTTCGTTGACAAGAATGTATCCAATTATATTTTCAGTATAGAGCACGCAAGGACACTGTGGGATAAACTGGAATCTTTTTATACGAAGAAAGTCGGGGAACAAGCTGTTTCTGATCTGACAAATGATGGCTCTGCGCTACAAAGATGGTACGTCTACTACGGATCGCTTGAATGAGTTCTAGGGTGTGCTTGACCATCTATTTTCGATGGGAGTCAAGTTCGACGATGAGGTACATGGACTATGGCTGCTGTGTACATTGTCAAACTCGTAGGAAACCGTATGAGTGTCTATGAGCGCTTCTGCTCCAGAAGGCATTGTCAGTATAGAGTTTGCCAAGAGTGGGGTACTGGATGAAGAGATGCGGAGATGTTCTTGACACACTTCATCTACATCCCACTCAGAGGTGCTTGTTTTAGAAAGTCATGTAAGGAGTAAAAGCAGGGGTCCGGACAGTGGAAAGACAAGAGTAAGGGAAGTCCAAGGGTCGGTAAGAGGACTCAGAGTCCTACCATTGTGGCAAGAAGGACCACATCAAGAAAAACTATTTCGGTTGAAAGAGAGAAGAAATGACACAATGAGAAGCAAAGCGAGAACACAACAATGGCTGCCTCGACACATGGAGGTGATGTGATCATTGTAGGTGATGAGGTAGTCATGAACCTCGCATGCGATGACAATTCTTGGCTGGTGGACTCAGGTGCTTCAGCAGAAATATCTCACAACAGGATACTATTTGCCACTTACACAACAAGCGACTGTGGTGTGTTTAAAATGAGCAACGGAGATGTGTCGGAGGCTGTTGCTATTGGAGATGTGCATTTGAGAACAAAAATTGGCGCAATTCTTATTCTCAAGGATGTTCGTCATGTCCCTGATATCCGTTTTAACCTGGTGTCGGTTGAAAGGTTGGATGAGAATGAATTCTTTATCTCTTCGGGAATGGTCAGTGAAAGCTTTTCAGGGGTTCTCGGTTATTGCCAGAGGAAGCAAGAAGTTGAGTCTCTACTATATGGACGGGAGCGCACAAGGGGTACATGAGCTGAACACAGTCAGTAATACGTCTACTGAGATGTGGCGCATACGACTCAGCTATATCAACGAGAAGAGGATGAGCTGCTTGTTAAATATGAAGGTGATTCCGGAGCACAAGTCTACAAAGTTGGAGATATGCACGCATTGTTTGGCGGTAAAACAAAATAGGGTATCTTTTCAATGTCGAGTTCAAGGAAGTCGACGTTGTTCGAGTTGGTTCACTCGGATGTCTGCGGTTCTATGTAGATAAAATCAATTTGTGGTGCTTTTTTACTTTGTGACTTTTATTGATGATTGTTTGAAAAAAATTTGTCTATGCTTTAAAGACCAAGGATAAGGTGTTGCCTACTTTCAAAGAGTTTCAGGCCTCCGTTGAAAGGAAGACGGACAAAAGTTATTATTTGTTCGATTCGACAATGGCGGCGAATACATTGGTCCATTTGATGCATAGTACAGAGAGGAAGGGATATGACACCAGAATACTTCGCCAAAGATACCTTAGCTCAATGGTGTAGCATAGCATATGAAAAGTACACTGATGGAGATGATACGATGTTTGCTGTCAGAAGCAAACTTACCGGACAATTATTAGGTGAATCTCTCAACACTACTGCTTATATTATTAATTTGTCTCATAGTACTCATTTACAGGATGATGTGCCTGACAAATTATGGTACGACAAGGAGCTGTCATACAGTCATGTTCGTGTGTTTGGTTATGAGTCCTTCGTACATGTACCGAAGATTGAAAGATCCAAATTTGAGATAAAGATGAGACAATGCGTCTTTATCGGCTATGGTCGAGATGGATTTGACTATAGACTCTATGACCCGGTTGAAAGAAAGCTCTACAGAAGTAGAGACGTGATGTTCGTCGAGGATTAGACCATGACCAATACTTAGAATTTCGAGATATCTTCTGAGGTTGAGGAATTGCCTGAGTTAGAGTCATTTAGCTTCGAGCCATATCCAAAAAACACGATAGAGGATCTAGTTATGGGAGAGCCAGTACATGGAATGCTCCCAACCTTGATCATCAGCCTGCTGCTGATGGTTAGGGTGACTCTCAGGAGGATGAGCATGTTGAGGAGGCAGTTCCTGAAGGAAATGAGGATGTCGGTACACAGCCAGCACCAGAGGTTCCATTAAGGAGGAGCGATAAAGATCGTCGACCATCTACGTGATACTCACCTAATGAGTATCTGCTACTCACTGACATGGAGAGCTTGAAAGTTTCAGAGAGGCTATGGACGACGAACATAGGCATGAGTGAATACAGACTATGCATGAGAAAATGGGTTCCTTACAGACCAACTCTACTTTTGAGCTGGTGCGGTTGCTAAAGGATAAGAAGGCTTTGAAGAATCAATGCGTGTCAGAGTGAAGCAGACAGATGATGCTACTCGTCCTTGATACAAAGCAAGGTGGATCGTTGGGTTGACGAGATCCTCCACCTAGTTGTGAAGGACGAGATTTGTTGGAGTGGGTGGGATTCCCAACCTATGTGGAGAATACCCGAAGTGTGACGAGCACCATCCGTGTGTTGGAGAATCTCGGAGAGTGCATCGATTGCCGTATATTGGAACATATACGATAAACAAATATATGATTATATTTTCATCTTTGAGTTTGATCATATATTTATGATTGGATCTTTCATATATTGACTTTCCTTATAATTGGACTAACAATTTATGCCAAACCAATTATGATTGGACTTCCATTAAATATATGATTGATATATATATATTTGACTTTCTATATATATTGGGCTTACGTATATAGATTTTTAGTAACCCTAATTCATGCAATGGTTTATAAAAGATCAATGCATGTAAGTTGATGAATAATAATGACAATATCAATATTACAACTTTGAGAGAGAGAGAGAGAGAGAGAGAGAGAGAGAGAAAGAGAGAAAAAGGGAATTGGAGGCTATTGTGAAGGAGAGATCTTTTCGGATAATTCGTCCCGATATCTCTTGGTCTTCAGAGTCTGTAAATCGGGTTTTCTTCTTTCAAGTAGTTGTGGTGATTTGTTTTGGATCAGTGAGAAGCTTATAAGGAGCCAGTGTATTCTTATTCCAATAGTAGAGACTTTTCAGGGTTGGACTCCGATCGTCCCATGGTTCTTCTATCTGGATTTTTCACGTAAAAATCGCTTGTGTCTGCGTTAGATTTTTCTGTATAATTTTGGTGTTTGATTTTGTGTACTTTTCTTTAGTTCTCTCGCAGTCTCTTTCGTTTGGGGGAACGGTTTTCGTATTTCGTTCCCAACTGGAAACCAGGACACAATAGAAAGATCATATTCACTGTAGTGCTTGTGGCATAATCCTTTACAACTGTGGATAAATGAACACGACGACGGTTGACGGATGAAATTGATTCGCAAGCCACTGAGCTGCAAACAATCCATAAGCATCATCGAAACCCACCAACGATTGCGCACAAAATCATAAACAAGCAAACTTAATTTAGGAATATTGTATTAACAAGCTAGCTTACTTATTGAATAAGTTAAATAGATTGCTTATTAGACAAGTTATCTATATATGTATTATTCTGTTCATTTTAAATTATGAATTCTTGAATTAAAATATGAAACTTTAGGGATTACCTCAAAAGTAAAAAAAAAGTAAGGATCCGGACGGTTGGGACATGCAAAATGGTGCAATAACAATTCACCAAAAGTACCGAATTTGAGTGGCTCTTGTGGTTACTGAGGAGAGGTATAAGACTCCGGCTGGGTGGCGGAAGATCAGTGGATCGAGTCACAGAGGCGTATTATTTCAGTGGGCCCAACATGCATGTAATGCAGCGTGCACTAAGTCCTGTGCCTATCAGCCGAAGAATGGAACATCTCGAGCTACGAGTTTGTAATCGACGGATCTTCAACCGGAAGCATAGATCTCGAAATATCTTACCATTACGATCTAACTGCAAAATTAAAATGTTTCTAGCTTACAAGAATTGGGTTTTGTGTGCTCCTAATAGGTTTGGAATTGCTTTTATGGGTTTTGGGTTAAGGAATTGTTCCTATGTTTTTTTTAACACAAATCTACATAACAGGTTTGGTTAGGCCAGGGATTTTCGATTTTCATTTAAAAATTATTTTTATGGTTTTTTTAATAGTTAATTGTCCAAAATGTTGCATGAGAAATTTCATGGTCGTCATTTTCATGATCCAACTTTTATATTTTGTTAATTTGATACGTAAGCTTTACATTTTGGTTTAAAGTGTGCTTGAACTAGGTTTCATTGATATTTTGGATGACAATCGTTAACAATGGACATGTAATGATTACGTGCCTTATTTTAGGATTATTTGTCATGACTAGCCTATCTGTCGGCTATAATTGATTGTAAAGCCATCATTTTGTCGCTATTTGTTTATATAGATTTTTTTCGAATACCAATATTTTTAGCCGAAAAACAAAAACATGATAAAATAACTATGAAAAATAAGGCATGTGGCCATCACATGTCCATTTTATTAATTTTTTTTTCCAAAAATACTAACGAAATCTAGTTCAGGCACTCTTTAAATCAAAATTCAAATCTTAGATACCAAATTCACCAAAGAAAAAAGATTCAATCACCAAAACGACAACCACTACCTTCTTTAGCCACCGTTTGAAGAGGAAAGAATTAAGAAGAAAGAAGCTTCCAAGCCAAAATCATGCTGTTTTTTCATCTCCCTCTCCATATTAACATATCAACAACTTACAATTCCACAAAATTCTTAACCTTAGATAAAAACACGTAAGGGAAAAAATTCATTGAAAATTAAGAACAAAATTTAATAGCAACCAATATTCAATAGCCCCTGACATATACTGCTAGTACTCTCAAACATCTCCTCCTCCACTCCAACTGTGCAAAAGCTCTTAATTCATTTTGTTAAACAAATAGTTTATATAGAATATATCTGAATTAAGATTTATTATATATTTGTTTATATTTTAATTAGAATTTGTTATAGATTTTGGTATCAGAGCCACCGTTCTCGAGCTACTGGAGCTCTCGACAAGGGTTTCCGGACAAGCCTCGTCACCACCAGATCTCCCCGTCGCAGCAATAGTATCAATTTGTCCCGTATGTGTTCGATAAAATGACCGTGAGGAAGGAAGCACACATGGGTCGTAACTACAAGGTCTCGGTGTTTGATGAAATGCAAGGTATTCAAATGCAGCATGGCGCCGAGGATTTAAAGCCCGGGCAACACCAACCACTGGCAGCAGACAACATGTCCATTAAACCTGTTAATCAGTTGGATACGGTCGTCACTTCAAAACTTGAAGCTACAATGGCGAGACAGATCCAAGAACAATTCCAAACTTCCCGAAAAGCGAGCTCTCTATGAGGCTCTGAAGTCCGGCTTGGAGTTATTTGTGGTTCCAGCATTTGAGCGGACATGTAAAGCAATGTTTGAGCAAGTAGATATTGTCTTCCAGAAAGGAACGAGTGAACATGCTGCTGCTGCTGCTGCTCAACAACAGTTTGAATCTATGCATATTGCTTTGGCACTTACTATAAGGGATGTTTTTAGTTCTGCATCATCGATCACTCAGAATATTACTAGTGAATCTGATGGCCAGCGCAAGCCCTTCGCTCTGGTATCAGGGAACACCAAGGCACTAAATCCTGTTGGAATACAGTAATGCAACAAACCTATGGCTGGAATTTTTGAGATGGTCAAGTGGAGGCGCTTTTGGATCTGACAAAGGAACAATCAAGATTGATATCTGAACATAAATTTGGGGAAGCATTTACAATGGCTCTTCAACGAGGTGATGTTTCTATAGTCTCATGGTTATATTCTAAGAAGGATTTGCATGCAATCGGTTATATGGTGCCTCTCCTGTTGAACCAGGGAGTTTTACTGCCTTCAAAATTTAGTAGATTATTTGCTATGAAAACTGATTCATCTATAGTGATGACTAGATATAGAGGTGAAGGTGAACTGAGGTTATAGATAAAGTCCACCACTGTATTTGTTAGTGATGTCATCTCTCTTTCAGATGAATAAGTTTTTGCAATTCTGCATGATACATAATCGGAAATCCTTATCACAGTTAAGCTTGATAAGAACTTAGCAAATGAAGTTCTTAGGGAAACCTGTTAATTGACAGTCAAAGTGGGAATGTTTGCAAAGGAAGGTGTCTTAATTTGTTGCAAAGGGGGAACACAGTCTCTTTGAATGGCTCAAGGACACTTAATGAAACTCAAAGGGACACTTATACTTGCAATCCCTGACGATATAGCTGCTATACATGGGATGAGACTAAAAAGTTCTGAGACGACTAAGATGATGGCATGGGATCCATCTGGATTTTTTACATATACAAATTGGCACATTTTTTGTGAGATATCACTATTTACACCCAAGACAGTTGACTGAAAATTCCTCCTCCCCTACTGAAAACTCACTGATAAGGCCCACCCGGAGAATAATGATAACTTTGGTCACTTGTGGCTAAAGTTGTTGGAGTACAATATTTGGCTCTCTGATGTGGTCATAAAAAGTGCAGAGTTCACTTAGTCTACCAAAATCATGGTATGGGATCCATGCTCTAGTTCAGTTCCAGTGATAAAAGTTCATGTATGGTTTGAGAGAAAGCTAAAGGATTCATTCATAGATGATGGTGCCAATTTCCATATTTTTGTGTGGGCCAGGAAAGCTCCAAAAGGAGTATGTGCAACAGTCATTCTCCAGAGGGGCATATCTTCTAGGAAAGATAGTGTGTGATCCAGGTATTTTTCTGCCTACAGTAATGACTACCTTGACCTTGAGACAAGATAAATTTAAAGGGGCGGGTATTGATATGAACCCAAAATCCTTCTTCCTCCAAATGGATACCAGCTCATATGCCAGTGTCACAAGAACTCTGTATCATAACCAACATTGTGCACTGGGTTTTCGTTGTCCAAGCCTAAAGTCTTGTGCGACTTTATCCCTCGGCCGGCCCTGCCACCAGTGTATCGACAACTTGCTTTTTCTTCAGGCCTCGATTGTTTGTACTTTCTCCAATGTAGTTGTGCGTTTTCACTTATATTGATCAAAAGATAAGAACATCGGGTGGTCTTTATGTCGATGTGCATTTTCGGAATGTTTTTCTTCTTTTGACAACGGAACTCACAAAATTGAGAACTACGTGCTTATAGAGAAACTACGTTTTAGAGGGGTCATGATCGGTCTTTTGCATTAATTTTCGTTTAATTATACCAACATTTGTCACAAATGCATCGACTGACTGTCTACAATAGCTAGCTCCACAAGAAGCAGTTTATTCAAACTCAAATAAATCAAAAATATACGTACTGAAAGAAAAGGAGAAGATCAAGAAGAAAATAATGAACTAGCTAGCTAGCTAGCTAGCTTGGTGTAGATCACGATCAAGACCATATTCATCAATGCTTAGTGGTGGTGGTGGTGGTGTTGGTGGTGGCGTCTCCCATCCCGACGGCACTCTTGACGGTGTCGGCCGCACTCTGAGCCATGCTCTTCATCTGCTCCCCCGTCTGCTGCATGAACCCTCCGACCTGTTCCTTCGCGTCCTGCGCGCTCTGCGACGCCTTGTCCGCCACCTCGTCCTTCTTCACCTTCACCATGCATATCAAGGAGATGATCGACAATGGAAAATTGGAAAAACATTGATACGTACGAAATTAATATTTCATTGGAGTGCTAATTACTTGAGCCTGTCCTGCGACCTGGCCGGCCTGTTCCTTCGCGTCCTGCACGCTCTGCGATGCCTTGTCTGCCACCTCGTCCTTCTTCATCTTCACCATGCACATCAAGGAGATGATCGACAAAGGAAAATTGGAAAAAATATTGATACGTACGAATTAATATTTGATTGGAGTGCTTACTTGAGCCTGGCCTGCGACCTGGCCGGCCTGGAACCTCATGTCGGAGTGATCGGCCATTTCTAATTCTCTTGCTTTTGCTTTCTTGAACTTTCTTTTCTCTTTGTTTGATCAGTAGTGATTGGTGGTGAAGAAGAAGAAGAAGAAGAAGTAGAAGATGTAGGCTATTTAAAGATGGTGAAGAAGCAATTTGCATGGCGAGCATTATGGGCGTTTGACGAGGGATGGAACAAGTTGTGGTTATGACCAGGTAAACACTTGTGAGTTTCTAATTATGATCATGATTTTTTTTTTTTCTGATTAGCACACGGCATATGGATATATGACGACACTTGTACAACATTTTTTGTAGTATATTCTAGTGTATCTTGGAGTCTTCGTAATTTCTAGTTAGTTTGATATATATGGACCCAAAATCCTCTTCTTCTTGCAAATGGATACTCAGCAGCTCATAAGCCAGTGTCACAGGGAACTCGGTACCAGAACCAACAGTGTGCAATACGCAGCAATAGACTAGTAGCATCAGTATCAGCAAGGTGCAGAGTGCAGTAATGAAGCAGCAACATCACAATTTCATTGTATATATTGGGAATGCGGTGAGAACCGAGGTGAGAACCGAACGGAAGTTGGTCCATTAGGTTAGGGGTGAGCATCGGTTCGGTTCGGTTCGGTTCAAACCGAACCGAATATGTGAAAACCGAAATAACCGTAAACCGTATTTCTCAAAACCGAAAACCGAACCGTTTTTATAAAAACCGAACAAAACCGAACCGAATTAATTCGGTTCGGTTTTCGGTCGGTTCGGTTTCATGGGCCAATGTGCATGGCCTTCAAGTTTTTAGCAAAATGAGCTTATTTAAATAACAAATTTTTAAAAAATATATGACATTATTGTATTTATGAATTGTTATATTACATAGAATGAAAGATATTAGTATATATAGATTGATGGTAGATAGAGAGAGTGCTCAAAGAAGCACCGACATAGAATAGGAGAAGAGAGTGCGCTCAGTTAGGGGTTAATAAACATTAGTATATGTATATTGTGGATAGTTTGATAAATTACTAAATCTAAATCGGTTTTCGGTTCGGTTCGGTTTTTCGGATGAAGAACCGAAAACCGAACCGTTATTTCAAATTTTTAAATTTTCAAACCGTAAACCGAACCGATAACCGAAAAACCGAACCGTTTGTCATATTTCGGTTCGGTTCGGTTCGGTTTTCGGTTTTCAACCGTTATATGCTCACCCCTACATTAGGTGCAGAATTCTCATTTAAGGTCTGAATCAATTTCAATTATCTACACCTCATTATCTCATCGCCTATCCGATGTGAGACTAAATTACCAATTACATTGTCACCTCCTTTTGAGCGCTTAATCAGAAATAAGATACAATCTAACAATCTTCACCTTAGCTCGTTTTCGTTAGCCGAATAATTTTAATACCCTTGCTACATTTTCCCGTTCCCGCTAGCCGAATAACCTTAGCACCCCTGCTAGCTTTTGTCCGTTTTCGTCAGCCGAACAACCTTAGCACTCCTACGTTTATTCGTTTCTTCCAGCCGAGCACCCAGGAGATATCCAACATATTGTCATCTCGATCCGCTCGACCACAGAACCAAACGATACGTTCATCCACACCACCATTGTGTGCCAACCACAAGCCAATCCATGTAGTTGCATATGCTCCTACCTGTATATTCGTGTATACGCATGAACGTTTAGTACCATCTGTCTCGAACTAATTAGAGCCACCCAACCCGTCCCGTAACCATGAGTTCTGATACCACTTGTTGGGAACGAGATACAATCCAACAATATGATACAATTCTAGGTAGTTGGTTATTCAATTCCCTGATTGGGTAATATAAAGATAAGTCTAGTCATCAAATTGTTAGTGCCTAGTCATCACAGTAATTACCGGTCAGTTAAATCTTGCCAGGTCACCAAGAATTGGTTAACTAGCTCAACAATTAGTTACATTGGATACCAATCTCTGATACAACTTATAAACGGAGAGGAGACACTACCAGAATATCACAGTTTAGCGACGCCAAAAAATGTCGCAAAAACGATAGAAAACGTCGCTAAGTACATTTTTTGACGTATTTAGCGACGTTTTCTTATGGTCACGGAAACCCTAGTCGTTGATTGCTAAAACGTCGCTAATCGTTGCTCGTTCCGACGTTTATCGACGCATGTATACGTCGGTAATTCATCGACGTTTACCGGCGTGACGTCGATAACAGAGCGACGTTTAGCGACGTCGGCAAACGTCGGTCAATTGCGCGACGCATTTAGAATATTTATCGACGTTTACCGATTATCTAAACGACAGTATTTTCTGCAAAAGTTACCGACGTTTACCGACGCTGAGTCGGCAATCACCGACGTTTACCGACGTAACTCAGCGTCGGTAAACGTCGCTAAATATTCCATAAAAAATAAAAAAACAAAAAGTCATTTCAGAATCACATTTTTCTCCTGCAGTTTAATAAATAACAATAAATACATAATAACATGCCCTCCCTGGGTTCACCGACCCCTTCGGTGGAACACTCAACACCGGTAAATCACAACAATATAACACAATGTAAATCAACACAAACAAACAAATATCCAAGTCTCTAAAACAACTAACCAACTAAACAAATATCCAAGTCTGTAAATCAATACATAATAATATGTCGTCCCAAGTCTACAACAAATAACCATCCAACAAATATCCAAGTCTATAAACCAACCAACAAATATCCAAGTCTATAAACCAACCAACAAATATCCAAACATCCTGACCACCAATACTAAAAGTCTACACACAAACTAAGAATCAACAGAAACAAACACAAATAAATCCATATGGATAGGAACAAACAAACACAAACAAACAGTTCTAACTAGGACTACTGGGGATCTGGAAGAGGAGGGGCACCGCCGCGCCTCATGGATAGAAACATCTCATACTCCTTCCGTGAAATCGTTACCGATGAAGAAGGTAGTGACGTCTGTGGAGTCGGTGTCGATGAAGAAGGCAGTGGCGCTGGCGGAGTCGACGACGATGAAGGCGCACCCGGAGGACAATAATGCTCCAACGCTGCTAGTCGCTGGTGGTAGGAATTCATGGTAGATAACAGCCTCGTACTGCTATCAACCATCGAATCCTACATCAACGTGAGCCTCTCGCCCATGGACAGCTGTGATGCCTGCAGATCCGTCACGTTGCGCTCTGTCGACGCTCTAAGATCAGTGACGTCCCGTTCTGTCCTCTCAGTCATATCCCTGAGCTCCATAATGCTGCGGTCGAGCGTATCCAATCGTGCTATGAGCGCAGCATCATCCGTCTGGTGCTGCTCCTGGATCCGTCGTAGTTGCTCATCACGGACAGACTCCACCTTCTGCTGGACTCGGGCAGACTCCTGGGAGGGCTGTGGGCCATGCACACTAGCAGAGGATGTCCTAGAGGACTGTGTCGCAACTAGGGCGCCATAGGATCCCGTATCGTAGTACGTACCCCTGTGGAGACCACCAGCGGCGGTCACCCACCGCTCGTCCTCCGACGGAGCTGGAGCGAACTGGAAGGAAGTACCGGTCTCTCCCGCAGCAGGTGCACTAGCAGTCGCCCGCTCCTTAAGCCGTTGAAACTCGGCCTAGAAAGCATGGATACTCTATAACTTCTAATGTCTAATGAACTTATTATTACTAACTACATGAATATCTATTTGCATGCATATTTACTAAGTTATATCAAAACTAACACGAAGTATTAAAATTAATAAATAGAATTGTAATACTTATATAGGCCCGCTCCGCCCTTTCGTCAATAAGCTTTCCGCCCTTCCGATGTGTGGCCAGGAAGACAGTCACCATATTGGCATCATCACCCCTCTTCACCTGTAATTAAATATATCACATTTTACTAATTTATCGGACTTGCATTAAAATAATATTTCTGAAATAAAAAGACATACCAAACGACAGAAATATTCTATCATCGGAATCGACCCACCGCACCACTTTGATCCCTGGTTCCTAGCCGCCTTGGCCTTCTCAGACTTTTTCTTGTACCTTGGCTCGTCGAATCGAGCCTTCATTGCAGTCCACTGATCAGGGGTGATCCAACCTTGGATCGGCTTTCTGGCACGATCACGAGTCTTCTGATCATTAATAGCATCGCGGATCAGCTTAGCAGCGATGGCAGGAAACATCCCCTCAATCATCTCGACCCGGTGCAGTGGATAAAAAAATTTATCCTAGAAGAGTGCAAACCAAATATTTATCAGTTATATATAATATACAAAAATTATATGATTCATGTTAAAAGCAAATATATTTTAACCTTGAAGCGCGCAAACCAGTAGGCCTTCCTCTCGTTCTATTCGTAGCAACATGAGGTTTGAAATACGTCGAGCAGAAGTTTGTAATCTCCTCGAGGATATAGGCTTCACAAATAGAACCCTCGACCTGAGCCTTGTTTTTTACCTTCCTCTTTAGGTGGTTCAAATGCTGCTCAAACGGGTACATCCACCGATAACCGACGGGCCCACCAACATGTGTCTCGTAGGAAAGATGAATTGGCAAATGCACCATAGAGTCGAAGAATCCAGGAGGAAATACCTTCTCGAGCTTGCACAGTATTACCGCGATATCGTTCTCCTACTTTTCTAGACGATCGACGAGCAACTTAGTAGAACAAAGATCTCTGAAGAATATGCTAAGCTCGGTCAATGGATCCCAAACAACCTGGGGTAATTCCCAAAATGCAATCGAAATTAACCTCTCCATGAATACGTGACAATCATGGTTCTTCATATCTGTCAGTTTGTTCTCCTTGAGGTCGACGCATCTTCTCAAGTTCGAAACATACCCGTCTGGAAATTTTAGACCTTGAATCCACCTACAAAGTCTCACTTTATCCTCCTTCTCCAGTGAGAAAATTGCCTTAGGCTGCTTCAACTTCCCATTCCCCTCCTCTATCAAATACAATGCAGGACGTCTAGCTACATATTTCTTCCAAGTCCAATCTAGCCTTTGGATTGTCTTTCGTCTTCCCCTTTACGTCCATTACAGTATTAATTATGTTGTCAAACGCATTCTTCTTGATATGCATGACATCAAGGTTATGTCAAATCAGATTGGTGCTCCAATATGGCAGATTCCAGAATATACTCCTCTTCGTCCAATTATGTGTGCGACCAAATCCGTCACACTTGTAGCCCATAGCAGGCTCTTCAATAGCTCTTGGTAAATCTTTTACCTCTTCCTATATCGTGTATCCGGACCACCTTGGCGGGGGATTAGCCTTCTCCACAACGCCAGCACGAAAAACATTCATGTTCCTCCGGTACAGCTGATCCTTCGACAGGAATTGTCGATAACAATCGAAGAAGCATGATTTGCCTCCGTGTTTCAAACGGAAAGCCTTAGTGCGGTCCATGCAATACGGACATAAAAGATGACCATGCTGCTCTATCCAGATAACATACCATAGGCCGGAAAGTCGTTGATGGTCCACATAAGTGTTGCCCGCATCTGAAAATTTTGTTTTCTAGATACATCGTACATGTTGGAACCTACTTCCCACAGCTGATTCAACTCATCAATCAATGGCTGTAAATACACATCGATGTTCTTTTTCGGATTGTTCGGACCTGGGATAATAACGGTGAGGAACATATACGGAGTCTTCATGCACATCCAAGGCGGTAGATTGTGCGGAGTGACGATCACAGGCCAACATGAATATTGGGATCCCGAAAGTCCGAATGGGATAAAACCGTCGGAGCAGAGACCTAATCTGATATTACGCGGATCAGAAGCAAAATCTAGATACTCTCGATCAAAGTGCTTCCATGCTTCTCCATCAGATGGGTGATCCAACACTCCTTCGGTCTGTTCTCGCTTATGCCAACTCATGTTTTCTGCAATTTCTTTCACCATAAACAACCGCTGCAACCGCGACTTCAACGGCAAGTAGTGCATCGAATCGGTAGGCTTTCTTTTACCGACAGACTTTCCTCTACCACTGCCCTTGTAGCGATCAGCACCACAAAATCTGCATGCATCTTCATCCTTGTCGTCTTTGTAGTACAACATGCACCCGTTGCAACATGCATCGATTTTCTCATATTTCATCAAGAGCGATCTCATTATCCTCTTAGACCGGTAAAAGTCTTTAGGCAACTTAGCACCCTCAGGCAATATTTCTATAATCAACTCCATAACTCGATTGTAGCAATCTTACGACATATTAAAATCGGACTTGATGCTCAACAATCTTGTAACCACCTCCAACGGTGAATGATCCTCACAACCAGGATATAATGGAGTCCTTGCATTCTCCAGCAACTCCATAAACTTTGCAGCATCGACGTTCGGTGCCTCCTCAGGTGCATCATGATTGTCCGGATCGAAACTAGGCCCCGTCGCGTCAAAAACCATTTTTACCAACCCATCGTCGTAAGCAACGTGGTTGTGGACATCCACATAAGGCTCATACTCCGATGCTAAAGACACAAGTTCTCCGTGCGCGCTCCACTGATAGTAATTCGGCGTGAAACCCTTTGAGTATAAATGATACGTGACTTTCACTTTTGGATGATATTTCAAGTTACGACATCTCACACACGGACACTTACTTTTGGTACCGTCCATGTACTGAGGGAACGTCTTGGCAAACTGCATGAACTGCTGTACACCCTCTATGAATTCATCCCGTACACCGTACATGTCATCAAGATAACGGTTGTATATCCAAGAACGATTCTGCAGATAGTAATTCAGATCCATATCCATTTGAGGATAATTCTGTAAGATAGATACTTGTACATCGTTGAAACACTTGTAAAAGTAATAGGCGCATTAATCATGACATATCCTAAACATTGAAATAGAATCCCAAGTAATCATGATACAACAAGTGGTAATAGTGTATCACATGACATAACCATATAACCATAGTGGATCAGAATTGACCACACAGAAGACTTAGCCTAATTAATCTCCATAAAACAAGTGGTAATAAGTCCATAATTAATCTCCATAATTAATCTTCATAATTAATCTCCATAAAATAAGTACAACTGGTAATAAATGCATAATTAAGTCCATAAACTCATCTCCATAAAACAAGTACAACTGGTAATAAGTACTAATAGTCCAACACAAAATATGTCCATGAAACTACACTAATGACGACCACGCAGCTCACGCATACGCTCAATGATACCATCATGCAACATCTTCGAAAAAGTGGGATCGACGGCAAAAATGTGCCATTCCACTGCAGGTGCTGGATGAGTGGAACTCCCGGTCTCACTAGCTACCGGTGCCACTTTCTCCTTAACATTAGGAGGAGCCACCTCAGCAATCTGTGTTTTTCTCAAACAACGTGCCGCTGCTCGGGTCATGGGTGCCATCTGGTAAGATCGATATTCGCAGAGAATATAATTGTAACATAAGCAAGCTAACTAAAGGAACCATCATCTCGTTTGAGTACATTTTCGAAAACAGATAAAAAGGTTACATTTCAAACCCAGTTTTCATTTTCGAGACCTACTCTCAGTTAACATATCATCCAACTCAGTTCATATATATACATTACCCAAACCTATACATATTTCATTCAATCCCAAATGACAGTTTTCATGTATCAAAACCCAAGTTCCATTGTGAAATCTCAGTTTTCTTCATATGAACTGTAAGATACAATGAGTATACCTATATATATATATATATATATATATATATATATATATATGTACATACAATGATACATACGAAAATACCTATATATACTTATTTAAAATGAGGGAAAAGTATGTACAGAGGTTAACATACATGTGTACGTGTCAAGGAGGTGTCCACGTGTCCATAAAACTGGACACGAGTGTCCAAACTACACAGCATACATGTACAAGTGTCTGTCTCGTGTCGTGTTGTGTCTAGAGGTAGGTCAGACATAGGGCTCCGTGTACAAGTGTCTGTCTCGTGTCGTGTTGTGTCAGATATGGACACGGGTGTCACGCCCCGCTCCCGTAGGAGCGATCGTCCTCGCTAAGGCGTGATGCCGCACGAGCCTAGATTGCGCTCGTGTAAGGCAATTCTATAACGGCCGATTACATCGGCGACGACGGGGTCGTCGCACAGAAGTCCCAAGCAGAAACATTGAATACATTGCAGCAGAATTTAAAGAAGAACACATGAACACAAGTTATTCAAAAGAAGCACTTTTATTGATACTGAATACAAGATTACATTTGTGGGCGCAACACCAAATTACAAGTCTCTCGTGCTCACTTTTCTCTCGATTACAAAGTCACTCTGCTCTCTCTTATCTCTCGATTACATGCTTGAGCCAGCGGATGCTTCGGAAGGCGATGTCCATACATTATGTCCTGTATAAGTCTTCAGATCACGCGGCCGCACGCTTCGACTTGCCAAAGAACTCCGTGCCTCGACGCATCCAAGCGAGCTCCGCACCACGAGCTTCTACCTGTGCCTGCACATGAAACACTATGTGGGTGTCAGTACCACTGTACTGGTGGAGTGAGCTTCTCGCCCACCCATACATAACCGACACGTTTCATTTACTTTGTGCAGCTTAAACCCTTTCAATTGTCTTTCTAGTCTTGCCTTAGGATCAGTTTTAAGACTTGACGTCTAACCGACTCGACGTGCAACGACATGGTCGTGCTCTAATGCCAACGTGTGTTTCGATCGAGGCAGTGCCTCATCGTACATGAACTTGACCAAACTTGAACTTGGGACGGTAGGGTCGTGCCATATTCTATTCGTAACTTAGACATATTCAAGACTTAGCTATGCCGAGGAGCAACTTACGCGAACTCGGCCGTGCCAAGACCTTTGTTTAAACTCAAGCGCCTCTAGACCAATTATCGTACTTACAATTCAAGTGCCAAGAACGATAACGGGACGACTCGTGCAGGTCGTGCCTCTAGACCTTGCTTAGACTTGTCCGTGCTTCAAGATGAGGCCGCGCCTCGCACGTTATCAAGACTTATCGTGCTACCGCCTTGCGGCCTTCCTGTTAGACCCATTTGCTAACTTAGACAAGACTTGTGGACCATAGTATCACTTTCATGAACATCCCGATGCCATCTATCGTGCCAAGCACGGTGCCTATGCTGCAGCCCAATCTTAGGCCCAGACCTTGTGTTCCCGACTAGACAAGCATTCAAGTTCTAGACTCATTCCAAAGGCATACACGCGGTGTGCCGCTATTGCCGACGCATCTACATGAGGTGGTCACTAGCAATTTCAAGCTATCTTGGATTGGCTCGACGGGGGTATCGGTCCGTCCTTCTAAGGGTAGCTAGCCCCGGAAGCGCCGATACTCCCATGTGGTTATCCGGCATGCAGGTTGAGCCACACTCGCTTCTCCCGGGCCGAATGATTCTGGCGCTACGGTAATCATTCGAGAAGACTACACCTTGTCGACAAGTTGTCCATGACCATGCAAGTCTAAACTCGATTTACCAGTCTTTCCTTAACATGAACATGCTTTTCCCTCTTTCTATCAAGACTTACGAGACTCCCAAGCCGGAGGACCGATCTCGTGTGCGGGACATATCAAGACTTAGCGAGACTCCCAAGCCGCGGGATCGATCTCGTGTGCGGGACATATCAAGACATGGCGAGACTCCCAAGTTGCGGGACCGATCTCGGCGACAACAAGTCACGTGGACTTCCTTTGTTCGTGGCAAGCTTTTCACTAAACCGACCGTAATTCGTGCCTTAGACAGGTCTGGTTCTCTAGGCGACGCTAACATTCAAGTCATATACTTTACACGACGAGCCTTATTCTCAAGGGGCTACGCGACTTGACAACCGCAGCTAGAGCGGGATAGTGCCAGAAATGGCTTAGATAGCCCAACACAACTCTTGTCTAACTTATTTGGGCAACGACTCGACGAGCAAAGGCTACGCTGAGCTACTCGTCTAGGGAACGTGCTAGGCACGGGGTCGACTTGAATAACCAACTGCTGGGTGCCTAGACTTAAGCCAACAAGCCGTACGAGATGACTTAACTTACGGGACGTACGAAGGCTATGCCAAGCCTTGCGGGACAGGACCGTACATGCTTTATTAGCATTCATGCGGGCGACGCCTATGATTTAGGCTAGTTCGAGTGTCGGGACGAATCGACGGGACCAACGGGACATGCGAAGGCTATTCCAAGTCGTACGGGACATGCGAAGGCTATGCCAA
Organism: Iris pallida; assembly: GCA_029216955.1. Lineage (NCBI taxonomy): Eukaryota > Viridiplantae > Streptophyta > Magnoliopsida > Asparagales > Iridaceae > Iris > Iris pallida. The sequence continues at coordinate 6,290,160 of JANAVB010041017.1, forward strand.
GCCTTGCACAACGGGACCGTGCCTGCTTTAACAAGCATTTACGCAGGCGACACCTATGACTTAGGCTATTTCAAGTGTCGAGGCAACTTAACAACTTAAGCCAACGTCCTTCTCCCAAGCCACGGGATCGAAGGATTAGAGTGTCATTTGAAAGCACGCTGAGCCGACTTCTATGAAGACCTTGGGACCATTTTCCATGTTCTAGGACATTCCGACCCAACGGGATTACTCCCTTAGCTATGTGCGTTCGTCGCTTTTAGATTAGCCTACTTGTGCAAGTTGAAAACAAGCGAGTTATTAAGTGAAGGCTAAGATGAAGCAAGTTCACCGAAACTCCCCCACCTGTGCGAGAAGTTGCCTCGGACGAGCGAGCCTTCGAGCAGTCGTTGCAAGGCTAAGTTCCAACACCGTCGGCGTTTCGATTCCTCCGATTGACTTTGCGGGACGGGGCACTACAACATACACCACTCAAAACAAGTCTCGTCCTCGAGACTTTCCTGAAGGCAAGCCATCCTACCATTTCTATGGCCAAGACTTAATCGTACACATTTCGCCTACGCGTTTCCTCAATTTCGAGCCACGCTCTCAAGACTATCAATCCTTCCGTTAACATGATTCCAAGATCTCGACACTCTCATTTTCCAAGTCGTGCTTGAACTCATCGTATCACTTGGCTGGATCGTGTACGCATTCCAAGCGTCCCCAAAATACATGCATTCAGCCAAGCCGTATGATAGAGAATTTGTCATTCTCACTCGAGTTACATCGTGCACATACCCAGGCGTCCCTGAAATATATGCATGTCAGCCGAGTCTCGTGAGCAGGGTTTCCTATATTCGTGATTCACGCTATCCATTCATGCCAATCCTCAAGATCAATTCATCGATTGATAACTCTTGCAACAAGGGCGTTTTGCCTAACCGCTAGGCCAATCTTTGCGAGGCTAAGTCAATGTCAGGATTGGAATCATAGTTCCCCAATAATAATGCCAACACTGACCCCAATCCTAGGGTCAAACCATAGTCGGTAGTATGGGGTTTTCTACCCAAGCTCGCGTCACTCAGATTTCTAAACATCGAGTACGATCACCTATTCGCATCAATGCATGCGTTGCACATATTCGATTTTATCCAAATCACCAACTCTAACCAATTCGTGCATTCGATCACGAGGTCATCTAGCTCGACAATACGTTGCGTCCCAATCTCACGCGAGTCCGATTATCCACGGTGGTTCATGAATCACCATACAACGCACCCGCGAAATAATCATTCTCATCGGGGCGTAACTCTTGTTTGAGTTTAGACTAACTCATTCTCGATACGCGGATTGGACCTACTCAATCCTCAAGTTCAATCCTTCAAGCACACAATCCATTCTCGAGTCACCTTCACGTCTAACCACAAGTCGAAGCATACAAATTGTCACGCCAAGCTAGGTCAATCATCCCCGCTGTATGAATCACCATACCAGCGCTCACGCGGAGTGATCGTCTCAAATCGGCGCGACGCATGTGCGAGGCTGGAGTTGCGCTCGCATAAGACAAGAATGTCGAAGTTGTGGTTATCAACGAAGCAAATCCAAACGTTTCATTTTCATCCAAGCCAAGATTTTAATTTGATAGTCCGCGTCATTCATTCAACTAGAAAATCCTCGAGCCAAGTTTTATCTTTTCTTTGACACATTTCAATATCTCGATTATAGCATCCATCGGAACAATAACATTTGCACGATCGTCATTCGCCGAGTCAGAGTACCCCCGAGTTATCGCATATCGGTCTTTGATACGCCTCAATACCATCGACGATATACGTAACCTGACGATCTTCCTTTGCAACCAATTTCGAGTCGTGCGACTGATGCTATTGTCCGAACAGGATATTCCACCATTCCTCAATATTCAAGATCAAGCTTCGTCGCTCTTCCTCAAGCTTATTCCAAGATCGTTGTTCGAAACTCAAGTCACGTTTCATTTGAAACAATCCGAAATCGTATGCGCGATCCTCTAAGTTTCCTCGATCAAGACCATTCATTTTCATTCATCGTTTCGAATCATTTTTCAACACGCGTTGCCTATTCGCAAGTTGTCCGAACGAGATGCTCGTTCGGGACATTCGAAGTCACGACCAACTAAGCGTGACGCGTTCTAAGGCTTTGCGTGATCGCCTCGCCACGCCGACATACTCGTTACTCGAAATCCTCAATCTTGCTCGAATGATTTCTAAGACAAACCATACACCACTCGGATTCGAGCCATCCGATCTAGTCCTCAATTACGTTCGCGTCATTCGCTAAGACATCCTTCGGATTCGTTCGACGAATCTCTAGCGTAATCGTTCGCGTCGTATTGACGCGCTAGGTCATCCGCACTATTCCTTAAAATCTACATCAATCTTCCGCGTACGCCTAAGCATTAACTCGATAGTGTTCCTATCGATAGATACTCTAAGTGCATCTCCATTCCCGACCGAGCAATACTTGTTATCGCTCGCGATTCGTTTGCACCAAAAGGTCGAGGTGCGCGACGCGAAACACAACTTAGCCAAAAGGCCGTGTGCATAGCTATCCCGTACGGACTATTCTCCGAGTTTGTACGCTCACTTGCTAGGGTCATCGTGGGACTAGTTAGGCACGCACGCGACATTTTAACTTAGCATGTGTTTCTATCAAGTCAAGTTGACACGTTCGGCACAAAGGCCTACCAATGTGTCCGGCGATGGCCTACCGATGCGTTGGAGTGAACGCTTGAACGAGCTTTTGAAAATATTTAGACTTATTGTATGGACATGCCGCGGGACATTTAAGAGAGAGCGCATACTTATTTTCCAACGACGAGCTTTCAAAACTGAGAAATCGACGTGAAGTCCAAGGACGTAAAGCCGTGCTCTGATACCATTATGTCACGCCCCGCTACCGTAGGAGCGATCGTCCTCGCTAAGACGTGATACCGTACGAGCCTAGATTGCGCTCGTGCAAGGCAATTCCATAACGGCCGATTACATCGGCGGCGACGGGGTCGTCGCACAGAAGTCCCAAGCAGAAACATTGAATACATTGCAGCGGAATTTAAAGAAGAACACATGAACACAAGTTATTCAAAAGAAGCTCTTTTATTGATACTGAATACAAGATTACATTTGTGGGCGCAAGGTCAAATTACAAGTCTCTCGTGCTCACTTTTCTCTCGATTACAAAGTCACTCTGCTCTCTCTCATCTCTCGATTACATGCTTGAGCCAGCGGATGCTTCGGAAGGCGATGTCCATACATTATGTCCTGTATAAGTCTTCAGATCACGTGGTCGCACGCTTCAACTCGCCAAGGAACTCCGTGCCTCGACGCATCCAAGCGATCTCCGCACCACGAGCTTCTACCTGTGCCTGCACATGAAACACTATGTAGGTGTCAATACCACTGTACTAGTGGAGTGAGCTTCTCGCCCACCCATACATAACCGACACGTTTCATTTACTTTGTGCAGCTTAAACCCTTTCAATTGTCTTTCTAGTCTTGCCTTAGGATCAGTTTTAAGACTTGACGTCCAACCGACTCGACGTGCAACGACATGGTCGTGCTCTAATGCCAACGTGTGTTTCGATCGAGGCAGTGCCTCATCGTACATGAACTTGACCAAACTTGAACTTGGGACGGCAGGGTCGTGCCACATTCTATTCGCAACTTAGACATATTCAAGACTTAGCTATGCCGAGGAGCAACTTACGCGAACTCGGCCGTGCCAAGTCCTTTGTTTAAACTCAAGCGCCTCTAGACCAATTCTCGTACTTACAATTCAAGTGCCAAGAATGATAACGGGACGACTCGTGCAGGTCGTGCCTCTAGACCTTGCTTAGACTTGTCCGTGCTTCAAGATGAGGCCGAGCCTCGCACGTTATCAAGACTTATCGTGCTACCGCCTTGTGGCCTTCCTGTTAGACCCATTTGCTAACTTAGACAAGACTTGTGGACCATAGTATCACTTTCATGAACATCCCGATGCCATCTATCGTGCCAAGCACGGTACCTATGCTGCAGCCCAATCTTAGGCCCAGACCTTGTGTTCCCGACTAGACAAGCAATCAAGTTCTAGACTCATTCCAAAGGCATACATGCGGTGTGCTGCTATTGCCGACGCATCTACATGAGGTGGTCACTAGCAATTTCAAGCTATCTTGGACTGGCTCGGCGGGGGTATCGGTCCGCCCTTCTAAGGGTAGCTAGCCCCGGAAGCGCCGATACTCCCATGCGGTTATCCGATATGCAGGTTGAGCCACACTCGCTTCCTCCGGGCCGAATAATTCTGGCGCCCCGGTAATCATTCGAGAAGACTACACCTTGTCGACAAGTTGTCCATGACCATGCAAGTCTAAACTCGATCTACCAGTCTTTCCTTAACATGAACATGCTTTTCCCTCTTTCTATCAAGACTTACGAGACTCCCAAGCCAGAGGACCGATCTCGTGTGCGGGACATATCAAGACTTAGCGAGACTCCCAAGCCGCGGGACCGATCTCGTGTGCGGGACATATCAAGACATGGCGAGACTCCCAAGTTGCAGGACCGATCTCGGCGACAACAAGTCGCGTGGACTTCCTTTGTTCGTGGCAAGCTTTTCACTAAACCGACCGTAAGTCGTGCCTTAGACAGGTCTGGTTCTCTAGGCGATGCTAACATTCAAGTCATATACTTTACACGATGAGCCTTATTCTCAAGGGGCTACGCGACTTGACAACCGCAGCTAGAGCAGGACAGTGCTAGAAATGGCTTAGATAGCCCAGCACAAATCTTGTCTAACTTATTCGGGCAATGACTCAACGAGCAAAGGCTACGCCGAGCTACTCGTCTAGGGAACGTGCTAGGCACGGGGTCGACTTGAATAACCAACTGCTGGGTGCCTAGACTTAAGCCAACAAGCCGTACGAGATGACTTAACTTACGGGACGTACGAAGGCTATGCCAAGCCTTGTGGGACAGGACCGTACATGCTTTATTAGCATTCATACGGGCGACGCCTATGATTTAGGCTAGTTCGAGTGTCGGGACGAATCGACGGGACCAACGGGACATACGAAGGCTATTCCAAGCCGTACGGGACATGCGAAGGCTATGCCAAGCCTTGCACAACGGGACCGTGCCTGCTTTAACAAGCATTTATGCAGGCGACGCCTATGACTTAGGCTATTTCAAGTGTCGGGACAACTTAACAACTTAAGCCAACGTCCTTCTCCCAAGCCACGGGATCGAAGGATTAGAGTGTCATTTGAAAGCACGCTGAGCCGACTTCTATGAAGACCGTGGGACCATTTTCCATGTTCTAGGACATTCCGACCCAACGGGATTACTCCCTTAGCTATGTGCGTTCGTCGCTTTTAGATTAGCCTACTTGTGCAAGTTGAAAACAAGCGAGTTATTAAGTGAAGGCTAAGATGAAGCAAGTTCACCGAAACTTCTCCACCTGTGCGAGGAGTCGCCTCGGACGAGCGAGCCTTCGAGCAGTCGTTGCAAGGCTAAGTTCCAACGCCGTCGGCGTTTCGATTCCTCCGATTGACTTTACGGGACGGGGCACTACAACGGGGTAGCAGGGCACAGTCATAGGGTTAGAGTTTACCTAGTCGGGGTGGAGAGGGTTATCGACGGGGGAGCTGGAGACGGAGGGGAGCTGGAGACGGAGGCCGAGGGTCGTCGAGGGGGAGCTGGAGAGGAAGGGAGCTGGAGCGGGTCGTCGAGGGGGAGCGGAGGGTCGGAGGGGGTCGTCGAGGGTCGCGGAGGGGGAGCCGAGGGAGGAGGAGGTCGCCGAGGGTCGTCGAGGGGGAGCCGATCGAAGGGGAGGGGGTCGCCGAGGGGGAGCCGAGGGAGGAGGAGGTCGCCGAGGGCCGGAGGCGGTCGCCGAGGGTCTGGGGCCGAGGGGGTCGTCCAGGGATCGGGGAAAATGGGGGAAGGGATCGAAATAATGGGGGGAATGAAAACTCAAACCTATATTTTCAATTGAGCGACGTATTTATTAAACGTCGGTAAACGTTGCAAATATTATTGATATTAACGACGCCTTACTAAAAACGTCGGTAAACGTCGCTAATATTAGTGATATTAGCGATGTTCACCGACATATCCGCGATGAACATTTTTTAATACAAAACGTAGTTGCAATACGTCGCCTAACGTCGCCAATAGTGACGTTTTGCGACATTATATAATAACGTCGCTGAATTGTTAAAACATAGCGACGTTTTTGCTAAGCGTCGCTAATTGTGTCGCTAAAATGACTTATTCTGGTAGTGAGACAACATAGTGAGGCGTGAAGAATTGTGACAATGTATCTTTTCCTCTTTAGATTTCTATCAATTTCCTTTCTAGTGTAATCTTTCCTGCTTATTTTTTTAAATATGAATAGAATTACATCTTCTTCCCAAAATCTCTAGATAGATCTACTTCCAAATTCTCTCAATTCTTCTCAAATTATCCTAGAAATGTCAAATTACTCCAAATATTTCTCAGTTTCAGATCAGTCACATTTGAGATCTTATCAATTGGTATCAGAGCCATTAGTCTCGAGCTACTGGAGCTCTCGACAAGGGTTTGCGGACGAGCCTCGCCACATGATTGTGGAGGAGAGTCTCTGATCTCTTAAAGGTAAATTTCTAGACCTAGATGACAAAATAGATACGATGGAAGAGTAGATGAGGTATATGATGAAAGTTTTTCCTTCATATTTTTCAGCCATGGAACCACCGTCTCCGCCACCGCTGGACCCAGACAAGGCCCACCCGGATAATAATGATGACTTTGACTTGTGTCTAAAGTTGTTGGAGTACGAGATTTGGCTCTTTGATGCAGGAAAAAAGAGTGTTGGGTTTACTCAATCTACCAAAAACGAAAAGGATGGTTTCATGGTATCATGTGATCTAAGCCCTAGCTCAGATCCAGTGATAAAATTTCATGTATTGAATAATTCATTCTTAGATCATGGTGCCAATTTACATGTTTTTGTGTGGGATCCAGAAAAGTTACAAAAGGAGTATGGAAAACGGTCATTTTCTAAAGGAGCATATCTTCTAGGGAAGATAATATGGGATCCAGGTATATTTTTTGCCAGTGTCACAGGAACTCAGTATTAGAACCAACAATGCGTACCGGATTTTCATTGTCCAAGTCTAAAGTCTTGTCAGACTTATCCCTCGGCGGACCCTGCCACCGATGTATCGACAACTTGTTTTCTTCGGACCCGTTTGTACTTTCTCAAATGTAGTTGTGTGCTTTCACTTATATTGATCCAAAGACAATAATATCTTGTGGTCTTTACGTCGATGTGCATTTTCGTAATGTTTTTTTTCTTCTTTTCTTTTGACAATGGAAGTCACAATATGAAGAACTACGTACATATAGAAATCTTATAAGTACATATATAGAGGAAACTACGTTTTAGAGGGGTCATGAACGATCTTTTGTATTAATCTTCGTTTAATTATACCAACATTACACAAATGCATTGACTGTCTGTCTACAATAGCTAGCTCCAAAAGAAGCAGGTTATTCAAACTCAAATAAATCAAAAATATACTGAAAGAAAAGAAGCAGAAGATCAAGAAAAAATAATAAACTAGCTAGCTTGGTGTAGATCAAGATCAAAATCACGTTCATCAATGCTTGGTGGTAGTGGTGGTGGTGGTGCTGGCGTCTCCCATTCCGACGGCACACTTGACCGTGTCGGCCGCATTCTGAGCCATGCTCTTCATCTGCTCCCCCGTCTGCTGCATGAACCCTCCGGCCTGTTCCTTGGCGTCCTGTGCACTCTGCGATGCCTTGTCCGCCACCTCGTCCTTCTTCATCTTCACCATGCACATCAAGGAGATGATCAACAATGGAAAATTGAAAAAATATTGATACATAGGAATTAATATTTCATTGGAGTACTTACTTGAGCCTGTCCTGCGACCTGGCCGGCCTGGAACCTCATGTCGGAGTGATCGGCCATTAATTTCTCTCTCTTACTTTTGCTTTCTTGAACTTTCTTCTCTCTCTCTTAGTTTGATCAGTAGTGATTGGTTGGTGAAGAAGAAGAAGAAGATGTAGGCTATTTAAAAATGGTAAAGAAGCAATTTGCATGGTGACATTTGTCATCGGAACGATGCATAGCAACTATAGCCATGCATGGCGGGAGTTGTGGGCGTTTGACGAGGGATCGGACAAATTGTGGTTATTGTTGGTGCTTTATTTACATGGAGAGAGCTTGCTCTCAACATGCCTTGTAAAATTTTAGTCCCACATTGGAAAAGCACCATGAGTTATCTCAACATATATACTTGGGTGTGTTGTTGAGAGATGCACATGGGGTGGTGACCCTAAGGAGGGAACCATGTGGGTGATTTTACTAGGAGGTAAGAATAAGGCTCCAAAGATTAAGCATTAATGCTTTTGTCATTCTCTTGGATTTATTCCACTTGGAGCTAAGCCCCAAAGGGGCTTAGCGACTCGGACTCGGACTCGGACTCGGGCTCGGGCTCATGAGGCGTAATGTGGCGTTTTGTTGGCGCACTTTGCACTTAGCACGTCAGCAGTCATGCGGCCTCATGCGGCTCATGCGGCCTCATGCGGCCATGCGGTCCATGCGGTCCATGCGGCTCATACGGTCCATGCGGCTCATGCGGCTCATGCGGTCCATGCGGCTCATGGGCTCATGAGGCGTAATGTGGCATTTTGTTCATACGGTCCATGCGGTCCATGCGGCTCATGGGCTCATGAGGCGTAATGTGGCGTTTTGTTGGCGCACTTTGCACGTCAGCAGTCATGCGGCTCATATGCGGCCTCATGCGGCTCATGCGGCCATGCGGCTCATGCGGCCATGCGGCTCATGCGGCCATGCGGTCCATGGGGTCCATGCGGTTCATGCGGCTCATGCGGTCCATGCGGCTCATGCGGTCCATGCGGCTCATGCGGTTCATGCGGCTCATGCGGCACATGCGGTCCATGCGGCCCAAGCGGTCCATGCGGCCAGGCTGCTGCTGCTGCTGCCGCATGGAGGGCTACGCTGACTGTGCAGATTTCAAATCGGTTATGGAAAGGGTGAATCAATGCGATTAATTCAGATCCTATCTTTGTGGGATTTGAATTAATTTTGTTACTATATTTGTGGGATTTGAATTAATTCAGTTCCTATCTTTGTGGGATTAGAATTAATTCGTTGCTATCTTTTTGTGATTTGATTCAATCTTTCCATAACTGAAGAGGCGGCTAGGGTTTCCACCCTCTCTCTATAAATACTCTCTTCTGGCCTCCTTTGTGACTACTACGAAAAATACAAGTCAGAAAAGAGAGAAAGAGAGGGAGTTGTTGCCGCCATTGCAAGTCCATCCGAGGAGTCAGAACAGAGGTGACATCGAGCGTTCCACAAGTTCTTCAAACTTGCTGGTTCCTGGAAGCAGATCGTGTGGGGCGAATCTTGCTTTGAGCAACGGTGTTTTGACACCCCAGCATTGTTCTTCTTCTCATCTCTCTAGACTATTGTAACTTGTTCTGTCCCAATTGCAACACGTTTGTAAGGAAGAACAAGAGATCTTCTCTTTGCTATTTTTCTCCTTCATATTGTAATTTGGCTTTTTAGTTTTATTCGTAGATCTTGAGTTTGATCATCACAAAGTTTTGTGTGACATCTCAGATCTCGATTGCATTAGTTTTCATCTTCGATCAAGCCCCCGGATTTAACAATCTCAAAGCAAGATCCGTATAGATGGAAAACATTAATGCTTCGCTCCTCCAATCGGACTTCTGCAAGTTGAAAAAGTTCGATGGAGAGCACTATCAAGTCTGGAAGAGAAAGGTGTACCTAACTCTTCAACTGAAAGATATTGATCATGTTCTGTTGGAGGAAGAACCCTCTGTTCCAGACACTGGATCTATTGCCGCCATCAACGCGGCTACCAAACTCCAGGCCAAATGGAGAAGGGAAAATAGCATCTGCAGGCTTATCATCCTGAATGCTACGGAGGACTCCCTGGCAGAATCCTACTCGAAGAAGGAACTTGCCAGAGACATATGGGAGTCTGTGGAAAATCTGTATGAAGAAGACAAGAACAGGAGCAAAATGTTTGTGGTTGAAAAATATCACAAATTGCTCTTTGAGGACGAAAAGTCCATGCTGCCACAGGTGAAGGAATTTCTGAAGCTGCATCAGAAACTGGAAGACGAAGAGATGCCCCTTCCCGACAAGTTTGTCGTCGGAGGGATCGTCTCAAAACTTCCTGCTGGATGGAGTACCTTCTATGCAAGGATGCACATAAAGAAGCTAGACATTAGCTTGGGAGATCTACTTCAAGAGATCCATGTTGAGGATGAGATGCGTTCTCAACAGAAGGTGGACACTCTGTCCAAACAGTTGGCTAAAGCCAATCTTGTGCAGACAAGAGATTCCAAGGGGAAGCAGGCGGCTTCTCATCCCAAGAAGAAGGACTTCGCTAATCTAAAAGTGAAGGGTCCTTCTTTCAAGCAACAGAAGACTAAGTCCCACGTGACTTGTTATAATTGTGGCAAGAAAGGCCACTACAAGAGTGAATGCAGATCTAAGCCTAAACAATCAGAGAAAGGTGAGCCTAATAAGGTTTCATTGGTTTCTAACGTTGTTGCTATGATCGGACAGGTCACAACTGTGGGGGTTGACTCTGACTGGTGGATAGACACTGGTGCGACTTGCCATGTCTGTTCAGGCAAGGAATGGTTCGTCACGTACCAGCCGATATCTGAGAAGGTTGTCATGGCAAACCAGGCCCAAGCTGAAGTTCTGGGGATCGGGACCGTGGAACTGAAACTCACTTCTGGGAACACTCTGACGCTTCAAGGTGTGAAGCATGTTCCGGCGATTGCCAAGAACCTGATCTCTGGGAGCCTGCTCTGCAACGCAGGCTTGAGGATGGACATCAATGCTGGTCAAATGGTAATGTCCAAGAAAGGAACATACTTCGGGAAGGCTTATCAAACCGAAGGCATGTTTAAAATTCAGCTTGTTAACCAATTTGAAGACATTAATGCAGTTGCATTTTTCTGATTATTCTCTTGAGTTGTGGCATAATAGACTAGGACATGTTCATCGTAAGAGAATTAACAAAATGTCTAGTCTAGGACTTATCTCCAAATGTGGGGGTAAGGTGGAAAAGTGTGAGGTGTGTGCTCAGACGAAGATCACAAGGAAACCCTTTCATCGGGTTAATAGAAGCACAGATCTTCTGGAGTTGGTGCACTCCGATATCTGTGACTTCAAACATTTCTCCACGAAGGCCGGGATGAAGTATTTCATAACCTTCATCGACGACTTCTCAAAATATGCGTTCGTCTACTTGCTCAAGTCCAAAGACGAAGCTTTCGAGAAGTTCAGAGAGTTCAGGGCCGAGGCTGAACGGCAGACTGGACAACAACTCAAGAGGCTGAGAAGTGATCGAGGTGGGGAGTACAGGTCTCATGAATTCGTATCGCTCTGCAAAGAACATGGAATCATATGCGAGACTACTGTTCCATATTCTCCTCAATCCAACGGAGTAGCAGAGAGGAAGAACCGGACATTAACAGAAATGATGAATTCCATGCTGCTCACTGCAGGTCTTCCAAAATGCTACTGGGGAGAAGCTGCATTAACGGCCACTTTCATTCTGAATAGAGTGCCATATGCAACTTCGGACGTAACTCCTCATGAACTCTGGTTCAAAGTCAGACCCAACTTGAATGTCATTCGAGTGTGGGGGTGTCTGGCGTATGTGAAGCTTCCAAATCTGAAGATTCAGAAGCTGGGGACAAGGACTACGAAGGCTATCTTCTTGGGGTATGCCGAGAAGAGTGATGCTCGGAGATTTCTTGATATTGAATCAAATCATATTATCGAATCTCGCGATGCTGAATACTTTGAAGACAAGTTCGCAAAAGACAAAAACATTATTCTTTCGGACATTCCGGAAAATGATGTAGGTACTAATGAGACTGAAATCTCATACGAGCCAGTAGTCCAAGAAGAAGCTGTTGTTGATGAAACAACTCTTGCACCAGAACTCGCCGAGCCGTCAGCTAAGCGAGCGAGGAGACCGAAAGATTTCGGAGATGACTTTGTCACCTATCATGTGGAAGCAGATCCGCTTACCTATGATGAGGCGATGAAGACCAGAGATGCTATCTTCTGGAAGGAGGCAGTGAATGACGAGTTTGACTCTATCACCTCCAATAACACATGGGTGTTGGTAGATCTACCTGAAGGAGAAAAGCCTATTGGATGTAAATGGATCTTCAAGAAGAAGATGAAGGCAGATGGAACTATTGACAAGTTCAAGGCCAGGCTGGTCGCCAAGGGATTTTCTCAGAAACAGGGGATAGACTACTTCGACACGTACGCTCCAGTAGCTCGGATGACCACCATCAGGATGTTAATCGCTCTAGCAGCTATACATAAGTTGGTGATACATCAGATGGATGTAAAGACAGCGTTCCTGAATGGGGAGCTGACCGAAGAGATTTACATGCAACAGCCAGATGGATTTGTCGTCAAAGGTCTTGAAGACAAAGTCTGCAAGTTGGTGAAATCATTATATGGTTTGAAGCAAGCTCCCAAGATGTGGCATGAGAAGTTTGACAAAGTTATTAGGTCAAATGGCTACAGAGTCAGCGAGACGGACAAATGTGTTTACACAAAGTTCGCTGATGGAAGAGGAGTCATCGTTTGTCTGTACGTGGACGACATGCTAATCCTAGGTACGGATATAGGCTGTGTCACAGAGACAAAGAAGTTCCTCTCAACCAAGTTCAGTATGAAGGACTTGGGAGACAAAGAAGTTCCTCTCAACCAAGTTCAGTATGAAGGACTTGGGGGATGCAGATGTCATCTTGGGCATAAAGATCATCCGGACAGACACTGGAGTAGCGCTGTCACAATCTCACTATATTGAGAAGATGCTCACACGCTATGGGTATAAGGATCTTCCAGGGATCGATACGCCATACAGGTGTGATCAGAAGCTGAAGCCAAACTCGAGGGAAAGCGTCAGGCAGCTGGAGTATTCTAGCGTTATCGGAAGTTTGATGTACGCAACTACTGCCACAAGGCCTGACATAGCTTTCGCCGTGGGAATGCTGAGTCGGTTCATAAGCAACCCAGGGGTTGAGCACTGGAAAGCTGTGAAGCGAGTAATGAGATATCTCAAGAAGACTCAGACATATGCACTGCACTACAACGGGTATCCGACAGTAGTGGAAGGCTTCAGTGATGCTAGCTGGTGTTCAGAGGTGGAAAGCGAGAGATCCACAGGTGGATATGTTTTTTTCTTGGATGGAGCTGCTATATCGTGGAAGTCGAAGAAGCAGACTATACTCTCTCGTTCCTCCATGGAATCTGAATTCTATGCACTTGAAACTGCAGCAGATGAAGCAGAATGGCTTCGGGAGCTCATGTATGATCTTCCAGTGGTTGGGGCTCAGATACCGGCGATACCGATATACTGTGACAACCAGGCGACTGCGGCGGTGGCATCAAATGACCTCTTCAACGGGAAGAAGAGGACTGTGCGGTTGAAGCACAGGGCAGTACACGATCTTATCAAAAGAGGTGTAATTGCAGTGGTTGATGTTCGGAGTCAGAAGAACCTGGCAGATCCGTTCACAAAGGGCCTCAAGCGCCAGTTGGTCGATGACACAGCTTGTAAAATGGGCTTGAAGGCATTCTGATAGTGTGTCTTTGTAATCCTACCATAAAGTTTTATGCTATTAGTTCAAAGAGAAATCTACTAGGCATCTAACTTTTGGTTCAAAGGAGGATCACTGACTGGGAAACTATCAGGTAACAGTGGGTACTTGTTCTCTGGAACATGGAAGGGATACGGACCCATAACCACTGTTGTCTACTATGTATTTTTCTACGGAAAAATAGATCCTGTGGAAGGTTGGCTTAAACGCCTTAATGAGTTCTCAAGCAGAGTGAATGTCTGGTGTGCTTTACAGGAAGCACGGTAGAGCAACACTACAAGGAGTGAATCTCCATGCTACAGTGGGGTGACTCCACCATGAGGTTCCCAGATAGGGGTAATGCCTCGGCTTTGCAAGCCAAGTCACAGCGGCGTAGCACCGCAAATAGGCAGGTAGCCTAATGCTGTATGACGTAATTAAAGAGTTGTAGACAGCACTACAAAGGGGAGGATGGCCCTATGTTATAGTGGCACGACACCACGATGAGGTACCCAGGTAGGGGTAAAGCCTCGGCATTGCAAGCCATGTCGTTGCGGCGTAACACCGCAAGGAAGCCTTAGGCTTCATGCTGGGTAGTTTGGCACTACAAAGAGGCTTGTGACCTCATGCTACAGTAGTATGACACTACGATGAGGTTCCCAGGTAGGGGTAATGCCTCGGCTTCAGGCCATGTCAAAACGGTGTAGCACCGCAAGGAAGCGCAAGGCTTCATGCCATATCTCTTTAATAAAGAACTCACCTATAGTGTATGAAAAGAGATATCAGGCCGTCTCTTGAGGGTAAACTTGTAGACGCCCAAAATTATACACTGAAACCAGGCTGGCACAGGGCCTTTAATGTGCAGCCAGAAGCACACGTAACTACACTTTGTGAGTGGGAAGAATTGCAATTGTGGTGCAGAATTCAAGGCGTAGTCCATTCTTGTATCACATTGTTATTTAACCCATGCGGGAAGATTCAAGTCGTCAGCGACATCTATCCTAATGCAAAATGGACAGTTACTGTGGGGAACGCTCAACCCTGGACACATATATATGTTGTGATATGTGGGGGATTGTTGGTGCTTTATTTACATGGAGAGAGCTTGCTCTCAACATGCCTTGTAAAATTTTAGTCCCACATTGGAAAAGCACCATGAGTTATCTCAACATATATACTTGGGTGTGTTGTTGAGAGATGCACATGGGGTGGTGACCCTAAGGAGGGAACCATGTGGGTGATTTTACTAGGAGGTAAGAATAAGGCTCCAAAGATTAAGCATTAATGCTTTTGTCATTCTCTTGGATTTATTCCACTTGGAGCTAAGCCCCAAAGGGGCTTAGCGACTCGGACTCGGACTCGGACTCGGGCTCATGGGCTCATGAGGCGTAATGTGGCGTTTTGTTGGCGCACTTTGCACTTAGCACGTCAGCAGTCATGCGGTCTTTATGCGGCCATGCGGCCTCATGCGGCTCATATGCGGCCTCATGCGGCTCATGCGGCCATGCGGCTCATGCGGCCATGCGGTCCATGCGGTCCATGCGGTTCATGCGGCTCATGCGGTCCATGCGGCTCATGCGGCTCATGCGGTCCATGCGGCTCATACGGTTCATGCGGTCCATGCGGCTCATACGGCACATGCGGTCCATGCGGCCCAAGCGGTCCATGCGGCCAGGCTGCTGCGGTCCATGCGGCTCATGCGGCTCATGCGGTCCATGCGGCTCATACGGTTCATGCGGTCCATGCGGCTCATACGGCACATGCGGTCCATGCGGCCCAAGCGGTCCATGCGGCCAGGCTGCTGCTGCTGCTGCCGCATGGAGGGCTACGCTGACTGTGCAGATTTCAAATCGGTTATGGAAAGGGTGAATCAATACGATTAATTCAGATCCTATCTTTGTGGGATTTGAATTAATTTCGTTACTATATTTGTGGGATTTGAATTAATTCAGTTCCTATCTTTGTGGGATTAGAATTAATTCGTTGCTATCTTTTTGTGATTTGATTCAATCTTTCCATAACTGAAGAGGCGGCTAGGGTTTCCACCCTCTCTCTCTATAAATACTCTCTTCTGGCCTCCTTTGTGACTACTACGAAAAATACAAGTCAGAAAAGAGAGAAAGAGAGGGAGTTGCTGCCGCCATTGCAAGTCCATCCGAGGAGTCAGAACAGAGGTGACATCGAGCGTTCTACAAGTTCTTCAAACTTGCTGGTTCCTGGAAGCAGATCGTGTGGGGCGAATCTTGCTTTGAGCAACGGTGTTTTGACACCCCAGCATTGTTCTTCTTCTCATCTCTCTAGACTATTGTAACTTGTTCTGTCCCAATTGCAACACGTTTGCAAGGAAGAACAAGAGATCTTCTCTTTGCTATTTTTCTCCTTCATATTGTAATTTGGCTTTTTAGTTTTATTCGTAGATCTTGAGTTTGATCATCACAAAGTTTTGTGTGACATCTCAGATCTCGATTGCATTAGTTTTCATCTTCGATTAAGCCCCCGGATTTAACAGTTATGACCAGGTAAACACTTGTGAAAGTTGTTATTCTCACAACTCTTTTATAATTATGATCATGATTTCGTTTCTTAGATATGGCGACACGGATACATCATTTATTTTAGTATGTTCAAATGTATCTTGGAGTCTCCATACTTCCTAGCTAGTTAAATTACAGATAAAATTAGTTGCTAGTTGTTACAAATAGGGGAAAAAACATGTATAAGAATTTGGTATTAAAATGAGAAGGTTGAATTAATATGGAAGAAAAGATGCAGTCGAAGGGAGGAGCCAGAAATTTGAACTGGAGTGGGCTAGGTTAGGTTGGGGGTGGCTGACAGAGGCGGATCCAGAAATGCACATTGGGGTGGGCTAGAATATATAGGTTGGGATGGGCTATGTGTAGGCTAACTCCAAAAAAAAAAAAAAAATTCAAAAAATAAAAACCTATATGAAAAAAAGAGAATTATTTTTTTCGGAGCCCACCCCAGCTCCTACCAAGATCCGTCCCTGGTGGCTGGAGCATGGATAAACTCAAGTTTATGAAAAAAAAGACAAAAAAATATAAACAAAAAATTCTGGTGTGCTCCAGCCCACTGAGGCCTAAGGTAGCTCTGCCTTGCATCGTAGAATAGTCATTCTCTTTTCGTAATTTGTAGATAGTAATTTTTTTCCCTGTTTGATCAAATAAAGAGTTGATGATAATATGATTGATCATCTTGTTGTGATATTGATCAATACATTCGAAGTCTAGAGTTAATTTTTATTTGGTAAATTTACTGTTACTATTATACCATGTTGATAGACTAGCTATACCTTCATTTGGATATTAAAAAAAACATTGTTGTTGTTGTTATTATTATTATTATATCATCATCATCATCATCATCATCATCATCATCATAGGACTTTTTGAAACATAGGAGTATAGGACTTGTAAACATAGGACTTGTAGGATATGGTTAGATAGCCTATATTCCTCCATGGTTCCATGAATTTGGTGCATATTGACTTTCTTTCCGATCCATGGATCTTGATTTTATTCAAGATTTTGATTTTTTCACAAGTGAGCCATTTTGTGATTCCTAATCGTATATAGTTTGTGCTTTCACCATTGCGACGAGGACAAGAAAAAAGGGGTCACTGTTACCAGGCTCCCGCTTATGAGTGTACGTAGGCTCCCCGTTATGAGTATAGGTAAGATCAAGATGTACACAAAAGTTGTTTCTCATGCTAAAAATTATGAATTTGGTCTATTAAATTCGAACCATGAATTTTTATATGATTTTTAAAGTATCAGGTGTCTTTAAAACGAACGTATTTCGGTATTTTTGTGATTGTTACAGTTTTCGAACACGACTTCATTTTGTTTTTCAAAATCCTGAAACGACGAACTTCAATATAGTTTAATTTTGAAAATTATTGAATTCGTTTGTTATATTCAGCAACATTAAGTAGAAATTTGTAAGTGGATCGATTTTGTCGAGAACCTAAAATCTGACATAGAATTTGTAACATGCATAAATTTTAAACAATAACACATCGTCAACTCCAGCAATTTCGTAGCATTGAAAACACCAATTCATGTATAAAAATCTGAGGTATGTGATGGTTGCCCTTCTGGTCAACTATTTGCTTTGATTTGTGTGCAAAGATACAAAAAAAATGAAAACATGGACTTTAACCTAAAATTCATAAATAACCTAGAAAACTGAATTGAATAATATTAAAATAAATTCTAGAGTAATTAAATCAAAATTAAATTGTAATTTCCCTAGTAAAATAATTTAGATTGAGGAGTCGTTACCTTACGTAATTTTGTGGGAACATAACTTTTGTGTAACATGTTCGATGGGATCCTTGGAATGATGTTGTGGCCTTGATAGCTAGTAGATCGAGTTTGCATTCGTCTTTAGTTATGACCACTTACCATCTTCAGAATTGGACAAGTATCGTTATAAGACTATTGTTTATACCTTCGTCATATACACTGTATGTTTTTCCTGTTACCTTGATACTGTTAGTTACCTTAGTACCAAGTGAGTCTACAATTGTGCACAAGAGAAGATTTTACTATTTCAATTCATGATTCATATACCTATTGTTCATATTTTTATTTGTTATCGTTCTCGTACATGATAAAATAGTGAGAGATGGACGGGGGAATATAATAAGTAGAATTTGTGGTTAACGAATTGTGCATCCTTTAAATCATAAATATTGTGGATATCAGTCGTGCACCACATGCATTGATTCACATATAAACCTATGGTCGTCCATGTGCAAAAAATTGTTATTCTAAACTATATAGTACACGTAATCTTGGTTATTGTTATTATCTCATCTATCTCCTTATCTTACCATATTATACTTGTACATTGTTAGTATGTCATAATTTGTATTCTTTTGTCATATCTTAGGATTCATATAGTTCACAATTCCTATTTCTGTTCGTACATGCAAGTTTATTATGTTGTGTAACCATCATATCAACGCACTTTGCTTCAATCTCGACTGAATAACGTAGGCGACAATACCTGGATTTGGTGCTTCTTGATTGACAATGAGATTTGTGGTATTGTTTCTTTCTTTTGATATCTTAAAGTCTAGAGAATATATATATATATATATATATATATATATATATATATAGGGAAGGGATATTGTACCAAACTTATTGCATCAATTGTTGCATCAAACAATCTCAACCACACATTTATTTCTATCATGTGGTTATAAAGCATTCCATAAAGTTGTTGCCACGTCAGCATACTTTATAACCACATGATTGAAATAAATGTGTGGTTGAGATTGTTTGGTGCAATAATTGATGCAATAAGTTTGGTGCAATATCCCTCCCTATATATATATATATATATATATATATATATATATATATATATATATATATATATTTTTTTTTTTTTGAAGCAATGGTTACTTGTGGCGAACTCGCCTCCACTGGGGCTCGAACTCCCGACCACTTGGGCCGCATGCATCTCTCTTAACCACTAGGCTAGAGGTCATTTGCACATATATATATATATATATATATATATATATATATATATATATATATATATATATATATATATATATGGTATTTTTCTATTGTTATTCTAAAATACATAGTACACGTGATCTTGGTTAATTTTTGTTATTATCTCACATTTATCTATTTGTCTTACCATATTATATATATAATTTAACATTGTTAGAGTATGTCGTTTGTATTTTTTTCTCGTATCTTAAAATGCATATAGTTCACT
Source organism: Iris pallida (assembly GCA_029216955.1). Classification (NCBI taxonomy): domain Eukaryota; kingdom Viridiplantae; phylum Streptophyta; class Magnoliopsida; order Asparagales; family Iridaceae; genus Iris; species Iris pallida. Next base: position 6,309,605 of record JANAVB010041017.1, read on the forward strand.
CTTCGTATTTTTGTTCTTACATTCAAGTATATTATATTTGTGTAACTTTTGTATTATTAACGTACTTGTTCCAGTCTTGACTAGATAATGTATGCGACACTACCTTGGTATAGTGCTTTGTGATTGACATTGAGGTTTGTGGTATTGTTTTCTTCTTTTGATATCTTTGGGTGTGTTTGGTACGAGAAAAAAGCGGGAGAAATGAAATGGAGAAGAAAAAAGTGGAAAAAAGAATACATTCTCTTGTTTGATATGGAAGAAAAAGTTGATGGAAGAAAAGTAGAGGGATTAGTTTTTCTTCCTAACCTAAGAAAATCAATCCCTCGAAAAGTGGTAAGAAATTAAAATTGATGCTAATCTTAATTTACAATTATACCGTATAAAAATTATATTATTTTAAAGTAGTTCAATAAAGTCAAATGATAAACAAATATTATTATTTGAGGATATAATTGTTAAAATCTATATTTTTATTTTTCTTTCTTCCATTTTTTTCCATACCAAACAAAAGAGGGAAATAGTTTTCCCTTTCCATATAGATGAAAATTATATTTCTTTAGTTTTTTCTTCCTTCCATTTTTCCATCATCCCTACAAAACAGAGCCTAAAGTCTAGATAGTATATATATTTTTTGGTCTTTCTCTATTTTAGATTTTGTTATAGTAGTCTTGCTAATATGTCATATTGTCTTAGATAGTTTAGTTATTGTCCATGTTTTATAGTATTCTGGACATAATTCCTATTGAGGTCTCGACAACGTACTATCACTGATACAGAAACGTAGTTAAGCTTGGCTACGTACTTGTATTCCAAAAGTAGGAACGAATCGTCGCAAGACATCAATTGAGCAGATCCTACGTTGAACAAGAAAACAAACTGAAAATTATTCCAGAGGAAACAATTGAGCAGCTAAAGAGACATGCGTCCCTAGCTAGCTTATTCAAAAATCAAGCATTCAGCCGGCGGGGCACTGGCTCGTCGTCGGTCAGTGTTTGGTGGTGGTGGTGGTGGTCGACGAGCTGTGAGCAGTGTTGCTGCCGGCATCGCCCATTCCCACAGCGCTCCTGACGGTGTCGGCTGCGCTCTGAGCCATGGTCTTCATCTGCTCGCCGGTCTGCTGGAGGAGGCCCCCGGCGTGCTCCTTGGCATCCTGTGCAGTCTCGGATGCACTGTCCATCGCATGGTCCTTCTTCAACTGCACAACAAGACCAACATGAACGTATATCATGATATAATCAACAACAATAATATGTTAGAAGTTAGAGTTCGATCGAGTCGGGAAGAAAACGCACCTGAGCCTGGCCTGCAACCTGACCCGCCTGGAACCTGATGTCGGAGTGGTCAGCCATTTGTGCTTTGTACTTGTTGTTGTGTTGTTGCTGTTGCTCTTGTTGTGATTGAAATCTGGTGAGTGTGGTGGTGCAGTGCAGTGCTGATGGAGGAGGAGAGTGATGTTAGCTGTACTATTTATAGGGGGGCTGCAACCATGCATGCATAGTTTGTTTGTTGGTGGATGGGAGTAATTGGTGACACTTTAGTAGGGGATGCTCGTGCATGGCCCAGCCATGACCGAGTCCCATGGACAGCACAAACTGCTTTCATGTGTGCGTGTGGAGTTCACACATGCTTTCATTTCTCCTGTGATATGTTAATTCGTGTGAGGCAGATATATGAACCAAGTCTGGTTAATTCGAACTTTGGCGAAAGATCACTGCGAGAGGCACGGGAAGTATTATTCATTTTATTTATAAAAATAGCGAGAGGTGGGAACATTGGGTCTAGATGGAGGACGATTTGGGGACTAGGAAGTGGAAAGGACTACAAAATTTAGAGATATTTTGTATAATCCTCCCACTTTTTATTAATTTGTTACATTTGGCAATATTTCCATAATTCTCACTATTTTTCCTCCATTTTTAATAGTTATGCTAATTTGTATTAGTGATCAAGCAAGGGCAGTTGAAGTGGCCTCACCTTACGTGCAAAGATACAAATATACTCTCTTAACTCAAATCCATTTTGGTTAGTTCATTGGGTTGTATGTAGGGCTGTAAAATGATTCAAACAGTTCATGTTCGGCTCGGACGATGCTCTAGTCGAAGCTCGTTCGTGGGCATGTCTACACCGAGCTCAATCGATTTTTTTTTGGTTCGAAGTGGTGTTCTAACCGAATTCGACTATAGGTTGTTCGACTCGACCTTGGTCACGAACGGGCTCGAACTCGGCTCGGTTTCTCGTATTACTAATTTTCCTAGTATATGATATATATTTTTTATGGATGTGTACAAATTTTGTCATAGAAATTTTTGTATTTTATTTGTTATTTATATGATGGTAAATTTATGATGTAAAGAGCATAAAAAATTCAACAAAAAAGTCTTTAAGACTTGAGAGTAACAGTACAACAAGTTTAATGTGACTTTGGTTCGGTCTTGGCTCGGACTCGGTTCGTGTTCATCCGAACTCAAGAACTAAATCGAGTTGAGCTTGATCGTTTCGAGCTTATAATCAAACAGAGTTCAAATACCATTTTTTAGCTCGATCTTAAGCTCGGTTCGAATAAAGCTTGTTTGATAGTTTAGTCGAACCGAGTTCGAACACAGTTTGCTCGAACTTATTCGCTCGATTTTTAGCTCTAGTTGTATGTAACCCTCCGCTTAACTCAACTTTCCAACACCATGCAATCATGGTCTTGGTACTCGCCCCCCTGTCAGCTGGTGTGAGATGTCCCACCCCAGAGACCACAACATGCATATATACTAGTTAATTAAAGGACAATTAAAATATGTACATATATACTAGTTTATAATATTGAAAGTCGTTCGTATATATATGAGGAGGGATCCAGTACATCCTCTCACTTTTGCATCTCTCATGCATCTCCTCTTTCATATCCATCTTAACCGTTTATTTTTCAACGGTTAAGATTAGATGACTTAAACAAAGATCCAATTGGTGTTAACATGGAAATGCATGGAAATACAAAAGTGAGGGGATACGGATCCTTCCTATATATATATATATATATATATGAGGTTTTTTTTTGATATGTTGTTACCAGTAGTTTTTGAAAACATAAACAAAATAAGAGAAAATAAGTTATTTTTACAATTGATCTATGGAGAACACACACACACACACACACACACACACACACACATATATATATATATATATATATATATATATATATATATGAGGTTTTTTTTGGATATGTTGCTACTAGTAGTTTTTGAAAACATAAACAAAATAAGAGAAAATAAGTTATTTTACAATTGATCTATGGAACACACACATATATATATATATATCACACATATATATATATAAAATGAGTGGGCATTTACCAGATGTGTTAGCAAACACAATGACAAACCTAACACTTAGAACATAACATTGTTAGAATCACTAACACTGAAGACAACAACAATATTTGACAAACCTAACACTTAGAACATAACATTGTTAGAATCACTAACACTGAAGACAACAACAATATTTGACAAACCTAACACTTAGAACATAACATTGTTAGAATCACTAACACTGAAGACAACAACAATATTTGTAAGGAGCATTGTAAAGTATTGAAGTACCACTTTTCGTTACAGGGAGTACAATGCCTTACTGATATTTCAGCTTCCCAACTAGATTCACTCATCCCCATCTGACCAATATTAATTTTGATGAAATTGATAAATATTTTGGATGTCTCCATTATCTCAAACATATTATTTATTAATTTTCATAAATATCATGTATGTTAGTAAATAGTTATATCTCAGGCTAAATCATGTAATGGAAGTACTATGTTTATTCAATTTCCATTTATGATTTATGAAGTGAAAAAAGTTTCAAATGTATTGCTTTCAAACGTCTCACCAAAGCATATGAAAATAAAATTCATTAGTAGATAAGAAAGGAAATTCATGCAATAGAAAGGAAAAGGTCATTAAAAAATGTGTGATCCAAATAGTAGTGGTAACTAATACGAAAAGTTTTGTTAGTATTTGTTACATTATTAATCCTCCTACATAGTAGTAGTATTTGTCCATCCCGGTAGAGCGGGAGTTTTACCACTAGGAATATTCGGAACAAGTCTGTACATAAATTCGAATCAACTCTTAAGACAGTACTTCGTACACGAAGACCGGTAGCCTTAATTTTATTTATTTTATTTACCGATGTTAAAGACAGGAAAGAAAAAATATTTCTAGCAATCTAAGAGTTGATTCTTACTTACTGTTAAAATATTCGGGTTTTTTCATGTTCTATTTTATATGTTGTTAGAAGGGTAATACATTCGGTAAACACACAAAATAAATTGTTGCTTTTATCTTCTGTATACATTTGTTCGACTATTGGATTAAATTTGCATGAATTCTATCCCATTTCCAGATTTCATGAATTTTTGGAGTCTCTATCTCATACAGATTATCTTGCTCGCATGTTGATGATTACAAAGTGACCGATGGTAGTAAAATTTGTCAAAAATTTGGAAATAAATTGCATACTGGACATATTAGAGTAGTGACGTTCCAGCATCATTGTCAATTCTTTCTCTTTATACAAACTATGTTTCAAAAAAAAAAGGTTTTAGGAATACCTTAAGTTACGTAGCTGCATATGCTGTGTGCTAATCAGAAAAAAAAAAAAAAAATCATGATCATAATTAGAAGGAGAAAAAGTTGTGATAATAACAACTTTCACAAGTGTTTACCTGGTCATATCCACAACTTAGTTCCATCCCTCGTCAAACGCCCATAATGCTCGCCACTAGAATTACTATGCAAACCGCTGCTTCACCATCTATAAATAGCCTACATCTTCTTCTTCTTCTTCACCAACCAATCACTACTGATCAAACAAAGAGAGAGTGAAGAAAGTTCAAGAAAGCAAAAGCAAGAGAATTAGAAATGGCCGATCACTCCGACATGAGGTTCCAGGCCGGCCAGGTCGCAGGCCAGGCTCAAGTAAGCACTCCAATCAAATATTAATTCGTACGTATCAATATTTTTTCCAATTTTCCTTTGTTGATCATCTCCTTGATGTGCATGGTGAAGACGAAGAAGGACGAGGTGGCGGACAAGGCGTCGCAGAGCGCGCAGGACGCGAAGGAACAGGCCGGCCAGGTCGCAGGACAGGCTCAAGTAATTAGCACTCCAATGAAATATTAATTTCGTACGTATCAATATTTTTCCAATTTTCCATTGTTGATCATCTCCTTGCATATGCATGGTGAAGATGAAGAAGGACGAGGTGGCGGACAAGGCGTCGCAGAGTGCACAGGACGCCAAGGAACAGGCCGGAGGGTTCATGCAGCAGACAGGGGAGCAGATGAAGAGCATGGCTCAGAATGCGGCCGACACGGTCAAGAGTGCCGTCGGAATGGGAGACGCCAGCACCACCACCACCACAACCACCAAGCATTGATGAATATGATCTTAATCTTGATCTACACCAAGCTAGCCAGCTAGCTAGTTCATTATTTTTTCTTGATCTTCTACTTCTTTTATTTCAGTATATTTTTGATTTATTTGAGTTTGAATAACCTGCTTATTTTGGAGCTAGCTATTGTAGACAGTCAGTCCATGCATTTGAGACAAATGTTGGTATAACTCAACGAAAATTAATACAAAAGATCGTTCATGACCCCTCTAAAACTTAGTTTCTTCTATATATATGTACTTATAAGATTTCTATACGTACCTAGTTCTTCATATTGTGACTTCCATTGTCAAAAGAAAAGAAAAAAAAAAACATTGCGAAAATGCACATCAACGTAAAGACCACCAGATATTATTGTCTTTTGATCAATATAAGTGAAAGCGCACAACTACATTTGAGAAAGTACAAACGGGTCTGTCACGACCCGATCCCAATATAATGGGTCCAGTCAGATCATGTCCAGCCTGCACCGTTGTGAGACGGCGACAGTAAGCTGTATCAAACAGTGAACACAAGCAGACAAAATCTAAACCGGAAAAAGAATAACTTTTTATTAAATTGGAACAGTTTAAAAGCATTATATATTTTTGCTTGATAATAATAAAGAGATAGTAAGCAATATTCTTAGAAGCTAGAATGATGCAATTCTACAATAGTGCTTTTGAGTATATAACAGAATCTGTGACCGGCTGGATAGAGACAATATGTATACTAGCATTCTGGCCAAAACGATAGTATATGGTACAGCTCAACCCCTGTGCGGTAGGGGTTAGCGCGAGATAGAGAATTAGTAAACAATGGCTTTGGTCACATATGTTATTCTACTCCCCCAATCACTACTACAAAAATGGTTAACAATGACACTTTATATATGACACTCGTAAGAAAATGTCATTAATGATACTTTTAATGTCAGCTCAGTAGATGATCGTCATTAATAACTTAATTAATGACAGTAAAAAAATGATGTCATAAAATGTGTACTAAGATGACGATTAAGAAAATAAGGGTGGTAAAAAAATTTATGGATGTCATCTTTTGTGTATGAAAGAAAAGACATGGGACTAACAATGACATAGTAATATTAAGAGTCATATTTAGTTTAAACAATGATAGAGACATATTGTGTGTTATAAAATATTGATTAAAGATTGATACTATTGGATTGAATCCAAATTGGACAAAAAAAAGTATATGCTAGGAAAAGAGTTAGGATTAGTTCTTTAAAATTTAAAATATGAACATAATTAATTATTATAATTTGGGTTAGGATATTTTGATCTTTCTAAACTTATGTTTATCTGACAAAAAAAATCTAAAAGTTTAAGAGAAAATAAAATATTAAGGTTATCATTTTATTAATAAAAATATTAATATATATACTAAAGAGCCAAAATTAAATTATTTAAATATTTAAATATTACTATATATGTTTTCTTTTCATGGAAAATCCATCTTTATTATTGCTGACATTGTTGCCATTTTTATTCATGTTTCAATTTCTTTCTTTCCAAAGAAAATCCATCTTTATTAATGCTTTCCTGATTTTGTGATATGTATGTTTCCTTTTCTGATATATTCTTTATTGCTTTTTAAAGTCCTGGTATAATTCATTTTCTTTTTTAAGTCATGCGACTCATGCTATAGTAAGTCGTGAAATAATTCCTTTTGTTTTTCAGATCTTTTCTTTGCTTCTTTAAGTATAATTATAAATAGATAATTGATGTTGATGATTCTTAAATCTCTCTTTTTAACTCTGCTCTAATTACCTCTTCATTGTATTCATCAACATTCATGGGAAGCAAGAACATAGATGGATAGCCGGAGGCACTCAATTCGATGATGATGATCCATATGCAACCGTGCATAGCTAGAGTGCCTTCGTTTTCTACAAATGTACGTGTTTCTATCACTATTATATTGAAAGGAAGTGCCCGCTTGCGGATTCCTGTGGGTGATGAGCTAATTTTTATTTCCCAAGGCATTTGATCTTGTAAAACCCCTAAATTTATACTACGATTTTTTTATAAATTGGTATCGATTTTGTTTTTGTAATTGTACGTCGCGTACGAGTTCGCATTTTCGTAATTGTATGTCGCGTACAAAATTACAAGCTGATATATTTTTACAAATATTTTATTAAAAGATTTTTAAATAAGTATTAATATTTGAAATATTGCGTCGCGTAGAATTTTGGCAAATGTTATTTATTTAATGCAAAAAAAAATGAAATTTTACAAATGTAAGTGATAAGTTAGAAAATTATTGTTTTATGTAAATATATTTTGTGTGCGAGTGACATGAAACGTCCACTTGATTTTACGAAAAATAATTCTAATTAGTTTAATTATTTATCCAAATATATTTCCAATATTTAAGTAATTATCATGATTTTTGAAATTTAATATTATTATATTTTAATATTTGCAAAAAAGATATCCAAAATTTAGTTTGATTGAATACTTGATTGAATATGATAATTTTGATTGGAAAAGATAATATTGGATTTATCGGTTTTATCTTAAAATAGCTTTTGGATTTTATCTATATTAATTTGGATTGAATCGAATAAAGGGGTGATTATCCACATGGGATTTTAAATCATTCCAATTCCTTATCCAATTAGGATCCTACCTCCTATATAAGGAGAGACCCCTTATTCTTTTCTTCATCAATCCCACAACCCAAGTGTCAGGTGCATCGTGTCGGTGCCTTATTCTCATCCACTATGTTTTTACATTACAAATACAAATATGTTCTCCGCTGTGTCTGACCCCCGGACACGACGACATCCCTCCAAGCCACGTATGGCCACCACTTCTCCCCGACCCTGACTCCGCCATGACCACCGCTCCTACCGCCATTACAACCACCACCAGCCTACCACCAACATCCCCGCCACGACCGCCGTCCCGGCCACAGACCCCTGCCCGGCTACCCCGGCAGCATCCCCGTCATCACCACCGTCGTCACTTCTCTGCGTGCCACCCCTCTCTCAATCTGCCGATCCCGAACTCCCCGCCAACACAACCACCAACCGAAACTCCCTCCGACCTCGCCTTCCTGACACCACCAAACTTACTCACGCCCTAGCATCATCGCAGTCCACCATCATCATGCCACCCCCAAATTCGAACATCCAAACCCACAAGAGAAAGCAAGAAAACCTCACCTCGACGAAATCCTTCGCCGTATCCTCACCGTAGCCGCCCGTGGCCGCAACTGTGCCACCGACCAGAGCCGGCGTCGCCCCAACCAGCACGGTCGCTGTCGCCGTGCCACGTCGGAGCTCCCATCAGCACCGACCTCTGGCGCATCCCCCGCTGCAGCGTCTGGCCGCTCTAGCGCCCGGAGCAGCGCCACCATCACATGCGACTGCTGCCGCCGGCACGATCCTCCATAAGAAGCGCTGTGCGCAGCCCCGGACTCCGCCGTCGCGATCCTCCGCAGGGAGCGCTGTGCGCAGTGCCGGACTCCGCCGTCGTCGCTAGCACAGTAAATCCCCTCACGCCTTCTGCTTCTGACTTTGTCCCCCTCACCTCCGCCGCGGTCCCCGCGAGCACGCCCGTCGCACGGCAAGCAACACCCTTTGATCTCCTCCTTGCCGTAGCCATGCACCGCCTTGACGAGCGCCGCATGCCGAACCCATCCTCGCGGGCGAACCCCCCAGAACCGCCATGCCTTGGGTCGGCCGCCTCCGCTGTGTTTCCACGGGCATCATCGTACCTCCACCGCTCCTCGGATGGGCACCACCCCGGAGCCGACGGTCACATCGACTGGTACTTTCGACCCCTCTCCCTCCTTCAATTCCTTTCTACAACTCTCTCTCTCTCTCTCTCTCTCTCTCTCTCACTCTCTTTTAACCTACTGTTCATAAGCATATATTTTCAATTGCTTACAGAGAACAGTTGTTCTCATATGAGAACAATAGTCAATGTTTGTATATTATATTAGATACATATGTTTAATGGTTATTTTTACTATGAATAGAAATACTTTTATTATTATTAATTATTAATATTATTGTTATTACTACTGTTATTATTATTATTTTGTTGTCTTGCTAATATTATTCCTTGCATTATTATTATTATTTTAGAAAATTTTACAAATATTTTCTAGCTAATTTCAAAGTAAATTTTTGACTCTAAAATATTTTTCTCGAATTATATGTATATAAATATATTTGACAAGTTATAGTTTTGGCCTAAATAACTCCTTATTATTTTTTACTTAAATATATTCATATATGAAATATAGTTTCTACTAAAATTATACCTTTCCAAACTCTGGATCTTTAGCCTAAAAAGATTTTTCATTTTTCCTTCACATATTTTACTAATAAAATACAGTTTTCAAAATATTAAAAATAATTTCTAAACATAGTACACATACTCCTCTCTACAAATTCTCATCTGGTGCCAAGCCTTGATCATGACTGATCACATCTTCTATTTTCTTGCAAAATTTGGACTCTTACACATCGATCTTGGCTATTCGACGAAACGAAACATGTCAGAACATTGCACCAAACCAGACGACACACCAGGAAAGATACCTTGTCATAATTTACTGTTTATAATTAGTCTGCATTTTATTTATTATATATCACTGTGTATTTATTTCCAGTTCTTTTAGCTGTACCATTATTACAGTTCCTAATCTACTGTCTGCTCAGTTATATTAGTTGTACCTTGTTATTATCCTTTGATTGCATATGGCTCTAGAGTTACGGGACTACCACCTGTAGTATGTTACATAAACCTTGACACAGTTGTACCACGAGTATGTGTGAGATGAGTAGCATGTTGAGGTCCTTACGTGTTGGCTGATCACCCGTGCGCATGCGTTAGGGCTAACTGTTAATAGAGGCATGTTAGGAGACTTAGCAGTTAGTAAAGGTACATGATCGCGGATGCGACCTAATAGGTACATTGGATGGGGAGAACAATACCTGACGTATGGGCTTCTTTGCACTTTCCTGCTTACCTGTGCGCTCCTCCGGAGACACAGGCTCCAGGTGCCCTCTGACGTTTTTCAGAGCGTTATGGACGTACCCCTTGCACATGATGTCCTCTGACGATCTTCGGACGTTACGGACGTAAACCCTTGGTGCCCTATATGGGGACTATGTTGATCCCATTTACAGCCAGGACTCATGCGTCGAAAGGATTGTTTCTCAACTGCTAGTTCACTTTAATATGGTTAGGTTACCTTATTGAGGTTCTGTCACTTACTTTTATTTGTGGCATATTTTATATTCAGTATTTATATGTCATATTTTTTATTGTATCTTGTTACGTCCCTCTGAGGACCTGGTGAATTCTTCAGGTGTGTCTTTTGTGGTTTCGCAGGTGCTCTAGTCAAGGCCATTTCTTCGGGAATAATTACACTTGGATTGTCTTCTCATCGCTCGACAAAATTTTGTTATCATGTATTTTTCTCCTTTTAGTTGGTAGTGGATTTATCTCCGTCCAACGATTGTATACATGACAATTCATGAGTTGATTTATAAATTCTTTCTTCTAATTTATGCATGAGATTAGTATCATGGTTTACTGCATTTACAGCTTATGTATACATACGATGGTACCATATATTGTAGTATACTTCGTATGTATGCAGCTGGCATGACAACGTACTTATAGTCCTAAGCATTTTGGGACTGGGGCGTTACATGTTTTTGTGGTGGCCCATGCAGGTCAAGTTTATCACTTCGATTACGTTATTGTACCGATGTGAGCCTGCACATAGGATTAGAGTTTAGGATCTCATCTACATAATTGTTGTGAAACCTAATTTTCGTAAGTAAATTAATATTAATATTATAATATTATTGCTATTATTATTAGTATTATTTGTGAGTTTAAAATAAATTTTGAAAATTAAATATGGCTTTTTGATTTCTAGCCAGACCCAAGCCCGGACCCGATTCCCGAACCCAGACCCAGTCCAAATCCTATTTTTGAAATCTGATTTGTTGTTAAATATATATATATATATATATATATATATATATATATATATATATATATATATATATATATATATATATAAAATTTTTAAATTCCTTTGGATCTGGTCCAAGTGGACCAGATCTCTCCCCTCACCCACGTATTCCCACGTTCCCCCACCTCTCCTCACTTCAAGCTCCTTCTTTCACTCTCAACATTTTCCCCCAACACCTACAGCCTTTCTTTTCTCCTTATAATTCCCGTTCACCAAACCCACCACCACAAAAGCTCATCTCTCTCCCTATCCAAAGAACAAACTTCCTCAAACACCCAGCACTCTCTCCCGAGCACCCACTCTCCCTCACAACTTCCCTCGACCCCCTCTCTCGGCCCCCGGACCCCGGACCTCCGGCCTCCTTCCCTCGTCCGCCCGCGCCCCGTCGAGTTCCCCGCCGGTCGAGCACCCCGACGCCCCGCCGAGCTCCCGACGGCCCGACCCCAGGCGCCCCCTGAGGCCCGCGACCCCGTCCCCGTGCAGACCCGACGCCGGCGCCCGACTCCTCCCGCCGGCCTCCTCCAGCCCTCGTCGCACCCCGACGACCTTCCCGGCCCGACCCTCGAGCGCCAGCGCCCCCTATGCGCACGTTTCCCGGCGGACCACCTCCGCCCGTGGCCGCCCCTCCCGGCCAGCGTGACCCCGCGGCTTCCCGTGCCCTTTTTCGGCCCAGCGCTGCCCTCCCCGGGCGTGCCCTAGTCGGACTTCAAGTCTGTCCCGCTTTTCGGCGACCCGCAGTTCCGCGGATCTGAGTCCAGCGCTGTCCCGAGTTTCCCAACTTCTGTCCGGCAGAGTTTCGGGTTTTCCCGTTGCAATTCGGATCCCTTTATTTCTATAAACTTGCATCTGAGAGCTCTAGCCGAGCAACCCAAGGTATAACCCCTGTCCCGTCCCATTTTTATTTTTGTCTGTGATGAGATTGGTCCCCTATCCCCTCCCGGGAATTCGGTTTTTAGCGACGTCGTAGTTTCGGAACATTCGGAAATGGTTTTCTGGATAATTTGGTTTTTCGGACATATTTTCGATATTGTGCTGTGACGTTTCTAGATCTGGTTGGGTTCGGACTCCCGAATTCGTTTCGGGTCGTTCCGAATTAATTTTGGAAAATGGTTGTGGTTATTTTGATATATATATTGGGATTCCCTGGTTTGGGATTTTGCAGGAAAATATTGGCATACTTTCCCAGTTATTGGGTTGACCAAAAATAGAGGAAATGCTGCCGGATTTTCCTGTAAAATTTAATTATATTTTAAAAATGATTTTAAAATGGATTTCGGAAAATATTAATATTTTGGTATTTGGGCGACGACCGTATTGGTCAATGGGCCCCGGCTAAGTGCAAACGAAACCGGTCTCGCCCGGACGTTGAGGCATTAGCCTAAATGACGATTGGACCATATCTGAGACTCATTAAATATTTACTTTATTTTTTTATCATTTAATTTATTCATAATTAATTATAGGAAGTTTTAGAACTAACGACCGTTTTGTCTTATTTCAATTTATGTAAATAAATTATAATGGGCATATGCCCAGCTGGTTGTTGGCTCTGTGACTTGTAATTTGGTAGCGTAGGATTTTCTGTTATTTACGGGTTTTGCGAGTTTTTGTAGCGTACGCGTAAATCGAAATATATAATTATTTTTATATAAAAATTAATAAAGTTTTATCACATAAAATTTACAAGTTTTAATATTAGACAACGATCATGTATTTCTCATTAAAATAAGAAATATAGTTTTTATTTATAATTACGAAAATACAAAGTTTTAATCAAATTAATTTGGTATCGACGAGTTTTCCAAAATACCAGTTTAAAACGATCTTTCCCTCGTTATTAATTCAACGCACCAATAATCGCATTTTTTTGTTCGTGCTTTGTTAATAAAGAATTAAAATTGATTAGGACACAATTAGAGATTTCAACTAGCGTAGTTATATTGGTAACCCTGGATTCTGAGTCAATTTCTCGAATGTAGGAATTCGAGGACGATCCTAAATTCCCATCTCGAAGTCTCCAACTTTCCAGTCCAGTTCATTTGAGGCAAGTACATTTTGTGTTAGTTTACAATTATTTAGTAATCGTTTTAATGCAAGTTTAAACCACGATGCGACACGGAACTCTCTCTGAGAGCACTGACTGTAACTACTGTAACTATTTGGGGACTGGGGAGTAGTGTAATGATTATGACCACATCCAAAACAATAACTTAGGCCAGTATTAGCTTACCCCTCTTACACACGGGAATAAGCCGAATCGTATCAATAGGATACAACTGTACAACCCAAGCCGGTCATATTCATTGCCTATTCAAATCATACTGTTTTACTGCTAGAAAACTGTTTACTTCAAATTGTTTAAAAGTGCATAATTCTATTATTATTTTAATTGTCAAATTAGCATGAATTGTACTTTGCTCCCTCCTGACTGGAGATAACATTTTTAGGGAACATCGAGGATGCTGAGCTGTTATACTATACAACAGCTAATATGACCCGGTTCTGTACCCTATTGGAGGACGCAGGACTTGAGGCCGACAAGTCAAACGCTTAACTAGATTTTCTGTTTCTAGATTTGTTGTTTTAGAATTTTGTAATTTGATTTCAGCTTTTAATTCAGTTCTTTCACATTCCAGTTGTACTTATTTCAAATGTTTAATAAAGTTTCATTTCCCGAATTATGAGTCGTGACAAATATAGATGTTGTTGTGGACTACCTGCTAATGGAACAGCTTACTGCCGCCGTCTCAACAACGGTGCAGGCTGGGCATGATCCGGTTCGACCTAATTATTTGGGATCGGTTCGTGACATGTTTTTAGTGGTGGCCCATGCAGGTCATCAGAACAACAACTTAGGAAAACATACCTAGAAATAATTAGAATACTAGAACATTGATTTGTTACAACATAGGTCCAAATTATATATAAATAAATATTTTTGTTTGATTATAGACTGGTAGGCTACCTTGCTTATGTGTGCATCCTAAACCTTCCAGAGAATGGCCATTGACAAGACCAATCCTGCTGGCGATGAGGTGTCATCTCCGGATCATACCCCATCTCCTCAACCAAGTCCAGGGTTTATTCCCTCGCAGCTGATTGACCGTCCCCATAATGCATCCAGTGAAGTTTTTACTACATCGGCGGATCCTACCTCTTCTCAAACTGAGCTGCATTTTCTTGGTGAAGTACCCATTCCTGATGCTCCACCAGTACCAGCGAACACCTCCCAAATGGTTGCCCTACTTCAAGAAATCCTGGAGTCCTAGAAGGCTCAAGCTGAAGCCCAGCAGGAACAGATGGATATCACGAGAGAAGTCATAAAGAACGTCAATGATGTAGCCTTAGCTATCTCCAATCAAGTTGGTGCGGAACCTCACCCTAGGAGGGGTACCCCTGAATCTAGAAAATATTTGGGTCCCATCAAGTACTCTACTTTCCAGCAGTCTTATCGTAAGAGGCTATTGGCTTGTGACTACTGCAAGAGGCCTGGTCATCAGGCCGTTAGTTGCCGCAAGAGATTGGGACAATGTTTGGCATGTGGATCCGCTGAACATCGGGTAAAGAACTGTCTCTTATCTCCCCATTATACCTGAGCACATATCCCAGCAACACCTGCTACGCCGTAACCTAGGGACTCTCTTCCTATCGAGCAGACCTTGCCTCCTACATCCATTGTAGGAGGGCATGATGCAGACTCGAGGATCATAGAAGAAGATGAAGCAGTTGGAGACTGCTCATAAAAGAGCCAAAACCATGAAGATTAGTACCTAGGACTACTGAATAGCATTATCTATTGTTATAAGAAGTTGTAACAGGATGTCCTTAGATCAATCATAATAGTTTTGTTGTAATTCTCCATATGAATAAATTTCTTAGTTACACCTCTATGGCAGATGTTTTCCCTGATAGTCTTCCCGGATTACCCCAGATCTAGACATAGAGTTCACTATTAACCTAGTCCCCAGCTTTCCCCTATTTTTTAAAGGATGCTACAGAGTCAACCTGAAGGAGGCCAAGGAGATGAAGGACCAGATCAATGAACTGAAGGTTCTGGGATTCATTCGAGACGGAGCTTCATCCTGGGGAGCACATGTCATGTGTGTGCCCAAGAAGGACGGAACAGTGCAGATGTACATCGACTACCGGGCGCTGAACAATGTCACCATCAAGAACAAGTACCCTTTGTCCTGGATCGATGAACTATTTGATCAATTGAGCAGAGCCATGGTGTTTTCGAAGATTAATCTTAGATCTGGCTACCATCGGATCAGAGTCAGGAAAGAATATATTCCCAAGACGGCATTCAACACCAAATATGGGCAATTTGAATTCTTGGTTATGTCGTTTGGACTGACGAATGCTCCCGCAGTATTCATGAACCTCATGAACAAGGTTTTTCATGAATATCTGGATCAGTTTGTTGTTGTCTTCATCGATGACATACTGATCTACTCGAAGACTGAGGAAGAGCATGAAGAGCACCTGAGGAAAGTGCTGAGCACCTTGAGGAATGAGAAGCTCTATGGTAAGCTTTTCAAATGTGAATTCTTTCTAGACAAGGTGGATTTTCTTGGCCATGTGGTCACAGAAGAAGGAATTTCGATGGATCCGAAGTAGATAGCCGCTGTTGAGAAGTGGTCTATCCCGAGCTCAATTGCTGAAATCAGGAGCTTCTTGGGCTTGGCTGGCTACTACCGAAAGTTCGTGAAGGATTTTGCCAGAATTGCTGAGCCGATGACGAAGCTCACTCAGAAGAATGAAGAGTTCATCTAGACGGAAGATTGCCAGGCATCATTTGAGGAGCTGAAGAAGAGACTTACCACTGCACCAATCCTTGCGCTGCCCGCAGGAACTGGTGGTTTCTCAATCTACAGTGATGCCTCAGGAAAAGGACTGGGTTGCGTTCTTCAACAACATGGAAAAGTGATTGGTTATGCATCTAGGCAATTCCGGACTCATGGGAAGAACTATCCCACACATGATCTGGAGCTTACGGCAGTCATCTTTGCTTTGAAGCTATGGAAGCATTATCTATATGGAGAGAGAGTGGAAATATATACAGACCACAAAAGTCTGAAGTATGTTTTCACTCAGAAGGAGCTGAACATGAGGCAAAGAACATGGCTGGAGCTGATGAAGGATTTTGGCATCAATCTACAGTACCTCCCGGGTAAGGCTAATGTGGTCGCAGATTCACTTAGTCGATACCCTATGGCGATGTTTTTGACCAAGAAGCGGCACCTGCTAGAGGACATTGAGAAGCTTGGACTGGAGACTACACTGCCTAGAAAAAAGGAGCTGGATGCTGATTCATTGTTGATGAAGTTGCAAGTAAGCTCGAGTCTGATGGACAAAATCAAGGAGACGTAGTTTCAAGACGAGACACTTTGTAAACTTAGAGAGCAAGTGCTGGCAGAAATACTTGAAGGATTCTCAATCGCCAATGACGGAGCGCTGAAGAATGGTACGAGGCTTTGTGTACCAACTAGCGAACTGAGGAACGAACTGATGCAAGAAAAGCACCAGTCGCAGTATTCTATACATCCCGGAGCCAACAAAATGTATCGGGATATGCGTACCATTGCTTGGTGGTTTGGAATGAAGAAAGATGTGGCCAGGTATGTTGCTAGATATTTAATTTGTCAACAAGTGAAGGCTAGCAGACAGAGACCAGCAGGAATATTGCAGCCGCTTGACATCCCGGAATGAAAATGGGAGCACATAACTATAGATTTTGTATCGGGACTGCCTCGATCCCAAGGAGGGAAGGATGCCATTTGGGTTATCGTGGACCGACTGACGAAGTCAGCTCACCTTATCCCCTTCAAGGTTGGTCTATCCACCGAGAAGTTGGCAGCACTGTACATGCGGCACATCTACCGGATTCATGGAGTTCCGATAAGTATTGTGTCTGACAGAGATACTAGATTTACCTCTCACTTTTAGAAGAATTTGCATGACAGTTTGGGAACACAATTGAAGTTCAGCACTGCCCATCACTCCCAGACAGATGGACAATCAGAGAGGACAATCCAGACGCCTGAAGACATACCGAGATTTTACGTCTTGGAGTTTGGAGGGTCATGGGAAGATCATTTGCACTTGGTAGAGTTCTCTTACAACAACAATTACCAAGCCAGCATTGGTATGACCCTATTTGAAGCTCTCTATGGACGTCGTTGTCGTACACCACTTGCATGGGACGACGTAGGAGAAAGAGTACTGCTGGGTCCAGAGATGGTGACTGACGCAGTAGAGAAGGTGAATGCAAGCTCAGGATTGCCCAAGACAGACAGAAGTATTGGGTTGATAGTAGTAGTCGACCAGTAAAGTTTGAAGAAGAAGATAGCATTTCTGTGAAGTTTTTTCCTACCAGAGGAACAATCAGTTTTGACGGAGCTGGAAATTGAGGCCAGGTACATCAGACCATCTGAAGTTTAAGACGAGTTGGAAAAGTAGCGTACCGGTTAGCTCTACCAGCTAATCTTGAGAGAGTGCACAACGTCTTCTACGTGTCACAGCTCAGACGCTAAAATCTGGATCTGAGTCACATTTTGGATAATTCAGAACTGAAGATTGGACTCAACCTTTCAGTGCCAGAGAAACCAGTTGCAAGCGTAGTCAGAGGTGAGAAGAAGATCAGAATTTGAGCCATCACATAAACTCCTATTTCTTATTTTTTCGTTCTAAACTTGACTGATGCTGCTAAGTTAGCCTAGTTTTGCAAGCTATCTCTTTATCAAGCTTGATCATGACAGTATTTTATTGGGTGCACCCACTAATATATTGTCTAATCGGGATCAGTGCATGATGGTCTGATCAACCTCGTGTACTTTGGTTCGCTTTTGTATTTTTTTGCATGGATGATATCATAAATAAAACTTGTCCCTAAACCGTCTCATCCACGACTGCCTTAGAAATTCTTATTGTTGGACCTGAGTTACGGGCGTAGTACCCGTACCTGTTTGATTTGAGTTTATCCAACCCCCTAACCCTGCCTTTAATTTCGAGGAAGAAATTTTCTAAGGAGGGAAGATTGTGAAACCCAATTTTCGTAAGTAAATTAATATTAATATTATAATATTATTGCTATTATTATTAGTATTATTTGTGAGTTTAAAATAAATTTTGAAAATTAAATATGGCTTTTTGATTTCTGGCCAGACCCAAGCCCGGACCCGATTCCCGAACCCAGACCCAGTCCAAATCCTATTTTTGAAATCTGATTTGTTGTTAAAAATATATATATATATATATATATATATATAATTTTTAAATTCCTTTGGATCTGGTCCAAGTGGACCAGATCTCTCCCCTCACCCACGTATTCCCACGTTCCCCCACCTCTCCTCACTTCAAGCTCCTTCTTTCACTCTCAACATTTTTCCCCAACACCTACAGCCTTTCTTTTCTCCTTATAATTCACGTTCACCAAACCCACCACCACAAAGCTCATCTCTCTCCCTATCCAGAGAACAAACTTCCTCAAACACCCAGCACTCTCTTCCGAGCACCCACTCTCCCTCACAACTTCCCTCGACCCCCTCTCTCGGCCCCCGGACCTCCGGCCTCCTTCCCTCGTCCGCCCGCGCCCCGCCGAGTTCCCCGCCGGCCGAGCACCCCGACGCCCCGCCGAGCTCCCGACGGCCCGACCCCAGCGGCGCCCCCTGAGGCCCGTGACCCCGTCCCCGCGCAGACCCGACGCCGGCGCCCGACTCCTCCCTCCGGCCTCCTCCAGCCCTCGCCGCGCCCCGACGACCTTCCCGGCCCGACCCCCGAGCGCCAGCGCCCCTGTGCGCGCGTTTCCCGGCGGACCACCTCCGTCCGTGGCCGCCCCTCCCGGCCAGCGTGACCCCGCAGCTTTCCGTGCCCTTTTCCGGCCCAGCGCTGCCCTCCCCGGGCATGCCCTAGCCGGACTTCAAGTCTGTCCTGCTTTTCGGAGACCCGCAGTTCCGTGGATCTGAGTCCAGCGCTGTCCCGAGTTTCCCAGCTTCTGTCCGGCAGAGTTTCGGGTTTTTTCGTTGCAATTCGGATCCCTTTATTTCTATAAACTTGTATCTGAGAGCTCTAGCCGAGCAACCCAAGGTATAACCCCTGTCCCGTCCCATTTTCATTTTTGTCTGTGATGAGATTGGTCCCCGATCCCCTCCCGAGAATTCGGTTTTTAGCGACGTCGTAGTTTCGGAACGTTCGGAAATGGTTTTCTGGATAATTTTATTTTTCGGACATATTTTCGATATTGTGCTGTGACGTTTCTGGTTGGGTTCGGACTTTCGAATTCGTTTCGGGTCGTTCCGAATTAATTTTGGAAAATGGTTGTGGTTATTTTGATATATATATATTGGGATTCCCTGGTTTGGGATTTTGCAGGAAAATATTGGCATACTTTCCCAGTTTTTGGGTTGACCAAAAATAGAGAAAATGCTGCCGAATTTTCCCGTAAAATTTAATTATATTTTAAAAATGATTTTAAAATGGATTTCGAAAAATATTAATATTTTGGTTTTTGGGCGACGACCGTATTGGTCAATGGGCCCCGGCTAAGTGCAAACGAAACCGGCCTCGCCCGGACGTTGAGACATTAGCCTAAATGACGATTGGACCATATCTGAGACTCATTAAATATTTACTTTATTTTTTTATCATTTAATTTATTCATAATTAATTATAGGAAGATTTAGAACTAACGACCATTTTGTCTTATTTCAATTTATGTAAATAAATTGTAATGGGCATAAGCCCAGCTGGTTATTGGCTCTGTGACTTGTAATTTGGTAGCGTAGGATTTTCTGTTATTTACTGGTTTTGCAAGTTTTTGTAGCGTACGCGTAAAACGAAATATATAATTATTTTCATATAAAAATTAATAAAGTTTTATCACATAAAATTTACAAGTTTTAAGATTAAACAACGATCATGTATTTCTCATTAAAATAAGAAATGTAGTTTTTATTTATAATTACGAAAATACAAAGTTTTAATCAAATTAATTTGCTATCGACGAGTTTTCCAAAATACCAGTTTAAAACGATCTTTCCCTCATTATTAATTCAACGCACCAATAATCGTGCTTTTTTGTTCGTGCTTTGTTAATAAAGAATTAAAATTGATTAGGACACAATTAGAGATTTCAACTAGCGTAGTTAGATTGGTAACCCTGGATTCTGAGTCAATTTCTCGAATGTAGGAATTCGAGGACGATCCTAAATTCCCATCTCGAAGTCTCCAACTTTCCAGTCCAGTTCATTTGAGGCAAGTACATTTTGTGTTAGTTTACAATTATTTAGTAATCGTTTTAATGCAAGTTTAAACCACGATGCAACACGGAACTCTCTCTGAAAGCACTGACTGTAACTACTGTAACTGTTTGGGGACTGGGGGAGTAGTGTAATGATTATGACCACATCCAAAACAATAACTTAGGCCAGTATTAGCTTACCCATCTTACACACGGGGATAAGCCGAATCGTATCAATAGGATACAACTGTACAACCCAAGCCGGTCATATTCATTGCCTATTCAAATCACACTGTTTTACTGCTAGAAAACTGTTTACTTCAAATTGTTTAAAAGTGCATAATTCTATTATTATTTTAATTATCAAATTAGCATGAATTGTACTTTGCTCCCTCCTGACTGGAGACAACATTTTTAGGGAACATCGAGGATGCTGAGCTGTTATACTATACAACAACTAATATGACCCGGTTCTGTACCCTGTTGGAGGACGCAGGACTTGAGGCCGGTAAGCCGAACGCTTAGCTAGATTTTCTGTTTCTAGATTTGTTGTTTTAGAATTTTGTAATTTGATTTCAGCTTTTAATTCAGTTCTTTCACATTCCAGTTGTACTTATTTCAAATGTTTAATAAAGTTTCGTTTCCCGAATTTTGAGTTGTGACAAATATAGATGTTGTTGTGGATTACCTGCTAATGGAACAGCTTACTGCCGCCGTCTCAACAACGGTGCAGGCTGGACATGATCCGGTTAGACCCAATTATTTGGGATCGGGTCGTGACAATTGTTCTCCCCCCTGACTCCATTCTTCGGTCTCTCGTTCGATCTATTTGATTTGCATCTTGCTTGATTCCTCTCTACCGTAAATTCTTATTTTCGTGCTTAACGACAGCTAGGAAGATGACTACACTAGTATATGTTCATAGGTCAAATACATGGTTAGAAGGATTACATTGGCAAGTAGTATGCATTAAAATTCATATTTGAGTCATAAAGGCAAGTTTACTTTAAGGATTGAGGAACCCTATGATCTTAAGGTTTAGCTAATTCCAAGTTGGGTAGTAGCATAATACCGCCTTCGAAGGATAGTTGGAATTTTATTTTGATATTACAAGGTGGTATACACAAGAGGATAGGTAGATCGAGAAAACAAATTTTTGATTTATGATTTTTAAAATTGTGAAATAGTTATGATTTATTGGAATATGAAATCGATTTGAGAAATATCTTAAAGTTTTAAATTGTGACGCATGATTTACGGTTAAGTTTAAGTTTGGATTGTAATATGCTAAAGTTTATCTCAAAATTTATTAAAGAGTTTTAAATTATAAGTTATGATTTTTGTAAATGACTAGAGAATATGGAAGCGTAGTGAAAAAAATAATAAGGGAGAGTTTAAGGTTTTAAATTAAGTCGTACGATGCACGATTGATAAAAGTATTAAATTTTGAGTTTGAAGAGATGATAGTAAAAATTTTGGTTTAAAATATTTTGGAAGATATGAAATCGACCTTGAAGGAAAAAAAAATCAAATTTTAAATTGTGTCATATGATCTATGATTTATAAAGTTATTTAGATTTCGAGTTTAAAGCCTTGATTATGGATATTTAAATTTTTGTAAAAAAAAGTATATTCAATTTGCGATATACAAGGATTATTTTGAGATTGATTAGAGACTTAAAATTTTTTATTAAACTTGACAGCCTAAGTTGATTAGAAATTTTGGTGGAAGATCTTGAGAATTTTATTGAGAAATTTCTGAGGGACTTGAAATTTTAGATTAGATATATAATTGGTAGTGGACCAAGAAACAAGCAAGGTCACCCTAATGAGATAGAAGTATTCCACATTAAGTTGTCATACCACCTATGATTATGATATTGCATATACACAAGTATAGTTAATCATCTACCAAAACCATGTAACTATATCTCAAACTTGACTTACTCGACCTTCCCTCAAATCTAAAACTTTTATCATATCCTTCTAATCATTTGAAATTTGAAAAGGATTAGACCATTCCTTGATCGTGGAGACTATCTTCTCTCTAGAAACTGTATCCCTAACTAATTTTACCTTGATCTACGAAATTTTCTTAATTATCCTTATTTCATGCTTTAACATTTTTATTTTTGTGCATTAATGAAAACCCACTTTCTATTTTTGATCATTTGGTGTCCCTTATCGTGACTTTGATATATATTTGGAGCACAACACTAGACTTTTACTTCCAACAAATTTTATATACAAGACCTAAACGAACCCACCTTCATGTAGACATATCATGCCCCACTAAAACACTCCCTCTTGTGCTCTATTTTTGTGATGCAACTTTCGAGTCAAATTGACTATCGATGACCCCTACCATAATAACATTGTCCTTTCCGAGTTTAGTTAGGAATCCAACCTCGACTCAAAACTTTCGACCCAAATTATGCTTGTGATCTACTTAATTCCTTACATGCTTACTTTGTGTTTTATCTTGACTGCTTAACCCTCGTCCTTTTATTTTCATGCTTTATCTTGATTTATTTAGACCCATAACACCATTTTACTCTCCATGCAATATTAGCAACCCTTACTTCTCTTCCTTCCAATTAAATTATTTTACTCATATTTCACTATGATTCCTCCATGGTTTATGCAACTATGTTCATTTTCCTTGTTCTAAGATGAATTTGATCATGACATCCTACGGTTAGAAAAAGAAGAGTAGTGGTATAATTGAATAAGACGATTGAATATGCATAAGTTAAATCTTGCGGTAAAACCTATGAGGCAGAGAATATTTTATGATCAAGGGAGAGTAGATTCTTGTTCGATAAATTAGTTCTTTATTTTACGAGATGATAAATGGAGCGTTCGAAGAATTCAAGAGGGGTATAATACCTAAAAATTAATTCAGAATTTAACTATGTGAGGATTGTAAATATAAAGGTCATATCAATGTGAGATTGGTTTTACTCTTGACTAAACTAAGTGAAGAAACTTTTTAAGGAAGTTTTGCAAGAGGAAACTAGTTTGAAAGAAAATATGTAGGAAGAAGAGTATTAGAGATTTATTGAATTGGAAGTTTAGACTTATCAAAATCCTACGATTATGGATATAATTTTCTATCGAAGTAACCTTGATTATCTTCGACTAAATTGAGTAAGGGTTGACTAAATTATTTTGGAAAATTTTGAAAGACGAGATTTGGTTTGAGGAAAAATATTTGCTAGAGATTGATTAAATCCAAAACTTTAAATTAAAGGCGTTCTATTAGGAGATATCGAAGGTATATATGGGTTGACATCTAATATTTTGTTCATAAATCTCAATTTAGGAAACTGTGTTTTGCAAAAAAAATTAGTTCGATGGAATATCAATTGGGAGAAGAAATAATTTTTAAAGATTAGTGATAAAAGGATAATGGCGATTCAAAGAGTTAACGAAATTGAAAACCATAAGTGACTCGAAACTAACGAGCTCATAATCGGGATTTGAGATAAGAAAGTTGTTACCCATTGACAAGGTTGCAAGTTTAATGTTAGCATTGATTAATCTAAACACTCATAGGTTGTCATGCATTGACCATCTTCGAGCTGTTGATTTTATTCGACTAGAACTATCTAAATTACCCATTTCCCCATCTTATGCCTTGAACTCTTCGCCCGAGAATTTAAATTATGATTTTACCGACTAAACTATTTCCACCCCCTTCGCCCTACCTACCCTAATTACTCCTAAATTTCGAGGACGAAATTCTTATAAGTTGGGTAGGATGTAAAACCCCTAAATTTATACTACGATTTTTTTTATAAATTTGGTATCGATTTTTTTGTAATTGTACGTCGCGTACGAGTTCGCATTTTCGTATTTGTACGTCGCGTACAAAATTACAAGCTGATATATTTTTACAAATATTTTATTAAAAGATATTTAAATAAGTATTAATATTTGAATTATTGCGTCGCGTCGAATTTTGGCAAACGTTATTTATTTAATGTAAAAAAAATAATATTTTACAAATGTAAGTGATAAGTTAGAAAATTATTTTTTATGTAAATATATTTTGTGTGCGAGTGACATGAAATGTCCACTTGATTTTACGAAAACTAATTCAAATTAGTTTAATTATTTATCCAAATATATTTCCAATATTTAAGTAATTATCATGATTTTTGAAATTTAATATTATTATATTTTAATATTTGCGAAAAAGATATCCAAAATTTAGTTTAATTGAATACTTGATTAAATATGATAATTTTGATTGGAAAAGATAATATTGGATTTATCGGTTTTATCTTAAAATATCTTTTGGATTTTATCTATATTAATTTGGATAGAATCGAATAAAGGGGTGATTATCCACATGGGAATTTAAATCATCCCAATTCCTTATCCAATTAGGATCCCACCTCCTATATAAGGAGAGATCCCCTTATTCTTTTCCCCATCAATCCCACAACCCAAGTGTCAGGTGCATCATGTCGGTACCTTATTCTCATCCACTATGTTTTTACATTACAAATACAAATATGTTCTCCGTCGTGTCCGACCCCAACATCCTTCCAAGCCCCATACGGCCACCACTTCTTCCCCACCCCGACTCCGCCATGACCACCGCTTCTACTGCCATCACAACCACCACCAGCCTACCACCAACATCCCCGTAACGTCTGTCGTCCTGGCCACAGACCCCTTCCCGGCTACCCCGATAGCATCTCCGTCATCACCACCGCCTTAACTTTTCTGTGTGCCACCCCTCTCTTCATCTGTCGATCCCGAACTCCCCATCAACACAACCAACAACCGAAACTCCCTCCGACCTTGCCTTTCCGACACCACCAAACTCACCCACGCCCCACCATCATCGACAGACCACCATCACCACAACCACCCCCAAATCTGAACATCCAAACCCACAAGAGAAAGCAAGAAAACCTCACATCGACGAAATCCTTTGCCGCATCCTCGCCGTAGCCGCCCGTGGCCGCAACTGCGCCACCGACCAGAGCCGGCGTCGCCCAAACCCGTGCGGTCGCTGTCGCCGTGCCACGCCGGAGCTCCCATCAGCGCCGACCTCTGGCACATCCCCCGCCACATCGTCTGGCCGCTCTAGCGCCCGGAGCAGCGCCACCATCACAAGCGACCCCTGTCATCGGTGCGATCCTCCGCAAGGAGCGCTGTGCGCAGTCCCGAACTCCGTCGGCGCGATCCTTCGCAGGGAGCGCTGTGTGCAGCCCTGGACTCTGCTTTCGCCACTAACACAGTGAATCCCCTCACGACTTATGCTTCCGTTTTTGTCCCCCTCACCTCCGACGTGGTCCCCGCGAGCACTCCAGCCGCACGACAAGCCGCACCCTTCCATCTCCTCATTGCCGTAGCCGCGCACCGCCCTGACGAGCACCACGTGCCGAACCCATCCCCGCGGGTGAACCCCCTATAACCGCCGTACCTTGGGTCGGCTGCCTCCGCTGTGTTTCTGCGGGCATCGTCGTGTCTCCACCGCTCCTCGGATGGGCACCACCCCGGAGTCGACGGTCACATCGACTGGTACTCTCGATCCCTCTCCCTCTTTCTTCCTTTCTACAACTCTCTTTCTCTCTCTCACTCTCTTTTAACCCATTATTCATAAGTATATATTTTCAATTGCTTACAGAGAACAGCTGTTCTCATATGAGAACAGTAGTCAATGTTAGTTTATTATATTAGATACATATGTTTAATGGTTATAATTTACTATGAATAGAAATACTTTTATTATTATTATTAATATTATTGTTATTACTACTGTTATTATTATTATTTTGTTGTCTTGCTAATATTATTACTTGCATTATTATTATTATTTTAGAAAATTTTACAAATATTTTCTAGCTAATTTCAAAGTAAATTTTTGACTCTAAAATATTTTTCTCGAATTATATGTATATAAATATATTTGACAAGTTACAGTTTTGGCCTAAATAACTCCTTATTATTTTTTACTTAAATATCTTCATATATGAAATATAGTTTCTACTAAAATCATACCTTTCCAAACTCTGGATCTTTAGCCTAAAAAGATTTTTCATTTTTCCTTCACATATTTTACTAATAAAATACAGTTTTCAAGATATTAAAAATAATTTCTAAACATAGTACACATACTTCTCTCTATAAATTCTCATCTGGTGCTAAGCCTTGATCATGACTGATCACATCTTCTATTTTCTCGTAAAATTTGGACTCTTACACATCGATCTTGGCTATTGGACAAAACGGAAACATGTTAGAACATTGCACCACACCAGGTGACACACCAGGCAAGATAACTTTCCATAATTTACTGTTTATAATTAGTCTGTATTTTATTTATTGCATATCACTGTGTATTTATTTCCAGTTCTTTTAGCTGTACCGTTATTACAGTTCTTGATTTACTGCCTGCTCAGTGATATTAGATGTACCTTGTTATTATCCTTTAATTGCATATGGCTCTAGAGTTATGGGACTACCACCTGTAGTATGTTACATAAACCTTGACACAGTTGTACCACGAGTATGTGTGAGATGAGTAGCATGTAGAGGTCCTTCCGTGTTGGCTGATCATCCGTGCGCATGCGTTAGGGCTAACTGCTAATAGAGGCATGTTAGGAGACTTAGCAGTTAGTAGAGGTACATGATCGCGGATGCGACTTGATAGGTACATTGGATGGGGAGAACAATACCTGACGTATGGGCTTCTTTGCCCTTCCCTGCTTATCTGTGCGCTCCTTCGGAGACGCAGGCTCCAGGTGCCCTCTGACGTTTTTCAGAGCGTTATGGACGTACCCCCTTGCACATGATGCCCTCTGACGATCTTCGGACGTTACGGACGTAGGCCCCTGGTGCCCTATATGGGAACTATGTCGATCTCATTTACAGCCAGGGCTCATGCGTCGAAAGGATTGCTTCTCAACTGTATGTTCACTTTAGTATAGTTAGGTTACCTTATTGAGGTCCTGTTACTTGCTTTTTGTCACCCTCATTTCCCCGTATTTCGTATTATGCTCGTATTTGATTTTGGCACGTATTTTATTTTCCTGGACATGTGGTCTTTTGATTCTTGTAAACAGGTTTTAACCATGGCTTGGTTTTATTTTGTGGAGAATGTTTGGTTTGGTTTGGTTCAACATGCATGGAACACCATAAGCCTACACTCCACCCCCATTCCACCACAACACCCTCATTATAACCCACCTACTTCTCTCTCCTCCATAATTTCTTCATTAATTTCTTCTTCTTCTTCTTCCTCCACCCACACCTATAGGCAAGTGCATCTTGCCATTAAATAAGCACCACATTTTATTTGTTCATTAGCTAGATTAGGACATGGAGAACAACATTAGAACTTGGAATTTTGTGATTTGGAGTCTCCATTGTTCTAGATCTAAGTTTTAGTTATTTTCGGAATTTCTTGGTTTTGATCTATTAAACTTTGATTTTAGCTTGTTTTGATGCTTCCATGTGGAAGAGAATTCAATTTTACTCAAGTTAGAACTTTGAAAATCTAAATTTGGTTTTGATTTGGCTAAGTTGTGAAGATTTGAACTTGGTGTTCTTGGTGTTCTTGAGAGTTCAGCCATGGTGGAGCTCTCGGCCACTGCTTTTTAGCACCTGGCCGATTGCGCACTATTCCCTGGCCTGCGCTCTTTAGTGCAAGGCCATTTGCGCACCCTGACCTGTGCTCTTTAGCGCATGGCCATTTGCGCAAGATCCTTGGCCAGTGCTTTGCGCTGCGCTGGATTGCGCTGGCGCAGGCCAGCCATGCGCAAGCCAGCCATGCGCAAAGTAACCCCTGCGCAATCAACCATTGTGCAATCCATCTCTGCGCCACCAACTCCTGCGCAGTTTACTCCTGCGCAGTCTACCTTCTGCGCAATCCATCTGTGCGCCATCTGCCCCTGCGTACTTGGCACCCTGCGCAGTTGGTACCCTGCGCAGCTCACCCTGCGCACTTGGCACCCTACGCAGTATATACCCTGCACAACCTACTTGTCTATGATGAATTTGTTATTTCTTGATCTTGGCTCTTCTATTGTCCTATTTTATATTAGTATTTTATTAGGTATTTTACGCCCATTTTATATCCTTACGCCTTTTGTCATGAACTTGATTTTACTTATCATGTTTGGAATGACTATTGTACATAGCATGGTATGGCAAGGAACTAGTATAACATGACAGTGACCCGTAGTGGTGCACTCCCGACATGACCAACCTGACATGATAGTGGCCCGTCGTGGCGCACTCCTAACAAGTACCCTGACATGATTTATCTTGATAACTTGATAGTGGCCCGTGGCAGCGCACTCTTGACTTGACTTGACTTGATAACTTGACTTGACTTGCCTTGACACCGTGGGTGTTCCTGCTTGCTTGTTTGCACAATCCACTTATCTTGTCTTGCATCATGTCTAGGACGTGACTTCCTGGGTACCACGGCCAGGGACTCGCACTAAATTGGATTAGGCTAATGATTAGATCAAACTAGAACATGGAGAATTCCCAGTCACAGGCAGTCTCGTTATCTGGGCGCTTTAATGGACTTGTAGCTTGCCGACGAGTAGAGCACATTTCCAGCACACTGTCATGTGTTGCACCCTCTAAGTCACCTAAGGGTATATCGTTTCCTGGGCGATGTACCCAACTATAACTCTCAACCCGCGGAAGGATAACTGGATGGTCTGCAGGGCTTGGGACTGGGAGTTTCTCACTCGCATCTTGTTAGTAATTAAGGCTTGTGATAACCCTAGTTAGTTAAAGTAGTAAGCCGTAGTATTTGCTTGGCCGATTGTGAATGAATGGTGTCCAGCCTTGTCTAAGTCTTGTCTAGATCCAGTACCTGCTATCTCTTGATCATGATTGTTTTACTTATCTCTAACGATAAATGGGTAGAGACAGCAAGCTATTCAGGCGAAGGGTTACAATCCCGGTCCTTGTTTGGTTTAAGGATTGTAACCTGGCTCCCGGAATGGTTCCACGTCCCTAGTCGTTTATCGCCCTGTGTACTTTACTACTTGTACTTTCTTTTATTCTTATGTTCTGATATGCTGGCTTTTGTTCTTATTTGTGGCCTCCTTTGTGGCACTTGCTCTTTCTGGGGTTTGACCCAGCTGGTTTTGTGTGGCCAGATTTCGGAGCAGCTCCCGAGGATCTACCGAGTTTCCAGCCCAATGGTGACAACTAGACGGAACCCGGGCCAAGAGTGGGTTTTCCTTTTTTTGTTTCACCCACTTATATATAAATTTATTCTTTTGAGGCATTTAGCCGACGAGCACCTGTTAGCTCGATGCACATTTACTTATTGTCTGCCTACGGGCTGTAAACATGATTAACAAATCCTAGGGTTGATCATGTATGACTGAACTCTTGCTAGTCCTATCATTTTGTACGACTAGCTTCATGATCATCCAATATGTAATATTTGGGACGCCTTATATATATATATTTGATGCTCTAACATCTTGTAACTCTGTTAATTGCTTGAGATTGAGACAATAGGCTTGACCTTAAGAGACTGCTGGCTTGTAGTAAACCCTCATATCTAGACAGCCGTGACCGTATAGTTGAGATGTATTCTATTTCAATATACGTAGCTGGCTGTGTCTGCCCCCGCTCTCCAGTATTCTGGTTCTGGGGCGTGACACGGTTTAAGTGGTGGCCCATGCAGGTCTTGTCAATCAAGAAATGTGAGGGTTTACCGAATAAATGTCTCAATCAATATTCGCCCTTGATCTCTGCTCGTATCTTCAAATCCCTGAGATTCTTGACCTGATCACATGCTTGTATCATTGATCTATCCTGGTCCTTTCCTTATTGTTCCCTATGTCGTCTTCTTCAGCGGCATTACTCCCGGACCTGCCAACCAGCCAGAGGAAGCTCGACAAGCACCCCAACGCCAGGAAGATCAAGCTCAGCACTCTGGAGTAGCCTCCAGAGTTATGCTTTCCGGAGGCTCAGTACCTTCAGTTCAGGCAGCTCCGCCCGTTCAACCAGCTAGACAGGATGAGGGACCTTTGGTAGGGCTTATCAGAGAACTGCTTGCATCCCAAGATCGTCGAGGCGACGCCTTGCACCAGGAAGTTCATGATGCACTAAACCGAGGAGGTCCCCAAGGGAACCAGGCGGCCAACAGTTTCAAGCGCTTGAACCCTCCCTTCTTTGACGGCAGTGAAGATGCGATTGCCGCGGACGCTTGGCTTCAGGATATCGAGGTGGTTCTAGAAGCAGCTAGGACACCTGAGAATGAGAAGGTGGCCGTGGTACGGCTACAGTTGTTAGACTTGGCTCGCGATTGGTGGGCGGCTCAGGCCATGGGATTAGCAACACCAGTCACTTGGGCGACGTTCAGAGAGAGATTCCAGACAAAGTACTTCGATGCGGTGGCACGGTACGACCTGCAGACCCGGTTCACCAACTTGAAGCAAGGAGGTAGGACGGTCGATGGCTATGCGACCGAGTTTTCCAGGCTGAGTAGGTTCGCCCCACCTTGGTGGCAACCGAGTTCGATAGGGCTCAGCGGTCCCAGCAAGGGCTGCATTTAGAGATATTATTGGCGGTGGAGCAGTTCGAGCACCAGACGTTCGATGCAGTGTTGAAGGCAGCAAGGAGATATGAGTATACCTCCCGGAGAATTGTGGACAGGACCGGAGGCAGGAAGCGGTCCCACAACCAGATGCACCAATCTTCAGCTCCAGCCCCGGCAGCTAGGGGTATAACCATTGGAACTCCGAGGCGGGCGGCCTCAGTGACGTCGGTTCAGCATTCAACCCCGACGTACCCGCAGCAGCAGAAACAGAAGCAGTCTTCCGCGATGGGATGTTCTCATTGCGGGAAGTCGGGCCATGTAGTGGCAGAGTGTCGTAGGGCACAGGGATTGTGCCTGGCTTGTGGAGGAGCAGACCACCAGATAGGGACCTGCCCGAATAGGGGAGGTCCATCATCATCCAACCTTTCTAGTTCTTCGGTGAGAGGACCAGCCCCAGCTCCAGTTCAGCAGCAGCAGCAGTACCCGAGGCCATTGTTGCCTCAGGCCCAGGCCTTTCATCAGCAGAACCAGCAGCAGATCACCCAGGCTCCAGCACAGAACCGACAGAGGGGTTTCCAGCAGAGGGGACCCGCAGCTAGAGGTCAGGCTATGATGATGACCATGGAAGAAGAAGTTGCACCAGGTGAGGTAGTGGCAGGTACTATTCTCGTCAACACTTTTCCAGCATCTGTATTATTTGATTCTGGTGCATCGCATTCATTCATGTCTGTACGATTCGCGACACGGATAGGATTGGAGCCCGAGTCATTATCAGTGAGGCTCAATATACTTACTGGTAATGGTCTTGTGGGAGTAGATCGAGTATTTTCCTCGTGTCGGATCGTAGTTAGCGGTAGAGAGTTCCCCGCTAGGCTCATAGAGTTCCCTATGGCAGACTATGATGTAGTCCTAGGCATGGATTGGTTGAGGAACTATTATGCTAGGATAGACTGCCATGCTGGCAGAGTTGTCTTTAGTATTCCCGGAGAGCCAGAGTTTTCATTTTCTAGAGGCGCAGTAGAGCCATCTCCTCCAGTATTACGGATGGCAGTAGCAGCAGTGCAGTTGCCCCGAGTAGTTGAAGAGTTTCCAGATGTCTTCCCAGAGGAACTTCCAGGGATGCCACCAGAGCGGAAGATCGAGTTTACCATCGACTTGATTCCCGGGATAGCACCAGTATCAGAGCGAGTCTACAGAATGGCGCCTTCAGAGTTGGAGATTTTGTACAAGATGATTGAAGAACTCAGAACCAAGGGATTCATTCGTGCTAGTGGATCGCCTTGGGGAGCCCCGATGCTTCTTGTGAAAAAGAAGGATGGTACGTCCAGGTTATGTGTAGATTATCGTACCTTGAACTCAGTGACAATTAAGAACAGATACCCTCTCCCGAGGATAGATGATTTGTTTGATCAACTCAAGGGGGCTTCAGTTTTCTCGAAGATAGACTTGCGGTCAGGATACCACCAGATCAGGGTCAGAGAGCAGGACATCCCAAAGACGGCGTTCAGATCTAGGTACGGGCATTGGGAGTTTCTAGTTATGCCCTTTGGAGCGACCAATACGCCGGTAGTGTTCATGGACCTCATGAACCGTATTTTTATGCCTTACTTGGATCAGTTTGTGATAGTGTTTCTTGATGACATCCTGGTCTACAGCAAGAGTGGAGCAGAGCATGAGCAGCATCTCCGTGTGGTTCTTCAG
This sequence comes from Iris pallida, assembly GCA_029216955.1. Lineage (NCBI taxonomy): Eukaryota > Viridiplantae > Streptophyta > Magnoliopsida > Asparagales > Iridaceae > Iris > Iris pallida. The sequence continues at coordinate 6,342,544 of JANAVB010041017.1, forward strand.
ATTCTCAGAGAGCATCAGTTGTATGCCAAGTTCAGTAAATACGAGTTCTGGCTCGATCGCATTTCGTACTTGGGTCACATCATTACCAGAGAAGGAGTGGAAGTGGATCCCCAGAAGATTGTGGCTATCGAGGCATGGCCAGTACCCAGCTCAGTGGCAGAAGTTCGCAGCTTTCTTGGATTGGCCGGCTACTACCGGCGGTTTGTCTCTGATTTTGCAAGGATTTCAGCGCCGATGACCCAGTTGACCCGCAAGGATGTGCCGTTCGTTTGGACAGCAGAATGTCAGGAATCATTTGAGAAGTTGAAGCGAGGTTTGATAACGGCTCCCATTCTCACCCTTCCAGATAGGACCGGAGGATTCACAGTTTATTGTGACGCTTCAGGTAGAGGATTGGGATGTGTTTTGATGCAGCATGGGAAGGTAATTGCTTATGCGTCACGTCAACTCCGTGATCATGAGAAGAATTACCCGACCCACGACTTGGAGCTGGCAGCAGTAGTGTTTGCACTTAAGTTGTGGAGACACTACTTGTACGGAGACAGAGTGGAGATATTTACTGATCATAAGAGCCTGAAGTATGTTTTCACCCAGAAGGATCTTAATATGCGGCAGAGAAGATGGCTCGAGCTACTGGTGGACTACGATGTGGATTTGCAGTATCATCCAGGGAAGGCTAACGTTGTAGCAGATGCTTTGAGCCGGAGAGCCGGAGTTTATTTCTTGACGGCACAACCAGAGCTATTGGCAGATCTTCAGAAGATGGGAATTGAAGTGATTCTTCCTTCCAATGTGGCCTTGATGGCCAGCCTACAGATTCAGTCCACCATAGTTGAGAGGATCCGGACAGCACAGTTAACAGATTCCAAGATTCAGCGTCTCAGAGCAGAGTGCGAGGCAGGGAGAAGGCCAGAGTTATGTATTCATAAGGATGGTACACTTCGACATGGCACGCGTCTTTGTGTACCCAGTGGAGATATCAGACAGGAAGTCATGGCAGAGGCTCACAGTTCGCAGTATTCCATCCACCCAGGCAGCACGAAGATGTACAGAGATATTCGTCAACACTTTTGGTGGAATGGTATGAAGAGAGAGATAGCCCGGTATGTCTCTCGATGTTTGGTTTGCCAACAAGTCAAGGCTGAACATCAGAGGCCAGCTGGACTTCTTCAACCTTTACCGATCCCAGAATGGAAATGGGAACACATTACCATGGATTTCGTGACTGGGTTACCCAGATCTCCGGCAGGCAGAGATGCTATTTGGGTCATTGTGGACAGGCTTACCAAGGTGGCACACTTTCTTCCATTTAGAGTTGGACAGTCGACGGCGCAGCTAGCAGAGATGTATCTCAGGCAGATCGTCCGACTTCGCGGAGTGCCAGTCAGTATAGTATCGGACAGGGATACGAGATTCACATCACACTTCTGGCGCAGTCTTCATCAAAGTTTGGGGACTCGTCTCAAGTTCAGCTCCGCATATCATCCGCAGACAGATGGGCAGTCAGAGCGTACTATACAAACTCTCGAAGATATGTTGCGGTCATGTACCCTTGACTTTGGTGGTTCATGGAAGGATCACCTGTACCTGGTGGAATTCTCGTACAATAATAGTTTCCAGGCTAGTATCCAGATGGCACCCTTCGAGGCTCTGTATGGCAGGAAATGCAGATCTCCGTTAGCATGGGACGATATCGGAGAGAGGCAGATGCTCGGTCCAGAACTGATTTCTCAGACGGTTGAAGTGGTTAGGAGAGTCAGAGATCACCTCCGAGTTGCTCAGGACCGCCAGCGCCATTGGGCCGATGCTCATCGGCGTCCCTTAGAATTTGCCGTCGGCGACCATGTATTTCTTAGGATCTCGCCTACCCGCGGCGTCATTCGTTTTGGCGTACGGGGAAAGCTTAGTCCTAGGTATATAGGGCCGTTCGATATTCTGGAGCGAGTAGGCGATGTGTCTTATCGTCTCGCTCTTCCACCGTCGTTAAGTGAGGTACATGATGTATTCCATGTGTCCCAATTAAGACGGTACATCCCGGACCCGAGCCATATCCTAGATCATTCGGAATTGGTTGTTGGTACCAACCTTTCGTATGAGGAGAGGCCCGTGTCTATATTGGACCGGAGAGAAAAGACGCTCAAGAACAAGACTATTAACTTAGTCCGTGTTGCTTGGGGTCATCACTCTCTAGGTGAGTCAACGTGGGAGCGTGAGGACGACATCCGATCGCGATATCCCTACCTGTTTGACTCGTAAGGTATAATGTCTTTCTTATGCCTTACGCTTTCCCTTCCTTGCTTGCATTGTATGATTGTATGATTGAACTGCTTAGTGTAGCTTGTCTGTGCTTAGTATAGCTTGTCGTGGCAATCTCTAGCTCCTTGATTAAATTCCGAGGACGGAATTCTTTGAAGGTGGGTAGAGTTGTCACCCTCATTTCCCCGTATTTCGTATTATGCTCGTATTTGATTTTGGCACGTATTTTATTTTCCTGGACATGTGGTCTTTTGATTCTTGTAAACAGGTTTTAACCATGGCTTGGTTTTATTTTATGGAGAATGTTTGGTTTGGTTTGGTTCAACATGCATGGAACACCATAAGCCTACACTCCACCCCCATTCCACCACAACACCCTCATTATAACCCACCTACTTCTCTCTCCTCCATAATTTCTTCATTAATTTCTTCTTCTTCTTCTTCCTCCACCCACACCTATAGGCAAGTGCATCTTGCCATTAAATAAGCACCACATTTTATTTGTTCATTAGCTAGATTAGGACATGGAGAACAACATTAGAACTTGGAATTTTGTGATTTGGAGTCTCCATTGTTCTAGATCTAAGTTTTAGTTATTTTCGGAATTCCTTGGTTTTGATCTATTAAACTTTGATTTTAGCTTGTTTTGATGCTTCCATGTGGAAGAGAATTCAATTTTACTCAAGTTAGAACTTTGAAAATCTAAATTTGGTTTTGATTTGGCTAAGTTGTGAAGATTTGAACTTGGTGTTCTTGGTGTTCTTGAGAGTTCAGCCATGGTGGAGCTCTCGGCCACTGCTTTTTAGCACCTGGCCGATTGCGCACTATTCCCTGGCCTGCGCTCTTTAGTGCAAGGCCATTTGCGCACCCTGACCTGTGCTCTTTAGCGCATGGCCATTTGCGCAAGATCCTTGGCCAGTGCTTTGCGCTGCGCTGGATTGCGCTGGCGCAGGCCAGCCATGCGCAAGCCAGCCATGCGCAAAGTAACCCCTGCGCAATCAACCATTGCGCAATCCATCTCTGCGCCACCAACTCCTGCGCAGTTTACTCCTGCGCAGTCTACCTTCTGCGCAATCCATCTGTGCGCCATCTGCCCCTGCGCACTTGGCACCCTGCGCAGTTGGTACCCTGCGCAGCTCACCCTGCGCACTTGGCACCCTGCGCAGTATATACCCTGCACAACCTACTTGTCTATGATGAATTTGTTATTTCTTGATCTTGGCTCTTCTATTGTCCTATTTTATATTAGTATTTTATTAGGTATTTTACGCCCATTTTATATTCTTACGCCTTTTGTCATGAACTTGATTTTACTTATCATGTTTGGAATGACTATTGTACATAGCATGGTATGGCAAGGAACTAGTATAACATGACAGTGACCCGTAGTGGTGCACTCCCGACATGACCAACCTGACATGATAGTGGCCCGTCGTGGCGCACTCCTAACAAGTACCCTGACATGATTTATCTTGATAACTTGATAGTGGCCCGTGGCGGCGCACTCTTGACTTGACTTGACTTGATAACTTGACTTGACTTGCCTTGACACCGTGGGTGTTCCTGCTTGCTTGTTTGCACAATCCACTTGTCTTGTCTTGCATCATGTCTAGGACGTGACTTCCTGGGTACCACGGCCAGGGACTCGCACTAAATTGGATTAGGCTAATGATTAGATCAAACTAGAACATGGAGAATTCCCAGTCACAGGCAGTCTCGTTATCTGGGCGCTTTAATGGACTTGTAGCTTGCCGACGAGTAGAGCACATTTCCAGCACACTGTCATGTGTTGCACCCTCTAAGTCACCTAAGGGTATATCGTTTCCTGGGCGATGTACCCAACTATAACTCTCAACCCGCGGAAGGATAACTGGATGGTCTGCAGGGCTTGGGACTGGGAGTTTCTCACTCGCATCTTGTTAGTAATTAAGGCTTGTGATAACCCTAGTTAGTTAAAGTAGTAAGCCGTAGTATTTGCTTGGCCGATTGTGAATGAATGGTGTCCAGCCTTGTCTAAGTCTTGTCTAGATCCAGTACCTGCTATCTCTTGATCATGATTGTTTTACTTATCTCTAACGATAAATGGGTAGAGACAGCGAGCTATTCAGGCGAAGGGTTACAATCCCGGTCCTTGTTTGGTTTAAGGATTGTAACCTGGCTCCCGGAATGGTTCCACGTCCCTAGTCGTTTATCGCCCTGTGTACTTTACTACTTGTACTTTCTTTTATTCTTATGTTCTGATATGCTGGCTTTTGTTCTTATTTGTGGCCTCCTTTGTGGCACTTGCTCTTTCTGGGGTTTGACCCAGCTGGTTTTGTGTGGCCAGATTTCGGAGCAGCTCCCGAGGATCTACCGAGTTTCCAGCCCAATGGTGACAACTAGACGGAACCCGGGCCAAGAGTGGGTTTTCCTTTTTTTGTTTCACCCACTTATATGTAAATTTATTCTTTTGAGGCGTTTAGCCGACGAGCACCTGTTAGCTCGATGCACATTTACTTATTGTCTGCCTACGGGCTGTAAACATGATTAACAAATCCTAGGGTTGATCATGTATGACTGAACTCTTGCTAGTCCTATCATTTTGTACGACTAGCTTCATGATCATCCAATATGTAATATTTGGGACGCCTTATATATATATATTTGATGCTCTAACATCTTGTAACTCTGTTAATTGCTTGAGATTGAGACAATAGGCTTGACCTTAAGAGACTGCTGGCTTGTAGTAAACCCTCATATCTAGACAGCCGTGACCGTATAGTTGAGATGTATTCTATTTCAATATACGTAGCTGGCTGTGTCTGCCCCCGCTCTCCAGTATTCTGGTTCTGGGGCGTGACACTTTTATTTGTTGTATATTTTATATTCAGTATTTATATGGCATGTTATTTATTGTATCTTGTTACGTCCCTCTGAGGACCTGGTAAATTCTCCAGGTGTGTCTTTTGTGGTTTTGCAGGTGCTCTAGCCAAGGCCATTTCTTCGAGGATAATTACACTTAGATTGTCTTCGCATCGCTCGACAAAATTCTGTTATCATGTATTTCTCTCTTTTTAGTTGGTAGTGGATTTGTCTCCGCCCAACGATTGTATACATGACAATTCATGAGTTGATTTATAAATTCTTTATTCTTATTTATGGATGAGATTAGTATCGTGGTTTACTGTATTTTACTGCTTATGTATACATATGATAGTACCATATATTGGAGTATATTTCGTATGTATGCAACTGGCATGACAACGTACTTAGTCCTAAGTATTTTGGGACTAGGACGTTACTGATCTTTTGTGGCTTGGCCTAAAGATCTTGTTATTTATCCTGGTTTTAAGCCTGCAACACAATTATTACATATTTTCTCTTCTCTTATTATCCCTTTATTTTTATTTTACAATAAATTTTGCTTGCACATAATTTTAGTATTAAAAATGCATCAATTTATTCATTTTAAACATAGGAATTGAGAGGACCACAATAATCAGTGTCATCGAGCCCCAAAAAATTAATATATTCTCTTATTCGGTATGTAGAAACCTCGACAACAGGAGTGCATGTCCACATGGATCATAGAGTGGTGTCTCCTTATTCAGCGGATATATATGTTATGAAGGAAGATTTACAATAATTTGCTAGTATGGAAGAAATATCTGTTCAAATAATTGTTGTTTACATGAGGTGTGATCAATTTTTGGCTTAGCGATGCTTTTATTTTCAAAAAATATTTGACATGTAGTATATTAATTATGTGTCCCGAATAATCTTTTTACATATTTCTGTATGGTATGTTGCAAAGGTCAAATTTAGAAAATAAGTATAGACTTATTGAACATGGAGTAATTGTTGAAGTACGAAAGAGTTCACTTAAAGCTCGTGAGTTGGCCATAAGAATGGAAGTTTGCAACAAAGGTGAAATGGTAGTATTTGCATACAATGTGAAGTAAGTTTTCTTCTTGTCAGTTTACTTTGTAGCTCTGAGTACCAGCAATTTAATTTGGTTTTTGCTCGTTATTTGGCCATGACTACTTTATTATTTTGATACTTGTATATATAATTGTTGTTCTGGTTTTCTACTTTTATTTTGTGTGGTTTGACTTTGTTATATGTATATAGCTATCACTGGATGTTGGTTGTTGCCGATCCATATGCTCAAAGTATCCACTGTTTTGATCCGCTTGGTCTTGATTCGCGTGATGACTTAAGATTGTTAATTCCACTGTATGTTTTAGCTTTAATATATATAATAGAATTATTTACCATTTAGGAACCTTTATATGACATCTTTTTTATTGTAGGGCTTTTAAGATATGGCTCGCTCAAAAGGGGATGAAGTCGAAAAGCCTAACATGGAACTGTGTGAATGTAAGTTTAAATTTATGTTCCATTTTTTCTTGATTATTCATGCTAACTCCTTTAATTTTTCACTTTCTAAAAGTGTCCTAAACAACCAAACAATAGTGAAAGTGGTACTATGTAATAAAATATATGAAGGACATATTCTAACTTTCTACTACCAAATTAGACAAAGTGGTAAGTTAGATGTTAAGATAATTCTATTAATATAATATTGGTTGTATTGGTATAAAATGACATCTTACCGTTATAGTTAATTTTGTGTTTATTTTTTTGGAGTTTGCTGGGAGAAATGATTACTCCATCAAAGAAATTGATGAAATGAGAGAAGAGCTGGCCAAATTTATTATGGATATTGTTAATGAAGACAATATGTATTAAGAATATTTTGGAAATATTATTAATTTATGTTTTGAAGTATGTGAGAATGAATGAATATTGTTTAGTTCATTGTCATGACTTTGAATAATTATGAAATGAAATTTTTTTTTGTTGGTGTTACATATTAGTTTTCTTCTTCTTTGTTTTCTTCAATGGGATATTGTATGTACATTTCATTATTTTGAGCCATCATTGTTGTATACTCGATAAATAATAATGACACATGTAAGTCATCGTTTTTCAATGTTAAAAGTCATCTTTTATAAATAATAATGACACATGTAAGTCATCGTTTGTAAATAATGATGACGCATAAAAGTTATATTTTATAAACAAAGATAATGTGTTTTGAGTTGTCATTGTTGTACCCTCGATAAAAGTCATCTTTTGTAAATATATATGACACATATAAGTCATCTTTTGTAAATAATAATAACATATAAAAGTCATCATTTGTAAATAATAATAACGTGTGTTGCGCCGTCATTGTTTTTCTACGATAAATGTCATATTTTATAAATAACAATGATGCATGTAAGTCATCGTTAGTAAATGAATATGACGTCTAAAAGTCATCTTTTATATAAAAAAGATGACTATATAATCTGTCATTGTTGTCTCACGATAGAAGTCATCTTTCGTAAATAAAGATGACATATATAAGCCATCTTTCATAAATAAAGATGACACACATAAGTCATCTTTCATTGATAAAGATGACGTGTGTCGAGTTGTCATTGTTTTCTTATGATAAAGATGACAGTAACGTAGATGACGGCCGAACAAATGTCATCAATTATCATTTTTTGTCGTTATTGTTAACCATTTTTGCAGTAGTGAATAAATCTCTGAGTCAATGAGACAATCAATCAATCCGTCAATCGATGTGGAGTCCGAAAGGGATCCACTGTGAATCAGTGTCACTACAATACATGATTCTACTGATGCAGTACATTTAATTATTAAATAAAATGCAAACATGAAAGATATGAAACTTGCCTTGGTTGTATCCTCGGTGTGGAAGACAATGGCTAGAATGGTGTCGGCTAGGGTTCAGGGATCTGAACCTACATTAATAATAATCTGTCCTTAGAACTTATTCCAAGATTGGCTAATAAATCAACTAACGTAAATCTATATTAATTATAAACATTTTTATTAGAGAAACTAATAATTTTATTTATGTAATATTTGGTAAAACTATTTTATTAGTATTTTATAAATAGGGCAAAAAATAATATATTTTTGGAATATTGACAAAGTAGTAGCGGTTTTATCGTAACTTATTTTAATAGAAAAATATCGCGTAAAACTCATATTTATCCGAAATCTAATTTAATATTTTTCTAAATAAACATTTACGAAATATTTTACTAATATTATTTATTTAGTAAAGAATAATCATTTTTAATAATAAATTACGTAAAACCTCATTATAGTAAAATTACGATTTTATTAGAAAAATACGTTATTATTTCAGTTTTCATTTCCATAAACTTTATTAACAGAATAACGGTTAAAATAAGAAATTAAATATTGATACTAAAATCGTATATTAAAATAAGAAATTATTTCAGTTTTCATTTCCTATATTAAAATATATTTTTGCCATATAATTAATTATTTTGATACTAAAATCTATCATTTAATAATAAAAGTGAAACTATGGCAAAAGTGACATAATAATTGAAAGTACTTAATACGACATTATTCATAATTAAACATACTCGATTGCTCTAAATCTATTAATCTAAAAATTAACGTTAATCAATCTAATTAAAATGTTAACAATTATTACCGAGTCTAAATAGGAAACTAACAAAACTAGCTATCTGGAACAAGAATGGTTCTGTGAATTAAACAGATGGTTCGGGGTTACCGAAGGCTGTGACGGAGCACCGAGGGGATGCATCGAACTCAGAACGCATGCAGGCACGGACAAGGACATGTGCACGCGGACGGCATGGAACGAATACGGGAAAACAACGACGCGCGGGAGGCGCACAGAACAGCGGGGCAGCGGTAGGGGCCGTGTGGAGGGGCGCGCCAGCTGCTGGAGCCTACGGAACAGTGGCGGGGAGCCATGCGGATGGGCGACATCGGCTGTTGGCACCTCAGGACGGCAGCGGGGAGCCACGCGAAAGGCTGCGCCGGGCGGGGGCCTCGGAAGAAAGGAGGAGAGGGGTTCTGTGGTATAGAGGAGAGAGGGAGAAGTTAAGGTGGAGAGAAAGGAGTGGGAATGGTGAGGTGCTGGTGAGTTTGGGGAAGGGAGCGGGAATGGATTTTATAGGGAGAATGGAAGGGTGTGTGTGTGTGGTAGAGAGAAATAAGGGAAGAATTGAAGGATGTGTGTGTGGTAGAGAGTGATTTGAGGGGAGAGAATGGTGCTGTGAGGGAGTGATGGTGAGGGTTTTTAGAGAGAGTGGGAGAACTGGTTAAATGTGGGGGGTTTCCAGAGGCCGAAGAAAATAAGTTGTCGATACACTGGTGGCAGGGCCGACCTAGGGATAAGTCTGACAAAACTTTAGACTTGGACAACGAAAATCTAGGACACACTATTGGTTCTAATACTGATCAGTTCCTGTGACACATGCATATGAGCTTTTGAGTATCAAATTGCAGGAAGAAGGATTTTGGGTTCATATACCGCCATCTTTAAATTGACCTTGTCTCAAAGTCAAGGTAGAAACAAAATATGGTAAGGGTCCTAGTTGCAGTTTGGAAATGCAAGAAACAGGAGGATAGGTATTATTGTAGGCATAAAATTTACCTGGATCCCATACTATCTTCCCTAGAAGATATGCTCCTTTAGAGAATGATTGTCGTCGATACTCCTTTTGGAACTTACCTAGATCCCACACAAAAACATGGAAATTGGCACATCATCTAAGAAGGAATCCTTCAACATATGAAATATTATCATTGGAACTGAACTAGGACCCGAATCCTATACCATGAAACCATCCATTTCGATTTTGGTAGATTAAGTAAACTCCGCACTCTTTTTGCCTGCATCAAAGAGCCAACTCGTACTCCAACAACCCTAGGCACAAGTCAAAACATCCTTATTCTCCAGGTGGGCCTTGTCAATGAGTTTCCATTGGGGGGGAGGAATTTGCATTCAACTGTCTTGGATGTAAATAGTGATATCTCGTAAAGAAGCTGTCAATTTGTAGATGTAAAAAATCCAGTGAATAGGTATACTTGGATCCCATGCCATCATCTTGGTTGTCTCAAAACTTTTTAGTCTCATCCCATGTACATCAGCTATGTCGTTAGGGATTGCAAGTATAAGTGTCTCTTTGAGTTTCAGTAAGTGTCCCTTGAGCCATTCAAAGGAATTGTGCCCCCCCTTGCAACAAACACACCTTCCTTTGCAAACATTCCCACTTTGACTGTTAATTTTAACAATTTCCCTAAGAACTTCATTTGCAAAGGTGTTATCAAGCTTAACTGTGATAAGGATTTTCGATTTTGCATCATGTAGAATTGCAAAAACTTGTTCATCTGAAAGAGAGATGACATCAACAATAGATACAGAGTACTGGATTTTATCTATAACCTCTAGTTCACCTTCGCCTCTTAATCTAATCATGACTATTGATGAATCGATTTCATATCAAACAATTTACTAAATTTTCAAGGCAGGAAAACTCCCTAGTTCAATGGAAGAGGCACCATAAAACATATTGCATGCATATTTCCTGAGAATACAACCAGCAGACTATAGAAACATCACCTCGTTGAAGAGCCATTGTAAATGCTTCCCCAAATTTATGTTCAGATATCAATCTTGATACTTTTTTTGTCAGATCCAAAAGCACCTCAACTCATTGTACAAACAAAACCATCTCAGAAATTCTAGCCATAGGTCTGCTTCTTTGCTACATTCCAACAAGATTTAGTGCCTTGGTGTTCTCTAATACTAGAGCGAAGGGCTTGCGCTGGCCATCAACTAATTCACTAGTAATATTTTGAGTGACCGATGATGCAGGATTAATAGCATCCCTTATAGTAAGTGCCAAGGGAGGATGAATAGATTTAAACTGCTGGTGAGCGGCAACAAGAGCATGTTCACTCATTCCTTTATGGAAGCCAATATCTACTTGCTCAAACATTGCTTTACCTGTCCGCATAAATGCTGGAACCACAGACAACTCTAAGCTGGACTTCGGAGCCTCATAGAGAGCTCACATTTTGGAAGTTTAGAATTGTTATTGGATTTGTGTCGCCATGGTAGCTTCAAGTTTTGAAGTGACGGCATTATCCAACTGATTAACAGGTTTGCTGGACATGTTGTCTGCAACCAATGGTAAGGAAATGTGTCATCGGAATCGTCTTAGCCACGATAAGGAAATCGATGTCCAGTATCATCGTAAAGTCATCCAGCAACGTAATGATAAAATTGGCAACACCTGACCAATTTTTTATCGCTATGCGAACCCCCTTGGCTACCTTCTGCATGGGACGCCTCTGCATTTACCGTCTTCATCATGCTCGAATCTGCCTCCAAGGCTAGACCCAAGCGACAGACCTCCGCACCTGAGATAAAGTTATGAGTGGCACCCGTGTCAACCAACGCCCGTGTGGTCATGCCATTGATCCTCACGTCAACGTACATCAGCTTCTTGCTCGGAGTTCTCAACACAGCAGAATTGGTCTTCATGGCATTGAGTAAGCGCAATGCTTCTATGTGTGCTCCCACTTCGCACTCTTCGTTCTCTACCTCCTCGCTTCAGACGACATTCACACGCATGCTGCTCATCGGACAATCCCGAACAAAGCAATTCTTTTCACATATAAAGCACGAAACAACTCGCTCGGGTTGGGCCTTCTCGTGCTTCTTCCTCTTAGACGGACCCTCCTTGGTGGACTTTGGCTTGGCCTCGGCATCGTTGTCGTCCCACATGTACTCGACGAGACGCTCGGCTGCTGTCACGGCAGTGTTTAAGTCTTGCACCCTTTGTCGCTGCAATTCTTGAGCCGCCCACTGTCACTCCTCGATTTGACAAAACGTTCATCCCCATTCCCATTATGCTGAATCGATCTTCTTCACTAAGGCGTCATGTCGTACAAGTCTGGAGTTGTACTCGTACAAGGCAAAAATATTACATTTGATCATTTTATTTGAAACATTCAAGTTGAAACTTCATAAATCGTAGAGTAATTAAACACGCAGTATAGGAAGATAGAAATATACTTTACATTGATAGTTTGCAACAAAATACAGGTCATATTACATTGGATATGTCATTGCGGCTACATTGATTGAAACAAAAATATATACTCGACAAGCTGCATAAACTAAGACTTGTTGTTCCATACATTCACCCTTTTATACATTGAAAGCCTTTGATGAATTGGCTTCAAAATACTTCAGAATAGGAAGAGCTTCAAAATGTCTCTCCAAACTTCAACTTTGGCTTAGCGACGTGCACATCCAGAGTCCTCATCACCTGTGGGATTGGGGATTAGTACACTTGGAAATGCACCAGTGAGCGGGATGAACCCACTCATCTAAACTGACTCTGATTGTTAAGGTAGGCATGCATTGGAGTTTTCTTTCTGTTTAGAACTAAATAAATTCAGTTCATATCGATAGCCATCTTTGAAGTGGTAAAAGCATACAGAAAAACATAGCAGTTTATCTCAATTCTTACCACGGCCGTACTCATCCCTACATAAAACAGAGATAATACTTTTACCTGCATAAGACAATATGTGAGTATGCTACTATCTTATATGTGGTCATTGGTGTTCGCCACCACAAGGGACAGTTATCAATGGCAATACGACAAGCCTTCAATCCAGGTTGTAAGGCCCGTTTGAAGTCTCGCAATGCCTCGCGCCGAAGCACGACTCATATTTTCCCTAGGTTGATGTGGTTTCAGGGCCCGGAATACCATTTCGAGGAAAGCCAAACTTGTGAACAAGTTGTCCATGACTATGCCAATGAATGAATAGTTTAATATATAAAACTGATTGCATAGCGCGGACAGTATTTAGTAGCATTATCATTTTGACTCATGCGAGAGTTCCTTTTCTTAAAGCTGTACGTTCTGATTTAGCGTCCCATAGGCACCAAATTTCTCGAGGCACCATATGTCGTAACCAACGTTTCATTATATTTTGCAGATCATGAAATAGTCTATCTCTTTTCTAGAACCTTATCTTTTCTTTTTCGATGTGAAACTTATATTTTTAGAGTTAGTTACTCTAAATCGATACATTTTTTTTGAGTTCTTGATTTTAGTGGATTGGCATGCATTTAACTTGGCATCGTCGATTTGAATAAGTTCGAGGCAAAATAATTTCGTTTGCAAAAATGAGTAGAAAAGAAGGGTCCGAACAACCCACCGAGTATTTGAGTGTACCGAAGGTCGCAGCGTTTCGCAACGTTCAAGCTTCAGTTACGCGAGCTCTTGCAATTGCACCAACACTTAGTCAGGATTCCTTCTTTAATCCTTCATTTCAAAATTCGTAGAATGCATTCAAAAATCGACGCAAAAACACATCCATCAAAACCAAGCAGTGAAAACTCAAGAAAACCATACATCAGTTCGGTACTGACAAAGGGACTCTTATATAGAGATCACTTGCCGAGACGCAGCCTACTGCATTTAGGACTTATTCCAACAGAAGTCATTCCATTAGTTGGATCGATTCTCATAACATTCGTCCAAATTGATTTATTCGATGCCGCAAAGGGTTATCTTAAGCCAAGCTCAGCGATCGAGTCAGATACACATCTAAGTTCTCGACCGATCTGACTCGCCGCAAGCATATTACATAGTTCGTTGTCCATCAGGAACGGGGCACTACACCCATGATTTGAGTCCATCGAAGAAGAAGGACAAATGCTCGCCCATGCTAGATATCGCAAGAATCAATTGTGTGAACTCCGCAATGTATTCCTTGATCGTCCCGGTATGCTTAAGTTGTCACAAGCTCCGTCTCGCTGCAAACTCTGCATTCTTTGGATAGAATTGAGACTTGATCTCCTTCTTGAGATCCTCTCGAGTATCTATCGTGCGAAACCCTTCTCGGTCTCCATGCACCTTCGACGCCACCACAACATAGCATCATCGATGAAGTGGAGTGAAGTAATATCCACCTTCTCGTCGTCATTGTTGATGTGCAACGCCTTGAAGTATCGCTCCACGTTCCACTAGAAATTCTCAACTTCTTTGGCATCCCGTACCCCGTTGAATGATTCCGACTCGGGGATCTTCTGCCTCCTAGTATAGTACCCCGTCCCAACATCGTGCCCCGTTCTCCGTCCATGGGGTGCGCGAGAAAGGAACACGGTCGCCATTGATTCGATCAGAACCGATAGGTCGGGATCGATCGAATCGGCCGAACGAAAACGGTTGAATTAAAATTCATTGCCCGTTATGGAATGGCTTCTTTGGAACCAAGTCCCATATTCAGCGGGTTGCACCTCAAGGATTGACTCTGCGGCTGAGTCGGAAGAGACCTCCCGTTGCTCTATTTTTTACGCCGCTTGCGTTGGTTTTTGTTTTGGTTTTCTGAATGCGTTTTCGTGAATATTTTCGATGGTTTTCATGGCTTGCATTTCGAACTCGTATTTCCTATCGAACTTCTTGAATAATATAGTGTTCTAATCGGTTGCTTGTGCGATTTCAGATAATCGCGTAGGCGACGTCTAGCGCGGCCAACAAGTCTCTCGCCTCAAGCAAAACTCAAGATGAGTGGCTGACCCTTCTCTTCTCGACCCCTTCTTAGGTAAATCGATAATATTGTTGCGAATAAAAGAATAAATACAAGGACACAGACATAATAAAATGATCAAGTTTTCAAAGAGAATGTAGGCTATACCTTAATAACTAAAAAAATTATCTTTGTACGGTCATGGACAACTTGTCGACAAGGTAGAGTTTTCTCGAACGGCAACCCGGGGCCACGGGACCATTGCGGCCGAGAAAGGAAACAAATACATAGCTGTACATAAGCACGGGTTAGGCAGGGACTTGCAGCGGAGATCGCTACTTGCGCTGCAAGGGCCCCGACTAACAAAAGCTAAAAGAGTCCACGATGGCTTTGGGAGCCAGTGACCAATCACACGTAATATTGCGCTTGGTATAAAAACGATAACAATTGATAGGGAAGAAAATGGTAAGTTTCATAATGCACGGACGGTCCGCCGTGGGTAAGATCCAACGTAATTCATATTATGCTTGTTATATGCTTGTCGGAAATTTATTAGGATGCTTAGAAACATTCATAACTAAATCATATAAACTCTTCAACCAAATGAGAGGTTGGAACTTAAATAGCCACGCACAGTACCAAATGAGAGCCTGGTTCGTGAGTTGAAGGCTTGTTTCTGGAAATCCTTTTGAAGACCCCGCACTCAGTCCAAAAGAAAGAAAAGATGAAGACTCGACTTCCCTCAATAGCAGGTGGAAAGTATAATGTTTTGCTTATAAAAAGGGATATAATGTATGGAACGATTATCTCATCAGCGTCCGTTTTGTAAGTTGAGTCATGTTGTAAGCCCGCATGGCACTGATTGTAAAGGAGTCATGTAAAAAAAGTTTTATTATCAATAAAAAGTTTACTTCTATTTCAAATGTGTCATTCAATTTCTTTGCGTACTCTAACTTGATGTTGTGTTTCGAATAACCTTATGACTATGCCTTGTGCGATCACAACTTAGGTTCGTACGGCATCACGCCCGGGAGACGACTATCGATTCTACGGAATCGGGACGTGACACCTCGGGGCCTTCATACTCAAAGGTCCACCGTAACAGCCTTCTCCAAGATGACAACTTTGGTCTTGAGTTCTCTGCAACTCTCGACTGCAGTTTTTAGCTCCTCGTAGCCTTGGATCTTCCTACACAAGTCCTTAATCTCCGTACGATGCCCCTTGAGCTCCTCCTCAAGTGCGGATCAGATCTCTTGGAATTGCTCCTGAAAGATTGTCATGGACGAAGCAACGTCACTCCCCAGCCCATCGAAGTACTCTTTTAGCCTCGTGTTGCTTTACTTCATGGAGCCCATGCGCATCTCCATGTCCTTCGAACCTGTAATGCCCCGCTCCGTACGAGGCATTTGGTTGGCTTGTTGGATAGGATCGGAATGTTAGACCGTGACTTATGTTGGGAATCAAGAGAGTTGAGACTGATACAGTCTCTCTGAGCTGGCTAGACGATTTAAGTGTTGGTACGTGGCTCACTGGTGGAGCAATGCTTAGGGGAAATGTGTGCAACCAGAATAAGAAGACCCTTTTATGCAGGCAAGTAGAACTGTCCTCCTTCCTCCTTATTCCTGTATGCTTAATAAATAGAATAATGTGATGCTATGAATTGTTCCTAAAAGTTCCATGTCTTAGTTGCTGAATAATAGAGATGCCTATGTTGAGAATCATTGAATGAATAAGACATGAATATTGAACTGCTGATTGAATCACACTCGAACTGCTAATGTAACTTGATGCCTGAGAATGAATTGATAATGTCCCTTATGCTTAATCTTGATGAAATGAATGAATCACTTGAATAATGAGATGCTGCATGAATGATACATGAGAAAAGAATTGAATATGCTATTGTTCCTATGAAATGAATGAAATGCTACAGGTCCCTTCGAAATGAATGAATGCTGTTGTTCCTCCTTAGAAGAAACGTAATGAGAAATGTTGCAATAGAACAAACAATGAGAATGATGAGGCTTGGGATCATGGGGATTACCAAGTAGAATGATAGTAATGATTAGTCGTTGAATACGGCTCGGGATTGAGATGAGATGTTGAACTGTTGGCTCTGCTTACTTTCAGTTGCTTTACCATGCATTGTGTTATCGAGTCAACATACATTCGCATGGCCATGGACGTACTTGTACGAGTCTGAGTAAGTTTTTTCGAACGGTACCTGGGGTACCGGGACCGATTCGACCCGGGAGAAAACATTGGTCGTGCTATGGTGGTACGAGGTATTACAGGACATTCGGCTAGGCTTGCAACCTACCCTGGAATGGTGCGTCGTAATACCCGTTGGAAAGTCCTTTATGGTACAGTTTCACCAACGACCATGTAGTCAGGATGCATGCTAACGAATGTTTTGTGCAGACAGAGTAAGTATATCATATTATCCTGTATTTTTATGCAGGTACGAGGGAGTTGGCTATCGGTAAGAAATCACTTAAATGTGATATACTCAATATATGTGTTGGCTTAACTTGCGGGCTTAACGTACCAAGTAAATGATGCTATGTGTAGTCTTTCAATATGAGAACCTGCTTAACATGTTAATTTCAGTATGCTAGAAAGATGCCTTGCTATGATTATTGCTCAAACATAACATACATATTAAGAGATGCTTGAAGTGAGAATTGCCATAACATGTTTAAGATGTTAATGTTAACGATGTCTCAATGATGTTTTTGCATGATAACACCAAGAATGCTATAATGATATGTCCACATGAATGTTGCTAAGAATATGTTTGCATGTTTCACTCTGATTATTGCCCATGAACTGTAAACTGATGCTAGGCCCCCGAGTAGAAAGATCATTCTATTAAATGCTTGCTAAAATTGACCAGTTAGTGTTGGTTTAGGTGAGTGGGTTGGATTCTGTTTGCCAGTACATAGATGATGTGCTGACCCATATTTTTGTGGGCAGGTGCTCATGCTTGGGATGTTTTGCACACGGAGATTGGCTTGACCGGTCCCGCGGCATCGAAGATTTGTTGGTCATACGGAAGCTCTCCTTGTACAAGATGATGTCTTCTGTTTATAAAGGGCATAATGTATGGAACATTGTAATCAGTGTACCAGTGAGTTGTAAGCCAAGTCGGTATATCGAGTTGTAATCCAATGTATCCATGTATCAAATGTAAGCCTTCTAGCATTGTTCAGTTGGCTTTCAATGTAAAGTGAGATGTGTTGTAAGCATTGTACTTCAATACAAGTCTTGTACTCTTCTTCAATTATCAATAAAGAGAATAAGTTCTATATATCTCTGTGTGACTTCAAGTTATCCTTTTATCTCCGCTTCTATAAAGAAGTGATGTACTTCTATTCAATAAGAAAGATTGTCCTCATTAACTTCAATTTATCTGCTTCTGCCGCTGGATGTGTTTCTACTTGAAGATTATCACTTATGTACCATCCTTGCTTTGTACAAGTGCAATACCAGACTTGTACGGCATCACGCCTAAGCGAGGACGATCGATTCCAAGAGATAAAATATGTGAAGAAATGACTCTACGAATCATGGGGTGACAAATTGGTATCAAAGCCAGGTTTTACGTCCTTGGTCTCTTCTTTTATTCGTTTCAAATCAAAGTTGCGTCGACGATTAACCAAAGTTGCTTCCGCGATCACTCAACGTTGCTTCCGCGATTAAATCAGAGATTGCTTCCGCGATTATGCTTTTGTTGTTCGGCAATCATCCATATTGTTTGTGTCTGAAAGTTTGTTGACCCTCTCCTCTTGGCTGCTCACTGGATGTTCCATACAATAAGTCTAAATACAATGTGATGCCCCTGAATGAATGATTTTTGTTGGTTTGGACACAAATAACCCAACAATGACTCGATGCCATAGTATGTTATAGTATGAATGCTGTTTGGAATTGTGGGAATAAAGAAAAGTGGCTATGTATGCTGTAACAAGTTGAGAATTGTATATAATATTGGGAAAGAATTGTGAATGGGGTAATTGATGGATGAGTTCGACATAACTGGTGAGTCGACTCATGGGTGATGGCTAGTGCTTTTGAGACCCTAAGAATGTTAGCTTGTGGTTTGAGACCTCGAGATGTTGGCTAAGTGTTGTGATCATTATAGATCACGAATGTTCGTAATAGATTGAGTTGGCATTGTTTAAGGATGGCTTCGTTTCTGAGGGGTATATTGCCTCTACCACCTCAGAACGAGATATATGTTGACCCTTTCCATAGAATAGCAATGAGACTATTTGTGGGTACTGGGTAGTGCCGAGACTTAGCTGGGAGTCATGTATTGTGGCTAGATGACTCGAGTGTCCCTTGACGGTGATGTTATATTAAGTAGCGAGATTGTCGGAAATTGTAACGGGTGGCTTGGTTAGAAATTGTTTAGTCGAGTGATGACTCAGACTAGTAAGATAGTTAGTATGCTATGGGTAATGGATATGGCTAGAGAATGTTGTGGCTTAGAACATCTGAATGTTGATTTCGAATGGTTGGATGCAAATCATATGTGGCTAATACAAATTTGATTGCTAAGCTGGAAGTTTGGAAAAGTTGTCGGTGACCAAAAAAATATTAGAAATCTGTGTCTTGACCCTACGGTGTAATAGATGTCAATCCATCTTGATCACCAAGGGATAGTCATTGCATATGTGCATGTATGCTGAGGAATTGAATTGTACCAGAAAAGTAACAAATAGCAACCCTGAATATTGGTGTTGCATAGAGAATGGTTAATGGATACATGAATTGTCGGATTGAATGGAATAAATTACTCGACCCCTTGCGATATGAGATTTTAAGAATGTTCGTATGAGATTTTGATGATTGAGAAACGAATGGGATTGAGGAATTGCGAACGCGTTGGATAATGCCGAAATATTTGATTGTTGGTTGGGATATAGATTGCTGGCTTATGACTTAGTAGTGTAACTTCATCATACAGACCGAATAGTATGATTCTATAGTTATGTTAAGACTATTGGAACTGATGACCCTGAATAGTTAGCCTTGGCTTATGGGTTCGTGTGAGTACAAAGGAACTGAAATAGAAATTGAATCATTGGGAATTTACTTGATGGATTATTAGAACGATGAGAATCGTATGTCGGGTTGGGAATTGACCGTAATGTTGATAGATCGATCTTAGTCGATCGTTGGGTAAGTCTAGAATGAGCCTCTGTGGGAATTATTTCCTTGAGGAAGACCCTGGATAGATAGACTTGACCCTAGCGACCAGTTGAGGACTTACCAATTGTTGGCATAGCTGACAATGTCGATTAGTTATTCAGACTAAGTTAATATCCATAGGTTTGGATAGAGTTCCTTAGAACTGTCGGTTGCTTATTGGCCCTGGGAATAAGAAACTAGCATGATCCCTAGTAGCCGTCCACTCTAAGGGAGTCACCTTAATGGTTAGGTTTAGCTTCGGTATAGCTAACCATAGAGACTTGACCGATTACTAGGGTGACCATTGGCGACCGTATGATAACCTTTGGCATTGAACGAGAGATGGTGATGAGTATGATCTAAGAATGATAAGTTGTAAGTATATGCTCCAATATGAACCTTAGAGATGTTTGACCCTTGAGGATTATGTGTCGTCCTATAGCGGGAAATAGAATCGTGGGATGAGACTTGAGTTGTATGTATCGAATACACTACAACAGATATGGTATATGATAGCGTGCGCTGAACGCTGTAGAATGCATATTATAGCATATTCCGTCCGCTATATATGCCCCCGCTATAATAACCCCATGTACAAGAACGCTATAAAGTTATAGCGTTCACGAACGCTATTCATGGATTATAGCGTTCATTGACGCTATAGACTATGTATAGCGTTTTGAAACGCTATATGATAGTTATAGCAATTAGGAACGCTATAGAACTTTAATAGCATTCATGAATGCTATTAATCTATTGTAGCGTTCATGAACGCTATACACAAGTTATAGCACTTACAAACGCTATATAGTTTACATAGACTTTACGAACGCTATAGTTCATTAATAACATTTGTTAACGCTATAAATGTGTTATGGCGTTTCTGAACGCTGTTTATTTTTAATTGCATTCCTGTATGTTATTGTTTGTTAATAGCGTTTCGATATATATCTGCTTTTTATAGCATTTTTTTCTGCTATTATATGTGCAACAATAGCATGTCAGAATGCTATTGCGGAGTCAAAATTATGTATTCGAAAATTTGCAGAATGCAGCACATCAGAATACTATTGCAGACCACAGTTACACAAAATGCAGGTATTCAAAAATTTAAATGCGAATCAATCACAGAATGAATTCCGAACATAAGTAAATTCATTAATTTCACTGTCTAATATATGTAGAACAACGAAGTAGTACCAAACATTCAAAATCCTTAATTTCTCCATATAGAACAACGAAGTAGTACCAAACATATGTCCAAAAATTAAACATTAACAGTGTAGTCAGCTACATATATCCCAAAATGTTGACTATCTAACATTTAGCTCCCTTCGAGCTTATCCACAACCAAAACTCCTCAGAAAGCATCCTCTTCCTTCATCCAACCTACACAAAAATAAGGGGTAAATCATTAGTGTAAAGAAAAAACTAATGAAACAAAAAATAGGGGGTAAAGTTCAGTAAGTTGTCAAAAGAATTATTATTTATTTTTAATGTAACAAAAAATTAATTTCTATGTATGGAGGAATATTGACTTTAAATTTTTCAATAGTTTAGGGTATTGATTGATATTAAAATTTAGAGAATTAAATTGGAGAGCTACAACGTGAAGAACCATATCTGCACCCTTATCAAACTTTACTAATAGAATAAAGAAAATTCCTAGTAATTCACTTCAGGAAAGAGCTCTTCAAGAAAATTCCTTTCATGCTAAAAAAACTGACCAAAATTGCGTTTCCTTAAACCGTAGTATGTGTGATATTCTCTAGATATGCTTATCTATATGATTGCTCATTCGACTTGATATATTTGCAGGAAAGATAACAAGCCAAAGAAGAACAAATTTTTCCAGTGAAGCGTCAATCAGCAGAGTTTAGAGAACTTCACCGGGATCAAGATTTCAGGAGCGAAGAAAGCAACAAGCCCAGATTGTCAGTCCACTAGTACCTCTATCAAGATATCCACCTAAGAACATCACAATTCTAATAGAGCAGACGCAGAAGGGTCAATCTGATAAATTGGGTCTAGGTCCGCAAAAAATCAGCTGATTATCAAATAGACATAAAATAGGAAAAAGAACAAAGTTTGAAACATAGTAAAAAAAGAACAAAATATTTAAGTTTCATGCTAAAGCAAACACCAATTGACAAAAATATTTAAGTTGTATTACAAGGTTCAATTAGAGTTGAACTAGATACAGCTGAGTACCAATTGAACTAGATAAAAGCATATGCCTACCTAATTATATAAACACAAAGTCTTTCAAAACTGTCCATATAGAACCTTCTACCTTATGCTTCTTAACTTCTTCCATTGAAATGTGCCTTCTCTTTCTACAATAGATACAAATCAGACTCGCCAAATTTGTATGTGTTGGTATAATGTTGTGCCATATATGCATCAGTGCAACATAGAATAGGAACAAAGCAACAAATCAATTTCATTTGTACTCTGGGATTAGAGGTTCCTAAAAAACAAAGGGTTAAAAGTTCAATCTATATTTAGTTTACAACAGGTGCATCATTAAACATTTCAATGATCCAACATACAATAGAAATAACTAAACAAGACAATTTAGTTCATAACAGATAGTAACAAGCTTTGATATCTTTACAAAATGTTGTAGACATATATATATAGAACTTCAAGGAAATAGGAAATTATACCTGAAGCTTCCTCGGTAGACTTAACAGATTCTCAATTTGTTTATTGAGCCTAAGACAATAAAAAAACATTAAGCTTCATCCAACTCAGTATAATTAGGTATCTAGATCAATTAATTCTAATTTTATGATAGTAACCTGAAGAAAGAAGGCATGGTGACAAATTCATTTTAAAAAAGTTAACAAGAAGATGCCACATTCTATATTAAAAAGACATTATTGCTCACATTGTCTGCATCTGGAAGTTGTCTAAGGCGCTGCAGTAACAAAGGAATTACAGCTTCAAAGTAAGGCAGGACACATCATCCCCAAAGTAAAATCTTTCCTGTGTACATCACAAAACTTACCAAGAACGAGGAAAACAAATACCAAGGGAGAATATACAAATTAATGTTTTTTGCTCTTTTGATAAGGACAACACCCAACATGGAAAAACTTTACTAATAGAATAAAGAAATACATCGGCTCCCCCAACTTCTCCCATTGGTCCACCAATGGATCACCACAACTCACAAAGAAAGAATACAACTGAGAGTGCAACGAAAATACCGAAGTCTAGAACTCGAAGACAAACCGATGTGGTCTTCCCGAAATATCTCCTCTGGACCGATCCACAAACTCTCTCCTGATTCCTTATTCCTCTTCTCGAAGTTGCACGGCTTCCTTATGAAATTATCACACCTCTATATTTTTTTGAAATTGGGTCAGGATTCAGTCATATACCCTTTCCTAATCTTGCAATAATCTGAACCATTAGATC
Source organism: Iris pallida (assembly GCA_029216955.1). NCBI lineage: Eukaryota > Viridiplantae > Streptophyta > Magnoliopsida > Asparagales > Iridaceae > Iris > Iris pallida. The sequence goes on from JANAVB010041017.1 coordinate 6,365,824, forward strand.
CGATCAAAATACTCGATCTCAAGGGAAACTGCTTTAATTTCAAAGAAAACTAGACCCGACTTAACAGATGAAGAAATAAGCAAAGAAATTCATCCTCGCACAGCTCACACAGCCATGTAGACATTTTGGGCTTGCATACTCTTCTAGGAAATTGTATGATTGTTGTTTTGTCATTATCGTAATTTATATTTCCTCGTGACCTCTTTTAGATCATCTTCGTGTAGCAAACCTTGCAACATAGACCGAGATATAAGTTTCAGATCATCACCTACAAAGATGCATGTCAACTCTCATATAAATACAGGACAGAGGAAAGTAATGGTGCACATATGCAGAAATGTTCCTCTTCTGTTCTCTACATTAGGATAGAGCGGAACTAGACCATTTTGCTAGTTGTATGAAATTGGTTTAATATATTTTTTATTGCAAATGGAAAATTTGCTATGTAGTTGTAGTATATTGTAGAGCACTTCCATTACGACAACCAAAGTATACAAGATGTAAGACCATCAACATCAACTCATAGAACTTAGCATAAATGAAGCATCATTTATATTTCACCACATATGATATTTGATTGTGCAATCCAGATAAGAAGAATTTATTAATTAAGACTAACCTCAGCTTCACTTGGAGGATTAAGTTTCTTTACGAGGTACTTTTGGATGAAAGAAATAGGCAAGTTACCATCCCTAACAAAGGATAAACAAGAAAAATGTAAAGTAGTATTCATGCCAATAAATAAATATGAATGTAAAAAAAAATTGCTAAACTTTGATCAACAGAACACTCATCACTAATCGTCCTACAAATTGTGACAGCAATGGACTGATTTAAATCATACCCAAGTCATCATCTTGTCTTGATGTTTTATGCCAATATTAGTTATGCAACCTTATCAATTAATCGTTTTCCCCTGATGGCTCATGCTGAATTACATCTATTTGCAGGTAGGTACTAGTACATTTGGTAGTAAACCAAGAATGAACATAACAAATATTGGGGAAAGAATTTTTTTGGTACGACAAGTCTTATCATTTAGCATCCTATCTTCCTACATTCCTTAGTAGAAAATCTATATTGTAAACGTAATACATACCTAAATTTAAAACTGTAATGTTATTTTCTACAGTGAAAGAATTGCAGTACTTATAAAAGAAAGAACATACAGGGTGCGAAGTTCTGTAAGGCTTCCAATATTTCCACTCAATGAGCCATGTTGAACAATTTCCTGCAGCAATGAGATTTGGTAACAAGAGAGCAGGGTTGTAAAGGGAAGATGATAAGTTTGCAGTAGGGACTTACAGTTCTACCACTATAGAATTGTTACAAGCACTACCAAAATACACTCAATTAGCGACGGATATTTAGCGACGGAAATTTTTCGTCGGTGTTAGCGACGGCTTCGTGGCCGCTCAGCGACTGAGTACCGACTACACGCCTTTGCCATTTTTTATTTTAATTTTACGGGGAGGAAAGGTCGCATGTCCGTCGCTAGACTGTCGGTGTTATAGCGACGGATCCCCAGTCGTCGCTACGTAGTCGATTATTTGGCAAAAATTGTGTAGAGAATTGGCGGGACATATCTTCGACTACGTAGCGACGGATATTCAGTCGGATAATCAATAATAGCGACTATGTGGCGATGGATTATGAGCAGTCGCTATTCCGTCGCTAAATTTACGTTCCAGACTTAAATGAAAAGGCGGAAGGAACTTTTAGCATTCCCCCCAAATTCAATCTCTCTCTCTCTCTCTCTCTCTCTCTCTCCCTCTCTCTCTCTCTCTCTCTCTCGCGCGGCTTCGGTGAACGGCGTCGGCGTCCTCTTCTCTCTCTCTCCCGAAGGTAATCCCCTCCCTCTCTCTCTCTCTCTCTCTTTCTCTCTCTCTGTGTGTCGTGGTGTCGACGTAGGGGCAGCAGGGGCGGCGGGCTTGGGGACATTCGGGCTTGGGGCGGGGGCGTCGGGAGCTGGGCGGCTGGCTTGGGGCGGGGGCATCGGGGGCTGGGCGGCGGGCTTGGGGCGGGGGCGTCGGGGGCTGGGCGGCGGGCTTGGGGTGGGGGCGTCGGGGGCTGGGCGGCGGGCTTGGGGCGGCAGGCTTTGGTCGGGGGCTGGGCGGCGGGCTTGGGGTGACGGGCTTTGGTCGGGGGCGGCGGGGGGCTTTACTTATCAAATTCATCTGAGTTTATATATTGGCTAAATAATGTGTTATCCATATTGGGTGTTATCCATTAGTTTGGTGGTGTTTGGATTAATAAATGTGAATATAGAGTTTGGGTTCATGGTGTATATGTTTACTGTGTCAAGGACAGTGCGAGTTCTTCATCTGCATAAGTCAGTTGTGTGCTTCTATATAGATGTATATATCTATACATCTAACTGTGTATACATATATATGTGTATGTGTGCTTTAGAGAGTGAGGAATGAAAGGCAGGCCTACCATGCCTATTAGCATGCAGGACGGCTTGGGGTGTAATGTGTGATTGTAGACATGGTAGGAATTATAGGTAATTAATGCTAGTATGACTAGACTAAGGTAGTGCTTGCTAGATAATAAGGACACTCTAGTATCCTAACCAAGTTAATTTTAGACTAGATATTTAGGATATAGCTCCCATATCCTAGAAGTGGACTCTTGCAATTTAGAAATAGATAGATTGACTCAGTTTGGTATCGGTATCGCACTATCGGTATCGGTATTGCACTATCGGTCAAGGTTCACAATATCGGTATCGGAATCAGTTTCGGACTATTCCTATGAGTATTGGTATCGGCGATATCGGTAGTATCGGTGGTATCGTATCAGAGTATCGGACTTTGGTATCGGAAAACAAATAATTATTAATAAATTATTTACATTTAAAAACATATATTTTATACATTTAGGCATAATTTTAAGTATTTCAGCGTTATTTCTTAGTAGTTTTGAAATTATATGAAATAGTAGTCACCCTTACCGATTGGTTTTGCCGAATTGACCGGAACAAAGACCCCCAATGTCGGTATCGGTCAATATTTGGTATCGGTCGGTATCGGATCGGAACATGCCAAACCGTATCGGTATCGGCCGAATCGGATCGGTATCGGCCGATACTTTAAACCATGCTATCGGTATCGAACTACCGGTATCAGTATCGGTATCGCACTATCGGTATCGGTATCGGTATCGCACTATCGATATCGAACTATCGGTATCGAACTATCGGTATCGGTATCGGTATCGCACTATCGATATCGGTATCGGTATCGCACTATCGGTATCGAACTATTAGTAACAACTGTATTTAGATTTTTCTCTTCTCGAGCTAGAATACTAGCGGATCCACCAGTTACATGATTATATACTAATTCTGTTTAGTTTGTCTTACTATACAGATTTTTACATCTAATCTGTGATGGATCGTTATTTTGTTGATCGTACATGGATGTACAAACGACAACACGAGAGCAGAATAGAAATGAGTGACGATTTTCAGACAGGCGTGGAAGTGTTTCTTAAGTATGTCATGAGCAAAGCTCAGTTTATGGACGGTAACAAAATCAAGTGTCCATGTCGTAATTGTCGCAATAGACGTTACGAAGAAGTGGTGAGTGTAAGAGATCATTTGACCCGTAAGGGTTTCGTACGTGATTACGGCCTGTGGTCATCGCAAGGTGAACTATATGCCGAAAGACAGGTTGCGAATGCTGCTACTTATGCTTTTGATGATAATGCTGCAGCGGATTTTGTAGTCGATGACGACGAATGCTCCGTTGATTATGGAGACGTGCAGAACCTTGCACGAGATATGGTGTACGACGCGGCAGGGCCTAATTTTGATCCGGAGGATCCTAATCCCGAGGCGAAGGAGTTCTATGATATGTTTCAGGATGCTGAAACTTCTTTATATCCTGGTTGTGATCCACATTCCGTACTGTCAGTGACGATGCGGTTGTTGAACATAAAGTCCAATTTTAACTTTCCACAAACTTGCTATGATCGGATTACACAACTAATGAAGGAGGTGTTACCGAAGGAATCAAAAGAGCTTCCAAAAAACTTCTACAAGTCGAAGATGATGGTCCGACAACTGGGACTGGGGTACGACAAGATAGATTGTTGTCGCAACGGATGCATGTTGTACTACAAGAAGAACGAGGATGTAGAAAGTTGCCGCTTCTGTAATGCGGATCGTTACAAGGAAGTCAGGAAAAAAGGAAAGTCAACTAGAAAACGACGTCCTTACAAGTATATGCATTATTTGTCGATCACGAAGCGCTTGCAGAGGATGTATATGTCTCAGAATACAGCAGAACATATGACGTGGCACAACGAAGAATGCATAAAGGACGATAGAGAATTGTCACATCCTTCGGATAGAGAGGCGTGAAAATATTTTGATTTTCGCCATCCAGATTTTGCTGCAGAGCCCAGAAATGTACGCATGGGACTATGTTCTGATGGATTCTCCCCTTTCGGGCAGTCGGGATCTCAATACTCCTGCTGGCCGGTCATTCTGACCCCTTACAATCTGCCACCATGGATGTGTATTAAATATGTGTGTATTTGTAAGTATATATATATATATATATATATATATATATATATATATATATATATATAAGTGTATTTGTGTATTCATATATAAATGTATATATTATATATATTGTATATGTGTATATATGTATATATGTGTGTATACGTGTATATAGAAATATATATATGTGCATACGTGTATATATATATAAATATTTATAGGGTATATGTGTATGTATATATAAATATACATATATATTTATATACGTGTTGTATATATATATATATAGGTGTGTATATATATATTTATATATGTATATTATATGTGTATAAATATGTGTATATATGTATATATATACATAAGTGAATATATATATAGATACATATATTGCTAATATAGAAAAAGGGAATAAGAGAAACAATGAAGCAGTGGCAGCCCAGTCCTCAGCCCACACTCAGCCGGCCCATCAAGTCCCAGCCCACACTCAGCATCTGGTTAAACCCGAGCAGCCCCGACCCTCTGTAGAAATCCATCAGCCGAACACTTATATACATTGTGAACGAGAGGCCGAGGGAGTCCTCATTCAAAACCCTAAACACCACGCCACCCCACCGGTTGGGCGACCTTCCTCGGCCCCGTGCGCGCCACCGCTGTGCGCCACCGTGGGCCACTGGCCGGTTGGCCAAGCCGCTCACACAGCGGCGAGCAACAGCAGCGGTATGAGATGGCAGCAGTAATGCAATATTCACGGTACGATTTCCCCTGCCACGTTTACTCGTTTTACGATCTGTAAAGTATTTTAGAAAGCCTACTAGACCCTCTTCAAACCCCTTTAAATGAATTTTATTCTAGGACAGTAGAAACCCCAGAAAATCGACACGAAGTCGGCATAAAACTACTATCGTATTGACAGATTTGGGTTAGCATATACCCCTGTTTGAAGGCCGTTCCCGATCAATCTATTAAGAATTTTAGGAATCAATTTGAAGAGCCTTTTAGATAACCTATACGAGATTGAAACCCCTTTTTTACTTTCAGTTATAACTGTTTAAACAGCAAGATAATTATTTGTGAAAATCAAGAAAAATATGAAAACCAGTTTTCAAAAAACTAGAAAAATCATCCACACGACGTGCGTCCCGCCAATCCGGGCGACGTGGTCACGAACCAAAGGCATCGAAAGGTGCGTAACGGCTTCGTGGTCGTGTGGACTTTGGCGGAATTCAAATTGGTCGCGTGTGCGCGATGAATTTGATGCGTATCCGTCAAAATTTACCATATCGGCCCCTGTGCAAGTTTCGTAATTAATTTGTGCACGCTCGTCAGATCGAGATAAAACTTGTGCCAACATGACCGTATCGCTTTTCTAGTCCTGTATGCCAAGTTTGATCCAATTCTGAGACAGTTGAATCGTACGTCATTTTACGGGTCCCACGGTCCGACTCAATGGGCGATTTTGTGCACGGCCCGCCAAAATCTAATTTTGGACATACGGTTGGGTTCGTATCGAAAAATCGGATCCGTAAACATGTAGTTTGACGACTTTAGAGACCGTTGACTCTGGCACGCTTTTCGGTGCAAAGTGGGTCCAACGGCGGACATCGTTTTTGCCCGAAATTATCGTTTTGCCCCTGTATCCAGAATTGGACTTAAGAACAGACAATCCTAGCTAATTTGAATATTCTGAGAATGTTGGTAATATTTATTTCAGCTTTCGGAGACAGTTGTGATGACTTGGACTTTCTGACTTGTTTATTAGCGATACATTGTTGGTTCTTCGCACTGCCACCAGGCAAGTATACCTTGCCTCCCTCTACAGTTTATTTACATGCATATTTCTATTATTATATAGTTTTACTAGTTGGTTATTATTTGTGATTTGTATATCGTACATGCTAGTATAGCTATAGTCCTTGTACATGGTTAGCCTTTTTAGTTCATATTGGATTAGTTCTCTCGTGTATCGTGATTGCGTCGTATCGTGTCTTCACCTGTGTCTTGACTGAGTCGTGTCTGTAAGTATGAGTGAGTGAACTGCTATTCCTTTGTCTTCCCACAACCTGCGAGTCCACACACGGGGCGAGGGTTGCCTTTGCACCTGCGAGTCCACATACGGGGCGAGGGTGACTTGTCTTGAAACTGACCTGCGAGTCCATTCGGGGCGAGGGTTGGTATCCATTGATCTACCAGCAGTTCATTTATGAATACTTGATCCCGTATCCGTGTTCATAGTTACCTGTCAGTAGCCACATGTCAGCTTCCTGTCTAGTTCCTGTTTATACCCTAGTTATAGTATTGCATGATTAAACTGTTAGATAGGCATGTTTTATGTATCTTGCTAGTCCTCTGAGGACCTGATGATCTCTTCAGGTTTAGCGATTGTATGGAGTTAGTTAGCAGAGCGGGATGGTAGAGGATTGCGATACATGATACAGGTATTTGCTTGTGATATCTCTTTATTATCCTTTCGTGCTTTATATTCAGTACCATGATAAATTCTGCTTATTTATAGACTCATATCATTCTTCGAGTCTAATCTAACAATATGTTAATGGGCTGCAGACCATGACCCATACTTGTTCTTTCTTGTTGATTTGATTCTTGTGGATTGAGATACAGTTTAGATTAGACATGATACCCATGACCTTGACAGCTTATACGTACTCGAGTCGGGCTGGAGTCCGTTCGATACGTAGCTGGCTTGCTTACGAGCTCGCGTCCGAAAACTGGGTGTGGGTCGTGACACTTCCCGTTTCATTGTTGTAATCTATTCATTATTTCATTGTTGAACGCATAAGGAACTCAAAATGTAAGCCCGTGCCTTAGCACGAGCGTGGAGCGCGGTGCAAGAGATCTTACATTTTTTATGTTTTTTTTTATTTTCTATACAAGCATACAAGATGGGATTATTCCCTTAGCTAGGTGCGTTGAGTCATTTATTAGCATGCGCGGTATTATCGCCTAGCGAATCTAGCAATAGTGTCCGTATTGTTATGTATCTAGGCTAAGCAAAGACGGGTTCATCGGAGCCACCCACCTTAGCGATGTTCGTATCGGCCGAGCGATACTCCGAGCGCGCCTTTGAAAGTCTAAGTCTGGATTCCTCTTGACAGGCCAATGTAAGCCTTGCATCGATTCTTCATCAGGTCGATGCCAACTCTTCGGTTCGACGGCTCGTTTGAGTCGTTGCACTTGCCGTTTGAATCGGCATTCCGCTAGGACGGAGCGGGTCATCACAGTTCATAACACGCTATATAAAGTTCTGTTAACAGCACTGCATAATGATATTGATAATGACATTCTAATAGTAGGGAGGCTTCAACGTTATAGATAAACTGCTATTGTATGAACGTTTAATAGCACTTCAATATGAACGCTATGGATGATTATATTATAATAGCAGAGAGGCTCGAACGTTATAGATAAACTGCTATTGTATTATATTTTAATAGCACTGCGGAAGGAACGCTATTGATGACGACATTCTATAGCAGGGAGGCTTGAACGCTATAGATAAACTGCTATTATATGCCCTATTTGTTGTAGTTATAGTGAATTATTATATGATATGGAATTGACTGCTCATGACGGAAATGTTGGATCGGTATCAATAGTAGGTAACGTCGGATTGTATCTTTTAGAAAAGATGAATTGCCTCGGTGAAAAATATTGTTGGATTCAGAAAGGAATATGATTACATGTTGTGAACTCTTAATATGATTGGCTCTAAGTTAGACCCTTAATCGAATGTTAGAATTATTATGCCCGGATAGAGGGCTTAACCAAGTTGTTCCTGATGTTAAGTGTTGTGGCCTGAAAGATAGTGATTGTGGCAAATGAATGAAGTAATAAGTCAATTAAAGGGATGCTAAATCGGATTTGGAATAGAGAGTTATATCGTGGCTGATCGAATCGCACTAACATGGAAGTTGGCTGAAGTACATATGTTTTGGGGACGCCTAAAATATGTGTATGGATCCAGCCGAAGTGATAGGTTGCAACTGAGATAACATTTATGGAAAGAATTTATTGCACTAGCACGGACTTTGGCTGAAATACATATATTTTGGGGACGCCTGAAATATGTGCATGGATCCAAACGAAGTGATGTGTTGCAACAAAGATAGAATGCAAGGAAAATATTGGTGAATCAATGAGAAGTTGCAAGCATTTGGAAAAAGAAGAAGATGGATTAAATCGTTGATGGATTTAAATGATACAGTTGGATAGCTATTTTGAGATGACCGAGTGGGCTGAAATGAATATTTGAATTGAAGTTGAATGAGTAACTCATTGTGATTAAGTGAATCTAGTAGATGAGTTGTTTCCTTAAGTTTCGAGGACGAAACTTTTTCTGAGTGGTATATTATGTAATGTCCCGCTCCGCGCGAGGCATTTGGTTGGCTTGTTGGATGGGATCAGAATGTTAGACCGTGACTTATGTTGGGAATCAAGAGAGTTGAGACTGATACAGTCTCTCTGAGCTGGCTAGACGGTTTAAGTGTTGGTACGTGGCTCGCTTGTGGAGCTACGCTTAGGGGGAATGTGTGCAACCAGAATAAGAAGACCCTTTTATGCAGGCAAGTGGAACTGTCCTCCTTCCTCCTTATTCCTACATGCTTAATAAATAGAATAATGTGATGCTATAAATTGTCCCTAAAAGTTCCATGTCTTAGTTGCTGAATAATAGAGATGCTTATGTTGAGAATCATTGAATAAATAAGACATGAATATTGAACTGCTGATGAATCACACTCGAACTGCTAATGTAACTTGATGCCTGAGAATGAATTGATAATGTCCCTTATGCTTAATCTTGATGAAATGAATGAATCACTTGAATAATGAGATGCTGCATGAATGATACATGAGAAAAGAATTGAATATGCTATTATTCCTATGAAATGAATGAAATGCTACAGGTCCCTTCGAAATGAATGAATGCTGTTGTTCCTCCTTAGAAGGAACGTAATGAGAAATGTTGCAATGGAACAAACAATGAGAATGATGAGGCTTGGGATCATGGGGATTACCAAGTAGAATGATAGTAATGATTAGTCGTTGAACACGGCTCGGGATTGAGATGAGATGTTGAACTGTTGGCTCTGCTTACTTTCAGTTGCTTTACCATGCATTGTGTTATCGAGTCGACACGCATTCGCATGGTCATGGACGTACTTGTACAAGTCTGAGTAAGTTTCCTCGAACGGTACCTGGGGTACCGGGACCGATTCGACCCGGAAGGAAACATTGGTCGTGCTATGGTGGCACGAGGTATTACGGGACATTCGGCTAGGCTTACAACCTACCCTGGAATGATGCGTCGTAATACCCATTGGAAAGTCATTTATGGTGCAGTTTCACCAACGACCATGTAGTCAGGATGCATGCTAACGAATGTTTTGTGCAGACAGAGTAAGTATATCATATTATCCTGTATTTTTATGCAGGTACGAGAGAGTTGGCTATCGGTAAGAAATCACTTAAATGTGATATACTCAATATATGTGTTGGCTTAACTTTCGTGCTTAACGTGCCAAGTAAATGATGCTATGCGTAGTCTTTCAATATTTGAACCTGCTTAACATGTTAATTTCAGTATGCTAGAAAGATGCCTTGCTATGATTATTGCTCAAACATAACATACAAATTAAGAGATGCTTGAAGTGAGAATTGCCATAACATGTTTAAGATGTTAATGTTAACGATGTCTCAATGATGCCTTTGCATGATAATACTAAGAATGCTATAATGATATGTCCACATGAATGTTGCTAAGAATATGTTTGCATGTTTCACTCTGATTATTGCCCATGAACTGTAAACTGATGCTAGGCCCCCGAGTAGAATGATCATTCTATTAAATGCTTGCTAAAATTGACCAGTTAGTGTTTGTTTAGGCGAGTGGGTTGGATTCTGCTTGCCAGTACATAGATGATGTGCTGACCCACGTTTTTGCGGGCAGGTGCTCATGCTTGGGATGTTCTGCACACGGAGATTGGCTTGACCGGTCCCGTGACATCGAAGATTTGTTGGACATACGGAAGCTCTTCTTGTACAAGATGATGTCTTCTGTTTATAAAGGGCATAATGTATGGAACATTGTAATCAGTGTACCAGTGAGTTGTAAACCAAGTCGGTATATCGAGTTGTAATCCAATGTATCCATGTATCAAATGTAAGCCTTGTAGAATTGTTTAGTTGGCTTTCAATGTAAAGTGAGATGTGTTGTAAGCATTGTACTTCAATACAAGTCTTGTACACTTCTTCAATTATCAATAAAGAGAATAAGTTCTATATATCTCTGTGTGACTTCAAGTTATCCTTTTATCTCCGCTACTATAAAGAAGTGGTGCACTTCATTCAATAAGAAAGATTGTCCTCATTAAATTCAATTTGTCTGCTTCTGCCGCTGCGATGTGTTTCTACTTGAAGATTATCACTTATGTACCATCCTTGTCTTGTACAAGTGCAATACCAGACTTGTACGGCATCACGCCCAAGCGAGGACGATCGATTCCAAGAGATAAAATATGTGAAGAAATGACTCTACGAATCAGGGCATGACAGAACCCGCCTCCAAGACTCCAATGCGCTCAACAAGATCCACAAGGCTATGTTCTGTCTTAGACTCCTTGCTCTTGCCCTTCTTGTTGGTCTAGAAGTGCCCCTCCCTAGGCGACGTGGGTCCCTCCTGGACGTTCTCGGATATCGACATGGCACCAACTGACCTTCGCTCTGATACTACTTGTCACGGACTTAGTGTTTTAGACTACACTTCGTCCCGTACGGTGCACAAGCTTTCTACTCGAAGACCCATGTCAACCTTTTCGAACCCGCTTAGCTAGATCGCTAAGACGATATTGAGAATAATGTAGAGCAAAAAGAGAGATTGGAAGTATGAAAACTTTACTATACTAGAAAGATAATATAACTTTGGGTGGTGAGAAACAAATGAGCCTCTCACTTATTTATAGGGCCTCCAAGGATTACATGGAAACTTCTGGAATCAGCATATTCCAGGAATTATTCTAGGGACTAGATATTTCTAAGGAACCTTCTAGTACATCTAGAAAGATCATGAGACATGAGACATCTAGAAAGGTTTTGAGTCTTCTGGAAGATTCTCGGGTCCTCTGGAAGATTCTGAGGCCTTCTGGAAGATTCTACCATCTTCTGGAACACTCTGGAAGCTTCCCGCATAACCCCGGTCCGTAAAGAGTTATACAAGTCCGTCTCGGTGGGACGCAAACTTTTATGCGTGACAACTAGGTGGCTTATGTAATTGATAGACATGAGAGAATACGAGGAATCAATAAAATATGAAGATTCAAGTATGTAGAGTAAGCTTGTAAGAGGCCTTTCACAGGTTTTGGGATGTTTTACTAAAAGTCTCTTTAGTGAAACACAAGAGGCTTCATTTCCACAGATTTTCTTAAAAACGTGTAGTTTAAATTATTATTATTATTATTATTATTATTATTATTATTATTATCTCAAATAACAATGTAATAATGAAATTTTAATATCCAAATGAAGGTATAGTTAGCCTATCAACATGGTATTACAGTAACAGTAAATTTACCAAACAAAAAGTAACTCTAGATGTCGAATGTATTGATCAATATCACAACAAGATGATCAATCATATTATCAACTTTTATATATATATATATATATATATATATATATATATATATATATATATATATATATATATATATTTGAAAAAAAAAAAAAAAAAAAAAAAAAATATATATATATATATATATATATATATATATTTGAGGTGTCTTTTCTCCAAATCGGACCGTGACTATATTCTAGTCGTCCAAGGGGGATTCGAAGCCCCCCCCTAGTGCCTTAGGGACTTTTTTCTTCTTCTTCATAAATATGAATTTATCCATGCTCCAGCCACCCCAACCTAACCTCTAGCCCACTCCAGTTCAAGCTTCTGGCTCCTCCCTTGACTGCATCTTTTCTTCCGTATTATTTCAAACTTCTCATTTTACTACCATAGTCCTATACATGATTTTTCCGTATTTGTAACAACTAGCTAGCAAATAATTTTATCTGTAATTTAACTAGCTAGGAAGCATGAAGACTCCAAGATACATTTGAACATACTAAAATAAATGTTGTATCCGTGTCGCCATATCTAAGAAACGAAATCATGATCATAATTATAAAAGAGTTGTGAGAATAACAACTTTCACAAGTGTTTACCTGGTCATAACCACAATTTGTCCGATCCCTCGTCAAACGCCCACAACTCCCGCCATGCATGGCTATAGTTGCTATGCATCGTCCGGATGACAAATGTCACCATGCAAATTGCTTGAACCATCTTTAAATAGCCTACATCTTCTTCTTCTTCACCAACCAATCACTGCTGAGTACTGATCAAACAAAGAGATCAGAAAGTTCAAGAAAGCAAAAGTAAAAGAGAGAAATTAATGGCCGATCACTCCGACATGAGGTTCCAGGCTGGCCAGGTCGCAGGACAGGCTCAAGTAAGTACTCCAATGAAATATTAATTTCGTACGTATCAATATTTTTCCAATTTTCCATTGTTGATCATCTCCTTGCATATGCATGGTGAAGATGAAGAAGGACGAGGTGGCGGACAAGGCGTCGCAGAGTGCACAGGACGCCAAGGAACAGGCCGGAGGGTTCATGCAGCAGACAGGGGAGCAGATGAAGAGCATGGCTCAGAATGCGGCCGACACGGTCAAGAGTGCCGTCGGAATGGGAGACGCCAGCACCACCACCACCACCACCACAACCAAGCATTGATGAACATGATTTTGATCTAGATCTACACCAAGCTAGCTAGTTCATTTATTTATTTTTCTTGATCTTCTCCTCCTTTTCTTTCAGTATATTTTTGATTTATTTGAGTTTGAATAACCTGCTTCTTGTGGAGCTAGCTATTGTAGACAGTCAGTCCATGCATTTGAGACAAATGTTGGTATAATTAAACGAAAATTAATACAAAAGATCAATCGCAACCCCTTCTAAAACGTAGTTTATCTCTGTATATGTACTTAGATTTCTGTACGTACGTAGTTCTTGATATTATGACTTCCATTGTCAAAAGAAAGAAAAAAAAAACATTGCCAAAATGCACATCGACATAAAGACCACCAGGCACCAGATATTCTCGTCTTTTGATCAATATAAGTGAGAGCGCACAACTACATTGGAGAAAGTACAAACGATCGAGGCCCGAGGAAAAAGCAAGTTGTCGATACACTGGTGGCAGGACCGGCCGGGGGATAAAGTCTCACAAGACTTTAGGCTTGGACAACGAAAACCTAGTGCACAATGTTGGCATAATACTGAGTTCTTGTGACAATGGCATATGAGCTGGTATCCATTTGCAGGAGGAAGGATTTTGGGTTCATATCAATACCCGCCCCTTTAAATTGATCTTATCTCAAGGTCGTAGAAACAAGATATGGTAAGGGCCCTAGTTGCAGTTTGGAAATACAAACCAGGCAGATAGTTATTACTGTAGGCAGAAAAAAAAAACCCTGGATCACACACTATCTTCCCTAAAAGATATGCCCCTTTGGAGAATGACTGTTGCACATACTCCTTTTGGAACTTTCCTGGATCCCACACAAAAATATAGAAATTGGCACCATCATCTATGAATGAATCCTTTACCTTTCTGTCAAACCATACATGAACTTTTATCACTGGAATTGAACTAGAGCATGGATCCCATACCATGAAACCATTCTTTTCAATTTTGGTAGATTGAGTGAACTCCGCACTTTTTATGCCCACATCAGAGAGCCAAATCTCGTAATTTGTTTGATCTTCTAACATCTCCCCTCAAACTGTGCGTGGTGGCCATGCATAGTTTGGCACGTAATGATTTAAGAGCAGTTCATCCACCATCTTGGACTTGTTTGAGAGAGAGCATCTTTGACTTGTTTGAGAGAGATATTCTTCCACCATCTTTTATGTCCTTTATTTTGTCTGGTATTGATTTTGAGAGCTGTCCACATAGCGTGGAGTGTTCTGGTTCCACCCACGAAGAAGACGATCAGATCTTCGCCAAATAGTAAAATCATCTGTTAGTTTTGGTGTAGAATTTTCTGCATCAATGGGATTGTTTGAATTTGATGTGTGAAATTGTTTGAATTTGGAGCGCTGGGTTGTTTGAATTTGGTGTGATGCATCAGTGGGATTGTTTGGATTTGGTGTGTAGGATTATTTGGATTTGGTTTTGGTACTGAATTTCTTGTATCAGTGGGATTTGTGATTGTTTGGATTTGGTGTGTGGGTTTGTTTGGATTTGGTATGATGCATTAGTGTTTGAATTTAATTTTGGATTTGGTGTGATGTAATTGGGGAGAAACAGTATTGTGTCCGATCACAACCTGCTTTGATACAAAGGAGGTGGGTTTAAAACCTCAACCACAACGATTACATTGATGGCCTTCTTATTTATAAGAAATTTAGTAACAATAAAGATAGACCAAAATAATCTAAGGTAACAATAATATAATCAAGAAATATCCTCCTTATCCATGATGATTGATATGGATGAGTTTGAGGTTTGAATTAATAAGCTTGAATCTTGTACTCGTAAATTGTTTGATCTTCTTAACACACTTGTTGTACAAGCAAGACCATCTCAGAAATTCCAGCCATAGGTATGCTGCTTTGCTGCATTCCAACTGGATTTAGTGCTTTGGTGTTCCCTGCTACCAGAGCGAAGGGCTTGCGCTCACCATCAGCTAATTCACTAGTAATATTGATGTGGAACGAATAACATCCCTTATAGTAAGTGCCAAGGAAATATGCATAGATTCAACTGATGTTGAGCAGCAGCAACAACATATTCACTCGTTCCTTTCTGGAAGACAATATCTACTTGCTCAAACATTGCCTTACCTGTCCGCTCAAATGCTGGAACAACAGACAACTCCAAGATGGGCTTCAGAGCCTCATAGAGAGCTCGCTTTTCGGAAGTTTGGAATTGTTCTTGGATCTGTCTCGCCATTGTAGCTTCAAGTTTTGAAGTGATAGCCTTATCCAACTGATCAACAGGTTTAATACACCTGTTGTCTGCTACAAGTGGTTGGTGTTGTCCAGACTTTAAATCCTCTGTGCCATGCTGCATTTGAAAATCTCGCATTTCATCAAACACTGAGACCTTGCAGTTAAGACTCATGTGTGCTTCCTTCCTCACAGCCATTTCATCGAACACATACGGGACAAATTGGTACTACTGCTGCGACGGGGAGATCTAGGGAGGTTGGTGGTTCCATGACGACGACGATGAAGGATGGGCCTCATTCTCCGGCTGGTACGAAGGATACATCGTCGGCCATTATTGTTGCGGAGGCGAAGCCAACTTGGATTGCGGAGAAGAAAACTGTGGCGTCGTCGACAGCCATTGCCCTGATAACGATGGGTAGTGATGCGGTGTCGAGTACTGCTGCACCGGTTAATAGCATTAGGGGTCCGACGGTCGCGGAGATGTTGGCTCCATGGCCGAAACTATGAAGGAAAAACTTTCCCTCGCATACCTCATCCACTCGTCCATCGTATCTAATTTGTCATCTAGGTCTAGAAATTTACATTTGAGAGATGAGATGCTCTCCTCCACGATGTGGTGGCGAGGCTTGTCTGGAAACCCTTGTCGAGAGCTCTAGTAGCTCGAGACCGATGGCTCTAATACCAATTGATAAGATCCCAAATTTGACTGATTTGAAACTGAGAAATATTTGGAGTAATTTGACATTTCTATGGTAATGTGAGAAGAACTGTGAGAATTTGGATGTAGATCTCTAGATTTGGGGAAGAAGATGAAATTCTATTCAATTAAAAATAATCGGCAAAGATTACACTAGAAAGGAAATTGACAGAAATCTAAAGAGGAAAAGATACATTGCCAAAATTCTCCACACCTCACTATGTGCTTTCCTCTCTATTTATAAGTTGTCCCAGATAATGGTATCAGTGAGCCACTGTAACTAATTAATTGTTCTTTACCAAAAAAAAAAAAATCAAACTAATTAATTGTTGAAATAATTAATCGATTCTTGGTGACCTGGCAAGATTTGGCTGACTGGTAATTATACTCTGACTAGGCACTAACAATTTGATGACTGGACTTGTCTTCATATTAGCCAACCAAGGAATTGAATAACCAACTACCTGGAATTGGATTATATACAATGAAATTGTGATGTTGTTGATGCTGCTGCTGCTTCGTTACTGCACTCTGCACCTTGCTGATACTGATGTTAGTACTTCTCTAGTGCACACTGTTGGTTCTGATTCTGAGTTCCTGCGACACTGGCATATGAGTTGCTGAGTATCCATTTGCAGGAAGAAAGATTTGGGGTTCATATCAAACTAACTAGGAATTACCAAGACTCCAAAATACACAAGAATATACTAAATTAAATGTTGTATCTGTGTCGTCATATCCTTCTGTTGTGTCCTAATTTTTTTTTTTTTTCATGGTTAGAAGAACAAAAAGTTGTGAGAAATAACAACTTTCACAAGTGTTTACCACAACTTAGTTCCAACCCTCGTCAAACGTCGCCCGCTATGCATGGCTATAGTTGCTATGCATCGTCCCGATGACAAATGTCACCATGCAAACTGCTTCTTCACCATCTTTAAATAGCCTACGTCTTCTTCTTCTTCTTCACCAACCAATCACTATTGATCAAACAAAGAGAGAAGAAAGCTCAAGAAAGCAAAAGTAAGAGAGAGAAAGTAATGGCCGATCACTCCGACATGAGGTTCCAGGCCGGCCAGGTCGCAGGACAGGCTCAAGTAAGTACTCCAATGAAATATAATTAATTCGTACGTATCAATATTTTTCCAATTTTTTCCATTGTCGATCATCTCCTTGATGTGCATGGTTGAAGATGAAGAAGGACGAGGTGGCGGACAAGGCGTCGTAGAGCGCGCAGGACGCGAAGGAACAGGCCGGAGGGTTCATGCAGCAGACGGGGGAGCAGATGAAGAGCATGGCTCAGAGTGCGGCCGACACGGTCAAGAGTGCCGTCGGGATGGGAGATGCTAGCACCAACACCACCACCACAACCACCAAGCATTGATGAATATGGTCTTGATCGTGATCTACACCATGCTAGCTAGCTAGCTAGTTCATTATTTTCTTCTTGATCTTCTCCTTCTTTTCATTCAGTACGTATATTTTGATTTATTTGAGTTTGAATAAACTGCTTCTTGTGGAGCTAGCTATTGTAGACAGTCAGTCGATGCATTTGTGACAAATGTTGGTATAATTAAACGAAAATTAATGCAAAAGATCGATCATGACCCCTCTAAAACGTAGTTTCTCTCTATCTGTACTTAGATTTCTGTACACGTAGTTCTTCATATCGTGACTTCCGTTGTCAAAGAAAAAAAAACATTGCGAAAATGTCGACATAAAGACCACCAGATATTATTTTCTTTTGATCAATATAATTGAAAGCACACAACTACATTTGAGAAAGTAAAAATGGGTCCGAAGAAAACAAGTTGTCGATACACTAGTGGCAGGGCCGACCGAGGGATAAGTCTGACAAGATTTTAGACTTGGACAACGAAAATCCAGTACACGCTGTTGGTTCTAATACTGAGTTCCTGTGACACTGGCATATGAGCTGTTGAGTATCAATTTGCAGGAAGAAGGATTTTGGGTTCATATCAATACCCGCCATTTAACCTTGTCTCAAGGTCAAGGTAGAAACAACATATGGTAAGGGTCCTAGTTGCAGTTTGGAAATGCAAGAAACAGGAGGATAGGTACTGTTGTGGGCAGAAAATGTACCTGGATCCCCCTAGAAGATATGCTCCTTTAGAGAATGACTGTTGTCCATACTTCTTTTGCAACTTTCCTGGATCCTACAAAAAAATATGGAAATTGACACCATCATCTAAGAATGAACCCTTCAATACATGAAATTTTATCACTGGAACTGAACTAGGGCCTGGATTCCATACCATGAAACCATCATTTTCGATATTGGTAAATTAAGTAAACTCTGCACTCTTTTTGCCCGTGTCAAAGAGCCAAATTTCGTACTCCAACAACTTTATCCAGAAGTCAAAGTCATCCTTGTTCTCCGGGTGGACCTTGTCAATGAGTTTCCCGTGGGGGAGGAGGAATTTTCAGTCAACTGTCTTGGATGTAGATAGTGATATCTCATAAATAAGCTGTCAATTTGTAAATGTAAAAATCCTGTGAACATGTATACTTGGATCCCATGCCATCATCTTGGTTGTCTCGGAACTTTTTAATCTCATCCCATGTACAACATCTATGTCGTCAGGGATTGCAAGTATAAGTGTCTCTTTGAGTTCCAGTAAGTATCCCTTGAGCCATTCAAAGGGACTGTGTCCCTCTTTGCAACAGAGACACCTTCCTTTGCAAACATTCCCACTTTGACTGTTAATTTTAACTGTTTCCCTAAGAACTTCATCTGGTAAGTTGTTAACAAGCTTAATTGTGATAAGGATTTTCGATTCTGCATCCTGCAGAATTGCAAAAACTTGTTCATCTGAAAGAGAGATGACATCAGTGACAAATACGGAGTGATGGATTTTATCTATAACCTCCATTTCACCTTCACCTCTATATATAGTCATCACCATAGATGAATCGGTTTTCAACAATCTACTAAATTTTGAAGACAGAAAAACTCCCTGGTTCAATGGGAGAGGCACCATAGAACAGATTGCATGCAAATCCTCCTGAGACTATAACCAGGAGACTATAGAAACATCACCTCGTTGAAGAGCCATTGTAAATGCTTCCCCAAATTTATGCTCAGATATCAATCTTGATAGTTCCTTTGTCAGATCCAAAAGCGCCTCCACCCATTGTACAGACAAAACCATCTCAGAAATTCCAGTCATGGGTCTGTTTTTTTTGCTATATTCCAACAAGATTTAGTGCCTTGGTGTTCCCTGCTACCAGAGCAAAAGCCTTGCGCTGGCCATCAGCTATTCACTAGTAATATACTGAGTGGTCGATGATGCAGGATTAATAGCGTCCCTTATAGTAAGTGCCAAGGGAGTATGCATAGATTCAAACTGAGACCGATGGCCCTGATACCAGTTCATAAGATCTCAAATGTGACTAATCTGAAACTGAGAAATATTTGGAGTAATTTGACATTTCTAGGATAATTTGAGAAGAATTGAGAGAATTTGGAAGTAGATCTATCTAGAGATTTGGGGAAGAAGATGAAATTCTATTCAAATTAAAAAATAAAAAAGCGGGAAAGATTACACTAGAAAGGAAATTGACAGAGCTGTTATGAGGTGTTTTTAGGAAGATAATTTGTCATCTAGGGCTAGAAATTTGGTGGCGAGGCTCGTCCGGAAACCCTTGTCGAGAGCTCCATTAGCTCGAGACCGATGGCCCTGAGTTCATAAGATCTCAAATGTGACTAATCTGAAACTGAGAAATATTTGGAGTAATTTGATATTTCTAGGATAATTTGAGAAGAATTGAGAGAATTTGGAAGTAGATCTATCTAGAGATTTGGGGAAGAAGATGAAATTCTATTCAAATTAAAAAAAAAAAAAAAAAAAAAAAAACCGGGAAAGGCTACACTAGAAAGGAAATTGACAGAGCGATTATGATGTGTTTTTAGAGTACCGATTATGAGCGGTTATAAGGTGTCCGTTTTGGGGTGGTTTTTAAGTAGCGACTTTTAAACCAGTCCAATCCATGCTTGGTAAATTTTTTACACGAATAGATAAAATAGGAAAGGGTATCAGTAGTTATAATTATATATATTTTGTGAGGATATAAATGGAATAAAAAAAATAGAGCCGCTCAAAACCTACCGATTTGGGATGTTTATAAAGCCACCCAAAAATACATTACACCGATTTTAGGAGGTTTTTGAGCCGACCAAAACCAGTGCCTCAAAAAAATTAACAAGCAGGGGTTTTCATAAACTGTCGGTTCAAAAACACCTCAAAACCGGTAAAAACACCGTTACCAAGCAGACCCTAAAGAGGAAAAGATACATTGCTGAAAATTTTTCACGCCTCACTCTATGCTCTCCTCTATATTTATAAGTCGTCTTAGAGAATGATATTAGTGAGCCACTGTGATTAGGGGTGGCGATGGGTAGGGTAGGGTAGGGTAAGGGAAGGAAGAGGGCAGGGTAGGGTATTGACATTTTTTTGATACCCTAGGGGAGTCATGAGGGTATGGTATGGTAGCCCTCTTCCAAAAAACCAATACCCATTACCCGTCCTTGCCTTTTACCCTCACAGGGTAGCTGAGGGTCAGGGTAGGGAGGGTAAGGGTATTACTCTTGCCATTTCAGTTTTTTTAACTTAAAAATTTTTTTTTTTTTGCTAGTAAACACCTTGATACTTAAGATTTTTACAACATTCAAAAATCATAACAACTTAACAAGAAATAACAAGGGGAACATTTTTTTTTACTAAAGGCGCTGAACCCAGTTATATAGTGGAACCTGGGCTGCCTACATACCCAAGGAGAGGCTAGACCTGACTCATTAGGATCAAGCACTATGTAGTTCTCATAATCCTAAGTACTAAATAATTACAAAAAACTACAAGTATGTAGTATTAATTCAGGATAGGGTAGGGTTACAGGGTAGAGGGAGTGTGGGACTATACAAGTATGTAGTAGTAACTACAGTGGAAGTATGGGACTATACAAAATTACAAAGCACAGATTTACAGGGTAGTGGGTAGGGTTCAGGGTAGGGTTATAGGGCAGAGGGTAGGGCGGGTAGGACGGGTACCCGGGTAATTGCACTAGGGTAACAGGATAAAATCCTTACCCTACCCTAATTCCAAGAGGGTAAGGGTAGGACTTGCTCTCCTAGGGTAGAGGGTACACGTGGGCACTTATGGGTGCATGGTACCCGGCTAGGGTAGAGGGCACCAGGGCAAAATCGCCAGCCCTAACTGTGATTATATTGCCGAGCTAGTTAGCTGATTCTTGGTGACATGGCAAGATTTGGCTGACTGGTAATTACTATGCCGACTAGGCACTAACAATTTCATGACTGGACTTATCTTTATATTAGCGGGTAAAGTGCATATAAACCCTCGTTAGATTCGAAAAAAAAGTAATTAAAGACTTCTTGATTTGAAAATTCCAGTACGTTTCAATTATGCTTAAATGACCCTAATCAGAATTTTCTGTTAACCGGTGTTAAGTCGCGACTGTGATGACCATTTCACCCCTGGAACCAACCATTGTAATTTGCCACTTGATTCTCTACACTTACTAATAAATTACAAAGTTATTTACTGCAGTAGAACATGGGACGTTTAAATACTATAGTTAGAAATTTTATATTTCTAAAAATTTATTATTTTTTCATAAATTATTTTTTATTTAACAAATATATAAAAAAATTCTAGGAAAACAAAACTGATAAATACAGAAAACAAAAAAAAATCAATTCTTAAAAAATAGAAATGATGAAAAACTGGAAAAATAAAAATACCAAACAAAAAACAAAAAATACTATTAAAATATAGAAAAAAAATAAAAAAATAGACAAAACATTAAAAACTATACAAATTTGAAAAATAGACAAAACATTAAAAACTATACAAATAGATAAATCTTAAACAATGAAAAAGACAAAAACTATACAAATTTGAAAAAATGAAAAATATTTAAAAATGAAAAAAATTACCCAAAAAAATAAAAGTCACTCTTAAAAAACTAAAAAGGATTCTTAAAAAGATGAAAACAAAAAACAAAAAAACAAATACGAAATAAGAACTAATAAATGGAAACAAAAGATTAAAAGACAAGAAAACTAAACAAAAAACAAAAAAGAATTTACTCGGACAAAAAGTTGTCTGGGACACAAAATAACCTTCCATTCTTAAAAAAATAGAATTCTCATGCTTGACGTAATTTTCGAAAACAAATGTTTACAATCTAAATAGTTGGTTTTCATCTTAAATTTTCTTTGAAAAAAAATCGTTTAGCAAACGCCTGGTTAGTCCTGAACTATCCAGCCATTTCTTTTGGGGTATGTTTGGTAAACCGTATTTGGAGCTGGATAACTATAATTATTATTTTATTATTTAATATTTTATAATAATCTTAATTAACAATTTATAAATTCATAATTATAATCATAATTATAATAATTTATTAATCATAACTGTAATCTTAAATAATAATTTATTAATTAATATCCAATTATAATCATAATTAACAATTTATTAGTCTTATTAAAATCTTATTTAATAATTTGTTAATTACAATTTTATTATAATATTTTAATCACAATTATAATTATAGTTAATAATTTATATATTATAATAATTTTAATTAATAATTTATTAATCATAATTATAATCCTCTTTATAGTCTTAATTAATAAGTTATTAGTCATGACTATTATCATAATTATTTATTTATTAATTCTAACTATATTATAATTATAATATTTAACTAATATTTAATTTATTATTTTATTAAGTGGTTTTTATTAAACATAATTATTAAATTATTGATCATAATTATATTTATTTATTAATCATAATTATAATCTTAATTATTAATTTATTAATTAATATCAATTTTAATAATAACTAATAAATTATTAGTCTTAGTATAATCTTAATTAATAATATTTTAATCACCCCCATAGAATCTTCTTCCAGGTTTTGTTGGTGTCCATAAAGTCTTCAAAACATTAATTGAGTTCAAATAAGTAAAGAAAAAGAAGATTAAAAAATGTTAAAATTAGGAATTTTTTCAACAAACCTGTCCAAATTTTATAAAATAAGAAGCTTGTATGTTGGCTTTGAAAACCATTGTTTATATATACGAATGAAAGGGAGCAGCCATTTGGCTAACGTTACCAAGTTAGGGGTATTTTGGGTAGTCCATACCCTGAATTTCAAAAGGAAATGCATGTAACGGCTACTTCTAACGTCTCATTCACGGGAAGGGCCTTTATAAGCAAGTCAAGTTTTGCGGGAGGTGTTAACTGCTTAAGTTTTCTAAGGAGTCTTATTTTGCTAACGATGCATAGCCAACCAGGGATTTGAATAACCAACTACTTGGAATTGGAAGAACCAATTAGCTGGAATTGGATTATACACATGAATTGTGATGTTGTTGATGCTGCTGCTTGATTACTGCACTCTGCACCTTGCTGATACTGATGCTACTACTTCTCTACTGCTGCAAACTGGCTACTGCTACTTGGCTAAGCTAATAATCCAGTGCACACTGCTGGTTCTGGTATTGAGTTCGTGTGACACTGGCTTATGAGCTTCCATGAGTATCCATTTGCAGGAAGAAGTATTTTTGGTTCATATCAAACTAACTAGGAATTACGAAGACTCCAACATACACTAGAATATACTAAAATAAATGTTGTTCCGTGTCGCCATATCCTTAATTATGCCGTGTCCTAATTAGAAACAAAATCATGATTATAATTAGAAGAAAAAAATGTTGTGAGAATAACAACTTTCACAAGTGTTTACCTGGTCATATCCACACTTAGTTCCATCCCTCGTCAAACGCCCATAATGCTCGCCATGCATGCCTGGCTAGTTGCTATGCAAATTGCTTCTTCAACCATCTTTAAATAGCCTACATCTTCTTCTTCTTCACCAACCAATCACTACTGATCAAACGAAGAGAAAAGAAAGTCCAAGAAAGCAAAAGCAAGAGAATTAGAAATGGCCGATCACTCCGACATGAGGTTCCAGGCAGGCCAGGTCGCAGGCCAGGCTCAAGTAAGCACTCCGATCAAATATTAATTCGTATGTATCAATATTTTTCCTAATTTTCCTTTGTTGATCATCTCCTTGATGTGCATGGTGAAGATGAAGAAGGACGAGGTGGCGGACAAGGCATCGCAGAGCGCGCAGGACGCGAAGGAACAGGCCGGCCAGGTCGCAGGACAGGCTCAAGTAATTAGCACTCCAATGAAATATTAATTTCGTACGTATCAATATTTTTCCATTTTTCCATTGTTGATCATCTCCTTGATATGCATGGTGAAGATGAAGAAGGACGAGGTGGCGGACAAGGCGTCGCAGAGCGCGCAGGACGCGAAGGAACAGGCCGGAGGGTTCATGCAGCAGACGGGGGAGCAGATGAAGAGCATGGCTCAGAGTGCGGCCGACACCGTCAAGAGTGCCGTCGGGATGGGAGACGCCAGCACCAACACCACCACCACCACCACCAAGCATTGATGAATATGGTCTTGATCGTGATCTACACCAAGCTAGCTAGCTAGCTAGTTCATTATTTTCTTCTTGATCTTCTCCTTCTTTTCTTTCAGTACGTATATTTTTGATTTATTTGAGTTTGAATAAACTGCTTCTTGTGGAGCTAGCTATTGTAGACAGTCAGTCGATGCATTTGTGACAAATGTTGGTATAATTAAATGAAAATTAATGCAAAAGACCGATCATGACCCCTCTAAAACGTAGTTTCTCTCTATCTGTACTTAGATTTCTATACACGTAGTTCTTCATATCGTGACTTCCGTTGTCAAAGAAAAAAAAAAAACATTGCGAAAATGCACATTGACATAAAGACCACCAGAAATTATTGTCTTTTGATCAATATAAGTGAAAGCGCACAACTACATTCAAGAAAGTACAAACGGGTCCGAAGAAAACAAGTTGCCGATACACTGGTTGCAGGGCCAGCCGAGGGATATGTCTGACAAGACTTTAGACTTGGACAACGAAAATCCAGTACACGCTGTTGGTTCTAATACTGAGTTCCTGTGACACTGGCATATGAGCTGTTGAGTATCAATTTGCAGGAAGAAGGATTTTGGGTTCATATCAATACCCGGCGCCATCTTTAAATTGACCTTGTCTCAAGGTTAAGGTAGAAACAACATATGGTAAGGGTCCTATGCCATGATCTTGGTTGTCTCAGAATTTTTTAATCTCATCCCATGTACATGAGCTATGTTGTCAGGGATTGCAAGTATAAGTGTCTCTTTGAGTTTCCGTAAGTGTCCCTTGAGCCATTCAAAGGGACTGTGTCCCCTCTTTGCAATAGAGACAACTTCCTTTGCAAACATCCCCACTTTGACTGTCAATTTTAATAGTTTTCTTAAGAACTTCATTTGCTAAGTTGTTAACAAGCTTAACTGTACTGATAATGATTTCCGATTCTGCATCCTGCATAATTTGCAAAAACTTGTTCATCTGAAAGAGAGATGAATTCACTGACAAATACAGCTTGCTGGATTTGTCTATAACCTACAGTTCACCTTCACCTCTCAATCTAATCATCACTGCTGATGACTCGGTTTTCAGAGAAAACAATCTAATAAATTTTGAAGACAGGAAAACTCCTTGGTTCAATGGGAGAGCAGCAGCAGCAGCAGCAGCAGCATGTTCACTCATTCCTTTATGGAAGACAATATTTACTTGCTCAAACGTTGATTTACTTGTCCTCTCAAATGCTGGAACCACAGACAACCCCAAGCTGGGCTTCAGAGCCTCATAGAGGGCTCGCTTTTCGGAAGTTTGGAATTGTTATTGGATCTTCTCGCCATTGTAGCTTCAAGTTTTGAAGTGGCAGCCTTATCCAACTGATTAACAGGTTGTTGGTACCACGACAACGACGATGACGGATGGGCCTCGTACTCCTGCTGGTATGAAGGATACAACATCGGCCATTGTTGTTGTGGAGGCGGAGCCAATTGGTATTGCGGGTAAGAAAATTGTGGCATCATCATAGTCATTGCCCTGATGATGATGATGATGGGTAGTGATGCAGCGTCGGGTACTCTTGCAACGGTTGATAGCAGTAGGGGTCCGACGGTGGCTCCATGGCCGAAAAATATGAAGGAAAAACGTCCCTCGTATACCTCATGTACTCTTCCATTGTATCTAATTGGTCACCTATGGCTAGAAATTTACCTTTAAGAGATCAAACGTAGCAAGGGAGTTGAGGTTATTCGGCTAGTAGAAACAAGCTAAGGTGGATATTGTTGGATTATATCTCGTTTTCGGTTGAGCGCTCAAAAGGAGGTGACAATAGAGTTGGTAATTTAGTCCCATATCGGGTAGGCGATGAGATCATGAGGTATAGATAATTGGAATTGGTTCAGGCCTTACATGAGAATTCCCTTTTAAGACATATGTGACCAATTCAATATCGCAGCTCAAGGGCCAACTCCAGTTCATGTCTGACCGTGTTCCCAACATATACAATAAAATTATGATGTTGTTGATGTTGTTGTTTCGTTACGGCACTCTACACCTTGCCGGTAATGATGCTACTACTTCTTTATTGCTGCATATTGCACATTGTTGGTCCTAGTACTAAGTTCCTTGGGGCAGATTTATAGAGGGTCCAAGGGGGGGGGGGGGGGGGGGGGGGGGGAGAAAAGGTTGATTACTAGATATCTAAATATATATTAGTTGACCCCTTAATATAAAAATATTAATGTTGTTTTAGTGATAGTGCATTGGGCTTTTATATGAGAGAGCATGAGTTCGAGCCACTTCTTTGTTAATGTTTTACATATATTTTGAATATGTACAATTTTTTTTCTTCCACTTTTCTAACCTTTGAAAACATTGACTTTCTTTTTTTGCTCATTTTTTTTAATTTTAGTATTTTTTTTTTGCTATTGAAGTTTAGTTAACATAACAATTTTAAGGTTTAGTATATATAGCAGCACCACTTTCTCATGATTTAAATTCTGGCTCCACCCCTGTGAGTTCCTGTGACACTGGCTTATGAGCTGCTGAGTATCCATTTGCAGGTAGAAGAGGATTTTTGGTTCATATCAAACTAACTAGAAATTATGAAGAGTCCAAGATACACTAGAATATACTAAAATAAATGTTGTATCCGTGTCGTCCAATATCCATATGCCGTGTGCTAATCAGAAAAAAAAAATCATGATCATAATTAGAAGGAGAAAAAGAAAAAGTTGTGAGAATAACAACTTTCAAGTGTTTACCTAGTCATAACCACAACTTAGTTCCATCCCTCGTCAAACCCCCATAACTCCCGCCATGCATGCCTGGCTAGTTGCTATGCAAATTGCTTCTTCACCATCTTTAAATAGCCTACATCTTCTTCTTCTTCTTCACCACCAATCACTACTGATCAAACAAAGAGAAAAGAAAGTTCAAGAAAGCAAAAACAAGAGAATTAGAAATGGCCGATCACTCCGACATGAGGTTCCAGGCCGGCCAGGTCGCAGGACAGGCTCAAGTATGTACTCCAATGAAATATTATAATTCGTATGTATCAATATTTTTCTAATTTTCTATTGTCGATCATCTCCTTGATATGCATGGTGAAGATGAAGAAGGACGAGGTGGCGGACAAGGCGTCACAGAGTGCACAGGACGCGAAGGAACAGGCCGGAGGGTTCATACAGCAGACGGGGGAGCAGATGAAGAGCATGGCTCAGAATGCGGCCGACACGGTCAAGAGTGCCGTCGGGATGGGAGACGCCAGCACCAACACCACCACCACCACCACAACCACCAAGCATTGATGAATATGGTCTTGATCGTGATCTACACCAAGCTAGCCAGCTAGTTCATTTTCTTCTTTCTTTCTTTTCTTTCAGTACGTATTTTCTATTTATTTGAGTTTGTGGAGCTAGCTATTGTAGACAGACAGTCAATGCATTTGTGTAATGTTGGTATAATTCAACGAAAATTAATACAAAAGATCGTTCATGACCCCTCACTAAAACGTTGTCTCTCTATATATGCTTAGAATTTCTATATGTAGTAGTTCTAGTTGTCAAAAGAAAAAGAAAATGCGAAAACACATTTGGGTATAAAAGAGTCGAAGACCACCAGATATTGGTCTCTTTTGATCAACGAAATGATTTTTTGCCTCTGCCCCCTACTAGCTTGGATCAGCCACCAGAAATTCCTTCAGTGGAAGACAAAAGTTGACACGTGGCAGGCGGGCCAAAACTGCAAGCTACTGATGCGGGCAGCGTAGCAATGTCCTTTGATCAATATAAGTGAAAGCGTACAACAACATTTGGGAAAGTACAAACGAGGTCCGAATTAAGAAAATGCAAGTTGTCCAAACACTGGTGGCAGGGCCGACCCAGAAATAAGTTTGACAAGACTTTCGGCTTGGGACAACCCCTCTCCATTTAGGAAAACACTCTCTCTATTTAGGGCAACGTCCTAGCTAGGCCCATATGCGGCTCCAGGGGGAGGCGGACTAGGCAGCCGTCTAGGGGCCCCTCCCTTAAGGGGGCCTCTATTTTTTTTTTGAAGCAGCACTTTTTTTTGGCCAATAAAAAAAAATTATGGGCCTAGGAAAGTCTATGACTGCCTGAAGAAGAATCAAATAAACCTATAGAAAAAAAAAAAAATTGTCACCATATTTCTTAGTCGTCTCTTCATCCCCTCTCTCCTACGAAAAATCTGGAAAAAAAAAAAAAAACTCTCCCCCTTTCCACTTAGCATTTGCTAAGCTAATATCATATATCTCTCAATTTCTAATAGCATCTTCTTTTTCTTTTTTGCGATTTCATGAGTCACGACAATAAGGAGCCTAGGGAGTCAGCACTAGTGGGGACTAGTGCTGAGGTTGACCTTTTTTTTGCACCTACTCTTTTTTTTTTATGATTATTTTTTTATTTGGTGAAAGTGAGTCAGCACTAGTGGGGACTAGGGAGCTTCCCTGGCCCTTGAGTGATATTATTATTGACAATTATTTTTTATAATTTTTTTTATCCATGTATACGAATAATTTATTGATTCATTGCATCAAAAAAATTTGTATATGATTCATGATTCCAACATCTGTATAGTTTCATCTATATTTATCCTCATTCTTGCAATGAAAAATTTTATGACTCCTGACATAATATTTGTCATCTTCGATTACTTTGCATATGAATTATTATTTTTATCCATATTCTGCCATCCAGTTGTTTATAGTATAATATGAATACATCCGGAAACTTTGTTATAAATTTAGAACTTGGAGTTGCTTAATACTAATTATATTGTATTTTGGATTTGTTGGATTTTGCATTATAAAAAAATTAGATAGAGGGATGATGGCCTCATTTTTGGGACTTGTCTAGGGCCTCCAAAATGCTGGAGCCGGCCCTGACTAGGCCCATCCTGACCTGCAAGAGATGGGTGTGGCAGGTGACCCTCCAGAACATAAAAAAGTGCCTCCTAAGAGGCCTGGTTAAGGAACAATCATAATTAGTTCTGATTAGGACAATCCAACCTCCGAGCCAGTCTTGGCTGGTGGCATCAAGACTCGTGTGAAAAATGTTAATGTGACATCTCTGTTCATCTCAAACGCCCCAACCTTCTAAGATATCGGCCGGATCACACCGCAGTGGTAAACTTTGACTCTATACCAATAGTGCAATTATACATCACTCTTTTTAACTCTTTCAATGTGATTATCTTCTAGTGTGGTGTGTTATCTATTGATGGAAAGTCAAGAACCGACTCGGTAAGCTAGCTCTAGCCTTGTGCTTTATGAGCCATGGCTATTTGAAGTCCAGCTACAATAAGCACTAGAGAGAGGCTCTATTCACCTCATGATTCTCATCTCTGTGTATTTATAGTAGTGTTCTCATTTACATTTTCATTTCCAACTGATGCGGGTCCAAAAGTTATGTTCTCTCATAAATTTCTTTTCTCCTTTCAAATCAAAATCCAGAAACTGTATCTACATGTTGACTCATGTTGAGCCGAGTACTCTCTCTGTACGATCGTGTCTGGTCCTAAAAATTGAAAATTTTCAAATTTGTTAACCTCGTTATATATTACTAATGTGAAAATTTTAAATTTGGTAACCTCCTTATATATTACTAAT
The DNA here is from genome assembly GCA_029216955.1 of Iris pallida. NCBI lineage: Eukaryota > Viridiplantae > Streptophyta > Magnoliopsida > Asparagales > Iridaceae > Iris > Iris pallida. Next base: position 6,396,177 of record JANAVB010041017.1, read on the forward strand.
GTGAAATTTTCAATTCTAAATTTCTTTTATGTGCATGTTTCGAATCAAAATCTAGAAACAATATATACATGTTGACATTCTAAGGACCATATTATTGTAGTTTTCTGTACCGTTGGGAGCCATCTTTAAGGAAGTGTATGGAGTTCATTATTTCAATTCTCCGAAATTTCTGGCATAGACTGATACATAGCTTCCGCTGTCGATGGACAACGATCGATCGCCTAACTCTTTAGTCTCGATCCAACATGATAAGAGCTGCCTTCTTCTGTACGTGTCTGGTCGAACTTGAAAACTTCAAACGACCTCTTCCACTTGATAGCAACTAGGGGTGTGCATGAACCGAAAGAGAACCAAACCACATCGAATAATTGCGGTTTGGGTTTTTGTCGGATTGGTTTTTTATGCTCATGGTTCGTCCTATCTGAATTTTTATTAGTTTTGTACTTTTTGGTCAGTTTCGGAGTTTAGAAACTAAAAAAATCCGTTTGACATCGAACCGGAACTAGGGGTACTAATTAATTTTGTCGATCTAAAATTATAATTAGTCATTAACGATGATTATGAGTAGAATGAATTGATAGTGGATTATGACATTGTTTTATCATAAAAGGATTAAAGCATGTCCTAACAAATTTAGGACATGTTATCTATTTAGTATTAAAATTTTGAAAGAAAAAAAAATAAGTTTTAGGATTATTTATTTGTTGCATAAAACCAAGTAAAAGAATCGAATTAAACCAAGATCTACAAGTTGGGTTGGTCTGGTTCTGTAGGTTCAGTCCAGTTCTTGAAGTATGTTTCGAAGAATTGATTCATAGGCATTCGACTACCGAATTGAGGAGGTCAGAAGGAAGCAATGTCCAATGGCTCTCTTAGGGATACAAAAGCAACCGGCTAATATTAGTTGACAAAAGCCTTCTACTACTCTCTTGTTCTTCCTCCTCTCCCCTTTTTAATTTGCCATTTGCTTGGCTAGCACTCTCTTTGAAATTTTAGGTTAATCAACAAAAATGTAGAACGCACTTAGTTTAGATACAAGTATATATGAGGTTCAAATATTAAATGGAAGCTTGAGCAAAATTTTAAACTAAAATTACTACCTAGAAGCAAGGTTCATAGCATCAGTATCAAATCCTTCTTATGAGTACTAGGATCGACTATATCGACATTATTTGACTGTTTTGAAACGAAGTATTAAAATTTGGTATCAGAAAATAATTTTAGAAAAAATATTTTATACATTTAGACATAAATTTGAGTATTTTATGTATTATTTCTTAGTAGTTTTGAAATTAAATGAAATATATAGTCACACTTGTCTATTGTTTTATCCATGATAGATAAAATAAAAAAAAATTCTACTACATGCTTTTACAATCTTAGAATGCTTTTCCACCCTTGTTGATTGGGGTTTTTTCGTTCAATTTCTTTGCCGAATGGCTGCAATTAAAAGACCACCAATGTCAGAGTCAGTATCGATATTGGTCGGAATTAGGGGTGAGCGTTCGGTTTATTCGGTTTCAACCGAACCAAAATAGTCAAAGCCGAATAAACCAAAAAATTTAAAATCCAAAACCGAAACAGAAATCGAACCAATATGAAGCAAAGCCGAATAAACCAAAATTCTAAAAATCCAAAACCGAAACTGAAACCGAACCGATATGAGCCAAAATCTTAACCGAACTGAACCGAATAATCAATTCGGTTTGTTCGGTTGGAATATTTCTATTATTTAATGAGTCGGGTCCAAAGTTAGGATCGTGGTTAAATTATATTAAAAATTATAATTTTATACATGTATTTGTTATATTTTATTGTTACGTCCAAAGTTGGACTAGTAGTTAAATTATCAAAGTTGGACTTCAAAACATATGCGTAAAAATTTTATTTTCAAAATATACACATTTTTAATCACAAAATACGCATAAAATTGAGGATATTTACATAATTATATAAGTCTTCGGTTTTCAGTTTTGGACCGAAATCCAAAACCGAAATCGAATAAGGAATTTAGTATTTTCAAAACGGAATTGAGTTTATTTCAAGCTGAGCCGAATATCTTATTCTGTTTGGTTAGGTTTGGTTTTTGGTCCAAAACCAAATAATGCTCATCCCTAGTCGGAATATTTCAAACGGCCGGTTTCGACTGAGGCTGCAAACTATACCTAGAAGTTATCCATCAAGAAAAACAAAAAAACTTAGAGTCTGCCTGGTAACGGTATTTACATAAGTTTTGGGATATTTTTGGACCGACCGTTTATGAAAATCCTTGCTTGTTAATTTTCTTGAGGCACTTTTTTTTTCGGGTCAAAAACCTCCTAAAACCAATGTAATGATGGCTTTTTATAAACACCCAAAATCGATAGATTTTGAAAAATTTTATTATTTTATTCTATTTATATCCACATCAAAAATATATAATTGTAACTACTAATACCCTACCTTCATTTTCTCATCGGTGTTTCTCTTCTACTTTTTTCAAACTATAGCTAGTTTTTCAGTAATTTTTTATTTTTTAAATCTATCCTATTTTCAACCAGACGTTTTTTATTATTTCATGTATTTATATTATTTTGATCAAATATGGACTTTGACCCCATGAACAAGACGTAGACTGGATTGCAGTTCCCGTGCTTGGGACCTTTTTTTATATAGACATATATGTAAATTTATTCGTGTAAAAAAAAAATTCAGAACTGCTCATTAATGAATTACCAAGCATGGATTAATTGGACTGTTTTAAAATTTTCTACTTAAAATCATCCAAATGCGGACCCTTCATAACCGGCAAGGGGGGATATAGGCTATGAGTTGGGTGGGCTCCGACCCACCCCCCAAAAAAATTCTTTTTTTTTATATATGATTTTTTTTGTAGGAGTTAGTCCACACCAACCATCCTAATTCAACGTAGACCACCCTACTTTATGTTTTTTGATCCGCCTCTGATAATCGGTCCTATAAAAATATTTCATAACTGCTACTCCTACAATTGCCAAGGAAACCCTTAATTATTTGTTCAATTTGAACTTTTGAACCATATATTTCAAGATTTTGAGTTATTTATATATACAAACAGGATCGGTCCTAAGCTCGTAGAGGTCCGGGGCAAATTTTCAAAATAAGGACCTTAAGTAAATGGATTATGATTGCATATCATTCCAGATTCATATTTGCTTGTACGAGAATGAAAAGTAGTATATATTTTCTAGTTATAATTATTATTGTTCGAAGCTCACTTCTATCAAAAAAAAAAAATGTAAAATTTTCTATACAACTTTTTTTTTATATCGCCAACAAATTTATGAGCTCAGAAGCCTCGAGTACTATGTCATCACCAAACTTATAAATCTGGAACACTGGATCAATGCGAGACATAACTCAACATTGTGACGGAATCGGTCTTTTTACGAAAAGTCGATTCGTTCGTTAGAACGGACATCGAAATCCATCAGTTCTAAAAATAGTTCTTTTTTAGGGTTAATTAGTGTTTAGATTCTGGATTTTATAACAACTTAGAATTTAAGTCCTAACATGTCTAATTGAAGAATTTTGCTGAATATTTCTTCTTCTTTTTTTTATTATACCCTTCCTCCCAATACATGAGAATATATTTTTTAATATAAAATGGAGGGTTTTAATGGAAAAGATTGAAAAAAACAACAAAAATTGTCATATAGGATAAAGAAGTTCGGAGTATTTCTAAAAAAAGAAGAAGTTTAAAGTAATTGCGGAAAAGGGGAAGGAGTTGCAGGTAAAAAAAGTTTGGAGTCATTTATAATTCCAAATTATCCATAATAAATTTCAAATAAGTTTTTAAATATATTAGATAACAAATAATTATTTTCTTATCATCCAAGATTTATTAAACAATAGTTATTATCTATATTAGATAACAGATAAAATTATTTATATCAATGGAATATTTATAAAAACAAATTATCTTTTAGTTATATCATAAAAAAATTTATTAGATAGTATTTGTTTGTATTCATTTTCAATTAAATTTAAATTAATTAACAACAAGTTTGTCAAATTTAAATTAACAAAAAACTGAAAAACAAAAAATCATTCTTAAAAAAATTTAAAAAGATTAAAAAAAACAAGGAGTTTCAGATTTTAATTGAAACTCGTTATTCTTTTTTTTTTAAAAAATTCTGCAATTTAATTAAAAGAATTCCGTTAAAAAATCATTTTTGAAAATGATTTCCGTTCATATAGATAAAAAAATTTTAAAAAAATCATTTTTAACGAGTTTCATTTATGAACAACGTAAATTAAAAAAAACTCGTTGTTCATTTTTAACGAGTTGTTCATTTACAGAAAGTGGTTGTTCATTTTAAAAAAAATAACTCGTTGTTCATTTAAAAAAAAAAAACAACTCGTTGTTCATAACGGATTTAATTAGATTTTATCTATATGAGAGTCCTTGTTCATTTTTAATTTTAAAAAAACAACGAGTTTCATTTTTTTTTTTAAATCATTCTTAGAAAAATGAACAACGAGTTTCAATTATCTATTTGTTCTATTAAAATTATCTATATGGAGGAAATATTTATCATAACAAATTAGTTTTTAGTTATATCATAAAAAATATAATATTAATCTAACTATTATCTAATAATTTTTTGATGATATAACTAAAAGATAATTTATTTTTATAAATATTTCATTCATATAGATAATTTTAATTATTTGTTATCTAATATAGATAATAACTATCATGTAATAAATTTTGGATGATAAGAAAATGATTATTTGTTATCTAATATATTTAACATCGTATTTGAAATTTATTATGAATGATTTGGAATTATCAAACTTTTTTTTTAACTTGTTAACCCCTACTCTACGCGCCAAGTCCCTTGGCGCCCCTTGCCACGCGTGAATTAACTTGTCGCTCCCTCCTCCTTTCCACAATTATTCCAAACTTCTTCTTTTTTCTAGAAATATCCCAAACTTCTTTATCCTATATGAAAATTTCTGAAAAAATAAATAAAATTCAGAGCCTAAATTTTCTAATTGGACGTGTTAGGACCTAAAGTCTAAGTTGGTATAAAATCCAGGATCTAAACTCTAATTAGCCTTTTTTTTTAAAATAGAGTATTTTATTGATGATTGAACTCCGAATTCCCATCAGCAACCATAACCGACACCATCACTTCCTCCTCCTGGCGACAATGGTGACAGGAGTAACTCGTGATTAAAAGAGAGTGGTACATTCATGCAGTGGGGGGTTAGATGCTGTAGGTGGGGTGGTGACACGGGACATTTTTAATATCTGAACCGAACCACATTATCTGTAGGTAGGGCTGGCCAAGGGGTAAGCGGGACAAGATTTCGGATTTGGACAACTCCTCTCTGTTTAAGACAACTCCGAGACTCATCAGGATCTCACAAGTGGTCGGGGTTGTGAGTGACCCTCTAGTATCGACAAACAATAAGGTTCCAGGGACAACCAAAACTAGCTCTGATCGATAGGGCAATCCAACTCTGTGGGCAAGTTCTGTCTGTAGGGTACCCTAACCATACCCTACACGTGGATGGGTGTTTACTTCCCGAGCGTCTTTAAGGCCCCTCCCCTAGCTACCTACACCGACACCACATGTGGGTGCAGTGTGGAATTGAAGAAAAGTGGTTCAATGGAAGAAGAATCTAATATGTAGAGAGAGAAGAAGAAGACTGCCATCATAATGTCATGTGAGTGTGGTTGAGCTCAGAGGAGGGAGGGATCGAGGAAGCTGATCTGCTGCTGCTTTCCACCTTGTCCATCTCTCTTTACTCTCTTCCATTTGGACTTTTACTTGCAGGAATCTATTCTTTTTTTTGTCTGTCCATGCTACACAAAAGCCGTCAGTGCACACAGTATATAGCTAGGGATGTACAACTTTTAACACAAGCAACACCAAAAAAAAACCTTTGACATGGCCTATAAACCCATGCGTTAAGTATATATGTCCTTCGTGTCGTATCCGTGTCCGTGTCCTGTGTCATCCAAATTCTTTTCCAATACAATCACCCAGTTGGTTCATCTAGCTTTTGACAACCGTGTTTTGGTCCACGATTTTGATCTGACGGCTTTTAATTGGCAACATACCGACAGGTGGAGCCCACGCGAATAGAGAGGACTAATTGGATTGCGACACTTCTGTCCGTGAACCCGGATCGCGGACTGTTTAGCATTTTTCTTTGATTATACAGTTTAATTACATTCAACTTAAATGCATGGCAAACTGAGTGACAGTGATGGCAGGTGGAAGTCTGCTTTCAAAAATTATTTTTTATTTTTGTGAACATCAAACCTGTACCATGGGATCTGAATTCAATGTCATGCCCAACCCCTAGTTACCACTATTCTCTGTGTTGTACTTACCACCATGTGTCTCTTGGAAGCTGTGTTCCCTGATCTGAATTATTATTATCATCATTATATAAGTAACTACATGAATGTGAGATTAAGTGATTAACTATATATTTGGAGAGGAGGCTTACAAATCCAGTCCGAAAATTTTACAACCACGGCTCCAAGGCTACATTTCGATCCGAAGTCACATCACGGTCCAAAAGCCTCCGCACCAACGTCGCATCAACAACACAGCTGCACCGCATCGTATCCGCATCCGGACTGCAACGCACCTGCTCCTCAGCCGCACCACACTCCCCTCACATAATCTTTCTCACAAAGGGAATTAATGTGCATCCCCCAAGGCTTGATCCAGGACCGGTCCTAAGCTCATGGGGGCTCGAGTCAAACTTCCAAACTATGACCCACATACATAATGTTTTAAAAAAAAAAATCTAAAACAAAAGTAAATTAGAAAAAATGTCATCGCTAAAAATTAAACTAAGAACCTCATATATCAAAGCCTGACGTAGTAACCGCTGCACAATAATTGTTTTGCATTACATTGGTCCCATAAAATATACTAGGTTTATTTTAGACACAACAAAAATATTAATATATTTATATTCAAACTGATTTTTTGGATCCTACAAATCTGTGGATCCTGGATGGTCGTTCTGGCTACTTTGGACTAGGGCCGACCCTGGCTTGATCCCAAGACCTTAGGGGATGTCTTCCTCCTTTTTATATATATATATATATATATATATATATATATATATATATATATATATATATATATATATATATATAATGCAAAGACCATGATCAATAAGCAAAATCATCATCTATACCAAACAATCTATATTCCTCCAATCAATCCATCATTAGAAATTTTGTGAATGAATGAATTATCATACACTGATACAAACTTTTGGACACCATGCATTGATCTTGAATGCTTGGCTTGAGAACCTACTATTTCATCATTGAACTATAGAGAGTCTATATATTCATTGGATAGATATGTATAGTCATTGTAGAATGATCAAGAAAAAGGAAATGAATGATCCTTGGAAAAGGAAAGGAAAGGGAAAAGATTACTATTTACTAGTAGCTACTAACTACTACACTGATAAACCAGCCAAGTATGAGACTCCGGTTGAAGGAAGCCAGGAAGATCCGTAGATGAACTGCGACACCGTGAACTTGGAGGCCTCCTCCGCCAGCGTGATCACTCTGTACCCCGGCCACGCCACCCTCTTCCCGATGGCCGCCCCCGGCCCGTAGTTCATGTACTCCCCGTAGTAGAGCGTGTCGAGCGCGAACGTCGCGTTCCACTCCAGCCACCCCGCCGGGCTGACGTGGTCCCCCACGTACGACATCATGTACACCGTGCGGGAGTAGAGCTTCCACGGGCGGCCCAGGTACGTCGGGTACGCCCCCTTCGCCGCCTCCAGGTCGCTCATCGCGACAATGCGGCAGTCGTGGATCGATATCCCCGTGTTCTGGTTCGGGTCCTTGCGGTTCTGCGCGGTGATGGTGATCTTCTGCATCGCCAGCGGCTTGCGCGCCCACAGGCTGCAGTTCTGCAGCACCACCGCCGCGTTGCCGAAGATGAAGTCCACCGTCCCGTACACGTCGCACTCGCGGAAGAACTGCCGCTGCGAGTGCACGTACAGCGTGTCCTGGTACCCTATCACGTTGCACCGGTACACCACCGCCCGGTCCGCCCCCACGCGCAGCGCCACGGCCTGGTGCTTCTCCGGCCCCGCCCAGTTCTCGATCGTCATGTCCCTCATTATGAATCCTGCTCCCGTCGCCGCTGCGCTCACAAAATACAAAAAAATTGATTAGATTCGGATATGACACGGCACCGTAAGGACACAGCGACATGGACAGAACACCTGTTTTTGGAGCGTCCCTGGTATGTGTCCCACACGACACTGCCTACATTTTTGGAGCGTTACTAGACTAGCATTTTGTAGTTGGTTGACACACATGCATACATACAAAAAAAATTGATTGGAATCTGAATTTGTATCTATATGGCGCACGGACTCGGAGATGACACGAAAGTGTAAGGATACAGTGACATGGACAAGACACCTATTTTGGAGCGTCCCCGTTATGTGTCCGAGACGACAATGCCTACATTTCTGGAGTGTTACTACTTACTGGACTAGCATTGTAGTTTACATACGCAACGTACCGAAGGTGGCGGTGTGAAACGTGGTGTAGTTGTCGAAGACGCTGCGGGAGCCGGCGACGATGGTGAGGGCCTTGCCGTCGCCGACGAACATGAGGTTGGTCTTCTTCCGGCCGACCTTTATGTTCTCGTCGTAGCGGCCCGCCTTGACGTAGATGACGATGCGCCAGGGGCTGTAGTCCGGGGCGGCCTTGACCGCGTCCGCGATCTTCTTGTAGCTGCCGTTGCCGTCCTTCGACACGACCATGTCCGCGTGGATCATCGCCCCCGGCGTCTGCAGCAGCCTCCTGTCCCTCCTCTTCATCCACTGCGGGAAGCCGGTCGCCGCCGCCAGGAGCTTCCTCCGGTTCTGTATCGGTATGCCGGAGAAATACTTGTTCTTGCTCGACACCGCGAAGATGGCGAGGCAGTTGCTGACCAGCTGCGTCAGGTCCTTGAGGTGGCTCTCCATCTGCTCCTTCACGTAGCCGCCGGCGACGCCGTCCAGGCCGTCGGAGCACGTGTCGTGGTTCGTGAGCGCCGCGCTGAGCCACGTCAGCACGTCCTCGTCGGTGGCCCCCTTCGGCGGGGCCCGCGCCCCGCCGCCCGGCGGCGCGACCACGCTCAGGGACTGCGAGAGCTGGTCCATGGAGTCGTCGAGGAGCTCGATGCAGTCCTCGTACGCCGACCGGGAATGCAGGTCCATCGCGACGCCGGCTATCGCCGACGCGCCGTACAGCGCGCGGCCCACGCGCTGCAGCGTCATGTTGAGGGAGACGTGGACCAGGTCGCGCTCCCTCGCGTCGAGCGCGCCGGGGAACCCCAGCAGGGAGCTGACGCACAGGTCCGGGTACGGGGTCAGGCCGCAGCTCCGCGACAATGCCAGGGACGGCCCGGTCCCGGCCCCGCCCGGGGGGCCCTCCCCCGGTCCGGCACTCCTGGACCGCACCGCGATGGCGGTCGCCGCGACGGACGCCGCGACGAAGAGGGCCCCGGCGAAGACGAACACGAGGCACCGGCACCGGCGGGGCCTTCGCCCGCCAGCCGGGAAGTCGTGCTCTTCCTCCTCCTGAGCCGAGGTGGACGACCCGAGCCTGCCATAGCCCATCACTGCAAAGAACGGATCGAGCAATCAATGAGTAATAACGAAGAGTTAGAATGGATGGAGAGCACTGAAAGTTGATGGTAGTGTTAGCGGTGTTTATAACAGGAGAGGGAAGTGGCAGTAGAGTGAGTAATAGCACTCGTTTGGTGGCAAGTCCATGTCTGTTACCTCCATGAGCTGGCTTCTAGTTGTATGTCTGTTGGCTCCTCTTTCCCTCCCTCCATATAGTAAAACTTCCATTGATGAAGATAAAAACTAGTGGAGTGTAATTCACAACAAGTATTGCTACATGTACCCTTCTGTTGCACGGACACGAGAAAATGGCCGCGTCAGTATCGGTACTCGATAGCATGCCCTTATCCGTACCCGTGTCTATATTCGGGTAACTCGAGCAACATAGGTGGCTACATTCGTGTCTGTATTCGGGTAACTCGAGGAACATAGGTGACTATATTCATGTACCTGTATCGTTTCCGCTAGCCGAATAACCTTATAGCAGTCAATTCGTGTAGTTGATGCTCCTACTCCACCTTGAGAAGAGCCCGTATAATCCGATTATACACATGAACGTTCAGCGTCATCTGTCTCGAACTAATTAGAGCCGTCCAAACCAGTCCCGTAACCTTGAGCTCTAATACCACTTGTTGGGAACGCAGTGTGATCCGAACCGGAGTTAGCCCATGAGGTGCGATATTGAATTGGACTCATATGCCTTAAAAGAGAATTCTCATATAAGGCCGGAACCAATCCCAATTATCTACACCACATGATCACACTTCCTAACCGACTCCATTGTCACCCCTATTTGAGCGCTCAACCGAAAACGAGATACAATCTAACACTGTTTTCGTATCCGTGTACGTATTCGGGTAACTCGAGGAAGATAGGTGACTATATCCATGTACCTGTATCGTTTTTGTATCTGTATATGTACCTGCGCAACATTGGTGATGCAACAACATTAGTCTCTTTAGGGTTCTGTTAGCAAACAAATAATCATTGCAACATTGAGTATACTTTTGGTTAGGGGAATTATGATGGAAGCTTAGAACAGGAAAAGATACCATTTTGACAGTAGGTTGCTTGGCCTGAAATCTGAAAAAAAGTTCCACAGGCAAACTCATGATGTTTGTAACAATGTAACTACTACCACTTCTCTCTTCTTAGGGGGGAAAGTGCAGTTATGGATCTATATGAGTGACAGGTCTTGTGAAGGAGATTAAATGGCAGGACAGACAGGAAAATTGCTCACAGGCAAATAAGTCAATAGGAGGGACAGGTTTTTCTCACAAAAGTTATTGGGAAGGTTGGTACTATCGGTATTGGACCCTCTCTATGAGTATCGAGATCGGTGGTATCAGCAGTATCGACAGTTTCATATTAGAGTATCAGAATTTTCTGGTATAGGAAAACAAATAAAATTTTAAAATTTTAGAAAATGTATATTTTATATTTAGACATAATTTTAAATATTTTTGTGTTGTTTCTTAGTAGTTTTGAAATTGAATGAAATGATAGTCGCCAGTAGTGATTTGGTTGCCTGTGATAAATAATTTTTATTTATTTTATACAACTTTACTATAATTTTGCACCCTAGTTGATTTGTCTTTTTCGTTCAACCCATCGATATCAAATTGGAACATACAAACATGTATTTATGTATTGACATCGATCGATACCGTAAAATATGGAATTTAGACTAGCTTCTATTTTCAGGACAGCTATGAAACAGCTTAAAATTGGCACGATGTATCATAGATATGAAAACAGTGTGTTAAGGGTCCTATCAGTGACTTGACATCCACAAAATTATTTATACAACTTTAGTTAAAGACATATTGGACAATGATAGAAAGCTCAGCTAAAATGCAATAGATTTTCCTACATAAACAAAGTAGGAAGATTCCCATTCTCTCCTTCTATGTTATTATATCTAATTCTCTTCACACAAGGGTTCTAATATTCCTTTCTCGATCAACTATTGACCGGCAGAATATTTTGACATTAGCTTAATTTAATCTGTAGTTTTGGACTGCCAAGTCTACTGAACAAATCATGACCTGAGAGTTGGATTTGGGCAGAATGTATGATAAAAAACATCTATATATCCTTCAAAGAAAATAGGATGCACTGTTCATCCCCACTCTAAACTGTACTAAATGAATGAGTGACACAAGTGTATTAATGATGCAGCCACCAACTAAAAGAATTTTCTTAGAATTGCAATATATATATATATATATATGATGGAAAATGTTGTAGCCCACACAGTAACAAGTTGACCAAAAGAATTTTCTCAGAAATGCCCTAGAATTAGAGTTAGGGTTTGTGTCATTAACATGCGTCCGAATGAAAGTTAACCAAAAGAATTTTCTCAGAAATGCACTAAGAACAAAAGATGATCATAATACTCAACAAACATTATCGACATTATACACATTGGTTTTGTGTCATTAACATGCGTCCGAATGAAGTAATATTCGTCGTTAAATAGATGATGAACAATGATTGGTAGGAGAACAAGTACATAACTAACTAATTGTTATCAAGGAAAAGCAAGTGAAGGAAACATGGCATGTGAGATCAGGATATGGTCTATACCTCCATTAACCCCCTTTGGAGGGGCATACCATTAGATGAGTGCAGGGTCGGCCCTGGGGTAAGCCAGATAAGACTTCGAATTTGGACAACCCCCCTCTACTTAGGGCAATTCCCAGGCTCAGTGTGAACCCAATAGAGGTCGGAGTTGCGGGTGACCCTCCATGATCGGTCTACAATAAGGATCAAGGGGCAACCAAAACTAGCTTCGGATAGGGTAACCTAACTCCGTGGGCCGGCCCTGGCTGGGTGAGGTTGAAGACAGCAAAACCTGTTCCGTTTTGTTATAACTAGTAAACATGAGCTTCACTGCCGACATTTCAAAGAAGATTAGGAAGATATAGACACCCCCAATCTCAAATTATTGACCAGGAATTCTTGAGGGAGAGATATTAATAGACTATGAAACAACCAACATGGCAACTCAATAATTTAACAGTGCTTTCTTACTACACCAGCAGAGACCACCGACATTTGCTGATACAAAGGATCAGTTATTTTGGCAGGTCTTACTGTGTGATGAAGAAAAATCTTCAGATGAGCTGACCTGCCTCATTAGTGTCGCAACTGCCGTCCTGCAAGCAGGGCCGTTCGTTTCTGAGCATATGCAAGCTGTGCGATCGCACATGACGCCAAAATCCATAATGTCTCAAAAAATTTGACCTCCGTATATATTACTAACGTGAATTTTTGTTTCTAGATTTAGATCTCCCTTTTTTTTAAAACTACAGTAATATGCCCCCATTTAGAATAGTAAAAAAAAAAAGATTATCTTTTAGTATTTGTACAGAGTCCTTAGAACGTTAGAAACTGCCTGTGACCAACTTAAATTTTCTATGAATGGGTACTGAGTCTTAGATATATGCCATGGGATTCTTTATTAAGAAAAATACATCAGCACAGACAAAATAGTTTTCGGTGCGCACGAGTATGGTTCCTTGTTATGACTCAGAAATAAAAGCCTTTTTGGTTTTGGCTCTGCATGAATAGTTGAATATTGGCTGATTTCACAATAACAAGGGACAATCATTTTGGAATTTTACAAGATCAAGTACCAGGCTATCCAAAAATGATAAGGAAAAATCTAACCATAAAAAGACTTTCCATCAAGCTTTCTGTAATGTTATTAGTTGTTTAGGGAAAATCTAATTTTTGAAAGTAGAGCAAGAGTGGGATAGACTGGACTGGCTTAGGGTGGACTAGATGTGGGGGGGGGGAGGATGGATGGAACCAACCCACTCCAGGCTACTACTGGATCCGCCCCTGAGTACAAACTTAATTATCATCAAATTTCCCTATATGTATGGTGTGATTTGGAAATGTTCTCTTGTTTTGTTGTTTTGAGGTGTCATTTTCTACGGGTAGGAGACCAACTTCCTAGAGGGGATTCGAACCCGCGTCTTCCACGTCGAGCCCCCCGTTGCAACCATCAGGCTACAATCTCACAAACAAAGGCTCTCTTGTTACTAACTGTGGATCCTCCCTGGTTCTTAATTCCTATAAACCCTCTTAACGTAAGTTATGCAACCCACTAAAACCTCCTAAACCTAAGTTATCCAAATACGCATACAACGTTTCCGACATTCTAAGGACATTGTACAAATAATAAAAATTGGCCATTTTTTTAACCACCCTAAAAAAAAAATTGACATTCTAAGGACCATGTTATGAAGTTTCTAAAAACCAAATTGATATTTGGACCGCCACCACATTGCATGCGCCCACGTGGCAGGCTCCCATTGGAGCCAAACGCACCCCTACTAGCTCCAATAGGAGCCCATCACGTGGGCGCATGCAATGGGCTGCCACGTCCATTGGCGGTCCATCTATCCTTCTAAAAGATAGGGAAGTCTACATCTAAAAATAGAGATTTCACATTAGCAATGTATACGAAGGTTAAAAAGTTTGGAATCTTCCGGTTTTTGGGGTAGCGATCGCACAACTTGCACATACTCGCTACACAACCCATTCAAAGTGAAGAATTGCTTTTCACTGGTACCAACTAGGCACAGGGTCCATAAAGTACTTTTTCCTGCAAGAAATTGATCGGTACTGAAATCTATTCTGTTCCAGAATAGGAGCATCAACACCAAAGATTTGTTTCATGCTGAATGATCTACCGTAACAATGAGAGACATTGGACACTCGAAGACGTTTGGATTAACCTTTTTTTTTTTTTACATTTGTACTTTGTTGTGTCTTCAAATGCCCACTTGACAAATATTTAACGGGATAATTTAGCAAATGCCCCCATTCTAAATGTTGAAATTAGCATATACCCCCACTATTTTATTTATCTAACAAATACCCCCATTTTTGATATAAAATAATAAAAATTTAAGATATACCCCCACTCTTTTACATAGGAGTGGGGGTATTTGCTAAATAAAATAAATAGTGGGGGTATATGCTAGTTTTAACATTTGGAATGGGGGTATTTGCTAAATTATCCCATATTTAACGTTCTCCAACCGTTTGGTTGTTGAAAAGAAGCCGAGTTTACTTAAGAAAGGTGTCGGCGCTCTGGTGGTACGGATTGATACAGTCAAACCAAGACTTGTGTTGTGTATAGTAGCTGATGTTGGACATAGGGGTGAGCATTCGGTTTAAATCGAACCGAATAACCCAAAATCGAATTGGACCGAAACCGAATAAGCAAAACCGAAACCGAATCGAATTGGCCCAAAACCGAATCAAACCGAACCGAATTAAATCGGTTCGGTTTTCGGTTTATTCGGTTTATTCATATTTTTTTGATTTTTTTGATTTTTTTTTGAGCTTTTTTTGTTAATATATAGTAACTAAATATACATAGACATATTTAGTATATACCTATATATATTTAGTATATACCTATATATATATTAATTCTTATATATATAGTACACACACACACACATATATATATATAAATTAATTAATTAAATTTTCTTATTCGGTTTTCGGTTTTGGACCGAAACCCAAAACCGAAACCCAAACCGAATAAAAAATTTAGTATTTTCAAAACCGAAATCGAACCGATTTTTTTTAAAACCGAACCGAACCTCTTATTCGGTTCGGTTCGGTTCGGTTCGGTTTTCGGTCCAAAACCGAATAATGCTCACCCCTAGTTGGACATCTGAGTAGCAGGAGTTTCTTCCGACCCCGTATGTACAGTATCAATGGGATGCACATATGGATATAATCGGAGTACTATACTCATACCCTGTCCTGAACCCGACCATAAATCCACTTCCGTTTTGAAATCCCCAAACCTGCCCCCCATCGGAAGAAAAAAAAAAATTGAATACCCTTAGGGTTCGAAAGAAATTGTCATCCCTATAACTCATATTTGGTTATTCTATTTTTTTTTAGTAAGGCTCCTATTTGGTGATTCTATTTTGAGTAAGACTCGTATTCAATGATACCTCGGGTGCGTTTGATTGCAAGGTGAAATATATGTGGAAAAGAAATTAATTGTATGGAATTACTGAATACTATTTGGAATATATCCTAGGAAAAAAAATTCTATGGAATTTAAAAAAAAATTCATGGAAAATTTAATCTGAATGTTTGATTGCCATTATTTTTCACGAAAAATAGTTATTTTCTATAGAAAATTATATTTTTCTATGCGTGGGACAAGTTTTATTTTCCACCAATTTAGATGGAAATATGGAAAATGATAGTGTTTGGAAAATAATTCCATAGAAAATATAAGCTATGAACGCAACAATTGGTGGAAAATTTGTGATGGAAATATTTTCAATGAAAAAAAGCCCAATCAAACGCAACTTTAGTTAGAATAATTTTGTTAGATCTGTCCACCTCTGTAAATAAGAGTTGATCCTTTTGTCAACCAATCATTTAATTATCATTCTCTTTTCTTCTTCTGTGAATTAATTATTCTTACTATACCCAATCTCTTCTTCTTTTCTCATTCTCATCAAGCATCTATGTATCATTTCGTTCTACTTCAAATTAGAATATATCAAGTGGTCAGAGCAAACGATCCTCATTTATCTCTCCTTCAATTCAAGAAGCTTTCGATGAACTAGAGAGAAAATTTTCTTTTAAGATTAAGACTATTCCGCAAATTGCATGATACACAATTCCATAAACTCAAGACAAGTTTGAAAGAGAAAAAGAAGATGATGCAATCGTATATATGAATATTCAACGACAATCCATCGAAACTTCTTCTAGCAAAACTATTGATGATCCAAACAAAAATATCTACCCTCTCAAGAGCATTAATTGCTCTCAATTATCCAAAAGTCAACTAAGCTTTTGTCGCATAACCTATTGATTCCTGAATATTAATAATGAAGTTTCTAAAGTTGTTACCAAATGTTTTTCAAGAAAAGTACATAAATGAAAACTATATAAAATTTTCGACATATTAACTTTACAATGAAATCTTTATAAGTAATGTCTACAATTATTATAGATTCTGGGAAAGTAAGGCTGTAGAAATTTGGTAAACAAGCGACCACTTTATTCTGTTAACGATTTGAATCTAAGAAGGAATTTTTTTTCGACGGCGGTGAGTTCCTCTCGGATGCTTCAAAACCCTAAAATGTCTAAAGCTTCCGGTCGAGTTATGTATGACAAACACTCTTTTTTTTGAATTATGTAGTCTATGTGGCCTGAGAGAGATCAGGATTGCTTAGAACCCGTCTCTTGTTACTTTGTCGAATGGCTATCACCCAAGAAATGGCATTGCGGTTCTATTCTTTGTACACCCGCTCTGTGAATTTCAGGTCAACCACTATTTTTTAGGGAAACTAACCACGTTTTTCCACTACTCATTAAAGCCAAGTCCTTGCATTACTACATAGGAGGAAAGAGTTGGGATGATTATGTCAAAGCACACGGCTTAGAAAATTATGACATGTTGGTCTTCCGACACCGCGATAACGTGATATTCACATTAAGGGTCTTTGACAAGGTGACATGTTGTGAAAAGATATATCCTTATAGTTCTCCTACGGATGTTGAAGAAAACCTATGTACTTCCTCCAGGTCATGCCGTGTCACGCCCCGATCCCGCTAGGGTCGTCCGTCTTGCTTGGATCCCTGCGGGATCGATCGTCCTCGCTAAGGCGTGATGTCGTGCAAGCCTAAGTTGCGCTTGCACAAGGCCATGTACCTGCACAAAAACAACTAGTCAAGCAAAAACATACGCACGCACCCATTAGTCAAGCAAAACACACGCACGCACCCATTGCAGAAAACCAAATGTTGGACACAGAGATTTGAAATGGAAATACTCATTTTATTCATAGCTTGATAGGAATACAAGTACAAAGCTTTGTAACTCAGATTTGCCTTATAATTTGGCTACAAGATTCTTTTTGAAATACTCTTTTGAAATTAGCCACAATGCCCATACATGATATCCTTTATTACAAGCTGGAATTGAAAGACACCTTCAAAGGAAATGAAAACTGGAAACTTGCAATTGACTGAAAGTAAACTTCGAGGCGAATCCACGAGCTCTACTGGGCTAGACGAGCTTTGGTGCCTCACTTGAAATCCCCCTGTCTCCTTTTGCTTCTGAAAAGGATGCCCACAACGTGGGTCAGTACACATCATGTACTGGCGAGCGGCTTTTGGCCGAACTCGCAAATCTCTGCACTAAATTTATATGTTGAGCTAACAATTACTAGTGATCTTTCTACTTGTCTAGGTTCTTTTTAACAATTCATAAGAACATGACAGTAGAATATATCATAAGCAACTTACCCTCGCCGGCAGTCATCCCTGCACAAAACCACGTTAGCACAATTTGCATAATGAGTAATTCATGATTCATTCTTGCAGATATTGAAGTTGTCATTCGGGTCATGCAGGTGGACTATTCTATATGTTGGTCCATGGGTTTTCCCCATGATTAGCCGCTGTGACTCTTTGGTTCAGCTCGTCGCTAAGGACTCAGATCGACTCCCATTTTCACATGGAGGCCCTAATCTCTCCTAGGCCGAGCGGTTCCAGGTGCCCCCAGATACCACCCGAGAGACAAATATTTCCTTGTATACAAGTTGTCCGAGACCAAATACATGCTCTAGCCGTTCTATCATATGAGACACACTTGGACTTATGCACAGGTATACGACACGTTTGATTCGTGCCTTCAGGTTTATCTCAATACGTACAAGTTCGTCTGTACATGTCTACATTTTCAAGCATACTGGTGACAAGCAGATGATCATTCTTATCGAGCAGATAGAGTGGCAACACATATTCTTGCATTTGATTCAATTCAATTATCTTCTCTTATCTTTTGTGGATGTGGTATCGTTGATCATTGGGACAAGGCAACAGAGTAGACTAGAGATCATTTTTCTTAGGCGTACAGATCAATGTCTGTTCGGTTGAAGCAACTCACCGAGATGAATCTTAGTAGAGAGAATGAGGGACTTCACGCGCCGTTCACGAACAATTCACGCGGCCTACAATGGCACCAACAGTTGATTAGCATACTTCGTCTCTTTCTCTCAAGATTCGAAATGAATGCGAAATGCGATGAAAGCGAACAATGAAAACCAATCATCGAAAACCAACATGAAAATGCATTCATCAAAACCAAGCAGCGAAGAGAAAACATTCAGTAAAACTCTTGGATTTATTTCAATAGAAGCCAATCCATCAATTGGAAAGGTTCATTGCATTTCATCCGTGATCAATCGATACCGGCAAAGGATTCACCAAGTACTCAGTTCATGACTGAGTCAACAAGCCGTAGGTATTACATAGTGGACCGCAAGGAGCGGGGCACTACATGCCGCCGGCTGTGCTGCTTCCCCGGCCTCCTATTCCTGCCCACTTCTTCTCCCCCGCCTCTACACTTGAGCTGGATATCATATGTGGCTGAGAGAGTCAAATAAGAAGAAGGAAAGTAGGGAGGAGCAGATGGGTCCAGAGCCATGGTGGATTAGAGGAGAAAGGAAGAGGCTTGATCAGAACGGAGGAATGGATGGATGGATGGAAGAGAACTAGAAAGCACTGATCCTTCCTTCAGTTTTTTCGTTGAGGATACTGAGTTTGTACGTATTTGCGGATATTGATTTGGTTTGTTGAGGATATTATATATTGCCATTCGACTGGCGAGGCAGAAACTATGGTACGACATGGTGATCAGGACATAGTCCCTGCAGCCATTCGACTGGCGAGGCAGAAACTATGTAGCCGTAGATAAAGTTGACTGTCCTGCGACCCTTATCCCTCGGCAATAATGATACGACAACCTATCACTATATCTTATATAGTAGTAGATGATGTCTTAGTATTACATTATGTGAGTTCATCTTGATTCTGTTACATTCTTCAGATACTAGATACGATAAGAACATATACTACACCATATGTACAGAACATAATGATCCACACTAATGTATGCTAGAATGAATTTTGGGTTGTGTTCTGAGCCATCCGTTCTCACACTTAAATAGATATGAATTAGTACTGTGAGAGCGCCGGAGAGAGTGAGAGCGCCGGAGGGGGGGAGGAGAGAGAGTGAGAGAGTAAAATTGGGGGAAATGAATTGGTGGGGGAACCCAGGGATTAGATTCTGTATTTTGTATTTTGTATTTTGTATTTTGGCTCCAGCTCCAGGACATAGTCCCTGCAGCCATTCGACTGGCGAGGCAGAAACTATGTAGCCCTAGATAAAGTTGACTGTCCTGCGACCCTCATCCCTCGGCAATGATGATACGACAACCTATCACTATATCTTATATAGTAGTAGATGATGTCTTAGTATTACATTATGTGAGTTCATCTTGATTCTGTTACATTCTTCAGATACTAGATACTAGATTCGATAAGAACGTATACTACACCATATGTACAGAACATAGATGATTCACACTAATGTATGCTAGAATGAATTTTGGGTTGTGTTCTGAGCCATCCGTTCTCACACTTAAAACACATATGAATTAGAACTGTGTGTCAATCTTTGTTTTTGTATTTTCGACGAACCCAGGGATTAGATTCTGTATTTTGTATTTTTACTTTGTACGTATTTGGGAATATTCAGTTTTTTCGTTGAGGATACTGAGTTTGTACGTATTTGCGGATATTGATTTGGTTGTGTTGAGGATATTATATATTGACATTGTTCGTTGCGGATAGTATTTTTTTTATATATTTTTTGTATATTCTGGAATGTATTGTGCGTGCCGGTGTTGAGTGTTCCACCGAGGGGGTCGACGAACCCAGGGATTGGATTCTGTATTCTGTATTTTGTATTCTGTATTTTGGCTCAGGCTCCAGCTCCAGCATCATTTGCTTTCTGGAACCTATTTTTTTATATTTTTTTTAATTTAGCGACGTTTTTAGCGACGTTAGTATTCGTCGCTACATATTAGCGACGCAAGGAAATGTCGCTAAAAGCGTCGCTAAATTTTGACGTGGCAACACGTGGCACCAAATCTGATGTCAGCTCGTCGTCGCCAAAACGTCGCAAATCTGTCGCTAAACGGCGACCACGCTATAACGTCGCCTTTTACGTCGCTGATTAGCGTCAAATAACATACGTCGCAAATAACGCCGCTAATTAGCGACGTCATTGACGTCGCGAAATAGCGTCGCCCTAGCGACGTTTTGCGACGTTTTCTCGTTTAGCGACACGTTTTTTTTCGTCGTTCCTGAAACGTCGCCATAAACGTCGCTAAATTGATTTAGCGACGTTTTCGCTGAGATTAGCGACGTATTTAGACGTCGCTAATCTGACAAATTTTTGTAGTGTTGGTTATTCTATTTTTTTTGTATGACTCATATTTAGTGATTCTATTTTTAATAAGACTTATATCTATATGGTAACTCCTTAATTAGAAACCTTTTTAAGATTTGACCACCTTATAAATAAGAGGTCATGAACTCTGTCGCTAATTATTTTATACAACTAATCTTAGAAAACCTAAACTTTTCTTTTCTCCTTATCTGAATTAATTTGTCTTCTTATTACTCTTTTATTTTTTCCTTGTTCTCATCGAGACTCTTTGCATCCTTTTAGTTCTACTTCGATCACGAATATATAAGTAGTTCTCATCCACTCAGGGCCAGCTCACGGGATTGGGTTGTCCTATCCGGAACATAGTTTTGGTTGTCCCTTAATCCTTATTGTAGATCGATCATGTAGGATCACTCGCGACCTAGACTCTATTGGGATCGTGCTGCCTAAGCAGAGAGGAGTTGTCCAAGTTCTAATAGGCTCGTGACAACTATGATGATGGTAGATCTCATAGGCTCGTTTCAGATGGATCTCACTACAATAGCAATCCCTAATTTTCTCTCCTCTAGTTATTCCTATATGAATCGATCATTCAGATTAGCCCTTCATCAAAAGAAGAACAAAAAAAAAGGGTTGCTTCAATTTGTGCCACCTCCAAACTACGACGAAAGTTTGTACGAAAATTCCTAACATTAAATTATTCAGCATTATGCTGCACAGAGCCGGCCGGCCTAGGGATAAGTTCGACAAGACTTAGGACTTGGACAACCTCTCAGATTCGGCATGACCTCAACTTTCATAGGACAATTCTAAACAAAGACAGAAAGGAACATGCATGTATGATTCTATGCGACGAACTCTCTACTACCATGCATGTCGAACGCGGTATGTCTGTCGATAACGACATCACCTATATGTATCATGTGGGTTTGGTTGGGTGAGTACTCCCTGACCAAATAAACTGGAGAGACTACACATGTGCACCAACAAGAAGAGAGAGAGAGGTCATGAGAGACCCATGGGTTGGTGCTATCTACATTTATTGGACCTCATCAACGATTTGACCTCTTACGAACAAGTTGGATAGAGCTAATTGGAAAGTCTTGGTTGCAGTTGTAGAAATAATAGGACTAAAATTGAGTGCACTATCAAAATAAGTTATATTAGCGGCGATATTAACGACTCCAAAACGTAATGTCATTAATAGTTTGGAAATTAGCAACGTATACATAACACGTCGCAATATGTCACTATTAATGACTGTTATCGACGTATTGCGACTATTTTTTTTAAATGAAAAAGAATGTCACAGAATAGTCGGTGAACGTCGCTATGTTTTTAATTATTAGATCGCAAGAGACGGGAGCAGATTGTAAGTAAGGTATCGCATCCTTACTAGGTATTGGGATCGTCGGTTTCGGATCGGAGTAGCCAATTTTTTTTGTATTGAAAAATAAATAATTTTCAATAAATTATTAAAATTTTAGAAGGAAAAAAAATTATACATTTAGACATTTAAAGTATTTCATGTTTAGTTTCTTAGTAGTTTGGGGTGGTGGATCCGCCCCCTGAGTGCAACCTTAATTATCACCAAATTTTCCTATATGTATGGTGTGATTTGATAATGCTCTCTTGTTTTGTTGTTTTGAAGGCGTCCTTTTCTATTGGTAGGAGGCCAACTCCCTAGAGGGGATTCGAACCCGCGTCTTCCACGTCGAGCCATCCGTTGCAACCATCAGGCTACAATCTCACGAACGAAGGCTCTCTTGTTACTAACTGTGAATCCTCCCGAGTTCTTAATTCCTACAAACCCTCCTAAATTATGTTAGGCAACCCAATAAAATCTCCTAAACCTAAGTTATCCAAGTACGCACGGAAGTTTCTAACATTCTAAGAGCACTGTACAAATAATAAAAAATGATCTTATTTTAATCATTCCTAAAAAAGGTTTTCTTTTTTTTGATATTCGAAGGACTATGTTGCCGAAGTTTCTGAAATTCAAAATGATATTTGGACCGCCACCCTCATTGCCCGTGCCCACGTGGCGTGCTCCCATTGGTGCCACACAGACACATGCACCTCTCCTAGTTCCGGACCCACCCCCCCTCTAGCTTCATGTATCAGCGTCCTTCTAAAAAATGGGGAAGTCTAAATTTAAAAATAGAGATTTCACGTTAACAATATATACGTAGATTAAAATTTTGGGGACCTTAATTTCGATTTTTGGGATACTGTGCGATCGTACAACTTGTACATGCTCGCATTCAAACTGAAGGATTGTTTTTCACTGGTATCAACTAGGCACATGGTCCATAAAGTACTTTTCCTGCTGGAAATTGATCAGTAATGAAATCTCTTCTGTTCCAGAATAGGAGCATCAACACTAAAGATTGTTTCATGCTGAATAATCTACTCTTCCTCTCCAATCCTGATCAAAGAACAAGAAAGACATTAGACACTCGAAGACGTTTGGATTTAACTCATTTTTTTTTTCATTTGTACTTTCTTGTGTCTTCAAATTCCCACTTGACAAGTATTTAATGTTCTCCAACCGTTTGGATTGTTGGAAAGAAGCTGAGTCTAGTATATACCTGAAAAAGAAAGGCATCATCGCTGTTCGTATAAAGAAATGTGTCGGCGATGCTGTGGTACGGATTGATACAGTCAAACCAAGACTTGTGTATCCTCCAGAACGTATAGTAGCTGATGTTGGACATCTGAGTAGTAGGAGGAACCAAATTACTATGGTTTTTATTCAATGAATTTTTTTTTTCTATTTAAGTGGTGATTCTATATTTAGTAGAAACTCATTAGGGATGGCAACCGGACGGACAGGAATCGGGGACCATACCTTCCATCACCGCCTTCGAGTAGTGATCGAATCCCCGTTCCGTTTCCGTCTTCGGTCGGGTTCAATTTTTTACCCCTATCCATGTCCCATTTAAACCATGCACTTCTCGTTCCTGTCCCCTCCCAGTTAACACATACGGATCGGTTTTTCCTGTCCCTCTCCCATTAACACTTTTGGGTCACGTCCCCTTTAAACCATGCATTTATTGTCCATGTTCCCGTCTCCTCCCCGTTAACACTTTCGGGTTGGTTTTTTGCGTCTCTCACTTTCGGGTCGGTGTTTTCTGCCCCGGTATGTATAGTATCAATAGAATGCACATATGGCTATAAATAATCGGAGTACTATATACTCATACCCTAATCCGAACCCGACCATAAAATTATTTTAATCCTCATCCCCTCCTCCGCTCCTGTTTTTAAATTCACAAATCTGTCCCCCATCGGAAAATAAAACCGAATACACGTAGGGTTCGGGAGAAATTGTCATCCCTAGAACTCATATTTGGTTATTCTATTTTTGGTAAGACTCATATTTGGTTATCCTATTTTTAGTAAGACTCGTATTTCAATGATAACTCCTTTAGTTAAAATATTTTTTTTTGTTAGATTTGTCCACCTCTATAAATAAGATCGTTGATCCTTTTGTCAACCAATCATTTAATTATCATTCTCTTTTCTTCTTCTGTGAATTAATTATTCTTACTATTACCCAATCTCTTCTTCTTTTCTCATTCTCATCAAGCATCTATGTTCATTTTCGTTCTACTTCAATTTAGAATTTATACAAGTGCTATATATCAAAGCAAACGATCCTAATTCATGGCTCTCATTCATACTTCAATTCAAGAAGCTTTCTCGATGAACTAACTAGAGAGAAAATTTTCTTTTAAGATTAAGGACTATTCCACAAATTGCATGATACACAATTCGATAAACTCAAGACAAGTTTGAAAGGGAGAAAGAAGATGATGCAATCCTTCCAATGTATGAATGTTCAACAACAATCCATCGAAGCTTCTTCTAGCAAGATTATTGATGATCCAAACAAAAATATCTACCCTCTCAAGAGCAGTGCTCTCAATTACCCTACGCTTCCATCGCATAACCTATTGATTCCTGAATGATTAATAATGAAGTTTCTAAAGTTGTTACTAAACGTTTTCCAAGAAAAGTACATGAATGAAAATTTTATAAAATTTTCGACATATTACAACTTTTCAATGAAATATTTATAAGTAATGTCTACAATTATTACATATTCTAGGGAAGTAAGGCTATAGAAGTTTGGTCAACAAGCGACCACTTTGTTCTGTTAACGATCTGAATCTAATGCGGAATTTTTTTTTTCTGACGGCGGTGAGTTCCTCTCGGATGCTTCAGAAGTCTATGACATCTAAAGCTTCCTATCGAGATATGTATGACAAACACTCTTTATTTTGAATTCTGTAGTCTCTGTGGCTTGAGAGAGATCAAGATTGCTTCGAACCCATCTCTTGTTACTTTGTACACATGCATGCTGTGAGAATTTCAGGAACAAGACCCTCATCAGGCCACGCCATGGGCTATTTATAGAGGGAAAGGCGTCTGCAACCATTTAGTGAACAGTTTTGTAGCCATTCACGATCATAGGCTACACGGGACTGGCAGCAGGTCAACCGCTATTTAGTAGGAAAACTAACCATGTTTTTCCCACTACTCACTAAAGCCAAGACCATGATGGCCTATTAACATGGTGCAACAACCCAACATGGATTGTGACACCCTTAAACCCACTTAGGCCTCGTTTGGTTCGCGGAAATGAAAGGGGAAGGAAATCAATTTCTTGACATTTTTTTTTTCTTTAGGAAATTACAATTCTTATCGATTTTCTCTTCCGATGTTTGGAACTGCCAAAAAATTTGGAAAGGAAAGTGAATATTTCAATGTGGAAAAGTGATTCTTTGTTTGGATGGATGGAATTACTTTCCTCCCTAATTTCTCTTCCATTAGGAATCACTTTTCTTGCCTCCTCAATTCCTTTGGCACCCAAACATAGGAAAGTAATCACTATCATTTCCCAACCCGATGGTTCCGCGAACCAAACGAGGACGTAGGTTCTGACACCCTGTACATCTACTTAGAATGTGGGTCCTCCACAACCGTTCAGTCGGTTAGTGCGAAGGAAGCAGCTCACAGCGGTACGAACGCATCTATGCGCTCAGCAACGCGGTAGAAATTGGGAGAAGACCGCATTCAGCTCCGAGGAAGTAGCTATGCGCTCAACTCCATGAAAATAATGAGCTTTTGGTCTCTTTTACTCTTCTCAAGGTTATTTTTAGTACATATTGGGCTTCAATAGTTGAAATGACCATTTGTGGTAGATGGTGTCTGTCCTCGCCGTCCGCGCAACGTCCTATCAGTTGAGTTATCATGAACGGACGTCCCATTTGTGGACGCAAGCATTGACTATGGTTCATTCATAAACTAGTGATGGTGTTGCTAAAGAACAGCAGAAGAATATGATAGATCTTGGGACTACTAGTCCATAGGGGCATGCACTTTCTAGACCTCTAGTGTTGAATTGCAAGGAGAAGCCACTACTATAGCTATTCTTTTGGCTAGTTTTTTCAATTCACCTTTATATGTGCTTCATGTAATGAAGATTTATGCCATGAGGAGAGTGCCAGAGCCAAAAAGGTTAGGTTAGAGGGTCGTTGGAGAACTTGTGGTGTCTGGTCTAATTATTGATAATTCTTGACTTTGGAACTCTGACTTCAAAATTGTTGCAAAGTATATCATTACTCCTATCAGGAAATCAATGGTGAAGCCCTCAAGTCATTGATCAACCTCAAGTATAAAGTCGATGCAAATAAACATCGAAGATTAAAGATATTTGTTGAAAGAGATTTTGTGACGATATTTGTACGCAATGAAAGATTTATAATTGGCTCATACAATAAAACATAGACAAAGAAGTACAGACCTTCAAGGTGTTGCACTAAATAGTGACAATGCATCTTTCCGAGTTCTATGGTAACGATGATCGAGATCTTCCTAGCGCTAACACGAAGTCGTGTTCTTTTTTTTTCCAAAGAAGAGAGGACTGATGTGGGACATTGAGCAAGAGAAGTGACCAAATTACTATGGTTCATATTAATGATAACTTTTTTATTTAAGTGGCAATTTTATTTAGTATGACTCATATTTGGTTATTCTATTTTTTGTATGACTCTTATTTAGTGATTTTATTTTTAATAAGACTTCTATCTATATTGTAACTCCTTAATTAGAAACCATTTTTTTTTAGATTTGACCACCTTTATAAATAAGAGGTCAAACTCATTTGTTAGACAATTATGTAATTATTATTTTCAATACAATTAATCTTAGATGATGGTAGCTCTCATAGGCTCGTTTCAGATGGATCTCACTACAATAGCAATCCCTAATTTTCTCTCCTCTGGTTATTCCTATATGAATCTGTCATTCAGAAGAACCCTTCATCAAAAGAAAAACAAAAAAAAGGGTTGCTTCAATTTGTGCGACCTCCAAATGTTGGAAACGCGGTGTGACTCGAACCGGAGTTGGCCCACCCCTGCTAGCCGAACAACCTTAGCACCACCAACCACAACGTCTTGTTCCACCTTGGGTTCGTCAAACCCACCTTTGAATATACACATAAACGTTCAGCACCATCTATCTCGAACCAATTATAGCCACTCAAATCCGCCCCGGAACCATAGGCTCCGATACCACTTGTTCGAAACGCAATGTGACCCGAACCGGAGTTGGCTCATGAGGTACGATATTGAATTGGGCCCATATGCCTTAAAAGATAATTCTCATGTAAGGTCTGAACCAATTCCAATAATCTACACCACATGATCCCATCGCCTATCCGATGTGGAACTAAATTACCAACTCCATTGTTACCTCCCATTTGAGTGCTCAACCGGAAACGAGACACAACCCAACACCAAACTACCATGGAAGTTTGTACGAAAAAATTTAACATTAAATTATTCAGCATTATGCTACACAGGACCGGCCGGCCTAGGGGGTAAGTCCGACAAGACTTCGGACTTGGACAACCTCTCGGGCTCGACGTAACCTCGACTCCCGAGGCTCAGCATGACCCCCTTAAGAGGTCATCATTTAACCACTGATTCTGAAGGAACATTTATGATTCTGTGCACTTTGACCTACTCCCTCCCTACCACCGTGCATGTCGAACGCGGTATGCTTGTCTGCTTTCTTAATTTGGCCAGCTTCACTCATGTTACAGTTCGATAACGACATCAGCTATATGTATCATGTGGGTTTGGTCGGGTGAGTACTCCCTGGCCAAATAAACTGGAGAGACTACACATGTGCACCAACAAGAAGAAGAGAGAGAGAGAGAGAGAGAGAGAGAGAGAGAGAGAGAGAGGTTCATGAGACCCATGGGTTGGTGCTATCTACATTTATTGGACCTCGATGGAGCTAATACGAAAGTCTTGGTTTTGCTGGATTGTTGGCTGCAGTTGTAGAAATAATAATAATGGGTGCGGCTATCCGCACTCCATCAGTTGCTAAGAACACCCCAGCCCCCAAAAAAAAAAAAAAAAAAATTATTATTGACTTTCCTATTCTACCCCCCGGGACTCCGACTCCGACTCTCCTCCTCCTCCTCCGACCGCCTCCCCTCCGACAACGACCCCCCTCACCCTCCTCCCCCGACCTCCCTCCTCCGACCCCCCTCCCCTCCCCCCCTTGCTCCACCGACCCCGACTCGACCCCGAGGGGAGGGTGGTCGGAGGAGCAAGAGGGGAGGGGAGGGCGGTCGGAGGAGGAGGGAGGAGGGAGGACGGAGGGGAGGGGGTTCGCAGGAGGAGGGGAGGGAGGTCATCGGAGGGTGCGAGGGAGTCGCCGTCGGAGGGAGGAGGAGGGGAGTCGGGGTCCGGGGGGACGGGAGGGGAGCAGGCGGAGGGGGGTAGAATAGGAAAGTCATTTTTTTTTTTTTTTGGAACTGGAGTGTCCTTAACAACTACTGGGGTGCGGATAGCACTAGCACTGAAATTGAGTACAATTCGACAGCTTACCGACTAATGGATTGCAACTTTCATAGTGTTCTGATAACACTGAAAGCACCAACAGGAGGAATTAGTACAAAAGAAAGATGAGAAGAAGATGTAGACGGCCCTTCGACAGCTTACCGACTAATGAATTGCAACTTTTCGGTTTATTTGTGCTTTTCTTTGTTAATATATATGAACTAAATATACTTACATATATTTAGTATATATATGTATTAACTAAATCTTCTGAGTCCGTTTTCGGTTTTGGATCGAAACCCAAAACCGAAATCGAATAAAAAAATTTAGTATTTTCAAAACCGAAACTGAATCGAATTTTTTTTTAAAACCAAACGGTTTGGTACGGTTTCGGTCCAAATCCGAATAATGCTCACCCATACTGGGGTAGTGTGTTAAGTCCTAATCAGTGACCAGCTCTCCACCATCGACATTTCAAAACAACCATGGAATGCTGGTCTCCACTCTAAAGAGGCTTCATTTTCCTCCCCCTCTTTAACATTGAAACTGTGATATAGTTAATGGGATCAGCTTCAAAAGTAACTTTAGGTATTGGCGATTGATGAGGATGAGGATTTCAAGTTTGTTGGCGAAAGATTTGGTAATGTTAGTGCCGAGGTTACAAAGATGGACTGAGAACTTGTAAAAAAATTCGAAGATCGTAAGTTGATTACTGTCCTTATTCATCTTATGTAATCAGATTACAGACTGACGAAATGAACACAAATGATGTTCTTGAAGACAGACATGATGTGAGAAAGTGCTCCCATCCCTCTCATCTTCTTCAACCATCTTATACATCCCAAGAGACAGGAGAAGGTTGTGAGCAAGGTTAGCATTATCAGTATCGGAATAGGTATCGCATCCTTCTAAGTTCGGTATTGAAAAATAAATATTTTTTAATAAACTATTAAAATTTTAGGAAAAAAATTATACAATTAGACATTAATTTTAAGTTTTTTTTTGGGAAATGGTAATTAGTTTCCGAAATCGCTCCCACTGGAATTCGAACTCCTGACCATTCGAGCCGCATGCCTCATCACTACCACTAGGCTAGGGATCATTGGCAGTATTCTTGGTTTAGTTTCTTAGTAGTTTTGAAATTGAATGAAATAGTAGTCACCCTTGCTTTACCAACGATGGATGGATAAGTTCTCTTCACCTTGTTGAACTTTTACAACCTTACTATACTTTTACAGTCATGCTTGACTGGGTTTTTTCGTTCAATTTTCTTTGCAGAATTAATTGAAAAAGGTAATTTATAAGGGCACTTCAAATATTACTCAGGGCTAGCACAAATCTGGTTTTGGTTTATTTACAAGTTTGTGATTTGAAAAATTACTCAGGACTAGTCCAATATAAGTCAAAAAAAAATTCTTTTCTCTTCTTCTTCACTTATCCATCCCAAAACCAAAACCCTAAAGTTGTTCTCTTCTTCTTCACTTATCTCTTCCAAATCTCATCAACAAAATTCTACATATTGTTCTCAATCCATGTTCATGTAACTAAAATTGGATTTAGTATTCATTCTAGATGAATTTTCGAAGTTTTGAACCCATTTCAGGGTAACTAAAATTAGAATTTTTGCAGCAGCTGGGAAGAGAAGGAAACATTTCAACTATGAAGTAGATTATATACTAAATTATGCAACTGTGCTGAATAAAGAAAAGAAAAATCTTAGTACCGCAGGAATTGTAATGGAGCTAAGAAGACGATGCCCCATCAACAGATTTTACGGCTGCCAAAATTCTTGGCAGACCTAACAGTACGTAGGACTGCCAAAAATTTTGGCAGTCCTAGTTTGGACTTGTTGTACATCAAGTCCATTTTAGAACTGCCAAAATTATTGGCAATCCTAGCATTATGTAGGACTACCAAGATTTTTTTTGCAGTCATAATAGTATTCAGGACTGCCATAAATCTAGACAATCCTAAAATGGACTTGCTGGACAACTAGGACTATCAAGATTTCTGGCAGTCCTAGTAGTATTCATGACTGCTAGAAATCTGGAAAGTCATGATAGTGTTCATATATGACGGAGGGAGGAGGTTTGAGGATAGAACATGAATGATGATGGAGGTTGGTGTAGTGAAGGAAAGTGCCTATATATGACGGTGGTCGGATTTGATGGTGTTCATCGGTGTGACTTCGAAGGAGATGGAGTAAATGTCCCACGAGCCAGAAATTAGGGTTTATTTTCATGTATTGTTTGTGAGGAAGAAAGTATTAGAATTTGTAACTTGTTTGTGAGGAGCTTTTGGGTGCCATCTCTGAAATTGAGAATGGGAAGGAATCTAGAGTTTTAATGGAGATGGGAAAGATGGAGATGGTGGAAAAGAAGTAGATTTTATAGAGGTTTTGGAAAAAAGAGAGTAAAATATTGAAATGAAGGTAAAAATTTGGATTTTGGATTGTTGGGTTGGGACAGCCCCAAGAGTAAAAAATTGGACCGTACTGAGTAATTTTTCCTCAAACCTGAACTAGCCTCTCAGTAAGTTTTGAAGTACCCTTATAAATTACCTTGAAAAAGATACTCCCAATATCGGTATCACTGTTGGTATCAGATAGGGACATGCCAAACCGTATCGTACCGATTGTTTAGAGAATATTTGACATCTCACAGATGATAATAGTTATGGATACTAATCGTGAAGATTTGAAGGATATTGTACAAATCAGCAACTTGTACCAGAGAGAGAATTCATTGTGGACCTTAAAACAATTGTTCTAATTCCTCGTACAGATAGTGAAAAAAACGCAGGGGAGCTAAGATTTTATTAGCCTATCAAATTCCATACACAAGCATTGCAAATTTCTCCCAATTGAATACTAAAAAGAAAAATACTAAAATCCTTCTGGCCTTACTGCTACTGCAAGAAAAAATAACTTCCTTATACAAGTGATCACATATTCAATAATGGCCAGGGCCGGCCCTGAGCTGATAAGGGTCCAATACGAAACTTCCAAAATGGCTCCCCATACATAACGTAAAAAAAAAGTATAAATAAAACAAAAAATGATATAGTCAACATTTGAACCAAGAACTTCTTGAACATAGGTCTAGCATTATAACCACTATATCACAATGCTTTTTTCTAAAAGATACATGCTACATACTAGTTCTATTGTAGATAGTTCCATATTGGTGCTCCCTTTCGTCAGGGGCCCTGGACAGTCGTCCGATCTGCCTGCCCTGGACCAGGGCCGCCCCTGACCATGGCAAAGGTTAAGCACGGCAGAAGCCAGTATCTTCATGAATTCACTCGATTAAGCCCCTAAGTTTCAAAACCTCAGAAAGGTATATGCAAGTGAACTAGTGAAGTACTTATAGGCAAAAGATCTGGAATGTTTAGTATCCGAAATTCTATGTAGCCAGAAATTCTGTATTTCCGGAAATCAAACTTTCTGTAATTAAATTTTTTGAAAAATTATATTTCCATGTTGGTGAATATATAAATATTCCCCCCCCCCCCCCCCCCCCCCCCCCCCCCAAAAAAAAAAAAAAAAACCACTAAAAAAAAATTAGTGATGAGAAAACTAAAAAAAAACCAAAAAAAAAACAAAAACATTCTTATTGCTATAGAGCAGCATCATACTTCTCCAATAGATGCAAAACTTATGCTATGTGATGCCAACATAAGTTTACAGGGGATATGCTATATGTTAGATTATAATTGTAATGTAAATATGGCCCATAAGTCCAAATGTAGACACTATATATATTGTAACAAATTCTAGCAATGAGAACAAGGCATTATTATTTCCTACATGGTATCAGAGCCAACAGAAAAATCCTAGACGTCATATTCACCATCCCCTACGCGTCCGATCCGGCGCCGCCGATCCCGACGCGCCGATCCCGACGCGCCGACTCCGCGCCGGATGTTCCCTGTCTACGCCTGACCGCGCGGCCCGATCCCGACGCGCCGACCCCGTCGAACCCGAGGCGCCGACCCCGCCGATCCCGACGTGCCGACAGCGCCGATCCCGACGCGCCGACTCCGCGCCGGATCTTCCCCGTCCGCACCATTTGCGCCTGACCCCCGTCCGCGCCGGATCTTCCCCGTCCAGCGCCTGAACGCGGACGATTCGTCGGAGTTGTACAAACTTTTATACACCCGACATCCGCTCGCCCCTACGCGCCAGATTCGGCGCCCCTGATCGCGGCCGATTCACCGCCGACCCCGTCCATCAGCGGCCGATTCGTCGGAGTTGTACAAAATTTTGTACACCCGACATCCGCGATGGCAGATGATACTGCGTCCAGCTACTCCATCGCTACTGGCGGTGGCGGTGCACACAGCCCAAAATTTTCTAATCCGAAGGATCCATATTTTTTGAGTTCTGCTAATCAACCAGGAAATATCATTACCCCTATTATTTTTCGTGGACTGAACTATGCTGAGTGGTCTCGGTCGATACGTCTCTCCCTGATCTCTAGGTGAAAGATCACTTTTCTGGAAGGTACTGAAATCAAACCTGTTAATGATGCTAGGAAACTGCTTGATTGGAGATGTGTGCAAGCGCTATTGGTTCAATTGGTTCTTAATACCATTGATCCGTCTCTGAAGAAATCTTTGTCGTACTTTGAGGAGGTTTATCCATTGTGGTACTTGTTGGAGAAAAGATTTGTTGTTAGCAATGGCACTCGGAAGCAACAAATTAAGGTGGCTTTGGCTGAGTGTAAACAAACGACTTCGATGTCTGTGGAAACCTACTTTAGAAATTTACAGTCTTTGTGGGATGAACAAGCTGCTTATTTCCCATTGCCTTCTTGTTCCTGTGGTGAACTTGCTGCAAAGCTACAGGCTATGAGGGATGAAGACCACTTTCAGGACTTTATGTATGGATTGAATGCTGAGTTATATGGTCATACCCGATCTAATCTTCTGGCTCAAGATCCTCAGCTAAGTTTAGATCGGGCATACCAGGCAGTCCGTGAGGAGGAGGATATGCAAAAATCTCAGGTCCAATCTACTGCTGAGGAGGTGTTGGCGCTGACTATCAAGACTTCACCTCGTCTTTCTACTATCTCTAATAGTCGAACCTCAGATTTCAGGGACAAATCAGGTATGATCTGTACTCATTGCAAGAAAATAGGTCATGATGTTGCAACTTGCTTTGCCAAGATTGGCTATCCAGAGTGGTGGGAGACTCGTCCTCGGTGTGAGGGCGGACGTGGTGCTGGCGGTGGCAGAGGCCCGGCACCACAGCAAAGACGTGATGAGGGATGCGGTACTGGTGGCGCAGGGGTTGTTCATCATGTCGCCGCTGCTGGTCATGGTGTCCCTGCTAGTATTGCTGGGAGTTCGGCGGATAGGATGCATGGAGGATATCCTTCACCACTCTCAGGTGAACAATGGCAGAAACTGATGAGCCTGCTGGGTAACGACAATCCTTCCAGCCCTGGTTCTTCAAACTCTGATCGTTTGATGGGTAAGAATTCTTCTGTCACTTGGATATTCGATACTGTGAGACCCGTCTCACTGTATCGATATTTTATACGGATACGTGTTTATTTGAGCCGTATTTCGTATTTATCGATTTGCGTGATATTTTAAAATTTTTCTAAGTGTAGGATTTTCATGACTTGGTTTAACTTGGATTTGGTTTTATTTGGTTCAGTTCCACTTTGACTTGGTTTGGTTTAGTTTGGTTCTTTATGAGATGAGATGTATGGTTTAGATTGAGTGGAGAGGAATGAATGGTGGAGATCACTTCAGCTTGTTATATAAGCCACTTTTCTCTCTCCCTCCTCATTCACCCTCATTCATTTCTTTTCCTCCGAAACCCTAGCCATTGGAGAGAGGCAAGTACACCTTGCCGAACCTTGAACAAATTATTTCTGCTTGTTCCATCTTCTTCCTTGCATGATTCTAAGCATCTTTAGAACTTGGAGTTTCCGGTGTTACCGGGTGGATTGTTGTAGATCTAGCTTTGTGGTATTTTCGGTTTTCATGGGTTTTGATCTGTCAAACTTGTATATTTTTGTCAACTGATGGTTCCATGTTGTAGAGAATTTCATTTTATCCAAATATTGACTATTGGAAGTTTGGATTTGGATTCCTATTGTAGTTTGGAGGAGCATGGAGGCCATGGTGTTTTCCATGGACATATTCTCTGTGGGAAGCCATTATTTGTATTTTAGAGCTGCATGCTGGCTTGCATTTTTTAGCCGCATGCATGATATTCATTTTTGCATGGCCGCATGCAAATTCATTTCGGCCGCATGGCCTGGCAAATGCTTGCATGCTAAATTATTTAATGGTGCATGTTAATTTACGTACAACATTTAATACATTTGTTAGATGGTGTATATAATGTATTTGCTAGCAACTTAGCCGCATAAGCATTAAAGAATGCATTACTTTAATGCATTTTCTTAATACGTTTCCTTGAAGCCTGTCGCATATGTCACCCCCGTTTTTCGTATTTTGTATTTATACTCGTAGTTGGATTTTGGCATGTATTTTATTTTTCTTGACTTGTGGAATTTTGGGTTTTCTCGTATTTTAGGTTTCGGCTCGGCTCGGTTTTAGTTGGTTTGGTTTGAGTTGGTTTGATTTTAAACCCCATGGAACACTTTAACCTATACTTCACCCTTATTCCACCACAACCCACCCTCATTAATATCTCCACCAACATTCTCTCTCCTTATTACTCTTTTATTTAATTTCTCCATCTTCTTCTTCCTTCTTCCTCCACCAACACCCAACACCATAGGCAAGTGCACCTTGCCACCAAATAAGTACCATATTTTATTTGTCCATTAGCTAGATTATGCCATGGAGAACAATATTAGAACTTGGCATTTTGTGATTTGGAGTCTCCATTGTTCTAGATCTAAGTTTTAATTATTTGCGGATTTTCTTGGTTTTGATCTATTAAACTTAGATTTTTGCTTGTTTTGATGCTCCCATGTGGAAGAGAATTCAATTTTACACAAGTTAGAACTTTGAAAATTCAAATTTGGTTTTGATTTGGTCAAGTTAGGGGATTTGGAATTTTTGGTGTTCTTGGACTTGCTCTCGGCCTGGAGAAGCAGACCTCTCGGCATGCGCTCTTTAGCGCAAGGCTGAACTGCGCAGCTCACCCTTTGGTGAACCGCGCATCCCCCTTCTCGGCCAGCGCTTCTTAGCGCTGGGCTGACTTGCGCTCGGCCCCTTGGGCTAGACCGCGCAACCTGCACCCTGCGCAACCTGCACCCAGCGCCATCCGACCTAGCGCAAGCCAGTCCATGCGCAACCCGACCCTGCACAACCTGCACCCAGCGCCATCCACCCCTTGCGCAACCCATTTGTCCAAATGATTTGGTTTTATTTATTGGACTTGGCTTCTCTTTTGTGGATTGGGCTTTGAGATCTTGTTCCACACAGCACGACTATCTTGACCCAACACGACCTGACACGATTTTCAGGGTTTGCTTATGACTAGTACGATTTTCGTGATTTCGGTGATTTATGATCCTAGTACCTTCTGGTTTTCTTGATAGTGACCCGATGGGGTGCACACTTGACTTGCAACCTGATGACTTGATAGTGGCCCGTGGCGGCGCACTCTTGACTTGTAACTTGACTTGCAACTTGCAACTTGACTTGGCCTGACTTGACTTGATGTCGTTGTGATGGCTAACTTGACTTGTATAATCAACCTTGACACCGTGGGTTTTCCTGCTTGCTTGCTTGTGCAATCCACCTGTCTTGTCTTACATCATGTCTAGGACGTGACTCCCTGGTTCCCACGGTCAGGGATTCGCACTGAATATGGATTAGGCTAATGACTAGATCTAACTATAGTTCATGGAGAATTTCCAGTCACAGGTAATCTCGTTATCTGGGCGCTTTAATTGGACTTGTAGCTTACCGACGAGTAGAGCACATTTCCAGCACACTGTCATGTGTTGCACCCTCTAAGTCACCTAAGGATATATCGTCTCCTGGACGATGTACCCAACCATACTCTCAACCCGCGAAAGGATAACTAGATAGTCTGCAGGGCTTGGGACTGGAAAATTCTCACTTGCATCTTGTTAGTAATTAGGCTTGTGATAACCCTAGTTAATTAAAGTAGTAAGCCGTAGTATTTGCTTGGCCGCTTGTGAATGGATGGTGTCCAGCCCTGTCTAAGTCTTGTCTAGTCCCTGTACCTGGTACTCCTGAACATGATTGTTTCACTTATCTTTAACAATAAATGGATAAAGACAAGTGCTATTCAGGCGAAGGGCTACAACCCCGGTCCTTGTTTGGTTACGGGTTGTAATCTGGCTCCCGGAATGGTTCTAGGTCCCTAGTCGTTTATTGTCCTGCGGTACTCTTTATTACTTGTACTTTTCTTTCATTTTCTTATGTTCTGATATGCTGGCTTTTGTTCTTATTTCGTGGCCTCCTTTGTGGCACTTGCTCTTTCTGGGGTTTGACCCAGCTGGTTTTGTGTGGCCAGATTTCGAAGCAGCACCCGAGGATCTACCGAACCTCCAGCCCGATGGTGGCGACTAGAAGAAACCCGGGCTACGAGTAGATTTTCTATTTTGTCGCTCACTCCATTGTAAAATTATTTTTTTGAGGCGTTTAGCCGACGAGCACCTGTTAGCTCGATTCACATTTACTTACTGTCTACCTACGGACTGTAAACATGATTAACAAATCCTAGGGTTGATCATGTATGACTTAACTCTTGCTAGTCCTCGCATTTTGTATGACTAGCTTCATGATCAACTGAATATGTAATATTTGGGACGCCTTTTATTGTATATTTGGTGATCTAACTTCTTGTAACTCTTAATACTTGCTTGAGATTGAGACAATAGGCTTGTTTATGACCTTAAGAGACTGTTGGCTTGTAGTAAACCCTCATATTTCTAGACAGCCGTGACCGTATAGCGAGGTGGATTCCATTTCAATATACGTAGCTGGCTATGCCCGCCCCCGCTCTCCAGTATTCTGGTTCTGGGGCGTGACAGCATAGGCATTATACATTTTTGTATAATTTAATGCACCCTTCCGCATGTATATTTAATGTATATTTTAAATGCACTCAGCCGCATGCATATTAAGCATCAGCCGCATAATGCTTAATGCATTAAATAAGGCCTTGGATAGTCAGCCGCATGCAAGGATGTGCATCAGTCGCATGCATTCTTAATGCACTTGCTAATGAAATTGTTAACACATTTGTTTAATGCATTAAAGAATGCATTTGAATGCACATTCTTTAATGCACTTCCTGTAATGCAAATTGTTAACACATTTGTTTAATGCATTAAAGAATGCATTTGAATGCACATTCTTTAATGCACTTCCTGTAATGCAAATTGTCAACACATTTGTTTAATGCATTAAAGAATGCATTTGAATGCACATTCTTTAAATGCACATCCTGTAATGTAATTGTTAGTACATTTGTTTAAAGCGTTCTAAAATGCATTGGTT
Organism: Iris pallida; assembly: GCA_029216955.1. Classification (NCBI taxonomy): domain Eukaryota; kingdom Viridiplantae; phylum Streptophyta; class Magnoliopsida; order Asparagales; family Iridaceae; genus Iris; species Iris pallida. The sequence goes on from JANAVB010041017.1 coordinate 6,434,457, forward strand.
CATGCATTCTTTAATGCATTCTATAATGCATTGGTTAGTGCATTCTTTAAATGCATCAGCCGTATTAGTCTTAGCTTAATAATCATGCTGCTTGCAAATTGCAAGCTGCATGGCCGCATATGAAAATTTGTCTTGGCCCCATGAGAACTCATGCTTGGCCGCATGAAGTCAACTCCACTCTTGGCCTTAGATATTTGGCCCCATAGTATATTAATATTTAATTTGTGCTTGGCCTTTGCATTATTATTACATGCTTGATTGAAAGGCCCAGCTTGCATTAATTGCATGGAGAGTCCCACGTTGCATTGTTTTCCTTTACATTTATTCCTGGCCGTATGGCCTCTTTTACAATTTCTGCCGCATGGCCTTTGGAGAATTTTGGCCGCATGGCCCCTTCCTCTTGTATGGCTTATTAAATTATATATGATCAGTGGCATGGCCGCATGGACATTGTACTTTTGGACCTTGCATTTTAATATATTGGCCGCATGACTTTTCTTGAGCTGCATGTACTTGCATGATATATTATAATACTTGTCATCATTGCTTGGCCACGTGAACCTTTCCTTGCTGCATTCATTGTTGGGACCCACATGGCCTCTGTACTTGAGTGGCCACGTGCCCTTTTCTTTTGCTTGAGTGGATGCTTGTATTTATTGCGGGTCCCACTCTCTTTGTCTTTTCTGATTACATGAATATTTCTTGCTGGCATTTAATGTTGGCCGCATGGCCCCCTTCAGTTATTTTCTGGCCGCATGAGCTTTGGCTGGCCGCATGGGTGGCCTCCCACTCTCTTTGGCCGCATATATGTTCTCCCACTTTTGGACCGCATGGGGTCCACTTTGATTGTTTAAATGTTTTGTTTGCCCGAATTGTGGTCAGAATTTTTTCTCACTCCCAACATGAAAGTTATAGAGTTTCTCCTTGGCTTCAAGAATATATATATTATATATATATTATTATTTAATTGTGTAAGTTTTTCCCCTCCTTGATAAATGTCAAGACTTGATAGTGACCCGCCGTGGTGCACTCCCGACAAGATAACTTGACATGATAATTGACATGATGACTTGACATGATAATTTTTGATAGTGGCCCGCCGTGGCGCACTCTTGACATGATAAACCTGACATGATACTTCTCGAAATGCTGTTGCGACGGCTAACCTGACACGACAGAATTGAATGGATTGGACACCGTGGACGATTGTGCTTGTATAAATGAACCCGTCTTGTCTTGCATCATGTCTAGGACGGGGACCCCTGAGTACCACGGTCAGGGGTGTCACGCCCCGATCCCGCAGAGTCCCTTTCGTCCTCGCTTTGGGCTCTTTTGGGACCGTTCGTCCTCGCTAAGGCGTGATGCCGTGCAAGCCTAAGTTGCGCTTGCACAAGGCCAAGACCTGAAACAAGACAAGATAGACAAGTTTGACAATACGCAGCGGAACGTATCGCAGATAATTGAAGCAGCAGCGGACATATTTCAGAATACAAGTATTAAACACAATGGTAACAAGAACATTTCTCTTTATTGATTTCATTTGAACAGATTACAAGCTCTCAATTCTCTCTGGTACAATGTTACATTCTCTCAGAACTTTACAGATTACAATGACCCCGTTCCCATACATTACATCCTTTTATATACAAAACCAAACTCTTGCACAGATGTCATCTCTTGGCATCTCTTCTGATTTCTGGCTCCTGAGGATGAGGCACGGGCTATCGCTTCGGGCTATCCTTCTCGATGCATGGTGCACCTCCATGCAGACTGATGATGGGTCAGTATATCAACATACTGGTGAATGTGTGAATAAAAAGCTATATTTGTCTGAAACGATCACTGTTCATTTAGTGAGAAAACGTTTCTTGTGATGTGATCTTGCTAGTTTTACCTAGATTCATTCCATGCATACAGAGTCAGTTTACATATCTTTTGAAAACACATCTTTGAAAAGCCACAGTTCATATTATTTCAAGCATACAAGGGACTATTCAATTCTCACGATGACTATTCCTTTCATGTGCAGTGCGCAGCGTGTTTCATGAGCATATTCATTTCATTAGGGACAACAACTTTAGCATTCTTTTCTCTTGTTCAAGACAAACTTAGGGTCAGATTACAAGCATGATATTACATCCTTTCTCTTAGTGGAACATAGCATTTCTTGGTAACAGATTAATCTCTGCAAGCATTTATATATCAAACTCAAGCAATACAGTTTTATCACTTTTTTAGTGATTCTTACCATAGCCGACCGTCCATCCCTGCACAAGACAAGGATTAGCATAACATTATAAAACCAATATTGTCATTCCCTGTTCGTCCCTGCATCGTTAGCTCTTAGCAAAACATATGATAGACACATGCAGACCGATTGGCAGCTGTGACTCTCCGGTTCAGCTTTGCACCAATCCACACCTATCAATATGATGGTCCATGGGAAATCCATGATTAGCCGCTGTGACGCTCTTGGGTTCAGCTCGTCGCTAAGGACACAGATAACGGCTACACTTTTAACATGGGTCCTTGCACCCAGTGTGCTCATAATCTCTCCTAGGCCGAGCGGTTCCAGGCGCCCCCAGATACCACCCGAGAGACAAATTTTACTCGTGCACGAGTTGTCCGAGACCATATGCATGCTCTAGCAGGATTCTATCAGATGAAACAGATTTCAGATCAGATGTACGACATGTTCTTTTCATGCCTTTGCAGATATACGACACGTTCAATTCGTGCCTTTCTTTTATTCAGGTCAACATGTACAAGTCCGTCTGTACATGTCTATAATTCTCAAGCATACAAGCAACAAGCAATGATCAAGCATTCAATTCGATTCATTTGTTTTCTCTTATCCTATCAAGCATGACAAGCATCATTTCAGTTCTTATCAGCAGGCAACGAGTCTTCTTATTAGCATGCTGCTTATTTCTTTTCTTGTTCTTAGCATGGCATGGTTCTCTTTATCAAGCCAACATTCAAATCTTAGTGAGGCAACATGTGAATTCTCTTAAAGCATACTCAAGGATTTAGCATCTTATTATTAACAAAAGCATTCAATCAAAAAATTCAGATTCTTAAGGCGTAAGCGAATCAGCAAATGAGACTTCGTCCACTCACCCAGATTAATCGTCTTCTGTTGCAGAGCCAGCAATCCGATCTTTCTGTTTATCTAGTGCCTTCGCGGAGCGGGGCACTACATAATTACCCACCGAAAAGAAGTTTCGTCCTCGAAACTTAAAGAGAAACTTATGATATCCTTAGCAGCGATAGTCCTCATCCTTCGCCATCATCAATCCATGAAATCATAATTCAGATCATATCAAAACTTTTGTTCAATCAAGCATTTCAATCTAAATCAATCAAATCGGTAAAACATTGCCGGCATCATAAAAATATTTACGGACTTATTGTATGGAACGTTCATCTCATTATTGATATCGAATAGGCAACAGAATTTTGACCAGAAGACATGTACAAATTCAATTGAATCAAAATTGGCCAGAGGATCGTGTTGCTCTGATACCATTCTGTCACGCCCCGATCCCGCAGAGTCCCTTTCGTCCTCGCTTTGGGCTCTTTTGGGACCGTTCGTCCTCGCTAAGGCGTGATGCCGTGCAAGCCTAAGTTGCGCTTGCACAAGGCCAAGACCTGAAACAAGACAAGATAGACAAGTTTGACAATACGCAGCGGAACGTATCGCAGATAATTGAAGCAGCAGCGGACATATTTCAGAATACAAGTATTGAACACAATGGTAACAAGAACATTTCTCTTTATTGATTTCATTTGAACAGATTACAAGCTCTCAATTCTCTCTGGTACAATGTTACATTCTCTCAGAACTTTACAGATTATAATGATCCCGTTCCCATACATTACATCCTTTTATATACAAAACCAAACTCTTGCACAGATGTCATCTCTTGGCATCTCTTCTGATTTCTGGCTCCTGAGGATGAGGCACGGGCTATCGCTTCGGGCTATCCTTCTCGATGCATGGTGCACCTGCATGCAGACTGATGATGGGTCAGTATATCAGCATACTGGTGAATGTGTGAACAAAGAGCTACATTTGTCTGAAACGATCACTGTTCATTTAGTGAGAAAACGTTTCTTGTGATGTGATCTTGCTAGTTTTACCTAGATTCATTCCATGCATACAGAGTCAGTTTACATATCTTTTGAAAACACATCTTTGAAAAGCCACAGTTCATATTATTTCAAGCATACAAGGGACTATTCAATTCTCACGATGACTATTCCTTTCATGTGCAGTGCGCAGCGTGTTTCATGAGCATATTCATTTCATTAGGGACAACAACTTTAGCATTCTTTTCTCTTGTTCAAGACAAACTTAGGGTCAGATTACAAGCATGATATTACATCCTTTCTCTTAGTGGAACATAGCATTTCTTGGTAACAGATTAATCTCTGCAAGCATTTATATATCAAACTCAAGCAATACAGTTTTATCACTTTTTTAGTGATTCTTACCATAGCCGACCGTCCATCCCTGCACAAGACAAGGATTAGCATAACATTATAAAACCAATATTGTCATTCCCTGTTCGTCCCTGCATCGTTAGCTCTTAGCAAAACATATGATAGACACATACAGACCGATTGGCAGCTGTGACTCTCCGGTTCAGCTTTGCACCAATCCACACCTATCTATATGATGGTCCATGGGAAACCCATGATTAGCCGCTGTGACGCTCTTGGGTTCAGCTCGTCGCTAAGGACACAGATAACGGCTACACTTTTAACATGGGTCCTTGCACCCAGTGTGCTCATAATCTCTCCTAGGCCGAGCGGTTCCAGGCGCCCCCAGATACCACCCGAGAGACAAATTTTACTCGTGCACGAGTTGTCCGAGACCATATGCATGCTCTAGCAGGATTCTATCAGATGAAACAGATTTCAGATCAGATGTACGACATGTTCTTTTCATGCCTTTGCAGATATACGACACGTTCAATTCGTGCCTTTCTTTTATTCAGGTCAACATGTACAAGTCCGTCTGTACATGTCTATAATTCTCAAGCATACTAGCAACAAGCAATGATCAAGCATTCAATTCGATTCATTTGTTTTCTCTTATCCTATCAAGCATGACAAGCATCATTTCAGTTCTTATTAGCAGGCAACGAGTCTTCTGATTAGCATACTGATTATTTCTTTTCTTGTTCTTAGCATGGCATGGTTCTCTTTATCAAGGCAACATTCAAATCTTAGCGAGGCAACATGTGAATTCTCTTAAAGCATACTCAAGGATTTAGCATCTTATTATTAACAAAAGCATTCAATCAAAAAATTCAGATTCTTAAGGCGTAAGCGAATCAGCAAATGAGACTTCGTCCACTCACCCAGATTAATCGTCTTCTGTTGCAGAGCCAGCAATCCGATCTTTCTGTTTATCTAGTGCCTTCGTGGAGCGGGGCACTACAAGGGGTACCGACTGAAATCGACTAAGGTTAACAACTAGAATAATTCAGTAGTCATGAGAGATTTCTCCAGTTACAGGCGATCCCTTTATCCCGGCCACAATTGTTTGGACTTGTAGCCTGCCGTCGAGTAGGGCACATTTCCAGCCCACTGTCATGTGGGGCACTTCATGAAACAATTTCTACGCACACTGTCATGTGGTGCACACCAAGTTACCTAATAATTATTGATAACTGCTTAATGAATCCAAGTCGCCTGGATAACCTGGATTAGCTGCAGGGCTTGTGGCTGGAGGAACATCTCATTGCATATTGCTAGTAACTAAGGCTTGTGATAAACCTAGTTAGTTAAAGTATCCAGCCGTACTTATTGCTTGGCCGTGAATGATTGGATGGAGTTCAGTCTGTCTAGTCTTGTCTTGATCTTGTACGTGATTGTTACATGTCCTGATTTCTTATTTTATCTTGCCGATAAATGGTGGTTGAAACCAAGTTCTGTTCAGACGAAGGGTTACAACCCCGGTCCTTGTTTGGTTTATGGGTTGTAACCTGGTTATCTGAATAGTCCCATGGTTATCTCATCGTATATCACCTTCCCAGACCCAGTTCCTAATTGTTCCAGGATAATGGTTGCAAGGATTGTCACCCTAATGTATTGTACTCTGTATTGTCACTCTCTGATTGTCACTTAATGATTGTCACCTCTAGCAATAAATGATCAGAGACCAAGTTCTGTTCAGGCGAAGGGTTACAATTTCGGTCCTTGTTTGGTTTAAGGATTGTAACCTGGCTTCCGGAACAGTACCTTCGTCCCCTCTTCGTATATTGCCCAGTTCTATTTATTTAACATGTTCTCCAGTTTACTTTATGCTCAATGATGGTTTACTTATTGTCTTCCTATGTTCGGGATAAGTGCATTGGTACTGCACGAATCTCGATCCTCCTTTACTTATTGCTTTCTCTCCTTGTTGATTTCCTATGATTGCTGGTTTTAAGTTCATAGTTCGGCCTCCTTTGTGGTACTTGCTATTTGGGGTCTGACCCCATTGGTTTTGCATGGCCAGGTTCTGATAGAAGAGCCCGAAGGATCTACCGTACCATCTACTCGACGATGACCAGCCAGAGCACCAGAGTGCCTCAGTGGGTTTCTTCTTCATTCTCCCACTGATATGTAAATTCTCCTCTTGTAACGTTTATCCCCGAGCACGTGTTTAGCTCATGTTTTGGTATTTTCCTTGATATTGTAGCCTACGGGCATAAACATGATATGTGTATTCTAGACTATAGCTAGTCCTTATCATGTACGACTAATACTCTAGCTAGTCCTCAGTTCTGTGGTACTGGCTTCATGATCATTCATGAATATATGGTTCGGGACGCCTTACTATTGTATGTATGATGATCGTACTATTTGCTCTTGCATAATTGCCTGTGATTGAGATACCTAGGATTGTTAAACCATAGGATTGACGGATGGCTTGTAGAGTAACCCCCATGTCTTGACAGCTTATACGTGATTTCAGAGTATTAACGTACTTTGGGATTGCGTAGCTGGCTGTGTCTGCCCCTGCTCTCCGGTATTCTAGTTCTGGGGCATGACAGATACTGGGGCTACTCTTCATGCGACAGGCTCTCGTGACTGTTTAGTTGATTGCTTTGAGGGCCCTGTCTGTCCTGTGATTTTGCCTGATGGGAGCACTATTGAGGCTGTTCTGAGAGGCAAATTATTTTTGACTGCTTCGTTGGTGTTGACGGATGTCCTTTATGTTTCGACATTGACTTGCAATTTGATCTCTGTCTCACAATTGATTGGTGCCAGAAATTGTGATATGTTATTTACTTCTGATTTGTGTTTTGTTCAGGACCGAAGTACGAGGATGGTGATTGGAGCAGGTGAACAAAGGGGTGGACTTTACTTCTTGGGGGAGGTTCCAGCTTCTTTGGCTTCGGTGATCCTGGCATGCAAAGAAAGTGATTCCAAGGTTTGGCATAGTAGACTGGGGCATCCTTCAGATAAAGTAATACAGACTTTACCTTTTCTCTCTGGTAGTAGTGTGTTTTCTCATAAGGCTTGTGATATTTGTCATCAAGCTAAACAGACTCGTGATGCCTTTCCTGATAGTAGTAGTCGTGCTTTGAGATGCTTTGAACTTATACACTGTGATCTGTGGGGGCCATATCGTGTTCCGTCATCTAATGGGGCACGATATTTTTTGACTTTGGTGGATGATTTTTCTAGAGCTGTTTGGGTTATTTTATTGACGGATAAGTGTGTTATTTATTCTATGTTTCTTAAATTTATTGCTATGGTGAAGCGTCAGTTTGGGGCTGATATACGTCGTGTGCGGAGTGACAATGGCACTGAATTTAATTGTTTACGAGATTATTTTTCATCTCAAGGTATATTGTTTCCAAACATCCTGTGTTGGGACACCTCAACAGAATGGAAGGGTGGAAAGAAAACATCGACATATTTTAAATGTAGCCAGGGCATTGAGATTTTAGGGTTCTCTTTCCGTAGATTTTTGGGGGGAATGCGTTCTGGGTGCATGTTATTTGATAAATAGAACCCCTTCTAGTATCTTGAATTTTAAGTCTCCTTATGAAGTTTTATATGGTTCGGCTCCTTCGTATGATCATCTACGTATTTTTGGTTGTCTGTGCTATGCGTATGATTTGAAATTCCGACATGATAAATTTGCTAGCAGGAGCAGAAAATGTATCTTTGTTGGATATCCACTTGATAAAAAGGGATGAAAACTGTATGATTTGGAGACTGGTGAATTTTTTGTGTCCCGTGATGTTACTTTTTATGAAAAAAAATTTCTGGGTGTGGCTCTGCTGACGAGATGTCTTTTGCGACACGCCATACATCTATTGAGGTGCCGGGACGATATAGAGGCTTTTGGGATAGTGCCAGCTACGGTTGCTGAGGCCGGAGTGGTTGATGGTGGCTCGGCACCAAGTGGCGAGGATGCACAGGTAGATGCAGAAGTATTGACAGGAGAGTCCGCTGGGGGTGATGCAGATACTACTGATGATACAGGGGATACAGTGTTGCCAGAGGTGCCCGACGAGGTAGTATTGGGAAGAGGAATGAGAAAGAAATCACAGCCAGTGCGATTACAGGATTTTGTGACAAATGCTGTTCGAAGTAAAAGTCCCCCCTTCACCACAGTTCATATGTTCCCGTCACTTCCTCAGGTACTTCGTATCCTCTAACACAATTTCTAAGTTATGACATATTTACTGCTGGACACAGAGATTTTCTTGCAGCTATCACTGCAGGTGTTGAGCCTACTTCATATCGTCAGGCCTCGCGAGATTCGGGCTGGCGCGCGGCTATGCAAACTGAAATACAGGCTCTGGAAGATAGTGGAACATGGAGTCTTGTCGATTTGCCTCCTGGGAGGAAAATATTGGGAAGTAGATGGGTGTACAAAATAAAGTACAAATCCGATGGCAGTGTTGAGCGCTTAAAGACACGGCTGGTTGTGTTCGGTAATCATCAGGTTGAGGGGATCGACTATTCAGAGATATTCGCCCCGGTAGCTAAGATGCCTACAGTTCGGGCGTTCTTGGCTGTTGCAGCTGTGAGAGGCTGAACTTTGCACCAAATGGATGTGCACAATGCTTTTCTTCATGGAGATCTGACAGAAGAAGTGTATATGAAGTTGCCGCCAGGTTTTTCGCATAGTGAACCCAACAAAGTGTGTCGCCTGCGTAAGTCACTATATGGATTAAAACAGGTACCATGTTGTTGGTTTGCTAAGCTTGCTGCTTCTCTGATATCCTATGGATTTATTCAATCTCATTCCGATTATTTCCTTTTCTCTCTTTTTAAAGGGAAGGTAGAGTTGCATGTTTTGATCTATGTGGATGACATGATTGTGTCTGGTAATGACACAGGTGCTTTAGATGCTTTCAAAAAGTACCTTAGTTCTTGCTTTCATATGAAGGACCTTGGTGTGTTGAAGTACTTTCTTGGCATAGAGGTGGCTCGGAGTGCAGAAGAAATTTTCTTGTGTCAAAGAAAGTATGCTTTGGACATCATTTCAGAATGCGGCTTGATGGGGTCTCGACCTGCTGACTTTCCCATGGAGCCCAATCACAAGCTGGCAGAATCGACTAGTCCAAAGATGGCGGATGCAGAGACTTATCGGAGGCTGGTTGGGAGGTTGATTTATCTATCGTTTACTCGCCCTGACTTAGCCTATGCTGTGCATATCTTGTCTCAATTCTTACAGGAGCCTCGACAAGATCATTGGCATGCTGCTTTGAGAGTTGTCAGATATCTCAAACATGCACCGGGACATGGTATTCTTTTGAAAGCTGATTGTGATCTCCGTCTTTCTGGTTGGTGTGATTCCGACTGGGCCAGTTGTCCCTTGACTCGCCGCTCTGTTACAGGCTGGTTGGTGTTTCTGGGGGGGGTCTCCTATTTCTTGGAAGACCAAAAAGCAATCAACTGTTTCCCGATCTTCCGCTGAAGCTGAATACCGATCTCTTGCTGCGCTTGTTTGTGAGTTGAAATGGTTGAAGGAATTATTGGTGTGTTTGGGCGTTCGCCAGAAGTCTGCTATGTCGGTGTATTGTGACAGTCAGCCTGCCCTGCACCTGGCTCAGAACCCGGTATTTCATGAGCGCAGTAAGTATATTGAGGTGGATTTATATTTTGGTCGTGATGCTATTCGAGATGGCACCGTAATAGCCTCGCATGTTCCTACTTCTTCTCAACTGGCTGACATCTTCACCAAGTCCCTTGGAAAGCATGTGTTTGATTCTTTCCTTCCCAAGTTGGACATTTGTGACTTGCATGCTCCAACTTGAGGGGGAGTGTTAGATTATATTTGTAATGTAAATATGGCCCATAAGCCCAAATGTAGACACTATATATATTGTAACAAATCCTAGCAATGAAAACAAGGCATTATTATTTCCTACACTATATGAAGACAGACAACATAATTTACCAAGCATCATAATCATTCAAGTCTAGATTCATTTGTAATCTGGAATAGATCATAGTTCTAATCATCGTTTATCTATCTAATATATTTATCTTCTCCTGGAAAAAAAAAAATACTAATCTTCTTGTTAACATTTGTTTTCGTGATTGAGTAAAACATATAAGAAGCATGATGCATCTATTTACTATCAACACAAGAAAACCCCACATAAACTTCCTACTGAAGTCTTCCAATTTGTCAGTCTCATGACACTGCATGTGTTACAATCAAATAATTTTATTTGATCATGGAGCTCTATTCCCTTAAAAGCCAGGAAAACATGGTAGTCTGTTCATACCTCCTCTGATGCAAATCTAAAGTGAGATTGACATATCCACGATGAGCTCAGGGATTTTTTTTCCTTCTCATTCCTCTTCACAATTTATTCCGTCTTGCTCAAAAACATAAAACTTTAAAAAGATCTCTACCTCAAAATGACAATGCTGTTTAAAAATCTTGAAAGAACACTATGACTTAAGAGCATCCACAGTGGATACACTCCTAACACATATTCCAAATTATTAAAAAATTGTGTAAATTATTATTTCTGAAGTGTCTCATTGATATTGGCACACAATGGTACACTCCAAACAGATATTCCAAATTAACATTCTTCCTCCTTTTTTTCTTTATTTTCCTTCATTGTTTGGTTAAAAAAATAAAAAATAAAAAAACTCCCTCTTTTTTCTTTTAATTTTTCTTCCATGTTTGGTAAGAACGATTAATTTGGTGAGCCCAGAAATTAATATAGCAAGGCTATGACACACTCCAAATTCGGAGTGTCTTTTAGAGCATCCACAGTGGTAATACTCCAAACACATATTCCAAATTATTAAAATTTGTATAAATTATTACTTTTGGAGCGTCTCCTTGATATTGGCACACAATGGTACACTCCAAACAAATACTCCAAATTAACGTCCTTCCTATTTTTTCTCTCTTTATTTTCCTTCAATGTTTGGTAAGATTTTTTTATCCCTCTTTTACCTCTTTAATTTTCTTCCATGTTTGGTAAGAACAGTTAATTTGGTGGACCCAAAAATTAATGTAGCGGAACTAGGACACGCTCCAAATCTAGAATGTCTCTTACCTTTCTAGCAATTTTCAAGTATAGACAAGTGCTCATTGTAGCCTTCAAGTGCTACACAATTTAACTAAAGCTAAAATGTAGCACTTGAAATCTCTCCCACTGTGGATGCTCTTAGCTTTCTAGCAATTTTCAAGTATGGACAAGTGTCTACTACAGCCTTCAAGTGCTACAAAATTTAACTAAAGTCAAACTATAGCACTTGAAATTTTGAAATCTCTTCCACTGTGGATGCTCTAAGTTTCACAAATGAAATGAAATCCAAAATCCTATACCGTTTGTCATCTCTGCCGATACCCACTTACAAAATAAGTGCATACTCTCAGCCTACATTACCATACCATGACTGAACTAAGAAAAAAAAATACACAATTCTCATATATATAATAGTTATTGGTTTTGTTAACGTGTGCTCCTATAGCACATGTTAATACATCGATAAATGTGCATTTTATATTGATATTTCCACCGGCACATGTAGAAATGGATATTAAAGATTCACTGGGACTTCTTTCTTTGGTATATCTGGTCAATTAATTCAGGAGGGTTCTGCCTCTTCTGTTCCAATGTTAGATGAAAGCAAGGCAAATGCAGAAACGGACATTAAAGATTCACTCAAACAATCAACAATTCAGTATCAATTTTCATGTTAAAAGATGGCTAAAATGCACTAGGATGGATATGCAAGAATGGCAATTCAAATTTTATTTTTCCAAATTCAATTTTACAAACGACTAGGACGACAAACTCAAGCTGTCATTAAGCAATTGATACAAAACTATTGCATAGGCATGGGAACTCACTGGCTTACTGGAAGATCAAGATCATGAACGGGAACAATATTCTCCTCCAAAATAACAAGTGCATCACTTTGAGTACGCATCAACTGAACAAATATTGCCTTGTCTGTAAATGTAAGTCCGGCTTCCACCACTGATGAATACCATGAGCCTGTTTGAAGTCTGGAGAAGGGCTCAAATTAACCGTAAGGCTAGCCGACGGAAGGAGGTGCAGAGGATCGGACTCCTTCCCGAGTGCACTCAAGAACAGATCCCCTAAAGAATTTTGCGTCGCCAACCTCTCAATGCTTCCTGCTCCAATCTCCTCCATGTTTCTTCTGTGTTCAAAGTACCCAATATACTCGGAACAGATGTGATCATTCGGATTCACAAAAAGGCAAGGGACCCATGACGACAGAACAGAGAACGAATCCTGTGATTTAGGTAAATTCTTGCCTTTAAGGGCAAGACTGAGTCCAGCTGTTATCACGCTGCCCGCAATCCGAAGCCCATGCTTCACCTTCTTGTCCCTTATCCTCTCAATTGGAGCCGAGACGAATGGGGGGTTGAAGAGAAACGTATCAAGCATAACACCCGTCTTAGCCATGTTTTTTCCAGCAAGTGTTGCCATGGCTGACCCAAGAGAATGACCAGCTAGCCAGACATTTGAGCTTCCAACAGTCGAGACCACATTACGGACAGCTTGCATTGCAATCTCGGACCGAGAGGTTTGGTGCAGACCATTCTGAATTAACTGCAGGTCCAAATTGAGATCCCGAGCAATGGAGTCCTTCTTGGTGAGGGTACCTCGGAAGGCTACAACAATCTTTGGAGCATTTGCAAGATAGGAATCCTGGGTCCGAGCAGCCGGCTTGAATTCATAGACAGCACCAAATATGGATAAATCAGCATCATCAACAAGCTTACGGATTAGTTCGAAATGGAAAAACTCCCACCATGCTGGTGCAAGAGCTTCAGGGGGCTGGCGGTTTTCCTGTCGATCACGCTCTAAAATATAAACACTCTGAACCAGACTGGCAGCAACAGACCTCCGCTGATGAGGGCATTCCCTGTATAAAGTAAAAACAAACAAGTATTTCAAACGCCCAAAAGAAAACAATGTAAAGGAAGCAATAAAACTGCTAAGAAAGAATAAGAAATTAATTGGTCCTTTTCGCAGAAATGTATATCCGAAAGATCCTTTCAACCAAATGCATTGACCTGTAGTGTGCAAGTTATTTGGTTACACTGGTTTGTGCCACAAATTTACTTATATTGGAAAGCATGATAGTCATAAGTTCAGTTTTGTGGAAGTATGTAAGTAATTGAGCGCCCAGGAATAAAACTAATATCTGGCAGCCGCGGTAGCAAGTGGTGGAAGCCTCATAAAGGTCATGCCCCACTCACTCATAAACAAGATAGCTTATTTCTCAAAGAAATATGTAAAATGCTAAATAAAATTACTATTATAATAATCACATTATACAAAAAAGAGGTCAAGCAAGTAGAGATTCTTTTTTTTTCTTCACATGTAGAACCGTAAAAAGTAGTGAAAAAGTCCAATGAGGGACATGCACTTAAAGAGAGAACCTATTTCTGAAGGAAATATGTCAAATACTATATAAAATTAGTATTATAATAATCCTAAGATACAACAACAGGTAAAGCAAATTAAGAACCTTTTTTTTCTTTCAAATCTGATTTTGTACTTATCCTTATGTGTAACTGGTTAAGAGAACCTGGAAATAACTACCTGAGAAACTAGGATAACAATAGAAAATGATGGATTTATGGAGGACGAAAAAACGAAAAAAGAGTTGAAGGTTTGGGTCTTAGGTTTAGGGATTAGCGGTTCTAAACAGACATACAGAATAATATGAGTCGTGACAGAGATGTAGAAAATGCTCTGAACACGACCAAGAGGAAGAGGGAGGAAAAAGGAGATAAAAAAGATCAGCAATTAAGTTTGGGGACAAGGAGGAAATCAGTGGTGGATTGAGCTCACGGGGATTGAAGATTCTATAGCCAGAGGAAACTGCGGGTACAACATCCTACAGCTAATGTCCAAATGGAATTAGAAGACAGATTTGGGAAAATAGTCCATAGGGAGGAGACATACGGATAAATAAATCAAGGGTCGCAGAGATCAAGATGTAGACAATGCTCTGTGAACAGTTAGCAGATGCAAAGGAAGATTTAGGGGCATTGAAGATTTAAAGTGAGAGGATAACGCGGATACAGCATCCTAATTGAGCTCAGGGCATTGAAGATTTATAGCCAGATTAAATTGCGGATACAACATCATACAGCTATTGTCAAAATGAAATTAGATGACAGATTTGAGAAAATAGTCCGGAGGGAGAGACATAGGGAGAAATAAATCAAGAGTCGCACATATCAAGATGTAGACAATACTCTGAGAACAGTCAGCAATAGCAAAGGAAGATTTGGGGGCAATGAAGATGTATACTAGAGGAAACCGCAGATAACAACATCCTCATTGAGCTCAGGACATTGAAGATTTATAGCCACAGGAAACCGTGGATACAACATGCTACAGCTATTGCCGAAATGAAATTAGATGAAGGACTTGGGAAAATAGTCCAGAGGGGGGACACAAAGGGAGAAATAAATAAAGAGTCGCAAAGATCAAGATGTAGCCAGTGCTCTGAGAACAGTCAGCAGTAGCAGAGGAGGTTTAAAGAGATCAAGAAGATCTGCAGTTGACAGGTGGAGCCACACTGCCACAGTCGGTGGTGAATTGAACTCGAAGACAAAGCTTCGGAGATATATAAGCCAGATGAAACCATGGGCACATCATCCTATGATGGCAGTCAACCATGAAATTAGAGGAAAGATTTGGGAAACAATAGGGAAAGAGGGAGAGGGAGCCAATGAGCTTTACTGTAGACATAAGAAATTGAGGGCACGAATGAACTGTGGAAGAAAAAAAATTCCTCGGGATGTTATTCGCATACTACTCTTTTGGTATCAATAAAGTAGTGTAGTGAGTAAATTCCAATGTAAAGGTGAGCTGCAGTGAGAAAAAAATAGTTCTTCCATAGTGGAAACTTCTTTTATGTGAAGTCTACTTCTTGAGCCAACATTCATTGAGAAGATAGCCAAATTAAATTTCTCATTTTCAAGTTTCTTCATAGTTGGTAACCCACGTCTGGGTGCAATTCTCCAGTTGCACCTAGCTCACATATTCCTAACATCTAATTTTCAGGGTGGAGAGTTAGTCAATTAGGTCATTCGTACCAGTCATGCTTTGTATAGGTAATATATTCAGAACTATATAATTTTTACATATTTGTAAATAGAATTTATACTGTAAGTTTACAATGATAAGATTTAAGATATTCTGTTACTTCACTATTCTACACGATCACATGCATATCAACCGATCATGTAAGCAACAATCCATAAAAAGGGTGGCTAAACCATAAGTAGGAACAACAGCAAGGTAATCAAAATTGCATAAAATTTTACAGGATGGAGCCCTTCAACTTTGGCGAGGCCTGGAGTTTTTTTTTTTTTTTTTTGATTAGCCTTAAAAATTGATATTTCCATGAAAACCCAAATTCCTTTGATATCAATTTCTGGCATAGTGCAGGTTTCTACCTACACATAAATTGCCCTACCAACAACATATCAAGATTTTAAAAGAGTGCTCTTCTACGTACAAACTAGTCATCTGTGCTTGGAGATAGAAGAACAATTTTCTAGTATACATCCCAATTCGAACACCTTGTGATCAGAATGATAGCTGGAATGTCCAGATGTGCAATAAATTAAAATAATGATATTAAGTGCGGTCGATTACGAAAAAAATAAAAAAAGTAAAGGAATGCCAAGGTTGCTAGACATATTTGAATCCATTTCTTATAGAAATTCATTCAATTACTGGTTCATTAGTGTCAACGGCTGTCCTTCGTCTGATTGGTTCTGAAGAAGAAGCAAAGACTCGATCATACGAAAGTAACGAAACTATGGGAACAAAATAAAAGCCCTTATTCCATATATCTTATACTGCTCCATTCCAGGTCTGATCTGCTTTCATTTGTATCCTCAAAATAACGACAAAACACATAGATTGAAGCATTAAATTCTGTATTGGACTCCTCCATTTCAATTACATAAAAATTGAGCTTCACTTTCGATCCCGAAATGAACAACCAACAGAAGTTACAGAACCCTTGAAGATCTCTAGACATTGGCATCTACCTTTGTATTGCAGTTACATTAGCTTACTTAAAAGCATATCGCGAGATGGCCTATATAAAGATGATTTTAAATCGAGTTGACGGCTTTAAGTAGGAAAAAGAAAACGTCAGTGTGCCGAACTAACACACAATTGCATATATGGATGTGTGAGTTTATACATAAGCCTAGCTACAAAAGTGTCGTAGTGTAGCTATCCGCGACGAATCCGTAGTCGAAATTACGATAGCAAAACATGCACATACTGATGAGCAGCATACCAATTCACTGAAGCCAAGTACGTCGGTCCCGATACGCTAAATACGTCTCTCTCCGACGCCATCATGCTCGCATCGGAAGCCGCAGCTCCTCCTTCCTCGGCGTCCCGGAGGAAGGCTGTCCCTGAAATAAAAGAGAAGCAGCACTCGGAAGTCCCTTCGTTAGGAAAGAAAAAAGAATAAAAAAAAAAGGAACCTTTTTTTTTCTTCTCAACGAAAAGAGTTCGTTCAAATTGTCTCAACCATTTCGCAACAACAATGTAGGCAGCTGTACGTTGTTCAACTCCGGACACGACACGACGCCAAAAAAAGTCGTCATTTTTTTTTTATTGTTTAGGCGTGTAGATCCAAACCCCTAGAATTCTCTAAATTGTCAACTTTTTTCCATTAAAACGCTCCATCAACCAAAAATCTTGGTACTTGATTCCTAATTTTCCAAATCAACGGAAATGCTAAAGAAAATCATGGATTTTTACATAAAACTACCACCCAAAAAAATCAGGAAATGTTATAATGCAGGTGAGGATTCAAAGGGACAAGAGATCCCAAACATTAGTTAAATAATACGACGAAAAAAATGAAAAAAATAAAGAAAAAATTACCTAAAATGAGAGCCGACACAGAAGAAAGAGGAAAAAAGAAATGTTTGAATGAAGAAATGTCGGTATCCTCTTGTTCGAAATTTATGAAACGATAGGGGCACTTTGGGAATTGTGCGGAAGGAAAAGGACGAAACCGGTGACGTGTCGGTGGACCACGGATTTAATTTAATTTAGATGGATAGCTGTTTACATCAGACCGGCTGGGATTGCACCTGGAGTAGTTATTTGGCAACTATAATATACTAGAAGTTGAACATATAGGTTGTTTTTTTCTTTTCTTTTTCTTTTTTTTTTTTTCTTTTTATCGAACTTAGCTGACTCTTATAATAAGTAAGGAGAGTTATAATCTTCTTGACTAGATGGATAATTTTGGAATCGAATCGCGAAGAAGGTATAGATGTTAATAAAAATTGGCGACAGTAAACCAAAATGTCATTCAGCACACTGTGCACAAATCTTTTACATTATGCGAACATCGAAAAAAAAAGTTTTCTTTAAAATGTATATATTTGTATAACAAATTTATTTTAAAATAATATAAAATATCAAAAATAAATTTATTTTTGATATAATGAACAATTACTGTCTCAAATATCTTTTTTCTTATATTTACAAACTAAAATTATTCATTAAAGTTAATAGGGACAGTTAGGTAATTACGGGAGCTTTCTTTTGATTTTCTTAAATAGTCTGGTAGGCAGTATAAATAATACATATATAATAATGTAATAATATATTTAGAAAAATTGAGACACTTGTCTTTTAGTCTTTCTAATAATAACTTATGAAATACGTACAATGTATGCATAAGTATATTTTTGGAACATGGAAGTTCCACGATAAAACATGAAAGTTTTCATGTTATATATAAGATTTATCGTGATTTATTTGCATGAATTTGGTTATTCTCTATTTTTTTTAAAATTGCGTTTTCTAAGCTACAACTAAACAGTACCTATTTGTATAATTACAAATGAATATCATAACTAATCATAAATATTGTTTAATATTCGAGGGTTCCAATTAGCACCACGAAATATATTATATTTTCATGAGGAAAAACTGAAACACAAATCGAAAAATTGCATGATGAGTTGGATCATTTTTTTTTACGTACGGTCCAATTCGGTTATTTCTTAGTTTTCTAGTTTTTGATCCCGTTCGTGGTTGAGAAACTATAAAACCCTTTTGTAACGAACCAGACTGTGTGTACTAAAATTACTTTAATAAATTAAAACTTACTATGATAATTGATGATTGATTATAGATTTTAAATTTTAAATTAAATCTATAATACAGGAAACTTGGGAGATGTTTTTATTTAACTATCAGGAAGACATGTGAGAAATTTTTTTGATCGAATTTAACATGATATGTTTAATGCATAGAACCAAGTGAAAGAATCGAACCGAACCAAAATTGACGGGTCGGAGTGGTGCGGTTCTATAGGTTCGAACGACCTGGCTCATAGTTTTAGAGGATCGATCGATGACAGTTTAGTTCGGGTTGGCATAAAAATCGAACCAAAAAAGCCGTGCTCACCCTTACTTTTAGGTTCCTTATAAAGGCACTTCATTTTTTGATCAGGGCTAGCCTATTTTAAAATTTTGTATTATTTACAAGTTTGCCACTGAAGAAATTGATCAGGGCTATCCCACTCTTTGGTATAAGTCACTAGTGCAAACAAGGACTGCCCAATTTTCTGGCAGTCCTACAAACTGAATGGACTGCCAGAAAACTGGGCAGTCCTAAGTCACAGCATGTGAAACAAAGGACTGCCCATTTTTCTGGCAGTCCTTACTGTATGTAGGACTGCCAGAAATTTGGGCAGTCCTTGTTTGCACTAGTGACTTATACCAAAGAGTGGGATAGCCCTGATCAATTTCTTCAATGGCAAACTTGTAAATAATACAAAGTTTTAAAATGGGCTAGCCCTGATCAAAAAATGAAGTGCCTTTATAAGGAACCTACTTTTAATGGATGCATATACGTCCGAGTGAATCAACTCGAACAACGTCAGCTTCCTCGAAGATGGATGAGTATGAAATTAATGACACCATATGTTCCTGCCATACAGTGTGAACATCTCTTAAACTTCGCAAGGTTCAAACTTGGAAGCACCTTCCAGTTCGCTAGATGGTTCATCAGTTTCTTCTTAATATGGTTGAGTCGCACATGTTTTATAGCTTAGTAGACACATCACTAACTACTTTGACTTCATGTGCCTCATGTACGCTCCCTTTCAATTAGTAGAGAGTAGACATCTTACTTCCCATGCCAGTAACCATCAAACCCTCTGTAAGCTTTCACTAATCATTAGGTAGGGGTGAGCAAATACCGATCGATACCGAAAAATCGACCGAATACCGATTAAAAATATTCCGAAAAATCGAACCGAAATTATGTACCGATACCGAATTGCCGAACCGACAAAATTACGGTATAATGGTAATGGTAACGGTTTGAGTGTAATACCATACCGAAAATACCGAACCGAACCGATTCACACACACGCACGCACGCACGCACGCACGCACACACACACACGCACACATTTTTTAATGTTGTTCATGATTAATTTTACACTACTCATTTTCACTTTTATCTTTATTTTGGTTGGTTTCCTAGAACTTGGAACGGATTTTAGTGGACTTGAATTTATGTTAAGAATGCTAAGAATTGAGTTTTTGATCTTTTGAGCTTATGTTTTTATGTTTTCATAGAATTTTGAAGTGAATTTTGGTTACTTAAGCTTATACTAAAGATTAAACTTAGTGACCGCGTTTGATATTTTAAGCTCATTTTTAGGTGTTTGTGACTTGTTACATATTGTTCTAATAATTTTGATTAATTGTTTGGTTGGTAGAGGCTTGGCTTTAAAATTAATGCTTCCAAAAAAGTAAAAAATATATATTATAGGTTAAGAGGTTCTACAATATTAAGTGTGTTAATTGATCAAATATTAATTGAAAAAATACCGATACCGAACAAAAATCGACCGAATACCGATTTAACCGAAACCGAAAAAATCGATTCAAAATGGTACGATATTGGTATTGATTTTTCAAATACCGATTTTAAAAAATACCGAAAAAATCGACCAAATACCGACAGATTATACCGGCGCTCACCCCTATCATTAGGCTTATCCCGACCCTCCAAGTGGGGGGGGGGGGGGGGGGGGGGGGGGGGGGGGGGGGTATTCTCCAAATTGCGAAGATGTCGAGGCCACCCTCTACATTTGCACCAATAAAAATAAAATTTTCCTTCCATCCTTTTTATGAAAGTGTGGTTCTGCATAGGGAAGATTGCCTTCGATTTTTCCTTTGCTTCCCAAAGGCGTACCATCTACAATCTCCTCCACCCACGCTTGCATGAGATGTTGATGGAAAAAGCTCGAAACAACTCGACCGACAGAAATAGGGTTCGTTCCAGGCAAAGAGTACAAAAGCGACCATTATCTGATGACATTCGGGATAAGTGGTTAATCAACATAAAATAGAACCCCATAACAGCACGAATATGAGGTTGCATGGCGAATCTTGTTGGAGTTGGTGAAATTTTCAATCTATGTGAAAAAAATTTCGGAGTGCGACGAACGTCGTCTGTGTGCCAGAAAAGTTCGGCGAGGTGACGAGGCCATTCGGAATAGACGAAGAAACTCGGGAGCCAACATATGGCATACTGAAACAGGAGAGCCAACATTCTTAGTATAACTAGGTATGTTGTTCTAAAGGATTACAAGTCATATATTCCATATATACTGAATTTATAAATAACCTACACAATTCTTCAAATTTAACCCAGTTTTGGACCTGATTCAACTCATTTGATACTATATGTACCAATCTAATAAATACATTAAATTATATTTCCTGACTGATAATAGATGATAAGTCTTTGCAAGAATTACTGAGTTTGCCTGGATTTGCCATTAAGAAATATTCCGGTATAACCTATTTCGTCTATAAAAAAAAATCAAATTGAGAGTACCCTAGTATTCAGATTTTGTAACCATTCTCATAGGACCAAAATTTGAATTAATATAAACCATTTAACTCCTAAATACTAATTCTAACAAGCTCAACATACTAATTCTAACCATTCTCATACTAATTCTAACAAGCTCAACATATCCAAAATACTCTCTCCTTGTATTATTGTGTCTGTATCATGTTCCAGTGCATGAGTTAGTATTAAGGAAAAATTTATTATGAAATATGAGTTCCAATCCTATACAATCTGTTAAGATGTATAAATTTATTTCAGACAATATACCAAATTGAAAAGATGAGGGCTTGCCTTGAGTTGAAGATGACCTAGGTTTCTCCACAAATTTCCTAATTTGAACCCAACAATAGTTCAAAAATACACTTTTGTTAGTAAACCCTAACCTAGGTTTAAAATTTTGAAAGGAATTTGAGAGAAGAAAGGGGATTTTACCTTGGGTTTAAGAAGTGGAAGAAGAGGAAGAGAAGGAGATGAAGCTGGAAGTGGGGGTGGCCGGCGACGTGGGTCAGCGGCGGCCGGCAGCGGGTCCAGGCGGCGACGACGGTAGGTCCGGGCGACGGCAGCGGGTCCGGGCGGAGGGCAGCGGGTCCGGACGGAGGTAGCAGTAGCACAGTAACAGTAGTAGCAGTATAGTAGCAGCAGATGGAGAGGGACAGAGGAGAAGAATGAAGAGTGGAAGAAGAAGGAATGGTCGGGTGTGTGTTGTGCTGAGGGGGTGGTGTGTGGAATAAGAAGGGGGTTTTTATTATAGAAGAGGGGATGATTAGTTTAAGGAGAGGGGTGTGAGGTGGCAAGAGATGGAATTCTCTTCCTTCATGTAAAGACACGTGTCAATGCCACATGTCCTACGAGTTGCCACATGCTCCTTGGAGATGACACCTCATTAGGTTGAGTTGGTGAATAATTTGTGAAATTTACAAAATTTTTCTAGGGTCTCAAATGTAAAGTTCTATATATTTAAATAAAAAATGTTATGATTTTCATTATTATTATATAATTAGTAAAAAAAAATTGTTAGAGTATAACACACTTCACCGAAGGTGCGCTAATAGAATTCTGATAAACGAAGAAGGTGACAGGCGAAAGATGGAAAAACTCCTGCTGGGGTGAATGATCACCGTTGCTCCAAGCTTTATTCGCCCCACACGAATAGCTTCCAGGAACCAGCAAGTTCGTCGGAGAACTTGGAACACTCTTGCTCTTCTGACTCCTCGGATGAACACGAACTCCCGTGCAAAACTCAATGCTGGTACAATACCTCTCTTCTCTCTCACAGCTTCTAAACACTTGTAAACTTTCTGTCTACTACCTGTGTATAAGTTCTTCCTGTGAGAGAGAAGGAGGAGACCTTATATAGGCCCCTGCAACAACTGCCCGGTTAGCACAATGTTAGGGACGTGGTAATAACCACCCCGAACATGGAGCAACCGCTCAGAACATGCAAAGACACGTTCTGCCGCAAGTTGTGCCACTCGCGTAACCAGCGTGATTTGCACTTTACGCACACAGCCCTATTACGCAACCTGCGCATACTACGCACTCTACACACACTGCGTACGCTGCGCACTCTACGCACGCTGCGCACACTACGCACACTGGGCTGCGTAACTGGGCCGACGTAACTAGGCTCGCGTAACGAGGCCCGCGTAACGTGGCGCGCATAACTGGACTCGTGTAACGGGCCGTGTAACTGGGCTCGCGTAACGTGGCTCGCGCAACGAGCGCAACTTAAGCGCACTATGCGCCTAGCGACGATGATGACGTGCTAAGTGCAAAGTTCGCCAACAAAATGCCACATTACGCCTCATGAGCCCTTGAGCCCGAGCCCAAGTCCGAGTCCGAGTCGCTAAGCCCCTATGTGACTTAGCTCCCATGGAAATACATGTTGCAAGAGCAAAAAGCTAGAAGCTTACCATGGAGCCTTATTCTTACCTCTTAGTAAAATCACCCACATGGTTCCCACCTTTCGGTCACCACCCATGTGCACATCCCAACAATACATAGAAGCCTATATATGTTGAGATATCACATGGTGCATTTCCGATGTGGGACTAAAACTTCACTAAGCATGTAGAGAACAAGTTCTCTACATGTCAAGAATACAAATGCCCCAACAATCCTCCACATATCTCAATATATATGGGTTCGAGTGTTCCCCACAGTGATTGTCCATCATGCATTAGGAGAGATGTCGCGATGACTTGAATCTTCCCGCATGGGTTAAACAACAGACTATAATACAAGAATGGACTAAGCCTTGAATTCTGCACCATACCTGAAGTTGTTCCCACTCACATAATGTAGTCACATGAGCTTCTGGCTATGCACATTAAAGGCCCTGTGCCAGCCTGGTTTCAGTGTATACTTTTGGGCGTCTACAAGTTTACCCTCAAGAGACGGCCTGATATCTCTGTCCATACACTATAGGTGAGTTCATTATAAAGAGACATGGCATGGAACGCTTTATGCTTCCCTTGCGGTTCTACGTCGCTATGACATAGCTCGAAGCCAAGGCATTACCCCTCCATGGGAATTACCCCATATCTGGGAACCTTTGTAGTGTCATACTACTGTAGCATGAGGCAACTGCCTCTTTGTAGTGCCAAACTACCCAACATGAAGCCTTAGGCTCCCTTGCGGTGTTATGCCGCAACGACATGGCTTACAAGGCCGAGGCTTTATCCCTAACCGGGTACGTCATCGTGGTGGCGTACCACTGTAACATGAGGAACTCCTCCTATTTGTAGTGCTGACTACACCCCTCTTTACTTTTAACATACAGCATTAGGCTAACTGCCTATTTGCGGTGCTACGCCGCTGTGACTTGGCCTGCAAAGCCGAGGCTTTATCCTATTCCTGGGCAGCACCCCACATATAGGAACCTCATCGTGGAGTCACCCCACTGTAGCATAGAGTTTCATTCCTTGTAGTGCTGCTCTACCGTGCTTTCTGTAAAGCACACCAGGCATTCACTCTGCCTGAGAACTCATTAAGGCAATTAAGCCAACCTTCCCATAGGAACCGTTTTCTGCAAAAAACAACAGTAGACAACAGCGGTTATAGGTCCGTAACCTCTCCATGCCCAATAGAATATGTACCCACCGTTCCTGATATTCTTTCAGTTAATGGTCCTCCCTTGAACCAAAAGCTAGATGCCTAGTAGATAAATCTTTGAACTAATAGCATAAAACTTTATGGTAGGAAAACAATAACTAATATCAGAATGCCTTCAAGCCCATTTTACATGCTGAGTCATCGACCAGCTGGCGCCTGAGGCCCTTGGTGAACGGATCCGCCAGGTTTTTCTGACTCCGAACATCAATCACTGCAATTACACCTCTCTTAATAAGATCGTGTACTGCCCTGTGCTTTAACCGTACAGTCCTCTTATTTTCGTTGAAGAGGTCATTTGATGCCACCGACGCAGTCGCCTGGTTGTCGTAGTATATCGGTATTGTCGGTATTTGTACCCCAACCACTGGAAGATCATACATGAGCTCCCGAAGCCATTCTGCTTCCTCGGCTGCGGTGTCAAGTGCAAAGAACTCAGATTCTATGGATGACCGTGAGAGTATTGTCTGCTTCTTCGACTTCCATGATATAACAGCTCCACCTATTGTAAAAATATATCCACCTGTGGACCTCTCGCTCTCCAAATCTGAGCACCAGATGGCATCACTAAAGCCTTCCACTACCTGCAGATCTTAGCTGTAGTACAGTGCATATGTCTGAGTCTTCTTGAGATATCTTATAACCCATTTTACAGCCTTCCAGTGTTCAACACCAGGGTTGTTCGTGAAACGACTCAGCATTCCCACGGCAAAAGCTATGTCAGGCCTTGTGGCAGTAGTAGCATACATCAAACTTCCGATTACGCTTGCATACTTCAACTGTCTGACGCTTTCCCCTGAATTAGGCTTCAGCTTCAGATCACACCTGTACGGCGTATCGATCCCTGAAAGATCTCGATACCCATAACGAGTGATCATCTTCTCAATATAATAAGACTGTGACAGCACTAGTCCATTGTCTGTCCGGATGATCTTGATCCCTAAGATCACATCAGCTTCCCCCAAGTCCTTCATACTGAACTTGCTCGAGATGAACCTCTTTGTCTCCGTGACACAGCTCATATCCGTACCTAGGATAAGCATGTCGTCCACATACAGACAAACGATCACACCTCTTCCATCAGCGAACTTCGTGTAAACACACTTGTCCGTCTCGCTGACCATGTAGCCATTTGATCTTATAACTTGGTCAAATTTCTCATGCCACATCTTGGGAGCCTGTTTAAGACCGTACAAAGATTTTACCAACTTGCAGACTTTGTCTTTAAGACCCTTGACGACAAATCCCTCTGGTTGTTGCATGTATATCTCTTTGGTCAGCTCGCCATTTAGGAAAGCCGTTTTCACATCCATCTGATGTATCACCATCTTATGTATTGCTGCAAGAGCATTCAACACTCTGATGGTGGTCATCCGGGCTACTGGAGCATACGTATCAAAGTAGTCGATTCCCTGCTTCTGAGAAAACCCTTGGCTACCAACCTAGCCTTGAACTTGTCAATAGTTCTGTCTGCTTTCATCTTCTTCTTGAAGATCCATTTGCATCCGATGGTTTTTGCTCCTTCAGGAAGATCAACCAACACCCAAGTGTTATTGGAGGTGATGGATTCAATTCCATTGTCAATCGCCTCCCTCCAGAAAATCGCGTCTCTGGTCTTCATCGCCCCATCATAGGTAAACGGATCTGCTTCCACATGATAGGTGACAAAGTCACTTCCGAAGTCCTTCGGCCTCCTCACTCGCTTTGTTGATGGCTCAGCGAGATCTGGTTCAACCGTTGTTTCAACAACAACATCTTCTTGGACCACATCTTCATTGAAGACCTGCGCACCCTCATTATTCTCCGGAACATCCGCAAGAACAATATTCTTGTGCCTTGCAAATTTGTCTTCAAAATATCCAACGTTACGAGATTCAATGATATGATTTGACTTAATATCAAGAAATCTCCGAGCATCACTCTTCTCGGCATACCCCAAGAAGATCGTCTTAGTAGTCCTTGTCCCAAGCTTCTGAATCTTCAGATCTGGAAGCTTGACATATGCCAGACACCCCCACACTCGAATGACATTCGAGTTAGGTCTGACTTTGAACCATCGTTCATGAGGAGTAATGTCAGAAGTTGCATGCGGCACCCTATTCAGAATAAAAGTGGCCGTCAGTGCAGCTTCTCCCCAGTAGTACTTAGGAAGACCAGCAGTCAACAACATTGAGTTAATCATTTCTGTTAACGTTTTGTTCTTCCTCTCTGCTACTCCGTTTGATTGAGAAGAGTACGGAGCCGTAGTCTCATTGACAATTCCATGTTCTTTACAGAACGATGCAAATTCATAAGACCTGTACTCCCCACCCCGATCACTTCTTATTCTTTTGAGTTGTTGTCCAGTTTGCCGCTCAGCTTCGGCCCTGAACTCCTTGAACTTCTCAAATGCATCATCTTTAGCCTTCAGCAAGTAGACGAACGCATACTTAGAGAAGTCATCGATGAAGGTTATGAAATACTTCATCCCAACCTTTGTAGAGAACTGTTTGAAGTCATAGATATCTGAGTGTACTAACTCCAGAAGATTTGTACTTCGATTAACCAGAAGAAAGGGTTTCCTTATGATCTTAGTTTGAGCACAAAATCACATTTCTCTACCTTACCCCCACACTTGGAGATAAGCCCTAGACTAGACATTCTGTTAATTCATTTAGAATGAACATGTCCTAGCCTGTTATGCCACAACTCAAAAGTATAAGCAGAATGAGTGATTGCATTAACAATATTGAACTGATTTACAAGCTGAATTTTAAACATTCCTTCGGTACAAAAAGCTTTTCCGAAATATGTTCCCCTGATAGACATCACCATCTGGCCAGCATTGATGTCCATCCTGAGACCTGCTTTGCAGAGTAGGCCTCCTGAGATCAGATTCTTGGCGATAGCAGGTACATGCTTCACGCCTTGAAGCGTCAGAGATTTGCCAGAAGTCAGCTTCAATACCACTGTCCCGATCCCAAGCACTTCAGCTTGTGTCTGATTCGCCACTATAACCACATCAGAAGTAGGGGTGTAGGTGGTGAACCACTACTTGCTGGAGCAAACATGACAGGTGGCCCCAGTATCTACCCACCAGTCAGCATCAGTTTCTACCGCATCAATCTGCGCAATCATAGCAACAACATCAGTGATCATAGTTATCTTACTAGGCTCTCATTGCTCTGATTGATTGGCTTTTGCTTTGTACTCATTCTTAAAGTGGCCCTTCTTGCCACACTTGAAGCAAGCCAAGTGGGACTTCGGCATCTTCTTCTTCATTGAAGTACCCTTGACTTTTAGATTGTCAAGGTCCTTCTTCTTGCTTTGGGAAGCCGCATGCTTTCCCCTTGGTTCCCTTGAATGCACCAGATTGGCGATAGCCAATCGCTTGGACAGTGCGTCCACTTTCAGTTGAGCCCGCATCTGGTCCTCAACATAGATTTCCTGCAGGACATCGTCAAGGGTGATCTCCAGCTTCTTCCTATGCATGTTTGCATAGAACTTGCTCCACCCAGCGGAGAGCTTTGAGACAATCCCTCCAACAACAAACTTGTCAGGGAGGGGCATCGCCTCGTCTTCCAGCTTTTGTCGTGTAATGACCCGCTCCGTCCTAGCGGAATGTCGATTCAAACGGCAAGTGCAACAACTCGAACGAGCCGTCAACCCGAAGAGTTGGCATCAACCTGATGAAGAATCGATACAAGGCTTACATTGGCCCGTCAAGAGGAGTCCAGACTTAGACTTTCAAAGACGCGCTCGGAGTATCGCTCGGCCGATACGAACATCGCTAAGGTGGGTGGCTCCGATGAACCCGTCTTTGCTTAGCCTAGACACATAACAATACGGATAAATGCTAGAATTGTTAGGCGATAACACCGAACAGGCTAATAAATGACTCAATGCACCTAGCTAAGGGAATAATCCCATCTTGTATGCTTGTATAGAATATGGAAAAGAACATGGAAAATGTGAGAACTCTCGTACCGCACTCCGTGCTCTTGCTAAGGCACGGGCTTACATTACGAGTTCCTTATGCGTTCAACAATGAATGGTTTACAACAATAAAACGGAAGACTATCGACATAGTCGTCCCGAGTAGAGTATAACGATATTGAAAGATTATGGGACCGATGGGTCGCCAAGGCGACTCCCGCACGGGGAGTTGCATAATGTGTGAATGAAAGAATGAATGGATAAGTGAATGAATGAACCAATGAATGAAAGAATGAAGACGTGAATGAATCAATGAACGAACAAACAAGTGAAAGAAAGAAAGAATGAATGAAAGATAAAGGAAAGAAAGGAATGGTTAGCGACAGGTATGACAGGCACGTGCAACGGGGCTCGCTACCCGTGCTGCACGGACGCCAACCTGGTCGATAACGCATTATGGCTAAGGGTTAGCCTACGGCTCGGAGACAGCCGTTGAGTTAAAATGACAAACAATACGAAATGGTCGTGGACAATCCCCTCGTATACGGGAGGTGGGAGACATAAGGGATTTCCAGCGGCACGGTCAAAGGGGGGACGTGGTCGGTCCGTACGGAAATCAAAGGGGCTTACGGGCTCACGTGGGTGCGGGCTTGGCCACCCAGGAGACGTAAGTGCGGGATATTTCAAAAGACTATCAGGGTGTTCCAGCCGCACGCTATGATAGGTGAGAAATTACCAAGGAAGAAAGGGTCCAAAATGGCTTGTAGTGCCAGCGACCGGTACATATAGATTAAGTGGGCTTTGCTGGTGGCAATCTACGTGCAAGTCCTTGTATTAAAAAAAGTAGTCTAAGTTAACTAAATGAAGTGCCTTCTGAACAGGCTTGAAATGTAACACACCAAAGGATAAAGAGTACTTCGTGAAATCGAGTTAGAAAATATGCCTACGTCGCGCTAGGACCTGAGGCAGGGACACGCACTCGACATTGAAAGTTTATATGAATTGTTGACTAACTTAGTTTACTTTGGACAGGGAAGGCTGGACGGTAAGTATGGGTAAGTCGTGCATGAAGTTCCATGCGACACTTGAATTCGACAACACGAGATAGGTTATGAAATATGTCATGAAAATGATCCTAAGACAAGATTAGAAAGACAATGAATGATAGACGGTGCACCGAAGTAAATCGAACATGTTTGGTAATGATAGCATTGTGGGCGAGCTAGCCTCCCCACCAGTGCATAACAATGTACTGATAACCCCACAGATTGCTTGCAGGAAGCAAGAGACGCCAGCGGGTGCGGAGCTTCCCTCGAACGTGCTAAGGCGCGGAGCTAACTCTGGAGCCTTGGGGCGTTGCAAGGAGCTGAAGTGCCATATACAGGACATAATGTATCGAAACATCGCCATAAATTATTCCATCTTGTAAGCCACTTGGCACGCCTTTTATGTTTCAAAGAGAGAGCTTGAGAGAGCTTGAGAGACTTGAAAACTCGGCTTAGCGCCGCTTGTAAACTTCTTGAATGTCAATAAAGAGTTTGAATTCGCTTCAATTTGTGTTCATTTACTTTCCGCTGCAAATGGGAACACTCTGTGCGACTCTGTGGCCTAGCTCAAATCGGTCGTTTATGGACTTAGCCTTGCACGGGCGCAACTTAGGCCCGTGCGGCATCACGCCTTAGCGAGAACGATCGCTCCTGCGGAAGCGGGGCATGACAGATTGGTATCAAAGCACGGCTTTACGTCCTTGGACTTCATTTCGATTCTCTCCGTTTTGAAAGCTCGTTAAAACAAAAGAAGTATACGCTCTCTCTCGTTGTGCCTCGGGATGTTCTATATAATAAGTCTAATATTTTCAAAAGCTCGTACAAGTACTCGGTCGAACGGGATCGATAGGCGAAGGCCTTTGTGCCGAACCACGACGTACTTGAGTTGGAAGGAACCGATGCTAAGAGTTAGCAAATGCAAGACATGCTTGAATAATCTTACGCTGACAATAGCAAACGAGTATACGAGACCGAAGTATAGTTCGAACGGGATGGTTATGCACGCAGCCTTTTGGCTAAGTTGTGCCGAGTATCGCGCACCTAGACCTTCTGGTGCGAACGAGTTTGCGAGCGAGATCGACTATCGCTCGGACGAGAATAAGTGAGACTTAGAATGTAGGTCGATAGAGACGCTATTTGACCAACGCTAAAGCGAGCACGGGAGATGGTTCTTAGACCTTGAGAAATGGGCGAATACGCGATTGAACACATCGATTGGAAATTGAATGATCTTTTGAGGAATTGAAGAATGACTTGACTCCGAGTGGTGTATGTGATAGGTTCGATAAAGAATAAGAGCGAGTGTCGATGACTAGTCGAGTGGCTCGAACCCTGAGTGGTGTATGGACGACATAGAAATTTTTTGATCGAGACTAAAGGATTTACGGATAGAACGAGTATGTCGGCAAGCGATTATATCGCGCAAAGCCTTAGAAGGAATAACGCTTAGTTGGTTGCGACTTTGGGAGTCTCAAACGAGATATTGTTCGGATGAATTAACGCTTAGTTGAAGGGATTAAAACTTGAGTAAGGTGAAATACCCATGGGCGAGATCGAAGATAGCACGATCGAAAGATAGCGTGCATGGAAAATGTTGGGTTGGAGATACGAGAATGACTAAGGAATTGGAATGGGTGTTGCTCAATGAAGAGTTAGCACGAGACAATGTAAATTGAGGAATTAAGTTGCACGACTCGGAATTCGTTGTAAAAGGAAGATCGTCAGGTTATGTACATCATCGATGGTATTGAGGCGTATCAAAGATCGATGTACGATAACTCGGGGGTACTCTGATTTGATGAATGATGATCGTGTTAGAAGATATTATTTCAAAGGATGCTATGTTGGAGAATTTGAATAGAAATGAACGTTTGGATGAAGAAGGGAAGTGACTTGATTGTTCGGTGATAACCACAATGACAACGATCTTGTCTTGCACGAGCGCAACTCCAGCCTCGCATATGCGTCACGTCGGATTTGGGACGATCATTCCGCATGAGCGTTGGCATGGTGATTCATGTCCAGCGGGAATGGTCGAACTCGAAATACCTTGACATGGCAATTTTGATTTCTTCGACTTGTGGTTTGAAGCGAAGGTGAATTGGAGGATTGATCGAACTTATGATGGACGACGAAGAAAACTTGAGGATTAAGTAGACCCAATCCGCGTATCGAAAATGAGTAAGTCTAGATTCAACGCAAGAGTTACGTCCCGATGAGGACAATTATTCTGCGGGAACGTTAATGTGGTGATTCATGTCCGTCGTGGATAATCAGACTTGCGTGAGATCGGGGCACGACATATTGCAAGGCTAGACGACCTTGTGATCGACTACGTGAATTGGATAGGATGGATAGGTAGATTGTATCAAACATACTAAGAAATAGACTACGATAATTGTTATTGCGGACGCACGATATTGACATGTCAAGGATTTGATTGAGAATAACCTATCGTAGGATGACTTTCCTAAACGAGCTCGAACATGGAGTGGAGAATGTATTGATACGAATAGGGTGAACGCTGTTTGATGTTTAGAAATTTGAGCGAAACGAACTTGGGTAGAAACTCCCGAACAAATGAACAAATGGTTTGACCATAGGATTTGGGGCGAGCTTTGTGCAGCGGCCTTACACGATAAGCCACGGACTTGACTTGTAACTATGACCCTGTGAGATGACCTAGCGGATAGGCGGATGACCCTATGCCGAGTGATTGAACTTGTGCGATTGACCTTACAGTATCATCTGGACGGACGATAGACTTTGGGCAGCAAGACTTAGAGTAGGACGGGGAACAGGGAGTGTGCGTGAACGACGACGAGATTGGCCCCAAACAAAGCGAATGATATGAATGGATGATGCGCAAGTAAAGTTGGGATAACGAATTGAATCATTGATAAGAAGACGTACTCGATGATAGTGCAATACTTGGCCTTGAATCGGACGGAAAGTACATATGACTTGGTCGACTCCGCTAAGAAGAAGAAATTGTATTGATTTTGTAGACAAGAACGCTTGAAAAACGAATCGGATCATCTCGAGGATCAAGATAAACGATAGTGAGATGCACGCGAGTTCGATTTTAAATCGAAGTTAGTGAAACGATCGGCAAATCAAAACTATCACAGTAGCTTGTCCGACTTCGTTAATTGCTAAGCCTGGTTGAAATGTACGTATTCGGGGGACGCCTTGAATATGTGCACAGTCCCCACGCAGCGATATGATGAACTCGAATGCAGCTACAAGTGGGTGTTGAGATGCACATGAACAAATAAGTGAATGAATGGACAATCATTCAATAAAATTCACCAAATGCATGCAACATAAAACTTGGAAGGATAACCGAGCATAGTTCGATGCCATCGAACGATAGAGCCGTTCGATAGAATTGTCTAAAAAACACGACGACACGATTTAAGGTGTAAGCCCCCTGAATTTTCTGAATTATTTTTCGAATTTTCTAATGAATTATTTTCAATAATCCATTTCTATATAATTAATTTGATCTTTAAATGCTCTTTACCGTGATTAGAATTCTAGAGCATCAGGGATGCCAGTCTCTGGAAACTTCCTTCTTGGAGTTTGTAGTAGACGAGATTATCTTCACAGTGATATTTCGTGTCCCACTCGAACTTGTTCCCTTGTACTCTTTTTGCTTCACGTAAGTTCAGGTCAATTTAGACCATTTAATTAATAATTGATTTTCCACTCCTTTCCTTGATCATCGTTTGTACGTTACTGTGACTTTTAATTTAGGAGCACCAGACCAGTCGTTTTCTCAGAAACAACTTGTTATGCCTGATCTACTCGAGACGCTCTTCACCCATGACCTTCGTGTCCCACTCAGACACTCTATTTTGTGCTTCATTTCCTTCGTACAACTTTCGGTTCAATTTAGGCCAATTAATTATCTACAGTAAAACCTGATTTAATTTCCAATTTAATTTCGGGATCCGACATCGACCCAACCTAGTCGACCCAATATATGGCCCTGGCCTGTTTTGAGCCTACTATGCGCGTGCCACTTGCGTGCCACCGATTTGATCTCCCTTGTGCTCCCATTCCATCCGTAATTTTAATTAGTTTAAATTATAAATTAATTAAATCTTGGCTTCGACTTTGTCCAAACTTGGCCTAACGTCTGACCCAGTTTGGCATGGACCCTACCATGACTGTCCATACATCCCACTGATATTTTCCTATTTTTCTCCTACTCAAAAATATCTCTTTTTATGTATAAATATCTAATCCTCTCATTTGTATATATATACACATATAATATATACATGCATACATATAAAACTCTCCCTTTCTCTCTCTTCCTAAAATAACTCCTACACACACCCCATCTCCCCATGTCAGTCGAACACCCCCTCTCTCTCTCTCTAAATGTCTCTCTCTCCCTCTAAATATCTCTCACCCCTCTCTCTCTACTTTTTCTCCTTCTCTCTCTCTAAATATCTATCCCACCTTCCACATAAAACAAAACTCTCTCTCCTTCTCTAACATAACATAACACTCAACTCACTCCACCCCTCTCCTGTACGTGAACGACCACACCCCCATCTTCTTCTTCATTAATTTTTTCTCCTCCTTCTTCATTTCCTTCTTCTTCTTCATTTTTTCCTTCATCACCACCACCACCACCGAACACCACTACAACATCACCACCTCACCATCACTTCACAGCCGCCTCCACCCGAGCGCAACCGCCGCCGTGGCCGGCCTCCGTCGCGCAGGGCCGGCGCACCACCGCAGCAGCAGCTGCGAGGCAGCAGTGCCGCAACAGCAGCAGCATCAGCATGCGCGCGCGTGCACCGGCAGCCGCGCGCCACCGCGACCGTCGCCGTCGCCGGCGAACCCCCCCCGGGCTGTGCGTGGGCCGGGCGCACCTCCCCGTGGCGGCCATCGTCCTCCGGGACGCGCCGCCTAGGCGTTTCGTGCGTTTCGCACGGGTTCCCGCCGTGACGCACGCGGGAACGGAACTCAGAATCGCGTCTCGAAACAGCGACTTCGTGTGCATTTTTCGAGAGATCCGACCGTTGGATCGATGAACTCCTTGCTCCGTCTCAATCTCAGTATATCCCTCTTCACCTCTATCAAGTTTGAACCATTAATTTCGTCGTTTGATACCTCAAAACTGGCCACCAAGTTGACGTTTTAATTGAACTATTTTTGGACAGTTTCGTGACGCCAACTTCGCGGGTTCGTATCTTCGTCGTCGCAGCTCCGTTTTGTGCACTACCAGTTCCGGTACACATCTGGTATAACCCTCTTCCATCCCCCTTTAGATTTCATTTTAGTTTGAGCTTGTTAGGTCGGTCAAATTCGAAGCCAAAGTTGGCCGTTCGAATTCTTAGTGTTACACTTGTAAAATTCTATTTTTGAACCCGGGACTCCGGATTCAAATTCTGACACCACCAGTAGGCTCGTGGCATCGTTCTGGCATGTTTTCATATAAAGTTTGTTAGATTTGGAGTGCGTGAGCCCTAGCACGCATTTCGGTACAAAGCGGGTCCCACTTTCTGGGTCAACGGGTCATTTTAAGTTCGGCTCATCGGAATCCAATTTCGGATATACCGTTGAGTTCGTATCATCATTCTGGACTCGTTGACATATAATTTGCTGAGTTTTGAGGACATTAGCTCCGACACGCTTTTCCGTGCAAATTGGAATTTCAATGTCTTGGTCAACAGACCAATTTGAGATCGGGTCAACGGAATCCAATTTTGGATATACCGTTGGGTTCGTATCGTCATTCTGGATTCGTGAACATATAATTTGTTAGGTTTTGTGTACTTTTATTTTGGCACATTTTTTGGTGCAAAGTGTGTCCAACGGCGGACATCATTTTGGCCC
Organism: Iris pallida; assembly: GCA_029216955.1. Lineage (NCBI taxonomy): Eukaryota > Viridiplantae > Streptophyta > Magnoliopsida > Asparagales > Iridaceae > Iris > Iris pallida. Next base: position 6,469,807 of record JANAVB010041017.1, read on the forward strand.
AAAATTACCGTTTTTGCCCCTGTCTTCAAATTGGACTTTTGGACAGGCTATCATAATTGATTTGACCATTCTGGACACATTGGTGATATTTATTTTATCATCCGACAACATCTGTAGGTTTTTACCCTATTATTATAATCCTTCTCCTTTGTGGTATTTTAAGAACCATCGATTCCAGTAATTTCACAACCACTGAAATTGAATGTGTTGACCCTGTAGATGTTTGTAGAGACTAGCTTTGACCCAGTTTGACCATGGTTGACTGCTTTGACTGAACGTCGAAGTAGAGTCAACATTTGACCTAGGTTAGACTAGTTTGACCTTGATTGACCAGTTGACCAAAAGTCAACTGTAAGTCAACCTTTGACCCATTTTAACCTAGTTTGACTTGGTTTGACTTCTTGTGACCTAGTTTGACCTAGTGTGACTCAGTGTGACCTAGTTTGACTTAGTTGACTGAGTCTGACCTAGATTACGTAGCTTATACTATAGAATCAAGCCTAACACTGTTGAACCCTAATTAGCTTATATATATATCTTATCTTTAGGTCTGTGGCATCACTCTGAGCATCGACCCCATTTGACAGCTCAGGACCGCAGGCGAGTACATTCACTGATAGTTTTCATTGTCTTGATATCTGCTATATCCGATTCAGTCGTAGTGTCTTACTTGATTCCCAGTCACGATAGTTCACGGACTAGTATATGTTGGATCATGACATGAGATATTGTTCCTGGATTTTCTTGGTATATATGTACATTTCCTGCCTTGTTCCATGTACTTGTATAGACACCGATTTCTGAGAGGGAGTAGCTATCCTCTTAGGGAATCCCGTGTCATGACGTGTCATGTCCAGGTCCATTATACTATTCGGGGATGGGGAATTATTAGGGATTATGTGATCCAAGCCACCCTGTCACTATTCATGTGCTCGCGCCACTCTTCCCTTACGAAGGGTGTAGCGAGATCCTCTTGCCTTGTGCTCGTTATCCAGGTTGGCCGGCATAATTTTCCGTTGAGGTCACCGCGGATTGCCGGGCCAAGTAGATAGTCTGTCCTGTCACTTATCCCAAGCCGATCACATATCGCTCTAATAATTCAAGGCACATTTTATATTTACTTTATCTTATCATATATCCTGTTCTGTTCTACATACAGTACTTCTCACCATGCTATGATTTCAGTTACTCACATGTTTTATATGCCTCTATGATGTACCTTGATTGGAGACTGAGTTCTGCTCGGGAGAAGGATTATAACCCCGGTCCTTGTTTGGTTTAAGGGTTGTAACTCAGCTTTCGAACGGTTCCCATGTCTTCATATATCTTTGTCTTGTAGTTCATTATACTGTCTCTTATAGAATTTGTCAATTCACATGGAACTGCTGTTAGTGTTTGTACTTGCTCATTTTCCTGACAGGATACCGTTGATAATATTTTAGGAGTTGTTATACCATTAGTGGACTTCATGATGTTGCTAGCTGAGGTGGATCTCACTATTATTCTATGTGAGTTGCCTGGGAGTTATCCTTAGTTAGTCTTGTTGTTCCTTCTTTATTTTCCTGTCTTATAATTCCTTCTAGTAGTTTCTAGTTGTTCTTGTGCTTTAGTTATCTTTCTTGTCTTATCATCCCTAGCTGTTGTGATGTGACTAGAGTATATTTGTAGTTATAGGCCTTATAGACGTAGTGTACATTTTTGGGTACTAGACAGCGTTCTACCGCCGATACTGCGACGTAGGCTGGGCATCGTCTACGTATTCGTATTCGTATATCCGGGTGCGGGTCGTGACATAAGGAATGGTAGGATGACCTGCACTCAGGAAGTCTCGAGGACGAGACTTGTTTTGAGTGGTGTATTATGTAATGACCCGCTCCGCCCAAGCGGAATGCCGATTCAAACGGCAAGTGCAACGACTCGAACGAGCCGTCGACCCGAAGAGTTGGCATCGACCTGATGAAGAATCGATACAAGGCTTACATTGGCCCATCAAGAGGAGTCCAGACTTAGACTTTCAAAGACGCGCTCGGAGTATCGCTCGGCCGATACAAACATCGCTAAGGTGGGTGGCTCTGATGAACCCGTCTTTGCTTAGCCCAGACACATAACAATACGGACACTAATGCTAGAATTGCTAGGCGATAACACCGAGCATGCTAATAAATGACTCAACGCACCTAGCTAAGGGAATAATCCCATCTTGTATGCTTGTATAGAATATGGAAAAGAACATGGAAAATGTGAGAACTCTCGTGCCGCACTCCGTGCTCGTGCTTAGGCACGGGCTTACATTACGAGTTCCTTATGCGTTCAACAATGAAACAATGAATGGTTTACAACAATAAAACGGAAGACTATCGACATAGTCGTCCCGAGTAAAGTATAGCGACATTGAAAGATTATGGGACCGATGGGTCGCCAAGGCGACTCCCGCACGGGGAGTTACATAATGTGTGAATGAAAGAATGAATGGATAAGTGAATGAATGAACCAACGAATGAAAGAATGAATACGTGAATGAATCAATGAACGAACAAACAAGTGAAAGAAAGAAAAAAAAGAATGAATGAATGAAAGATAAAGAAAAGAAAGGAATGGTTAGCGACAGGTTTGACGGACACGTGCAACGGGGCTCGCTACCCGCGCTGCACGGACGCCAACCTGGTCGATAACGCATTATGGCTAAGGGTTAGCCTACGGCTCGGAGACAGCCGTTAAGTTAAAATGACAAACAATACGAAATGGTCGTAGATAATCCCCTCGTATACAGGAGGTGGAAGATATAAGCGATTTCCAGCGGCATGGTCAAAGGGGGGACGTGGCCAGTCCGGACGAAAATCAAAGGGGCTTACGGGCTCACGTGGGTGCGGGCTTGGCCACCCAGGTGAAGTAAGTGCGGGGTATTTCAAAAGAATATCAGGGTGTTCCAGCCGCACGCTATGATTGGTGAGAAATTACCAAGGGAGAAAGGGTCCAAAATAGCTTGTGGTGCCAGCGACCGGTGCATATAGATTAACTGGGCTTTGCTGGTGGCAATCCACATGCAAGTCCTTGCATTGAAACAAAGTAGTCTAAGTTAACTAAATGAAGTGCCTTCTGAACAGGCTTGAAATGTAACACACCAAAGGATAAAGTGTACTTCGTGAAATCGAGTTAAAAAATACGCCTACGTCGCGCTAGGACCTGAGGCAGGGACACGCACTCGACATTGAAAGTTTATATGAATTGTTGACTAACTTGGTTTACTTTGGACAGGGAAGGCCGGACGGTAAGTATGGGTAAGTCGTGCATAAAATTCCATGCGACACTTGAATTCGGCAACACGAGATAGGTTATGAAATATGCCATGAAACTTATCCTAAGACAAGATTAGAAAGACAATGAATGATAGACGGTGCACCGAAGTAAATCGAACGTGTTTGGTAATGATAGCATTGTGGGCGAGCTAGCCTCCCCACCAGTGCATAACAATGTACTGATAACCCCACAGATTGCTTGCAGGAAGCAAGAGACGTCAGCGGGTGCGGAGCTTCCCTCGAACGTGCTAAGACGCGGAGCTAACTCTGGAGCCTTGGGGCATTGCAAGAAGCTGAAGCACCATATACAGGACATAATGTATCGGAACATCGCCATGAATCATTCCATCTTGTAAGCCACTTGGCACGTCTTTTATGTTTCAGAGAGAGAGAGAGCTTGAGAGACTGGAAAACTCGGCTTAGCGCCGCTTGTAAACTTCTTGAATGTCAATAAAGAGTTTGAATTCGCTTCAATTTGTGTTCATTTACTTTTCGCTGTAAATGGGAACACTCTGTGCGACTCTGTGGCCTAGCTCAAATCGGCCGTTTATGGACTTAGTCTTGCACGGGCGTAACTTAGGCCCTTGCGGCATCATGCCTTAGCAAGGACGATCGCTCCTGCGGGAGCGGAACGTGACATGTCGCTGTTTCAGGAACTCCTTCACCTGCGGCAGCATAGACTTTTCGTCCTCAAAGAACCACTTATGATATCTTTCAACCACAAAGATTTTACTGCGGTTCTTGTCTTCTTCGTAGAGTTTTTCTAGAGACTTCCATATGTCTCTAGCGATAGTCTTCTTAGAATAGGATTCTGCAAGGGAATCTTTCATAGCATTCAGACTAAGCAGCCTGCAAATACTATTTTCCCTTCTCCATTTTGCTTGAAGTTTTGTAGCCGCGGTGATTGCGGCAGCAGACCCAACATCTGGAACAGTAGGTTCTTCCTCCAGAAGCACGTGATCTATGTCTTTGAGTTGAAGGGTGAGATAAACCTTCATCTTCCAGACTTGGTAATGTTCTCCATCAAACTTTTCTAACTTACAAAAGTCAGAATTGAAGAGTGAAACATTAACGTTTTCTATCGTAGCGTTAAAGCTTCGAGATTGTTAATGCAGGGGCACAATTTTTTGATGGAAAACTGAGAATTCGTAACAATTGTAAAAACAATCGTTATTACGTAATACTTCACAGAAGGTACGTAACAGAAATTCTACTAATGCAACACTTCACAGAAGGTGCGCAGATTTCTACCAACGCAAACACTTTGTCACGTTCCGTATCCCAAATACAACGGTGACGTCATAGAACACATCCCCAGGCTACGCGCCAAATTCGCGATTGTCGCCTGTAAATCAGCAGAATGGAAAATACAAGAAATAATTACATTCATAATTACAACTTTAATTATATTTACATCAAAAGTGCTTCTAAAGGTACATTAACTATAAGTTAATTACAACAAAATATTATACATATGACTGGCTACAAAATATCGGTTGCCACCTCCTGAGGTTCTTTCAGATCGTCTATTCTTCATCATACAGGGGTATTGGATCTGCTGGAACGTCATCCTCACCTAGTGAACAAATACTAGGTCGTTTAGAAACGACAAGCAAGTTCTCGGTCAAGAACGGTAAATAAATAATAATAATAATGACTGGAAATAAATGATATATAATATGTCTTGAAATTTAGGAAATTAGTTTTACTTTTATGCATGTAAATTGAATATCACAATATTAATTATTCTTATTTATTGCATAAATACTAAATGTGCATACAATAACGTATATTCTAAATGAAATGCAATTTGAGAACAACCCTTTCGAATACTCTCCTAATCAGCTTTTCCGACAACAATCCCGTATACATGGAATCAGGTTATGACTTGGTGGCGCGGTGCTTAGAATTCGGCCCTGCCTCTCTTGGGCTTAAATGTACTGAGTCTCTCTTGAACCCAGAAAATTACCAAATCGATGTTGCTGTCGAAGAGGTGCAGTTGTTGGATGGCACAGAATTAAATCCGGCCCTGTCTCTCACGGGCTAAATGGATGGCTCAGATCATTACGATCCGGTCCTGCCTCTCATGGGCTAAGTGAGCTAAGCCTCACATACTCAATTCGTATGGCCCTACGAATGAGCTAGTGTACTGATTAGTCTTTGGTTATTATACTGCGGAGCTGTAAAGGTGATATTCGGGTTGTTTTCCCCTCCCAATGCTTCCTATCCAATTATTATGATTACTGAATGTTATTATTATTATCATAAATAAGGAGTTTATCTATCTAAGAGGCTAAATGCATCTTGTAAATGTCCAATTGTATGATACTTAGAAATTAACTATTCTGAAATGGCATTTAGATTTAAAACTACCAAGTGGAATATTATACTCATATTTTACGAAATGATAATATAAGGAGTCTAATCTAAATTGTGATACGTGTCCTACACATATTCTAAATACTCTCAAAAGTTTACAAGATCATCCAATTTCTCGGAAGATCGAGAATTTGTCTATCTCTTGAAATTTCTAAAAATTTCGGCAGAGTCTCCTTTGTATTTAGAGACCCCGAGAATTTACAAGAGACATGATAAAGTATAAATATAATCCGGGTTCGCCGACCCCTTCGGTGGAGCAACCCTCAACACCGGAAACCACGCAATTCATATATACGTCACGCCCCGATTCCGTAGAATCGATAGTCGTCCCCCGGGCGTGATTTCGTGCGAACCTAAGTTGCGATCGCACAAGGCGTAGTCATAAGGGCATCCGAAACACAACATCAAGTTAGAGTACGCAGAGAAATTGATTGACACATTTGAAATAGAAGTGGACTTTTTTATTGATAATAAAACTGCATTTACATTGACTTCATTTACATTCATTACCGCACGAGCTACAACATGACTCAACTTACAAAATGAACGCCGATGAGATAGTCGTTCCATACATTACATCCCCTTTTTACAAGCAAAAACATAACACTTTCCACCTGCTATCGAGGCGAGTCGAGTCGTCATCTTCTTTTGGACTGAGTGCGGGGTCTTCTTCAAAAGGAATTCAGAAACACAAGCCTTCACACGCGGACGAGGCTTCAAAATGGTTCACTTCGCCTTGAGCTTTTAGGTGGCATGCCCTTCGTGGTTCGGGGTACCTGCGTGGAGAGCGAGGATCAGTACATTATACTTTGTACTGGTGCGTGGCTATTTAAGTTCCAAGCTCTCATTTGGTTGAAGAGTTTATATGACTTAGAGTATGAATGTTTCTAACATCCTAATGAATTTCAAACAAGCATATGACAAGCATAATGAAATTTACGTTGAAACTTACCCACGGCGGCCCGTGCCGTGCCTTATGAAACTTACCATGTTCTTTCCTGTCAATTGTTATCATTTTCATACCAAGTGCAATATTTTGTGTGTTGGTCACTGGCTCCCAGAGCTATCGTGGACTCCTTTTTGCTTTTATTAGACGAGGCCCTTTCAGCGCGAGTAGCGAGCCCCACTGCAAGTCCTCGCCTAACATTGTGTCCAGCACAGCTTATGAGAATGTTTCCTTCTTGGCCGCAATGGTCCCGTGGCCCCGGGTTGCCGTGCGGGAAAACTCTACCTTGTCGACAAGTTGTCCATGACCGTGCAAAGACATTTTTAGTTGTTAAGACATAGCCTACCTTTTCTTTGAAAACGTGCTCATTCATTCGTGTTCGCGCACTTGTATTTATCTTTTCATTCGCAACAACACTATCGATTTTGCCTAAGAAGGGGGGCAAGAAGAGAAGGGTCAGCCACTCACCTTGAGTTTACTTCGGCGAGAGAACTTGTTGGTCATGCTGGACGTCGCCTACGCGATTACCTGAAATCGCACAAGCAACCGATTAGAACACTGCATTATTCAAGGAGTTCGATAGGAAATACGGGTTCGAAATGCAAGCCATGAAAACCATCAAAAATATTCACGAAAACGCATTCAGAAAACAAAGCCAAAACCAACGCAAGCGGTGTGAAAAGCAGAGCAACGGGAGGTCTCTCTCGACTCAGCCGCAGAGTCAATCCTCGAGGCACAATCCGCTGAATATGGGACTTGGTTCCGAAGAAGACATTCCATAACGAGGAATGGATCTTAATTCAACCGTTTTCGTTCGATCGACTCGGTCGATCCCGACCTATCGGTCCCGACCGAATCGATAGCGACAGTGTTCCTTTCTCGCACAGCCCGTGGACAGAGTATGGGGCACGATGTAGGGACGGGGCACTACACCATAACCAACTAAGAAAAAGTTTCGTCCTCGAAACTTAAAATAGAACCTACCTCTACGAGAACAATGAAGAAAACTTTTCCTTTATTTCTGACTCAAGCTCCCACGTCGACTCTTCGACCGAATGGTTCCTCCAGAGGACACGGACGAGGAGAATAGCACGGTTGCGGAGAAGTTTAACCTTGCACTCCAAGATTTGCACCGGCTCTTCGACATATGACAAGTCCGCCTTCAGGTCCAGCTTACCCAAATCCACCACATGGCTCGGATCATGCACGTACTTTCGCAATTGTGATACGTGGAAGACGTCATGTACCTCTGACAACGCAGGCGACAAGGCGATTTGGTAAGCTACCGGGGCGACTCGCTTCAATATTTCGGACGGGCCAACAAATCTTGGGATCAATTTCCCCTTCGCACCGAACCTGGAAACTCCCCGTATGGGCATAACTTTCAAGAATACATGGTCGCCTTCCGAGAACTCGAGGGGGCATCGGTGCATGTCGGCATAGCTCTTTTGCCGGCTTTGTGCTATCTTCAATCTCTCTCGTATTAACTTGACCTTCTGCACGGTCTGCTCCACCAGCTCCGGACCAAGTATCCGCCGTTCACCGACTTCATTCCAGCAAATGGGCGATCTGCACTTCCGGCCGTACAAAGCTGCATACGGCGCAATTTGGATGCTGGACTGATAGCTATTATTGTATGCAAACTCGGCCAGCGGTAGATGGACGTCCCAACTTGACTTCAAGTCGATCGCACAGAGTCGTAACATGTCTTCGAGAATTTGGTTCCTCCGCTCTGTTTGGCCGTCAATCTGAGGATGATAAGCTGAGCTGAACTTCAACTTGGTCCCCAGTGCTGAATTAAGACTACTCCAGAAGCGTGCTACGAACCGTCCATCCCGATCCGAGACGATAGATACTGGGACCCCGTGCAGCCGAACTACTTCATCAAGGTATATCTGAGCAAGGCGGTCGTCGCTCCAAGTAACTTTGATGGCAATAAAGTGCGCTGACTTGGTTAGTCGATCGACGATGACCCAGATGGCGTCGTTTCCTCGCGGCGTCCTCGGCAAGCCAACAACGAAGTCCATAGTGATGTGATCCCATTTCCATTCTGGAATGACAAGGTTCTGTATCTTCCCACCCGCTCGCTGGTGCTCGGCTTTGACTTGCTGACAGGCCATACATTTTGACACAAAGAGCGCTACGTCCCTTTTCATGTCGTGCCACCAAAAGACAATGCGGAGGTCCTTATACATCTTGGTGCTGCCAGTATGCAAGGAATATTTTGCATAATGCGCCTCCGACATTATCTCCTTTCTATGTTCTGCGTCGTCCGGTACGCATAGCCGTTCCTTCACGCGCAACACTCCCGACTCGTCCTCTGCAAAGTCGGACGCTTTTTCTGTCGATATCAGCTTCCGCATCTTCTCCAGGTAGGGGTCGTCCTTCTGTGCAGACTTGATCCTCTCCAGTAGGCTCGGTTCCACCCGCAGTTGTGCCAGTTTCACGTCTCTGAAATGAACTTGGAGCTCGCTGCCCATTCCTTCCAAGTCACGCAGCAGTCGATCGTTGATGTATAACGAAGCTAAGTACTTCCGGCTCAGCGCATCCGCTACCACATTTTTCTTGCCCGGTGTGTAGTCGATTGACATAGTCTTTGATCAGCTTGAGCCATCGCCTCTGCCGCAAATTTAATTCTTTCTGGGTGAAGAGATACTTGAGGCTTTTGTGGTCCGTATAAATCCTGTACACCACGCCATAGAGATAGTGACGCCACAGTTTCAACGCAAACACAATCGCCGCTAATTCTAGGTCGTGCGTGGGGTAGTTCTTCTCGTGCGGTTTCAACTGCCGGGAAGCAAAAGATATCACCTTATCCCGCTGCATGAGCATACACCCTAAGCCCTGGACAGAAGCATCGCTGAAGATTTGAAATCCCTCCGTCCCTTCAGAAAGTGCAAGTATCAGGGCCAAAACGAGCCGTTGTTTGAGCTCTTGGAAGGAAGCTTCACAGTCGTCTGACCACTCGAACGCGACTCCTTTCTGGGTGAGGCGAGTCAACGGCGATGCAATCTTCGCGAAGTCCTTCACGAAGCGTCGGTAGTATCCCGCCAAGCCTAGAAAGCTTCGAATTTTGCTAACTGATGCGGGCCGTCTCCAATCAGCGATTGCCTCAACTTTCTTTGGATAGACTGTAATGCCCGCGGCGGAGATGATGTGCCCAAGGAATGAGACGCTGTTCAGCCAGAATTCACACTTGCTCATCTTTGCAAACAACTGATTCTCTTGAAGGGTTTGGAGTACCGTCCGTAGATGCTCTGCATGTTGCGCTCGATCCTTTGAGTAGACGAGGATGTCGTCGATGAAGACTACTACGAACTTGTCAACGAACGGACGAAACACCCGATTCATTAGATCCATGAAGACGGCAGGAGCGTTTGTCAGACCGAACGGCATTACCAAGAACTCGTAGTGGCCGTAAAGAGTGCGGAAGGCAGACTTCGGCACGTCATCTGGCTTGACCTTGAGTTGGTGATAACCCGATCGCAGATTAATCTTCGAAAACACCGTTGCACCTTGGAGCTGGTCGAACAAGTCATCGATGCGGGGCAGGAGGTATTTATTTCAGACGGTGGCTTTGTTTAATTCTCGATAGTCGATGCAGAGTCGCATCGATCCATCCTCCTTCTTCACGAATAGCACGGGCGCACCCCACGGCGAGATACTCGAACAGATAAACCCTCTGTCGAGTAATTCTTGAATTTGGGCCTTCAATTCCTTCAATTCTGCAGGGGCCATTCTGTATGGAGCCTTCGAGATCGGCCGGGTGTCGGGGAATGTGTCGATGGTGAACTCTATCTCTCGATCGGACGGCATGCCGGACAGCTCGTCCGGGAATACATCGGGGAATTCTGCCACAATGTCGGTCTGACCCACGTTTGCACCATCCTGTCACATGTCTCGAACGGAAGCTAGATAGCCTTCGGACCCAGAATGCAGCATCCGTCGAGCAGATATTGTGGAGATCACCATGCAGGTCGGCGACGTCTCACCACACGAGTAGCAGAATTCAGGCACTCCAGGTATGCGGAATATGACCCTCTTTTCAGTGCAGTCTATGGTTGCGTTGCACGGACCGAGCCAATCCATGCCCAGAATGATGTCGAAGTCCTTCATATCTAGAACTATTGCATCAAGACCGATCTTTTGACCCCCAACACATATGGTTCCTCCCTCGCATGCTAAGTTTGTGAGTAGTGGCACGCCCGAAGGCATACTTACGCTAAGATCAAGGTCTAACGATATTACAGAAAATTTATGCTCGGCGGCGAAGTCCGCCGATATGAAAGTATGTGAAGCGCCTCAATCAAATAACACACGAGCAGGTACATTATTGAAGTTCAATATACCTGTCACGACAGTATCGGAAGCAAACGCCTCATCTCGAGTCACGACAAAGACGCGCCCTTGTGCATTAGGACGTCGGTCTTGGTTGTTGAGTTGAGTGGGCTGAGCAGGTCGGGCGCCTGTCCCCGATTTTCTTGACGATTTTGTTGCAGCAGAAAATTACGATTCGGTCGAGGATTTTGGCAGTCTCGAGCAAAGTGACCCTTCTGCCCGCAAGCGTAGCACTCTGTCTTGGCAAAGCAGTGGTCATCAGTATGCCCAAGCTGGTGGCAATTTCTGCATCGTGGTAACGGGTTTCAGCCTTTGTTATAACGCCCCAGTCCCAAAATACGTAGGACCAAGTACGTAGGCATGCCAGCTGTATTCTACGTAGGTCTCGTATGAATACATAAGCTGTAAAATGCAGTAATCCAAGACAAACTAAATCTCATCCACAATGAAAAGAATAATAATATAAATATCAACTCGAATATTTATGATACAATCGTTGGGCGGAGACAAAGTCCACTACCAACTATCACAATGAAAGAAATGTACAAAAAATCAAGCGATAAAAATGGCAAGACGAACCAAGCGCAATCGTCTTCGAAGGAATGGAGAAAACCACAGCCTTGGCTAGGATACCTGCAAAAGACATGAAAGCACACACACCTGGGGAAAAACCAGGTCCTCAGACGGACGTAGCAAGATACAGAAAGAACAAGCTAATATGAAATGTCAGAATAAAATAATAAATAAATGACTATCCTAGACACAAATATGGAAAAGAGATTCTAACCGCCTAACGTGCAATTTAGAGGACAACTTTCATGCGCCTGGGTGGGATTTTAGGCTATGTGTACGTAACTGACATCCAGTCATCTGTATCCGTCCGTAACGTCTAAAACGTCAGAGGGCATCTGCAAATAAATCGCCACAGTTCCATACGGAGACTGTGGTTTACCTGTTTGGCTTCCCATACGCACTAGCGAGTGTCCTCCCCCAATATTTCCCACACTGTTCAAGTCATGTCCATGGCTCATCCAGTTTTGTAACTGCTTGAGTCTCTAAAACCCTAGTCATAGCAGTTACGATCAACTACCGTCACACGACAATAAAGATAGCTAGTCAATAAATCGTGCCCCTAATAAAATGCCTTAAACCGTGTAGTATAAGTGTCATGGCCAGCGGAGATATAAAAATATCCCACAATAGGAGGGTAGTCCGCTAATACTAAGTCAACATGCATAAAATAAAGTAACGACTAATAAAGTCGCTTGCACCCAAGTATGACTTGGACGCGCAGTTTATAACAAAGAAAACTAACAATATGAAACAAAATAAATAATGCAAAAAAATAAATAATTAACAGTAAATTAGCAAGGTATACTTGCCTGCTGCGACGCCTGGTGAGCTGCCTGGTGTGGTACAATCAAGGTGGCACAAGATCGACTTCGGTGCAACAACGATGCAAGGTGACCTCGGGTGATGACACGGATAGTTCCATTGGGTCCAAAGGGTCAAATTAGTTAGGTTTGACATAATGAAGTGCAGAATTGGAGAGGAGATGGAAATGTCGGGATTAGTCAAGGATGGAAGAAAATCGAAGAAAGTTGATTAAATAATATACACGCGATTTTTAGGAAATCATTTAAAATACTTGGAAAATATATATTATTAGTAAAAATAGTTTTTAGATTAGTATTTATAAAAGTCACTTCTAAGTAAAAACTGTAAGCTTATTAAAATAGGGTATTTAGATAGAAAGCTATACTTTATTTGTAAAATAGTTTAGACAATTATTTTGAAAATATTAGAAACTATATTTCTATGGTTAAAATAATTTTGAATAATTAATATATAATAATAATGGTAACAAGTACTAAAAGTGATGTTATGATATTCTCATATTAATACATATGTGTATATACAAATATGTACTAAAATTTTATATAAATAATAATAATAATAACATATATACCTTTAACAATAATTCATACATTATAAATGATAATGTAAACAATAATAGTAATAGATAATACTAAATAATAATAATAATAATAATAATAATAATAATAATAATAATAATAATAATAATAATAAAACTAATAATAATTTATAATAATAATAATAATAATAATAATAACATATACTAAAAAAAAGAAGAAGAAAATAAAATAAAAATAACCAAAACAAAAAACAAAAAAAAACAATCACAACCAAATAAAAAAAACAAAAAAAAAACAAATGATAAAAATAACAGGCAGTTGTTGCTATTCTTGGAGTAAGTAACAGAACATAAAGAAATCAAAAGAGAGGGAAGAGAGAGGCGGAGAGGAAGGTCGGGGAGGGGTTCGTCGTGCGTCCGGGCGGAGGAATAGGCGGAGGGGGCGGAGAAGAGATCGGGAAGGGGCTCGCCGCGGAGTCGCCGGCGGTGCGGCACGCTGAGTACTCACGCGCGCGGGAGGTGAGCAGAGGAAGGCGGCGCGCGCTCCGGGCGGCGGAGAGAAAGGGGTTTCGGAGGGTGGCTCTGTTTTCCATAAATAAATTCATTTTATTTATTTTGTATCTGAGAAAATTACAACTGTAGGAATCTAATCTAGAAGACGATTACTTTATCCCTTGGACGATGCGATGAAGAAAACTCGAACTTTGAAGAACTTGGACAGCAACTGGGCAATCTCTCTGTTCTCTCTGAAAATGACCTGTAGTCTCTGATGAAGATGAAGAAACTCTTTTTTATAGAGTTCAGGATAACTGTCCTTAAGCATACGCTCAGGTAGTTACTTGACGTGTGCATAACTGCAGGGACGCGTGGCGAATTTTGATGGAGACACATTAGCGTGCGGTTGAAAGTAGTGGAGCATGTTCAGGAGAGATTGATGGCCTGGATGCCACGTTGCATAACTTCTAGAGAAGTGGATAATTGGTACAGGACACGTGAGAACGTGTGTTGACTGTAATCCTGGATATGGTTGCTGTAATACGCTGCCTCGTTGAAGGAGAGTTATACGCTGACTTGGACAGCGTAGTGCCATAGGAAATCCATACGCTCACTTTATGGGCAAGGAGTCATGTGAGGTCATACGCTCGCTTGTTTAGCAAGGAATCATGTGAGGTCCATACGCTCACTTGACTGTGTGAAGAAGGAGTCATGTGAGGTCGATACGCTCACTAGAGAAGTGGCCACGTGGCTATCATCAATCTTCTTTGGTACACCATATCTTCCCATAACTGACAAAATCTTCTCGAGCGTCGTGACTGCGGATTTGACGGCTGACAGACTGACAGTAATGATGGCTTTTGTATTTATGAAGGCTGCTGAGTTGTCCTCGTAAAAGACAAAACCGACTCTTCGAAAACCTATACGACGGTTACTTTTCTCGTGACAGCTGTCTTTGCACGAAAGATGAAGTGTCAGATTCATTCCTCATTTAAACATATGCTGTGCTGTCACTTCAATAAATAATAAAATATTTACTGAGCGTATGGCTTTTGAATGAGCGTACAACTCTGAATTGAGCGTATGGCTTCAACTGACATCTGTCTTTAAGCGTATGGATGAAAATGACAGCGTGTCATAATTTTCCACATCCTACAAGACCCCCTTCAAAGTTTTCGAACTTTATGAGTTTCAAAAGTTCGAAATTACTTTGAACAGAAAGTGGGAATGAGTCCTGACACGCTGGCATGAGTCTGTTATCTTCCTCAATATCAGTGCAATTCTTTAGGGATTTTGTTTAGAAAATATCCGCCGTTTTGAACTTCTTTCTTTATTCTATAAATAGGTCTCCCAAAACCTATTTTATTTCTTTACCAGAGCTTTTGCCTTCAAGAGAGAAAAGAGCTTTCAGAAACTCAAGATTTTTCTTCTTCTTCTTCGTCTTCAACTCCATCTCCATTAATGGCATCCAAGATTGATGCTGCTGCAAAAGGAAAGGGGAAAGCCCCTGAAGAATCATCTCATCCTGCCGTCGACACTGCCACTACCAAGAGAACGGCCAGTCAACGTGTTTCACGCAGTGAACGGCCATTGAAACCTCTTTATGGTGAGGACGAAGATGATGATGAACAAATAACTATTCCCCTTTTTAGGGCTCTGGTTAGAACAAAACTCAGAAAATGTATCCCTCTTTAGGGTCAATACGTCAGCAAATACGCTTCCCTCTTTAGGGTTTAGCTGTATTCCATATTTTTCGTTTTTACGAAAAGTATGTTTGGAGCGTATATCTGTAAGATACGCGTATTTTTGATAGAGATATCAAAATACACTATCTTTTAAAAGAATATGCTATGGCAATTTGTCTCATTGAGATACGCTAACTCTTGTGTTAACGTAAACTTTTGATGATCATCTTGTCAACCATACGCTGATATACTCAAACTGATCATAAACTGAACTTTAAAAACCATTCACTTAAGATAAAATACGCTTAAAGGAAACTGAGCGTATGCTGAACCTTGAGTCTACCATACGCTTAAAGAAAACTGAGCGTATGCTGAACCTTGAGTCTGCCATACGCTTAATAAAAACTGAGCGTATGCTGAGCTGTACGCTTAGTAAAAACTGAGCGTATGTTGAGCTGTACATTTAGTAAAAACTGAGCGTATGTTTAAACTTTATCATCTCTTGACATTGAAGATTTTTAATACTTTATTCTTCATTTGCAGTGGATATTCTGGCTCAGGAAGCAGAATTTGAAGGAAGTATGGAAAATAATTATAGAAGTGATCTATCACATGTTTATTTTCCCCAATTTGACGGACCTTCCACAAGAATAGCTCTGTTGACCAATCAGGAGGATGATACTTTGCTGAACCTAATGAGTGGACTGCCGTTACAAAGTGTAGATGGTGTTGCCCATTTAAAGCCAGCATTCCTTTTTGGAGATGCTATTGACATGAATTCCCAGCCTGCTCTGGACAAAGTATCATACAGTTACTATAGGGATGGTGATGTAAATCAGCCTATGTATTTGACTGGTTTGACAAAGAGTATCAACATAGCCCGTTTATTCCATTCGGGCCAGCAAAGACAGATGAAGTAGGATATTACTCCATCCCGACAAGTTAAGGCTGGATGGATTGGATATCGTCAAGGAAGGTTCCGCAGTGGTACTGAACCGCATGTCACATCTCTGCGAGGACTGTTACCTGCTACCATCCCTCCTGAGGACTCGGCACTGCTGAAGCCAGTCAGAGTCCCAATTTTTGCCAATGAATTTGTTCAATTAAAGAATGCCATCTACCCAAAACAGTCAATGAGGCTGACTGGTCTAGTAAATCCAGAGAACACTAGATGGAATGCTCTAGTGAGATGGATTTTGCGGAACTTCGGTGCACAGTTGAAGGCGATAGGTTTATATGATGCCATTAAGTGTACTGCTTATGGTTTCAAACCAAACCCAGATCTGTTTTTGGCATTAGCGGAGAGATATAACTATCGGATTGGCACCTTCATGACCCCAAAGGGCGAGATGGGATTCGTCCTTCATGAAATGGCATATATATCTCAGCTACCCACGACAGATTTGCCATATGAAGAATATATCCCTTTTGTTGACGAAATGAATAAGATTTCTGCAGCCAACCCACTAATTCTTTATGTATTTGAAGAATTAATGTGTCATTACAGCATCTGTAAAGCTTTTTATAAGGGACAAGGTGGAGAGGGGGACTCCAATTGCTATTCTTCGAAGTGGATGGCTTATTTGTTTCAAGACCGCACTGACGAAGTCCAAAAGAAGAAAAAGACCGAGCAGTATGTCGGAAAATTCAAGCCCTTGAGTCAAGCCGAGATTAACAGATTAATCCGGAAGACTAATCATGATGACATTGTCGTCGAAGAAGACATCAACAGCTACAAGGCCGGTGATAGATTAGAAACCTATATTAAGCAGGGTGGCCGAGAATTGTCCGATGAAGGTCATCTGGCCGGTTTCATATCTTTTTGGCTGAGGAAATTCGTAGTTCCTGGCACCTGTTCGGCAGACAGGATGCACAGAGGAGTCGTCTTCGCAGCAGTCCGTCTGGTTTTTGGGTATAAAATGGATCTATTAACGGCAATGACCTGCCGTCTGAATGCCGGATTAAGGGCATACACAGATAGGATGTTCGAATTGGCACGGAAGAGCTTGACGTCCTTTCCCCGGGTAGAAATGCCCTTTACATACTTGTTTGGATGACTGCTTCTTCATTTTGAATCTCTGATGAGTGCTGGGATGGCTAGGCCAGATGACACTTTCCTTGAAAGGTACAAGCACATACCGAAATGGAGATATGATACTTTAACTGATTGCAGAACCATCTTGAACAGGGGAGAGCTCTGGAGCTTCGCTTGTGTTCCTCCCCCTATTGGTTATGAGACCATGCCTGGGAGATTGATTGACGACGTTGGTGCTAATGAGTTGGATGATGTCCAAAATGAATGGCTAAAGAGAATCAGGCCATCTCATCTAATTTGCCGTCGTGACGACATCACATATATAGAGCCATATCTTCCGAGCAGATTTGCTCGTCAATTTGGTTACGATCAGTTGCATGTGGGCAATGCAACGACGTGTTTTGCTCATCAAGGCGGGTTGGTTGATGGTGCCAGAGCTTGGCTATATTACATTGCCAAAGGTACAGGGGCTACCTTTTCTATGCCAGATCCGGTCAACTATCGGAGAGGAGCTAAGATATTGGCGTCCTATGCCAGATTTTATGTATCAGCTAATACCTTTGATGAAAAATTTAGCATCTTAGGTAAAAGCTTTATTCATGTTGAAAAGAAATCAACTAAATCCGCCTTGCCTAGGGATTGTCACGACAAAGAAGATCCTCTGGCCACCGATGAAGTTGATGATGATGTTTTGGAAATTTTCTTCTCTGATGACCTTCATCAACCATTGTATGTGCCTATCGGGAGTGCTGAAGAAAGTATATCTGTTGATAATACACCGAAGAGGAAGAGGAGTAAAGGTACTACGGGTCCTGCCGCAAAAAGAGCTACTCGAGCAGAGACTCGAAGTCGCGAAGGAATTTCTATTCCCGGGAATTCTCCTATTTCTGAACGAGCCAGAAATATTGATGAAACAGGTAGTGATCCATTAGACACTTATCCTACTGTTCCTTTAACCAGAAGAATAGGAAGGAAAGTAATAGTTTCAAAAACTAAATCCGTAATTTGTCTGGATGCAGAGAGTCCCACAGATCGTGCTATGCGATTGGCTGCAGAAAAGCAAGCTACTTTTGATTTCTCTGTAAAGACAGAAGAAGAAGATATTCCTGAAACTGCTGGGTCTTTTAGACATTTTGATGTAGGCTCAGTTCCACCAATAGCCGATGATGCGCAGGAAATTAGTCAACCTGCGGTAGAGGCCGAGCATCAGACTGAAACGGCTAATGACTTACTGATTTCGGGAGAATCAGTGAAGGAAGCCACTCCTCTCAATCCAATTGTTGAAGCTTCGGAGAGTGAACAAGTTGACTATGAACCGTCGTCTCATTCTTCTGGAGAAGAAGACATGGAGATAGACGATGAATCATTGTCTAAAATACCAATAGATGCACTGAAGACCATTGGTCAACACTCTGGGTTAATACCAGAACCGGAGAGGCATTTGGAAATTGAGGTTCAAATTCCGAGTACTTCTGGTGCGGGAAGCAGTGAAATAAATCCCATGTCAGAAAGTACTCTGAACAGACTAAGAGCCGGATTGAATGATCCGAAGGAGACTGAATATGAACCAACTCCAGGTAATATTTTATTCATCAAAGTTTTGTCTTGTCTCTGCTTTATTATCTTTTGGTTTTGATCATGCTTCTTTTATTTCAACAGCTGTAGGAACTGCACCGGCTATGAGTTCTACTCAAGCCCCACTTGTTCAAACTGAGGTGGGTGAGAGGAGTTCCCATCTGCCGAGTTCTCCAAGGGTACTAACTTCAGCTCCAAGAATAGAAGCTCCTCCTGCTCCTTCCCCTATTATTGCAGCGACTCCCAGTTTTGACACAGGGATAGCCAAAGTCATGAGGATGTATTCAGATATTATTTATACATATCTGGATACATATTTGAGGCGACTCATGAAAGATGAGACTATGCCCTTTTCGAGTCTTCGAGAAGCGACTAGTTTTCCATGTTCAGCCTTGAGACAATCTGGTTATGAGACTCAATGTGTCTTCTTTGAACATCTCTTGAATGATTTGGAAGCCAACATCCAAAAATATTAGGAGATTAAAAAGGAGGATATTGAGTCTCTGACTGCAGCTGAAATCTCTCAATTGGAGAGCGAAGCTCAAGCTCAACATATTGCTCTGACAGATTTCCTCGTTCAATCTTCTAAGGAATTAATGGCAAAAGACGAAGAGATGTTAAATACTCGTCAGAATATGGAGCATTTAGAGAAAGATGAATCGTCAAGGGCTGAAGATCTTAGAAAGTTGAGGGAAGAGCTAGCTCGTCTCCAAAAACAAATTGCCTCCGTGGAAGAAGAACGATCAAAGATTGCAGCTGATCGTCAATCTGAAGCTGAACGTTATCAATCTTTACAGGAAGAGCGGGAACAGATGCAAACCCATCAGATTGAAGAGACCAACCGCCGAAGTTCTATTGTTGCAGAATATGATCAACGGATGATTGTATCTGAAACAGCAGAGCGTCTCAAGAAAGCCCATGATGAGAAGATGAATAATGTAATTGTTCATATTCAGGAGATAATCGCTCCTCCTAAATAGATCATATATTGAAGTCTTGATACCATTTGTAATCAATGTTCCGAATTTGATTGAAATGAATATCTTTATTTGACTTCGATTTTGTGGATGATATTTTCGTAGAAAACATGTTCAGAGGTAAATAATACATGACATATTTCAGTAGAATAGAATATACAAATAAACTTTGTAACTCTATCATGATATTAAACCAAAGGTAATTTTAGTTTAATACTGATGAGAGAAAACAGAATTCAGATATAAAGATATCTTTGGATTCTATTTTCCATGATCTTTGAACTTGGAAATCAAAAGACTAAATATCATTTTCATATGATAGAAAATATGATACATACTGAGATAGAAAATTCAGAGGTGATATGGACATGATTTTCTATACAAGATCTTTATTAAATCCACTGGGAATCTAATAAGACAAAATATCAAATTCTTTGGGAAAATGATACATGGTAGAATATCAGTTTCCGCTGGGGATAACGACATCGAAATAGCTTTTGTAAAGAAGAATAAATTTTTGATTTTACACTTGCTGGGGAGTAATAAAAATATTATTTATACATAATATTTCTTTAAGAATTTGCCATTGATAGGCATCATCGTGACTTTCCCGTCCATAGAGGCAAGCTGATATGCTCCATTAGAGAAGACTTTGTTTACTACGAATGGGCCTTCCCATTTCGCGTCAAATTTGCCTTTGCTCATATGTGTCATGGTCATCGGACGTTTGACAGTAAGGACCAATTCTCCCTTTTGATATGTTCTGACTTTGACTTTCCGATTAAAAGCTTTTGAGATTCGGGCTTGATATAGCTCGATATTTTGTTGCGCATACAATCGTTTTTCATCTAGAGCTTCCAACTCTTGAAGTCGAAGTCGATCATTATTCTCTGTCGTAAATTCATTGGAGATTGCAACTCTCAAAGAAGGAATTTGTATCTCGAGGGAAAGAACAACTTCACACCCATTATACCAAAGAGAAAGGTGTACATCCGGTCGCATTGCGAACTGTGGTGCGATAAGCCCATAAACATTCACCAAGCTTCTCACTCCAGTTACGTTTATTGGAAGAAATGAACTTTTTCAAGAGTTTGATGATTGTTTTGTTGAAAGCCTCTGCTAGTCCATTGGCAGCTGGATTATATGCTGTAGAAGCCAGATTATTAATTCGATGATCATCACAGAATCAAGTAAATTTCTGGCTGACGAACTGTGGTCCATTATCATGGATAATACGCCGAGGAACACCAAATCGATAGATGACATGATGTTTGACAAAGTTGATAACATTAGAAGTCTTGACTTCAGATAACGGGATTGCTTCAGCCCATTTAGAAAAGTAATCAGTTATTGCTAGAATAAACCGATGTCCTTTTGATGATGGTGGATTGATAGGACCGATGACGTCCATGCCCCAAGTTTCAAAGGGCCATGATGCCGCTGTTGGGTGTAAGAACTCCGATGGTTGATGGATAAAGTCTGCATAAATTTGACAGGCTTTACATTTCCGAGCATATTGAATAGTATCAGCTACCATCGTGGGCCAATAATAACCCATACGTCGGATACGATCTTGAAGTTTTGGACCTGGCTGGTGAGCTCCGCAGATGCCATCATGTGCTTCACGGATTATCTGTTGTGCTTCTTCACCAGCGATGCATCGAAGAAGAAGACCATCATAGGCTCGACGATATAGTGTCTTCGTAGTATGATTATAATAGAATCTGAGAGACCGGCGCCGGATAGATGCTGCTTCACTCGGGTTATCAGGAAGTATGTCATACAACACAAAGTCCAGAAACGGACGTCTCCAGTCTTCAGTTACGGTGTCTATTTTGTTGGGAAAGACATATTCCATAGTAGAATCGGAAGAAGACAAGGATATTTTGTCAAACTTTAATTCAGCATCAAAGTTGAGAGAATCTTCGTCTGGATTATGGGGAAAAGCCAAAGCCAGATTATTTTCAACGCAGAATAGTTCTCGGTTATAAACCACTATCACTTGCTGACGTCTGATTGGTATGGCTAATACAGCAGCAAGATTAGCCAAAGCATCAGCTTCTGCATTATAGGCTCGTCGAACATGTTCAATAAAGAAACCTTCAAAGGAGGAGGCCATAGAGAGTGCTATTCGATGATAAGGTATCAAATCTTGATGACGAACTTCATACGTTCCTCTGATCTGATTGATGATAAGCTTAGAGTCTCCATAAACTTCTAAATATTGAACATCCAGATGTTTAGCGAGTTGAAGACCAATGAGCAACGCATTGTATTCTGCAACATTATTTGAACATGATTGATCTAGAGAATAAGCCCTCTGAATAGTTAATCCCTCTGGGGATACAAGAACAATTCTAACTCCGGCGACAATATTACCGTTAGGACCTATTCTAGATGCTCCATCAAAGAATAGACGCCAGGTAGGAACTTCTTCAGAAACCATATTTGAATCCAGAACTTCATCGGGAATCTCATCATATAATTTAGAATCTTCTGGGACTGCATGAGCTGCTAGAAAATCAGCAAGAGCCTGTCCTTTAACTGACTTCTGAGGAATATAATGCATGTCATATTGGGCTAACAAGATTCCCCAATTAGCTAGTCTGGAGTTGAGAATACCAGGTTTCTTCATCATAATCCTGATGGGATTCACTCTGGAAATGACATGAATCGTTTGACCGATAATATAATGTCGCATTTTCTGAACAGCAAACATTAATGCTAGGCATTCTTTCTCGATTGGAGAATAACGCGGTTCAGCACCCGTCATTGTGCGACTGAGATAATAAATGGCCTGTTCATGACCATCTTTATTTTTCTGGGCGAGTAATGCACCAAGAGAATGATCCATAGCTCGAACATATAGAAGAAATGGTATTCCCGAGACGGGAGGTACCAAAACTGGAGGGTTCATGAGGTACTGTTTGATGTCATCAAATGCTTTTTGACATTCTTCGTTCCAGATGAAAGATACACCTTTCTTCAGAAGTTTGTGGAATAGTCTGCAGCGTCCTGATAAGTTGGAAATAAATCTCCTGATATAAGCAATTCTTCCTTGAAATCCTCGTAGCTTTTTTAAGGTGCGTGGAGGACGCATCTCTTGGATGGCTTTGATCTTCTCGGGATCCACGTGTATACCTTTAGCGGTAATGACGAAGCCGAGAAATTTACCACTAGAGACGCCCAGGAAGGACTTAGTAGGGTTCATTTTAAGTTGATGCTGACGCATTAAATCAAAGATAGTCTTCAAATCTTGGATATGATCCTCCTTTCGTCGACTTTTGACTGCAATATCATCAACATAGCATTCGACTATTTTTCGGAGATGTTCGTGAAATATAGTGCTCATTGCTCGCTGATATGTTGCTCCTGCATTCTTGAGACCAAACGGCATCACTGTATAACAGTATGTACCGATCGGCGTTCTGAAGGAAGTGTGTTTTTCATCATCTGGAAACATTTTGATCTGGTTGTATCTCGAATACCCATCCATAAATGACAGTCGTTCGAAACCACATGTATTGTCGATCATGACATCAGTAATTGGAAGAGGAAACTCGTCTTTAGGACAAGCTGCATTGAGATCGCGAAAGTCTATACAGACTCGGATCTTGCCAGTCTTTTTAAGGACAGGAACAATGTTAGCCACCCAGTCAGGATATTGTTCCTCTCTGATAAATCCGGAAGCCATAAGCTTGTTGACTTCAGCTTCAATTGCATCCATAATGTCTGGACGAAATCGTCGCTGTTGCTGTTTGACCGGTTTAGCATTTGGCATAATATTAAGCTTGTGCATTGCGATCTTCGGATCTAGTCCTGGAATATCCTCGTAGCTCCAGGCGAAGATATCGATATAATCACGAATAAGCTTGATCATGTCTTGCTTATCTGTTTCTGAAAGACTTTCACTGATGAATATTGGTTTAGGAGAACCTTCTTCACCAACATCAATTTGGATCAGTTTATCTTCGGTAGGAGGTTCCCTCTGCTCGAACCTGAATTCCCATTGATCATCTAATCTTTGAGCCCATTGTTCTGATTCGGGTGATATTTTAAAATCATCCTCATCTTCATCATTTTCTTGTGGGCCATCAACAGAGACCATATTGATGGATAGAATAGAGCGATGAAGATCGCCAACACTCGTGTCAGAATCCCAAGAAAGAGAATCAGAAGACTCAGATCGTTCATCTTCAGATTGTTCGTCTTTATTGAATTTTGACTCTTCATGGACTATGTTGATAAAAGAAGTAGGAGCAATGTAACCTAAACCACATTTTGTCCTTCCGTATTTTAATGGAGGAATTCGAACAGGCATTCTTCTTCCTTTCCCATTATTGAGACTGGTTCTAAAGTCATAACCCATATTTTTGATAATATTTTTGGATTGTTGACTGTAGCGACGCAGTTATAACCTTCCAGTATCATCGTTTATGTCATCTTCTTCCAAGTTAGGAGAATTCTGAGGTCCTTTATAGAAAAATATTGGATTTTCTCCCTTCTTTCGACTGGGGACCACAAAGTATGATTTCTGTATAGAGTCTAATGATACGTCTGTATGAAGAGCTTGAACAACCCCTATAGTTAGTGGCTCTAAGCTATTTAGCAATTGTAAATAACTTTGTACATAACCAAAAACATCAATATACTGCAAAGGAGATGCTTCATTAATACTAGATGCTGTATTTACAATAGAAGGCTGAGCCTTATCAGACTTAGTCAGATTAACGACAAAGGGGGAAGAAGAAGAACAGTTAGAATTTTTGTTTCGATTAAGATCGATAACAAAAGGCTCAGAAGAGATGAGCTCCCTTGAAGAAGACCGTGGATAAGTAATGCGTCCACTGACTGGAATGACTAGAGTATCTGATCTAGCCTGAGAAGATGGAGGGGGAGTGATGAGTCCACTGACAGGAATGATCAGCGAACTTTGTGAAGCTTGGGAAGATGGTGCAGTAGTGCGTCCACTGACAGGAATTATCAGTGAGCCCTGGGCAGATGATGAAGTAGTACGTCCACTGACCAAAATTATCAGTGAGCCTTCTTCGGATGATCTAACAGACTGCGGAGGAGTGATACGCCCTTTTACAGGAATAACAAATGTGTCAACTTTGGATGTCTCATCTTCATTATCCATAGCTTGCAAGACTTTCGAGTATTCATCTTTGTACATGCGAGCGTCATTGAAGTAAGCTTCGACTCCTTTGAATGGGTAAAGATCTGCCACTTCTTTTTGAACCTCTCCATTATCATCAACATATTTGAAGCACTGATGAAGGGTTGAAGGAACGACATTATGTTCATGCAAGAATGGTCTTCCTAATAGAGCATTGTATGAGCAACCATGATTGTCGATGATGTAAAAAGTAACCTTAGTACGAAGATCGCCTATTTGAAATTTAAGGCGAATCTTGCCTAAAGGCTCACTTTTTCCTTGATTGAATCCCAAGATGGTAGTGATAGTGCTGGAGAGGCTATGTACAGGTATCTTCAATGCATGTAACATAGCCTTTGGCATAATACTGAGAGCGGATCCTGGATCAATCAATAAACGATCAACCTTCATAGAATCAATATATCCTGTATGATATAAAGGACGGTCATGTCGATTATCCTCTAGCAGCATATCGTCCTGCGTAAAGGTAATGTTTGGAATAAATTCCAATACATTATGGCAATGAGAAACAGGTTCTGTTTCCAACTTCTTGAGAAGAGTTAAGCAGGTTTCTGCTTGCAGCAGTGCTTCACTTAAAGTTTCTCGAGTCTCTTTAGAGAGACGTAAGAGCTCGAAGATTGACAATTTAGCTGGTGTATTGGCTAGTTGAGCCAATATATCAAAATTATAAGGCTTTTCAAGTCCTGTAGGAGATGACTTCTTCAATGGTTTGTCGAAGCGGACTTATTGTTTGCCTTTGTCAGCTGCTGTTGGTTTAGAAGGAACTGTCTCAACAGGAACATTTAAAGGCTCTTCAGTAGAGACTGGAGTTGAAGCTGTAGCCGGAGGAACGTCAGAAATTTCTTCAGGAACTTCAACATAATCTTTCAAATATACTTTTCCTGACCGAGTTCCAGCATGAACTTCAACTTCAGATTTTGGTTCAAGGTCTATGGAAACCATGCTGCAATTCTTTATTTTGCTCTTGGTTCTTTTATGTTTGATGAAAGCTTCATTCCAGAAACCAAGGCCAACACGAGATTGATTATGTCTCATGGTGATGGCCAAAGGTGCTCGGAGTCCCTTGCCTGAGTTCAAACCTGGGCAGTGGCTAGATCATAACCCATCTTCGCCATCAATTCACGAGATTGTGAACTGTATAAATGAAAAGCAGGTTTGTACCTATCTTCAATTTGAGGTACAGATTTTATCTCCGTAGAGAGTGAATTTCCTGCTGAGATGAAAGTAGAGGTTAGATAAAAATCGGGTGTGAAACTAGAAGTCACATTACATGACTTAGTCTTCCCGAACTTCTTTTTAGATGAGGAAATCTTCCGAGGAGAAGAGGAAGACGTTTCAAACTCCGTCATTAAATTCGGGTGAATCCACATGATCTCTCCCTTCTTAGTTGTGACAGGAACAAGTCCGTCATTCTGTGCTGGTGGGATGTTTACAACTTCGAGAGTTGCTTTGGGGATAGGAACAATCCCACTTTCCACCTTTAAGGGAGGGAAGTCACCGAACTGCATTGAAATTACATTTGCTGTGACTGTTTTGTCTTTGGGTGTTAATGTCACAGCTCCTGATTTAATCATCTCTTGAATCTTCCCTTTTAATACATAGCAAGACCGGATTGTATGACCCAGCATTCTATGATATGGACAGTATTTTGGATGATCTGTCTTATTGGCTTCATCAGGCTTTTTAATTTCTGGCAATTGAATCTTATTACCTTTGAGTAAGCATTCAAAGATACTCTGAACATCGTCATCATCGAAAGAATATTCTTCTTTCGGCCGAGGAGATCTCTGTTGTTGATTTGTTGGAGCTGAAGTAGCTTGGGTAGTCTTTACCTCTTGACTACTGTTTTGGAGATTGACTTCAAGAGCTTCTTTCCCTTTGCGATTGTTGGGTCGAGTACTATTGCTAGCACTCTGATTTGATTCTTTGGGAGCCATTTGTACCCCCAGACCCTTAAAGGTCTCAGCACTGACCTCGGCAGCCTTAGCACTGACGATGAATAAAGGCCAATCTTGGAACTGAGTGGACCCTGTCCACATGCTGATAATTGGTAAGAGGTTCGACTTGCAAGTGTCGATCGTAACAGCATCGGGAGTTCCAAGAGGCATTTTGAGGGCTTCTCTTCTGAATCTCTCAATAAATTCCTCAGTGGTCTCATTATTCTTCTGTTTGATTCTTATGAGGGCCGACATGGTCATATCATTGAGCCCTTCGTAGAATCGTTCAAGAAACATTTGCTTAAAACCGGCAAATGAGGTAATGCACCCATCAGGGAGACTTCTATACCATTCATAAGCCGTTCCTTTGAGACATCCAATGAACATCCGAGTAAGGAGAGCGTCACTTGGTTGCAATTGATCAGTCATTACTTCAAAATGATTAATGAACTGACTTAGAGAGGTTGTCCCATCATAGAAAGAGATGGTCGGAGGTTTGTATTTTGGTGGATACGATACCTGCTTCCATTCTATCGGATAAGGCTGTTTGATGCCTAACCTTTGTAAACCATCCTTCTGTTTGAATGCCTCGAATTGAGTTTTAAGATTCTTCAATTCTTCAGAGACAACTCCCGAAGATTATGGAGTTGTGGCTTGTAGAGTGTAATTGGGAGGAGGGACTGCAGCATATGTACCACCCCCAGCTCCAGAGTGACTTGGTGTGGTTTGTACAGGAACATTAGATTGTACCCCCGGAATAGTAGAGGGTTCGGGGTTTGGAACAACAGGGGTATTCAATACCACTGGTGGTGCTGTCTGTTGTTGAGCCTGCATTAGAGTGTGCATAGCACTCAATGTATCTGCCATAGCTCGCAATTGTTGTTCTAAAGAAGAAATCCTCTGTTCATGAGCCTCATTGCTAGTCGAAGGTTCATGATCACTTTCTGCCATATAAGTGGTAATCATTCGAGGAATAGATGATGAAACAGTCTGTTCTGAATCATCACTGTGTGAATCAGTATCTTTTCCAGGGCTTTTTACAGGAGTCAATACTGGAAAATTGGACTCTCCAAGGAAGTCTTCTGTGATCTCCGGATTACCACTTGGATGAGAAGAAGAAGAGGCTCTGGTCAAGGTTCCGGTCCTGGATCGAGTGCCGAGATAAACACCATCTTCAGAGTCTGATATAGCATCAGACCGTATGCTACCCCCAATGTTTCTGGAAGTCATGTTGATAGAAGCATAAAGAGGTTCATCTTCATCCAACATTGGTTCATATTGAATTCGTTCGAAAACAGATTGTCTTTTTGGTGAACAACAACATTGGATGACAACCCGAGGTTGGAAGTCACAACCATGCTTTTTATGGCGAATATGGGCAATGTCATAGCCAGATGGAGTGTCAATTCTCTGTTTATTTTGCAAATATTCTCGGAGATCTGTAGGAACAGATTGGAAAGTATTTGAAGATAGTTTCTGTGTAGAAACTTGTCTTTTGTTCTTCTGTCTTCTTGGTTCCTGAGTGTATAAAGACTGATTAATTTGAGCCACATAGTTCTTGGCATATTCTGCATCAGGGTCTAATATACTTGTCTCAGTAGAACCGAACCGATTCTGATTAAGCTTATTACGAAGATCCGTGGGAGATTTGACTTTGATATCAGTCTTGGATACTTGTAATTTGCCTTTCTCAGACCGAGAAATTTTGAGAGAAGGAAGATGAGTATTATTCCGACTAGGAGTCGGTAATAATCCATCTTTGGAGGAGTTAGCCAAAAGGCGTTTTCCATTGTTTGATCTAGTAAGAGTACTAGTCAAATTAACTCCAGAGGTAAAGACCTTAGGAGTAGAGGAGTTGACTAAAGAATCTTTCTCCTTGGTTGGCACAAGATGTGCAAGTTGAGGGGGAATCATTTGTATGTTTTGTGGAAGAGAACCCCTAATTTGATTTTCAGAAACAGTCAAAAGACTGTATTTGTTAGCATATGCTGACTTCAGTTTGGACTTCTGGTCATACGCTGCCTTTTTATTAGCATACACTGGCTTTGGCTCAGCGTACGCTGCCTGATGTTGGCTTTTGTACGCTGCCTTTGCCGTACGCTGCCCTTTAAATGCCATACGCTCAGAGTCATCAATGGCTAAAGAGCCGACTGCTGTCGTAAGAATAGAAGGAGAAGGGACTTTGACATATCCAGAGATGGTTTTCCTTGGACACATTGACTTGGTTAAAGAACCAATTTTGTCAGCGTGACTAGGGAAAACCATTGTTGCCGTGTTCCGAGAAGCCGAAGTGTGCTTCATGGAAGTTGAAGACGTGTTCTTGTCAGCATGAGAAGTGACAGAAGCGTCTCGGATTGCTGCAGAAGACTTAGGGACATAGACGGAGTGTCCCTTCTTCTTGGCAACAGGAAGAGCGGAGGAAGCAGTGCGGCCCTCCTTCGCCTTGAGCATTTCTTCATAAGCCGATTGGTCGAATTGTACAACCATCGTCTTCTTCGTCAAGCCGATCGACGAAGTATCGTATTGAGTTGTTGCTATCTCATTGGAGGAGACAGCTTTCCCCAGCAGAGTCGCCAATTTGTTTTCCATTAATAAATTCACTTTATTTATTTTGTATCTGAGAAAATTACAACTGTAGGAATCTAATCTAGAAGACGATTACTTTATCCCTTGGACGATACGATGAAGAAAACTCGAACTTTGAAGAACTTGGACAGCAACTGGGCAATCTCTCTGTTCTCTCTGAAAATGACCTGTAGTCTCTGATGAAGATGAAGAAACTCTTTTTTATAGAGTTCAAGATAACTGTCCTTAAGCATACGCTCAGGTAGTTACTTGACGTGTGCATAACTGCAGGGACGCGTGGCGAATTTTGATGGAGACACATTAGCGTGCGGTTGAAAGTAGTGGAGCATGTTCAGGAGAGATTGATGGCCTGGATGCCACGTTGCATAACTTCTAGAGAAGTGAATAATTGGTACAGGACACGTGAGAACGTGTGTTGACTGTAATCCTGGATATGGTTGCTGTAATATGCTGTCTCGTTGAAGGAGAGTTATACGCTGACTTGGACAGCGTAGTACCATAGGAAATCCATACGCTCACTTTATGGGCAAAGAGTCATGTGAGGTCATACGCTCGCTTGTTTAGCAAGGAATCATGTGAGGTCCATACGCTCACTTGACTGTGTGAAGAAGGAGTCATGTGAGGTCGATACGCTCACTGGAGAAGTGGCCACGTGGCTATCATCAATCTTCTTTGGTACACCATATCTTCCCATAACTGACAAAATCTTCTCGAGCGTCGTGACTGCGGATTTGACGGCTGACAGACTGACAGTAATGATGGCTTTTGTATTTATGAAGGCTGCTGAGTTGTCCTCGTAAAAGACAAAATCGACTCTTCGAAAACCTATACGACGGTTACTTTTCTCGTGACAGCTGTCTTTGCACGAAAGATGAAGTATCAGATTCATTCCTCATTTAAACATATGCTGTGCTGTCACTTCAGTAAATAATAAAATATTTACTGAGCGTATGGCTTTTGAATGAGCGTACAACTCTGAATTGAGCGTATGGCTTCAACTGACATCTGTCTTTAAGCGTATGGATGAAAATGACAGCGTGTCATAATTTTCCACATCCTACAGGCTCGCCGCACGGCGGTCGGAGGCGGCGGAGAACGGAGAAAGGGGGTTTCTTGAGGCGGAGGACGGGGGTTGCGGACGAGATCTAGGGCTTGCTCGAGCGGGCGGTGGAGGAGAAGATGGGCCGGGCGGAGCTCGCGGGGATGGAGCCTCCGGCGAACCGAGGTAAGGTCCGGCGGTGGTTCTTTCCTCTTCGTCTTCTTCTTTTTCTTTTTGTTGTTGTTGGGGTTGAGGAGGCTGGGGGTGATGGCAAGGTGTTCGGCCGGTTGATGGGGTGGTGGCCGGCGGCTACCGTGTGGGGTGGTCGGCCGGAAGGATGTAGGGGTGGTCGTAGTGAGGTGTGGTTGAAGATGGAGACGGTGGTGTCGGTGTCGGAACAGGGAGAAGAGGTGATGGCAGTGGCGGTGGTGCATGTGTGGTGGTGATTGGTTGGGAAGTAGGGTTCGGTCGGGGAGACGATGACGCCGGTGGTGGTGTGGGCCGGCCGGGGCGAGGGTGTGCTGGTGGTGGTGAGTTTGATGGCAGTTGGGGGTTCTTAGCCGGATCGGTGGCCGAAACGCGGTGGGGGCTGCTAGCCAGAACAGATGGCCGGGGAGGTGCTCAGGCAGGGGGCAGGCTAGTTAGGGTTAGGATTTGGGATAGCTGAATTGTGTCGGGGTTTGTCCGACATGGAGAAAATTGTATGTATAAAAAAGTGGAATAAGACTTTGGATGGGCACAGACACAATGCACGCACTATTATAGACGGTGGAGAATTTGTGGAGAAAAAATTTGGCTTTGTGAAATTATGGAGGAGTATCTGCCTATTTATAGGATGTGGGAATTCCCATTTAGATAGGATTAGAAGTAGTTTAAAAACCCAAATAGATAATTTATTATTTATTTTAAATACATTCATATCTAAATTCAAATCCAAATCCAAATATAAATCCTATTTAAATCTAATTAAATTATATCCTTAATATTTAAAATCAATTTAAATAAATCAAATCTCAATTATATGTATTAGGTTAATATATTTAAATAAATCCAAAGATTAAATCATAATTTAAATGGCCACAATAACTTCCATATATATTTTTCAAAATACCAATAATAATAATTTCAAAAATAACAAATTAAACTAGTAAATAATTACGAAATATTTATCTATGACCAAATAATATTTACATAAATATATTTTTCTAAAATGCTATTTTTAAGAATATTATTTATTATTATAACTGTCTAAAAGACTTCCCATAAATAAAATCATAAATTTAGAATTTTGATAGCTAAAAATAATTATTATATATTATCTTGAAACTATAAAAATAGGAAAAATATTTTAAAAAAAATATGTACGCTCGTACATATTCGCCCTCGTCGAGCAATTACGAAAAATAAAGTTTCGCGCGTGACGTACATTACGACTATGCGACGTATAATACAAAATTTTAAATCGGTACCAAAAATTAAAAAAATACAGTAGAAATTTAGGGGTTTTACATTTGTAGCCGCTAGTGTGTGGATGCTGTGACGCGTAGTTGTTGCCTCCCGCATAGCTAGGACGTTTGTGATTGGAGTGGTGCACAACGTCGACAGCAACGGAAGGATGCAGGCTCTCAAGGCGGAGAACGTGATTCAGAGCCTCGTCCACGGTCTTGTACTCCGGGACCCCGACATGCGCACCGATAGAGTATCGCAGACCCACTTCGAACCGTCGCACACGGCACTCTTCAGTAGGCAGAAACTGACTAGCAAACTTAGACAACTTGTTGAATTCTGCGATATATTGTTCCACTGTCCGGCTCCCTTGCTTCAACTGCATGAATTCATTTTCCTTCGCTTGACGAACGGCTGATGGAAGGTACTGGACTTCAAAAGCTTTGCGGAACATGGCCCAAGAGATCGGCGCGGTGATGTTGTCCGGTCGGATTGCTCACTTGTGCATGGCCCACCAGTCGTGCGCGTTCAACCGTAGTTGAAGTTGTGCGCAGGCGACTTGCTTTCATTCTTCAATGCAGAGGAGCTCGAAGTGATCTTCCAGCTCTTCCAACCAGTCGATCGCCATGGAAGGGCCTTCGGTACCGCAGAAGGAAGTGCAGCACACCTTCTTGAATTCTGACACTTCAAAGTTGTACTTTTTCGGTGCCGCAGGTTGACGCTCGGTCTCCTCCGTGTCGACTTCAATGGGTTGAACCGTCGGTACGGTGACAGTAGGCGTGGTGATGGCAGGCGCAGTCACAGAATTTTCGTGGCCATAATTGTCTGGACGATCTGCTGCAGGGTATCCAGCTGCTTTTGTTGAAGTTGAGCATGTGCGTCGAAGCGAGCTTCGAACTGGGCCTGTCGTTCCTCTACCTGTTGATGCCGGTTCTCGGACTGGTTTTGCTGCGCCTCCATCATGCGCAGCATCCTTTCGATGGTATCGTTAGAAGGTCCGGCCCGCGGACGATGCGAACTACGAGAGCCGCTTGAAGCGCTCTGTTCTTGCTCGGCCGTGGGTTCCGTCACTTCTACGATACGAAGGCAAACGCATCAGTCACAAATTATTACGGACTCATTGTATGGAACAACTTATCTCATCGATGCGAGGTCAAAGGTTTGAAACTCTAGACGCGAGGCCAAAGGATGTAAAGCCGTGCTCTGATACCATTATGTCACGTCCTGATTCCGTAGAATCGATAGTCGTCCCCCGGGCGTGATGGCGTACGAACCTAAGTTGCGATCGCATAAGGCGTAGTTATAAGGTCATCCGAAACACAACATCAAGTTAGAGTACATAGAGAAATTGATTGACACATTTGAAATAGAAGTAGAATTTTTTATTGATAATAAAACTTCATTTACATTGACTTCATTTACATTCATTGCCGCGCGGGCTACAACATGACTCGACTAACAAAATGAACGCCAATGAGATAGTCGTTCCATACATTACATCTCCTTTTTACAAGGAAAAACATAACACTTTCCACCTGCTATCGAGTCGAGTCGAGTCGTCATCTTCTTTTGGACTGAGTGCGGGGTCTTCTTCAAAAGGAATTCAGAAACACAAGCCTTCACACGCGGACGAGGCTTCAAAAGGGTTCACTTCGCCTTGAGCTTTTAGGTGGCACGCCCTTCGTGGTTCGGGGTACCTGCGTGGAGAGCGAGGATCAGTACATTACACTTTGTACTGGTGCGTGGCTATTTAAGTTCCAAGCTCTCATTTGGTTGAAGAGTTTATATGACTTAGAGTATGAATGTTTCTAACATCCTAATGAATTTCAAACAAGCATATGACAAGTATAATGAAATTTACGTTGAAACTTACCCACGGCGGCCCGTACCGTGCCTTATGAAACTTACCATGTTCTTCCCTGTCAATTGTTATTATTTCCATACCAAGTGCAATATTTCGTGTGTTGGTCACTGCCTCCCAGAGCCATCGTGGACTCCTTTTTGCTTTTATTAGACGAGGCCCTTTCAGCACGAGTAGCGAGCCCCGCTACAAGTCCTCGCCTAACATTGTGCCCAGCACAGCTTATGAGAATGTTTCCTTCTTGGCCGCAACAGTCCCGTGGACCCGGGTTGCCGTGCGGGGAAACTCTACCTTGTCGACAAGTTGTCCATGACCGTACAAAGACATGTTTTTAGTTGTTAAGACATAGCCTACCTTTTCTTTGAAAACGTGCTCATTCATCTGTGTTCGCGCACTTGCATTTATCTTTTCATTCGCAACAACACTATCGATTTTGCCTAAGAAGGGGGTCGAGAAGAGAAGGGTCAGCCACTCACCTTGAGTTTACTTCGGCGAGAGA
This sequence comes from Iris pallida, assembly GCA_029216955.1. Lineage (NCBI taxonomy): Eukaryota > Viridiplantae > Streptophyta > Magnoliopsida > Asparagales > Iridaceae > Iris > Iris pallida. Next base: position 6,504,016 of record JANAVB010041017.1, read on the forward strand.
ACTTGTTGGTCGCGCTAGACATCGCCTACGCGATTACCTGAAATCGTACAAGCAACCGATTAGAACACTGCATTATTCAAGGAGTTCGATAGGAAATACGAGTTCAAAATGCAAGCCATGAAAACCATCGAAAACATTCACGAAAACACATTCAGAAAACAAAGCCAAAACCAACGCAAGCGGCGTGAAAAGCAGAGCAACGGGAGGTCTCTCCCGACTCAACCGCAGAGTCAATCCTCGAGGCGCAACCCGCTGAATATGGGACTTGGTTCCGAAGAAGACATTCCATAACGAGGAATGGATCTTAATTCAACCGTTCCCGTTCGACCGACTCGGTCGATCCCGACCTATCGGTCCCGACCGAATCGATAGCGACAGTGTTCTTTTCTCGCGCACCCCGTAGACAGAGTACAGGGCACGATGTAGGGACGGGGCACTACAATATATGCATAACATAATTCAAAGAAAAAGAAAAACTTTGCTTCTTACCTCGACTATTAATACCTTAGCAAACTAACAGTTCCCATATTCGCAATATTTGCAACACAATTTTAGACTAAACAGTGAGGTTAGGAAACACAATAATACATAAATAAACTAAATCACAAAGAATGATACATCAATTTAGATAGTTATAACTTATAATGAAATTATTCAACCTATTTGTAAGGTTTTGATGATTCAAAGCATATAGTGAACCTAAGTCTTCATTTTAGGAATTTTATATGAAAAATAAGGTTTTGAAACCTCAATCTCAACTTAGAAGGTTAGGAGTGTCTGCTATAGTCTATTTCCTGTAGGTAATATTACTATTATATATATATAATTTGATCTATGTTCTAAATTATAATCATGCCCAAAATGGTGAAACTACGGTATTAGTTCGTCCTTCACATATTTCTAACTTTATCATTCATATGTTGAATTTACATAATGGTTCACCTTAAATTATGGCAATATTTCACCAGAACGCCAATTCTAGACCAATTTTCTTTAAACAATTCTATATTACTGTAGCTTCTTAGTATAACTAGGTATCTTGTTCTAAAGGATTACAAGTCATATATTCCATATATACTGAATTTATAAATAACCTACACAATTCTTCAAATTTAACCCAGTTTTGGACCTGATTCAACTCATTTGATACTATATGTACCAATCTAATAAACACATTAAATTATATTTCCTGACTGATAATAGATGATAAGTCTTTGCAAGAATTACTGAGTTTGCCTGGATTTGCCATTAAGAAATATTTCGATATAACCTATTTCGTCTAAAAAAAAAAATCAAATTGAGAGTACCCTAGTATTCAGATTTTGTAACCATTCTCATAGGACCAAAATTTGAATTAATATAAACCATTTAACTCCTAAATACTAATTCTAACAAGCTCAACATACTAATTCTAACCATTCTCATACTAATTCTAACAAGCTCAACATATCCAAAATACTATCTCCTTGTATTATTGTGTCTGTATCATGTTCCAGTGCATGAGTTAGTATTAAGAAAAAATTTATTATGAAATATGAGTTCCAATCCAATACAATATGTTAAGATGTATAAATTTATTTCAGACAGTATACCAAATTGAAAAGATGAGATGAGGGCTTGCCTTGAGTTGAAGATGACCTAGGTTTCTCCACAAATTTCCTAATTTGAACCCAACAATAGTTCAAAAATACACTTTTGTTAGTAAACCCTAACTTAGGTTTAAAATTTTGAAAGGAATTTGAAAGTAGAAAGGGGGTTTTACCTTGGGTTTAAGAAGTGGAAGAAGAGGAAGAGGAGGAGATGAAGCTGGAAGTGGTGGTGGCCGGCGACGTGGGTCAGCGGCGGCCGGCAGCGGGTCCAGGCGGCAACGGCGGCGGGTCCGAACGGCGGCAGCGGGTCCGGACGGAGGGCAGCATGTCCGGACGGTGGTAGCAGTAGCATAGTAACAGTAGTAGCAGTATAGTAGCAGCAGATGGAGAGGGACAGAGGAGAAGAATGAAGAGTGGAAGAAGAAGGAATGGTCGGGTGTGTGTTGTGCTGAGGGGGTGGTGTGTGGAATAAGAAGGGGGTTTTTATTATAGAAGAGGGGATGATTAGTTTAAGGAGAGGGGTGTGAGGTGGCAAGAGATGGGATTCTCTTCCTTCATGTAAAGACATGTGTCAATGCCACATGTCCTATGAGTTGCCACATGCCCCTTGGAGATGACACCTCATTAGGTTGAGTTGGTGAATAATTTGTAAAATTTATAAAATTTTCCTAGGGTCTCAAATGTAAAGTTCTATATATTTAAATAGAAAATGTTATGATTTTCATTATTATTATTTAATTAGTAAAAAAAAATTGTTAGAGTATAACATGTCTACCCTCCTTAGAAAAATTCCGTCCTCGAAATTTGAAATAACTACTATAACAATATGATTACTAACCTGTCTCAGCGAATAGATACGGATATTTTCTCCGCATATCTTCTTCTTTTTTCCAGGTTGAATCTCCAGGAGAATCCTTACTCCAAGCTACTCGGACTAACGAAATGACCCGATTTCGAAGAATCTTGTCTCTTCGATCCAAGATCCCAACAGGTTTCTGTTCTATCCGTAGAGTTGGCCCGATGGTGATCTCTGAATGGTCTAATACATGATTTGGATCGGATACATATTTTCGGAGCTGAGACACATGGAACACATCATGTACTCCTTCAAGGGTTGGTGGAAGAGCTAGTTTGTAAGATACTCTCCCAATTCTTTCCAGTACATCAAATGGCCCAATATATCTCGGACTCAGTTTTCCTCGAGTACCGAATCTAATTGTTCCTTTTGTTGGTGAAATCTTCAAGAACACATGATCACCGGGTTGAAACTCCAACATCCTTCGATGTTTGTCAGCCCACATCTTTTGTCTATCTTGTGCAGCTTGCAGGTGGCTTCTTATTGCTTTGACCTTGTCTACTGTCTGCGTCACCAGTTCTGGACCTAGCATTTGTCTCTCTCCTACATCTGTCCAACATACTGGAGATCTACATTTCCTTCCGTACAAGGCTTCAAAAGGTGCAACTTTGATACTATCATGGTAACTGTTGTTATAAGAGAATTCCACCAAATGTAGATGGTCATCCCATGATCCTCCAAAATCTAATGTACAGGCCCTTAGCATGTCTTCCAAAGTTTGAATTGTCCGTTCAGACTGACCATCTGTTTGAGGATGGTAAGCGGAGCTGAACTTTAACCGAGTACCAAGATTTTCCTGTAGACTTTTCCAAAAATGTGAGGTAAACCTGGTGTCTATATCTGACACTATACTTACTGGTACTCCGTGTTGACTGACAATCTATTTCATATACATTTCTGCCAGTGTTTCTGTTGGCTGCCCAACTCGAAAAGGTAGAAATCGAGCCATTTTAGTAAGTCTATCTACGATAACCCAGATAGCATTATTACCCTTTTGGGTCTTAGGTAGTCCTGTCACGAAATCCATTATGAGATGCTCCCATTTCCATTCTGGTATGGGCAAAGGCTGAAGAAGTCCTGCTATCCTCTGGTTTTCCGCTTTCACTTGTTGACAGACGAGGCATTTAGACACAAACCTAGCAATTTCTCTTTTCATGCCATGCCACTAAAAATTTTGTCTCAAATTCTGGTACATCTTAGTACTGCCCGGGTGGATAGAATATTGCGAGTTATGAGCTTCTGACATAACTTCTGTCCGTAATTCTCCACCGGGTACGCATAATCTATCTCCGAATCTTAATGATCCGTCTGGATGCTTCCTCATCCCGGTCTGTAGCCCTTCTTCTATCTGTTTCCAGATTTTCTGAAGTTTTGCATCACCTTGTTGAGCATCCTTGATTCTATCTACTAAGGAGGATTGTACTTATAAATTTTCCCATATTCCTTCTGCTGTAGGGAATATTACTTCAATTCCCATTTTTCTCAAATCCTCTAGGATTTTGTCACGACCCGTACCCATTTTTTTTTTAAACGGATACGAGACGTGTCCAAGCCAGCCTACGCCGCAGTGTCGGCGGTAGAACGCTGTCACGGCCATGAAGATCAAAATCACAAATAATACTCATTCACAAAATTTAATATAACTTACAATGATCACAAGTTTTACATTTGCAGAAAATATAAACTTGTACAAATATTGGAATGACTACAACTCCGCTATCTAGCTAGTTTCTAGGCTTTTGACTGCAAGTACCCCCGTATCTCCCATGCTAAGTGAATCCACGGCTAACCTGAAAAATGTTGGTTTCCAGTCAGGAATGGAACGAGCACAATTCACTGAATGCAATTTCAAATAAAGAAAATGACTATACAACAAGGTTAGACATCAATTATGAGTTTTGAAAATAAACAGTAAATACGAAAAACCAATAATAAATAGACACAAAATACTTTTCTCAACTGTTAGAAGTACCTTTGACATGTGATCAGTCTGGGGTGCTACACCGCACGGTCTACGAGGTCTACTTGCAGAAATTAAACAATGTCTACGAGGTCTACTTGCAGAAAATAAACAATGTCTACGAGGTCTACTTGCAAAAAATAAACAATATCTACGAGGTCTACTGTAGAAAATAAACAATGTCTACGAGGTCTACTGCATGAAAATAAACAATGTCTACGAGGTCTACTGCAGAAAATAAACAATGTCTACGAGGTCTACTGCATGAAAATAAACACGGTCTACGGTCGGATCACACATCCTTGGTACTTCTCATTCCCGACTCAACAATTTATAATAGAGTATAAAAATCACATAACCAATGACTAATCAATAAAATATAGTAAAGATCAATATCGAAATGCAGACAATAAACTGTACTCGCCTGTGGTCCTTTGCTAGTGAAACCGACAATCTGAACTACTCAATGTGCCACTATAGTCAAAACCCGTACAACAGTCCCCGGAAGCTGAAATAAACAATACCAATGATCTCAGAATAGTCCAATTAGCTAGGATTGCCTGTCCTTACGTCCAATTCTGGACACAGAAGCAAAACGATAATTTCGGGCAAAAACGATGTCCGCCGTTGGATCTGCTTTGCACCGAAAAGCGTGCCAGAGTCAACGGTCTCTAAAGTCGTCAAACTATATGTCTACGGATCCAGTTTTCCGATACGAACCCAACCGTATGTCCAGAGTTGGATTCCGGCGGGCTGTGCACAAAATCGCCCGTTGAATGGGACCGTGGGGCCCGCAAAATGGTGATTTTATCAATGGTCTCAGAATCGGACCAAACTTGGCATACAGGACCAGAAAAATGATACGGTCCTGTTGGCGTAAGTTTCGTCTCGATCTGACGAGCGTACACAAAGTAATTAGAGAATTTGCAAAGTGCACGATACGGTGAATTTTGACGGATACGTATCGAATTCGTTGCGCACACGCGACCAATTCGAATTCCGTCAAAGGCCACACGACTACGAAGCCGTTACGCAGCTTTTGATGCTTTCGGTTCGCGACCACGTCGTCCCGATTGGCGTGACGCACGTCGTGTGGAATAATTTTCAAGTTTTGAAAACAGATTTTTCGTGAACTTTACAATCAAATTTCTTTTCCTATAACAAACGATAAATTAAACTACCAGAAGGGTCTTAAAGCCCTACTAGTTGTCTTCAAGTGTGTTTAATTAGATTGCAAAAATATTGAACAGGTTTCCTGGAAACTGGGTACGAACATGGGTATTTGGGGTTCCTAAAAACTGTTTTCGAAACAGTTTTTCGCTAAAGTTTTTGGTCAATTTTCTAAATCGACCAGTCGATTACTCTGAAAACAAACTACTGGAGAGTCGAGAGGGTTAGGTTGGCTTCATACCAGATCAAACGGTTCGAAGAACGGTCCACCGTGTCCGACGAAACGTCTCGACGAAGTTGTGCTCTCCACCCTTGCCACCGCTGTCGCTGGTCTGATCCGCGCGCGCGTGCGCGCGCTGCTCCGCGGCCTCGGCCGCGCACGGTGGCGGCAGGCCCAGGGTGGGTCGCCAGTGTTCAGGGAGGAGGGTGGCGCGGCTTCGTTAGGGTTTCGCTCTCCTCGCGGAAGTGTGCGCACGTGTATATATATAGAGGAACGGGAGAACGGGCTCGGGTGGCTTGGTATTACTGCTACTAGAGAGTAGCCCAAGCTCGGGCTGAAACTATTGCTCGGTTATTCCTTAATATAATCCGAAGTGGGGTCTCGGGCCAGCTTGGGCTGATGGGTTTTGCTCGGTTGGCCTGTGTGAAGTAGTTGGGGGGGGGGGGGCGGCTGTAGCTAGGCTCGGGATTGCTAAATGCCCATTATTCCTTTATTTCTTTACTTATTCTATTTCTTTTCTCTAATATATTAACAGTTCCATTCATATACATATACATGTATACGAATATATATATATATATATATATATATATATATATATATAAATATACACACATATAAACGTATCCAATATTTATATATATACACTTATACACGTATACAAATATTCGTATGTATATATACGTATATACACATATACCATTTTATACATATATATATATATATATATATATATATATATATATATATATTATATATATATCCATGTATTAATGTATACACCTTAACAAATTATGAATATATACACGCCTATTTAATCAATATATATATACACTACACACACATATACCTATATATATACGCATACGATATTTATATCTATATACATATTTCTATATCTATTATTTCTTTATATATATATGTAACAAAATAATATCTATATACACACGTATATAATTTTATGCATTTATTTATGTACACAAACACATATACAATAACAAATATATTCATAGTATCTAACTAATATATCCAATATATTCATAGTATCTAGACTAATAATTTAGCCATATTAATAACATACACTCATATATAATCTTTATAAACTCGAATAAACTCCAATAACAATTATTTGACTGAAATAATATAACCAATATTATTAATATTATATCATAACCACCTCGATAACTTAATAATAATCAATGCCAAACCTATAATGATGTATATACCTTTTATGTACAGTCTAAAAATCACCATTTAAAATAAAAAGAATTTAATAAAAAATATTTAAAAATTTGGGAAGGGGAGCTACAGATTTCTTTTGGGGTATTCATGTAGAATGCCGTCGGCTTCCTGCTTAGTGCATCTGCGACCTTATTAGCTTTACCAGGATGATATTCCATTGTCATATCAAAGTCTTTAAGTAACTCAAGCCATCTTTTTTGTCGCATATTGATCTCTTTTTGGGTAAATACATACTTTAAAATTTTATGATCTGTATAAATCTTAATCCTTTCTCCATACAAGTAATGTCTCCATAATTTAAGTGCAAATACGACAGCTGCAAGTTCTAAATCATGAGTCGGGTAATTTCTCTCATGTTATTTAGCTGTCGAGATGCATAGGCTATAACTCTTCCGTGCTGCATTAGCACGCAACCTAGCCCCTTGCCTGATCCATCACTGTATATCTCATATCCACACGATCTTGACGGTAATGCCAATACAGGTGCTAAAATCAGCCTTTCCTTTAATTCTTCAAAAGCTACTTGGCATTTCTCCGTCCAATTGAATTTTTCTTCTTTCCGGGGCAGCCGAGTTAAAGGCTCCGCGATTTTTGAAAAGTTTCCACGAAGCGTTTATAGTACCCGGCTAAACCTAAGAAGTGTTGTGATATTATGTGAATCCTATTAGCAAGCGGAGACCTATTTATCATATCCTTAACTCATATCATTGGCTTTAGTTCCCATGTCGTGCTTCCTTGTGGTACTTGCTATTAGAGGTCTAACCTCTCTGGTTTTGCATGGCCAGATTTAGAGCCGGTTCCCGAGGACTCAGCTTACTTCTACCTCCAAGATGGTCAATACTAGAGGGATGATCGCAGGAGGACTCGAGTGGGTTCCTTACTTCCCCGTTCATTTTGTTATTTTATCTTATATTTTACCGTTTGGCACCGACATGTTAGTCGGATCGTCTTGTACTTACTCTTATATAATTGTAACTAAAGTTAGACTGTAGCTGATAACAGTTGTGTATACCTTGCTACATCATCTGGCTATGTTTTGTAAAGCCAGATCTTAAGAACATTTTGATTGAGCGTTTGGGATGCCTTACTGCTTTATCTTACATGTTCTCTATTACTGTTTCTTGTTTGAATGATTGAGACAATAGATGTCGTGTAACCCTAGTGAGACTTTCATGTAGTATGCACCCCCTCGTCTTTTAGACAGCATTGATCATATTATACGATATTCATCTACCCGTAATACGTAGCTGGCTGAGTCATTCCCCCACTCTCCAGTATTCTGGTTCTGGGGCGTGACAAGGTTTTAGATACGTAGGCCCATTTGCTTTCCTTGATAGGATAGGCGATGTTGCTTATCGTTTATCTCTTCCACCTTCGTTATGAGAGGTGCATGACGTGTTCCATGTATCTCAGTTGCGTAAGTATGTATCGGACCCAAGCCATATCCTCGACCATTCTGAACTGGTTGTTGGTACCAACCTGTCCTACGAGGAACAGCCTGTGTCCATTTTGGACCGAAGAGAGAAGATACTCAAGAACCGAACAATTAGCCTTGTCCGGGTTGCTTGGGGTCATCACTCTTTAGGAGAGTTAACGTGCAAACGTGAGGATGATATCCGATCACGGTATCCGCACCTGTTTGACTCACAAGGTATATTTCTTTTCGCATACCTTGACTGTCTTAACTCCGCATGCTTGCCACCGTATGAGTAGAAATTACTTGATATCATAGATTGTTAAACATAGATGTATTACTTGCTATTGATATTGTAAAATGATTGCTTGCTTAAATTACTTGTACTTAGATTAGTTTAACTCTGATGTTTCTATCTTGCTTGGATTTGAAATTCTGAGGACGAAATTTTTCTAAGGAGGGTAGAGATGTCACTCCCCGTTCCCAGAATACGTATTTTTATGCATGTACTACTTGAATATATTTGTTTAATATTTATCATATATTATTCTGTATTTAAATTCTTTTAATTTCACGCTAATTAATTTTCTGCATTTTACTTTCTGCTTTTATTCTCTGCTTTAGCTTTGTTTAGGTTCGGCCTAGGTTGGTTTATTTTCGGGTTCTTAGTGGTTCATCATGAATCGAGCCCAACACCCCCATTTAAAGCCCCCAAACCTTTTCTCTCTCTTCATTACTCTCCTTCACCTTTACTCTTCTTCTTCTTCCTCATAACTCTCTCCACCTACCAAAACCCATAGGCAAGTACATCTTGCTTCCACAATGAGAACCCATTTTTATGGTTCACTTATCTTCCTCTCATAATTTTAAGAGAGTTTAGAACTTGGCATTTTGCATTTTGAAGTCTTATTTTTCGTAGATCTAGAAATTGCTATTTTCTAGATTTTTAGTGGTTTTGATCTATCAAACTTCCTTGTTTCCAAGTTTTGTTCGTTCCAGATTGTTGAGGTTGTGTTATACGCCATTCTGACCCATGGAAACCCCATTTCTGGCTAGGAACCAAGGTTCCATGGAAATTAGAGTCTGGGAGGAACTTTACGCTCACGTTATACGTGCCATGAGTTTTTACGCCCACGTTGTTACGTGTTAGCGTAATATTGAGTCTTTACGCTCACGTTATACGTGCCAGCGTAATATTGAGTTTTTACGCCCACGTTATACGTGTCCGCGTAGTGCCGAGCTTTACGCCCACAATCACTCGTATCAGCGTAAAACTGTTTTTACGCAAGTCTACTTGACTGACTCTTTACACGAGCAACTTTTACGCGTGGCTCGATCCTTTACGCATGCAATATTTTACGCGCACAGTGCCTCAGGCGTAAACTCAAATCTTTTTACGCGTACCCCTTGGCTCGGCGTAAAACGAGTTTTACGCTCAACCTTGTTCCTTTATTTGAGTGTACTTCCTTTACGCATAACTTTATGTTTTACGCGTACTCTTCTAAGTTTGGCGTAAGACAAGTTTTACGCCCGACTCTATTTTATGCAGGCAGGCTTTTTACGCGCGTACTGTTGCCTAAGCGTAAAGCTTGGGCGTAGACTAGTCATGGCATAGATCAGCCTTGGCGTAATCTAACCTTGGTGTTCCTATTGCTCTATAATTTATTCGCTTTATGTTGGCATGATAATTCTCCTATTATATCCTTACGCCTTTTGGCATAAACTCGATAATCTTGGCATGTTAATATTTTTAATACATATGGTTGTGTAGAACGTGTCCTGTGTCTTGATTGGTTTATGGATACCCAGTATGACTGGAATTAAACCCTGAGAGTTGTAGACTCGACCCCACTGAATACTAGTTGACTTTTATGCCTTGTCACCATTGATAATGATTGTGACCTTGACTAATAATTGATCATGCGTTCCTAGTTGGAACTAAGAGACTGGCTAGTCGTCTTATTGAATTGAATGAATGAGACACGTTCATATTAAACTATGAACTATTGCAATCGATTGGCCGATCCTGAATATTGGCATACAGGCATGTGCAGGCTTCAAATTATTTTTTTTACAAAAGCAGCATGTGTACTTTATGGTCAAAGCATAATTATTCCGTGGTTAGTTTGATTGATGCATTACGCTATATAAGACCTACAACATAACCGTACGGGTAGCGTTGTAGAGTTGTGCATACCGTACCCCGTACAAAGGTACTCATTCTGAATGACCATGATCCACGGCATGGGATTTCACTTAACGTAGAGGCTACTAAGTTAAATAAAATAATGATTGCATGGAGAGAATGGATTCCCGAGTTCTTACATGGCAGCCCTCTTTGGGACTATTAGTGCCCGACAGGCCGGCTGGTTCCCACAGATACTGTAAATCTGCCACACGGGTAGGGAGCGGTATCTGCTTATATTATATTATTTATTGTCTATTGATGACGGGCGTCCTGCTGGTACTCGTCTAATTCATGATTGGCGCAATTGATTGACTGGATAGACTAGCCTTGCTTGCTCATAGTAAGAACTGAGGAATCTTTATTGCATATTTCCAGGGTAACTTGGAACTTACAGTAGCAAGCCGTAGTAGTTGAATGGCCGTTTAAATTGATTTGTTTGTGTACTGTATCTACTTTGTTAACTAACTGAGAGGATCAGAATGTCAGGGCATGACGGGTCAACTTTTGTCCTTGTTTGGTTGGAAAGTTGGTTTGAAGTGTTGTGATATTATGTGAATCCTATTAGCAAACGGAGACCTATTTATCATATCCTTAACTCTTATCATTGGTTTTAGTTCCCATGTCGTGCTTCCTTGTGGTACTTGCTATTAGAGGTCTAACCTCTCTGGTTTTGCATGGCCAGATTTAGAGCCGATTCCCGAGGACTCAGCTTACTTCTACCTCCAAGATGGTCAATACTAGAGGGATGATCGCAGGAGGACTCGAGTGGGTTCCTTACTTCCCCGCTTGTTTTGTTATTTTACCTTATACTTTGCTGTTTGGCACCGACATGTTAGTCGGATCGTCTTGTACTTACTCTTACATAATTGTAACTAAAGTCAGACTGCAGCTGATAACAGTTGTGTATACCTTGCTACATTATCGGGCTATGTTTTGTAAAGCCAGATCTCAAGAACATTTTGACTGAGCGTTTGGGATGCCTTACTGCTTTATCTTACATGTTCTTTATTACTGTTTCTTGTTTGAATGATTGAGACAATAGATGTCGTGTAACCCTAGTGAGACTTTCATGTAGTATGCACCCCCTCGTTTTTTAGACAGCATTGATCATATTATACGGTATTCATCTATCCGTAATACGTAGCTGGCTGAGTCATTCATCCGCTCTCCAGTATTCTGGTTCTGGGGCGTGACATAGATCTTCTGGAAAAACATCCTTAAAATCTTCTACAACTTTTGGAAATTGTTTTTCCTCCAGTTCTTGGAATTTTCCTCGAATTGGCAGTTCGAGTTTCTCTAATTCTCCAGCATCAAATTCTTTCTGGTTTCAATTAAATTCATATATTTTCTTATTTGGAAGTTGAAATAAAATTCTTCCTTTTCCATAATCTATATTGGCCGACGTCCTGGTTAGCCAATCCATCCCAAGTACTATATCATAATTGTTCATTGGGAAGACCAATAGTCTTACCCGAAAAGCTCCACCACCCAATTTTACTGGGCAGGCGTTGCAAACATGGCTAACCTTTACCATGCCATTGCCTGTAAGAATATTTAGATTCCTAACCAGGGGTTGTGATTCAATTTCCCGTTGTGATATAAAACTAGCAGATATAAAGGAGTGTGTGGCTCCAGAATCAAATAAAATTGATGCTGGATATGATGACACTAAAATAGTACCGGTTACTACTTCGCCTGCAATTTCAGCTTCTTCAGTATCCAGCATAAATGCTTGCCCGTGTTTCTTCTTCTTCAGTATCCAGCATAAATGCTTGCCCGTGTTTCTTCTTCTTCTTCCCAGCCTGGGGTTGTCTAGCCTTCTGTACTTGTTGGAATTGATGGGCTTGGGATGCGAGTGGTGGTCTTTGTTGCCCATAGGTTATCATGGCCTGATGTACAGGTGCTTGGAGCATGGGTCGAGGACCATTTCCTTGGAGCATTGGCTTGCCCTGATTTCCTCGGAACTCTTGCCGTGCTCCCTGCCCTAGATTTTGAATTATTGGCCCGGTGGTTGACTATGGTAGACATTGACTAGTCTGGTGGTTAGCTGAACCACATCTTAGACATAATCCCAATAGCTTTCTACAGTTTCTTTTTAAATGTACAGGCTTGTGGCAATAGTTGCAAATGAGCGGTCCATCCGAACTATCAACTTGGGGACGTTTGGATGGTCCATGTCACTGATTTCTGGAGGATGGTGCTTCCGACTCCAGAGCCCTCTTCTGAGCTTAGGGTCGGAACGATTGTTCCTCCTTCAACATTCTTTCCTGGTTTCGGGCAGCTTTAGTTATTTTAGAATACGTTTGGCACCGATAGGCTGTAACTTTACTTTTTAGCTGTCCTCCCAATCCTTCCAAAAACCTTGATACCTTAGTTTCTTTATCTGCTACCATGTATGAAGCAAAACGGTTAAGACTGGAGAATTCGGCGGTATACTCATCAATTGTGAGCCTTCCTTGCTTTAAATGGATAAATTGTCTTTCCAGCTCCATTCTGGCTGACTTTGGGAAGAATCTTTCTTCGAATTTCATTTTAAATTCTCCTCCGGGTACTGTATCGTCAGACTCCTCGGGATGCTCCGCACTCCACCAATGTTCAGCGACATCCTCCAGCTGGATGCAGACTGTAGAAACCATATCTTCAGGACTAACCTTTGCTGCCTTTAATAATCCTTCAATGGTCCTGATCCATTGTCCTGCTCCTATCAGGTTCTCTGTTCCACGAAATTTTGGTAGCCTAAGATCTCTAAAATCAGCTATTGTCCCATCCTTGGAGTTTGTTGCCCGTATTTGATCTAGTACTTTAGCGGTAGTGGCTTGGGACGCATTCGCATGTTGACTGTTAGATTCTAAAACTTGTTGAAACAGTCGATACATGTCCAAGATAGAGGGTTCGGCCTGGCCTTGAAATAATGATGATGCGTGGGACTGTCCTGGATCAGACATTATCCTGAAAATTTTGAATAAACAATTTTTCTCAGGAATTGTCCTTTGTAATGCCCACAGAAAAGTTTTGCATGGCTTAGCAATAAAGGAATATGATTCATAAAGTAATCACACTAGAAAACAAGCATATTTCATTCACTCTTATCGAAATGTGATACAAACATGCTGCTAGGTCTTATCTTACATACTCATACATAACTTTTTACATATTTCCCCTTACTTTCAGGTTATTATACATACATATCTGCTATACTGCATAGCAGGGAAGAAAACAACCCTTATATACATAGGACCCCTAATTTCTAGTTACCTACATATAAGGGTCTCTTCATAACTAAGAATTGTTACTTCAGGATGCAACTCTCGGAAATCATTTAATGTCCCTTCGTATCCTTCAAGTACGGGGTAGATGTATAAACGATCGGGGTCTCGAACATATATACAGTAGACCTGCCTTTCGTGGTCTACTTCGGCACCGCTTTCGATATCTCGGATAACGGGATTCATTACTCCATAATATACTTCATAGACTGGTATGTCGTACCAGTCTGGTACCTTCCAAAGTTTCCTTACATGTTGCTGGTACCCATATAGGGTACGGTCACTCCCATCCCATGGCAAGCTTGGGAGAAATAGATCCATACCTACATACACAATATTCTTTAATTAAGCCATATTTGGAGTAAGTATAAGGACAAGAACATGGAGTCATACGTACTTTATTTATTTTTAATATAGTACATAGTCAGGCATTACATCATTGTTATTTATATTTTTACACTTTTACACATTCAGTGGCTCATATCCACATTTTCCTTATGTTGAGAATTTTGGCATCAGGATAGGTTGACATCCATTCCTCCAGGGTGCCGTTGTGTTTGGACCCTGGTTCTCCGGACGGTTGTGCTTTAATATGCACATAATAGTTTACTATATTGTAGTATTCCATTCTTTCATCCACGATATCTGTTACTACCGGATGCTTCAGTTCGTAGTGCACTCCGTAAACTTCTATCATCCCTTTGGGTGCTACTCGCCACATCTTCTTCACGAACTCATAATATTCGTCCAGACTGTGGCTGTGGTTGCCCAATCTTGCAAAAGGTACAAATCGGGACATGATCTACACCAAGAACCTTTAGGTCAGTATACCTTTAATTAAGATCAAAATAAATGGCTTAGATAGTAAAAATAATCATTTGTAAAATGCTACTAATTATTGATATTACCTTCTTTAAGGATCTCTTTGGTAAGATTGGGACTCAAGGTTTCACCTATCGGTTCTTAATCTATATTCTACTTTATACCTAGACCTATACCTGTCCTAAATTTTCCATTCTTTGCTGACCTGCATGGGGCACCAACAAAAGACGTGTCACGTCCCGTATCCCAAATACAACGGTGACGTCATAGAACACATCCCCAGGCTACGCGCCGAAATCGCGATTGTCGCCCGTAAATCAGCAGAATAGAAAATACAAGGAATAATTACATTCATAATTATAACTTTAATTATATTTACATCAAAAGTGCTTCTAAAGGTACATTAACTATAAGTTAATTACAACAAAATATTATACATATGACTGGCTACAAAATATCGGTTGCCACCTCCTGAGGTTCTTTCAGATCGTCTATTCTTCATCATACAGGAGTATTGGATCTGCTGGAACGTCATCCTCACCTAGTGAACAAATACTAGGTCGTTTAGAAACGACAAGCAAGTCCTCGGTCAAGAACGGTAAATAAATAATAATAATAATGACTGGAAATGAATGATATATAATGTCTTGAAATTTAGAAAATTAGTTTTACTTTTATGCATGTAAATTGAATATCTCAATATTAATTATTCTTATTTATTGCATAAACACTAAATGTGCATACAATAACGTATATTCTAAATGAAATACAATTTGAGAACAACCCTTTCGAATACTCTCCTAATCAGCTTTTCTGACAACAATCCCGTATACCTGGGATCAGGTTATGACTTGGTGGCGCGGTGCTTAGAATCCGGCCCTGCCTCTCTTGGGCTTAAATGTACTGAGTCTCTCTTGAACCCAGAAAATCACCAAATTGATGTTGCTGTCGAAGAGGTACAATTGTTGGATGGCACGGAATTAAATTCGGCCCTGCCTCTCACGGGCTAAATGGATGGCATTTAGATTTAAAACTACCAAGTGGAATATTATACTCATATTTTACGAAATGATAATATAAGGAGTCTAATCTAAATTGTGATACGTGTCCTACACATATTCTAAATACTCTCTAAAGTTTACAAGATCATCCAATTTCTCGGGAGATCGAGAATTTGTCTATCTCTTGAAATTTCCGAAAATTTCGGCAGAGTCTCCTTTGTATTTAGAGACCCCGAAAATTTACAAGAGACATGATAAAGTATAAATATAATCCGGGTTCGCCGACCCCTTCGGTGGAGCAACCCTCAACACCGAAAACCACGCAATTCATATATATGCATAACATAATTCAAAGAAAAAGAAAAACTTTGCTTCTTACCTCGGCTATTAATACCTTAGCAGACTAACAGTTCCCATATTTGCAATATTTGCAACACAATTTTAGACTAAACAGTGAGGTTAGGAAACACAATAATACATAAATAAACTAAATCACAAAGAATGATACATCAATTTAGATAGTTATAACTTATAATGAAATTATTCAACCTATTTGTATGGTTTTGATGATTCAAAGCATATAGTGAACCTAAGTCTTCATTTTAGGAATTTTATATGAAAAATAAGGTTTTGAAACCTCAATCTCAACTTAGAAGGTTAGGAGTGTCTGCTATAGTCTATTTCCTGTAGGTAATATTACTATTATATATATATATAATTTGATCTATGTTCTAAATTATAATCATGCCCAAAATGGTGAAACTACGGTATTAGTTCGTCCTTCACATATTTCTAACTTTATCATTCATATGTTGAATTTACATAATGGTTCACCTTGAATTATGGCAATATTTCACCAGAATGCCAATTCTAGACCAATTTCCTTTAAACGATTCTATATTACTGTAGCTTCTTAGTATAACTAGGTATCTTGTTCTAAAGGATTACAAGTCATATATTCCATATATACTGAATTTATAAATAACCTACACAATTCTTCAAATTTAACCCAGTTTTGGACCTGATTCAACTCATTTGATACTATATGTACCAATCTAATAAACACATTAAATTATATTTCCTGACTAATAATAGATGATAAGTCTTTGCAAGAATTACTGAGTTTGCCTGGATTTGCCATTATTTCGATATAACCTATTTCGTCTAAAAAAAAAATCAAATTGAGAGTACCCTAGTATTCAGATTTTGTAACCATTCTCATAGGACCAAAATTTGAATTAATATAAACCATTTAACTCCTAAATACTAATTCTAACAAGCTCAACATACTAATTCTAACCATTCTCATACTAATTCTAACAAGCTCAACATATCCAAAATACTATCTCCTTGTATTATTGTGTCTGTATCATGTTCCAGTGCATGAGTTAGTATTAAGAAAAAATTTATTATGAAATATGAGTTCCAATCCAATACAATATGTTAAGATGTATAAATTTATTTCAGACAATATACCAAATTGAAAAGATGAGACGAGGGCTTGCCTTGAGTTGAAGATGACCTAGGTTTCTCCATAAATTTTCTAATTTGAACCCAACAATAGTTCAAAAATACACTTTTGTTAGTAAACCCTAACCTAGGTTTAAAATTTTGAAAGGAATTTGAGAGAAGAAAGGGGGTTTTACCTTGGGTTTAAGAAGTGGAAGAAGAGGAAGAGGAGGAGATGAAGCTGGAAGTGGTGGTGGCCGGCAACGTGGGTCAGCGGCGGCCGACAGCGGGTCTAGGCGGGCGACGGCGGTGGGTCCGGGCGGCGGCAGCGGGTCCGGGCGGAGGGCAGCGGGTCCGGACGGAGGTAGCAGTAGCACAGTAACAGTAGTAGCAGTATAGTAGCAGCAGATGGAGAGGGACAAAGGAGAAGAATGAAGAGTGGAAGAAGAAGGAATGGTCGGGTGTGTGTTGTGCTGAGGGGGTGGTGTGTGGAATAAGAAGGGGGTTTTATTATAGAAGAGGGGATGATTAGTTTAAGGAGAGGGGTGTGAGGTGGCAAGAGATGGGATTCTCTTCCTTCATGTAAAGACACGTGTCAATGCCACATGTCCTACGAGTTGCCATATGCCCCTTGGAGATGACACCTCATTAGGTTGAGTTGGTGAATAATTTGTGAAATTTACAAAATTTTCCTAGGGTCTCAAATGTAAAGTTCTATATATTTAAATAGAAAATGTTATGATTTTCATTATTATTATTTAATTAGTAAAAAAAAATTTGTTAGAGTATAACACACTTCACCGAAGGTGCGCTAATAGAATTCTGATAAACGAAGAAGGTGACAGGCGAAAGATAGAAAAACTCCTGCTGGGGTGAATGATCACCGTTGCTCAAAGCTTTATTCGCCCCACATGAATAGCTTCCAGGAACCAGCAAATTCGTCGGAGAACTTGGAACACTCTTGCTCTTCTGACTCCTCGGCTGAACACGAACTCCCGTGCAAAACTCAATGCTGGTACAATATCTCTCTTCTCTCTGACAGCTTCTAAACACTTGTAAACTTTCTGTCTACTACCTGTGTATAAGTTCTTCCTGTGAGAGAGAAGGAGGAGACCTTATATAGGCCCCTGCAACAACTGCCCGGTTAGCACAATGTTAGGGACGTGGTAATAACCACCCCGAACATGGAGCAATCGCTCAGAACATGGAAAGACACGTAACGTGGCTCGCGCAACGAGCGCAACTTAAGCGCACTATGCGTCTAGCGACGATGCTGACGTACTAAGTGCGCCAACAAAATGCTACATTACGCCTCATGAGCCCGAGCCCGAGTCCGTGTCCGTGTCCGAGTCCGAGTTCGAGTCGCTAAGCCCCTATGGGACTTAACGCCCATGGAAATAAATTTTCCAAGAGCAAAAAGCTAGAAGCTTAGAGCATCCACAGTGGGACTAATTTCAAGTGCTATATTTGGTTTTTAGCCAAATTTTGTAGCACTTGATGGCTCCAATGGACTCTTGACCGCACTTGAAAAATGGTAGAAAGCTAAGAGACTCTCCAAATTTGGAGAGTCCATTAGTTGAGCTATATTACTTCCGGGCCCACCATATTTACTTTTCTCCTTCACTCTTTTTTTGGAGTGTTGCCACTTGTCAATTATTAAAAAAAAATAAGGAGGAAAACAAGTGGAGTGTTACCACTTGTCAATTTGGAGTGTTTATTTAGACTATACCATTGTGTACCAACATGAAGGGAATACTCCAAAATTAATTATTGGAGTATGGTTTGAGATAATTTGGAGTATGGTTTAGAGTGTTGCCACTGTGGATGCTCTTACCATGGAGCCTTATTCTTACCTTTTAGTAAAATCACCGACATGGTTCCCACCTTTGGGTCACCACCCATGTGCACATCCCAACAATACATAGAAGCCTATATATGTTGAGATACCACATGGTGCATTTCCGATGTGGGACTAAAACTTTACTAAGCATGTAGAGAACAAGTTCTCTACATGTCAAGAATACAAATGCCCCAACAAACTTAACCTAAAATTTGGGACAATCATGATCATCGAAAATAGAGCTTTAAATATGATCCGTACATTAAAACTAGACATATTCCGACCCGGCGGTTTGACGGTGAAATAATTTTGAGTGCCAAAAACCAACATAACTGTTTTGGAAAATTGAAACCTTTATAAGTATGCCGACAATACCGACGCCATGCCGCCGTGCTGATACTATTCTGAAATTGGCTGCTTACGACTCCTTCGCGAGCTCCTTCGAAACCTCAATGTCGCTTGTAACTTCTCCTCATGAGCACAAGGCATATCCAACAATTTTCACGTTGCGCAAGAAATTTCTTTAGCCACCTAAAGAGAGTATACCGAAAACCTGACACGAATTACTGTTGAGTTTTGATTTTAGGATCCAAATCATAGTTATATGCAAAACGGAGTGAGTTGAACCATAAACCTTCCCCAATAAACCCTCAACACTTTTCCAACTAGCCAATACCGACCTTGCATATAAATAGGGGTGTTGTTATTGATACTCTTAAAAGGTCATTCTGCACTCCTATTTAATTTTTTATTATTGAAATTCCAAATCTATTGACATTAATTTGTGCATGCTTGGAGGGAGGATTGCACGATGACATTTCAGGAGTACCAACAATGTCAATGCAGGAACAGATTTAAGATTTGAATAATAAAAAATTTAAAAAAAGTGCTAGATGATATTTTAGAAATAACAATAACGATATCCATAAATAAATATTTTTACATACACGAAAAGTGAAGCAAGATACTATATTTTTTTCTCATATTAAATATATCATGACCAATTTGTCATGATATATCTTTCATACTTTGACGTCACATTCCGGAATCCAAATCCGTCGAGCCAAATGTGTCCATTATCTTGTACTCACCGACACCACTTTCAGCCGGAAAAACACAATGTACTTGGGTGTACAAGTTGTACCATTAAAAGTGCAACTTGTAAGTTGCAAAATCTATAGAATTGCTTACGTGTCAGGTCTATTGGATGGAATTTGTAGGCGGGACGCCCATTAGTACTGCCACCATCACCTTATCTTTTACATGTGAAAAATGCTAAAAATCTTTTATAAAATTCAAATTTTCAGATTTACTTAACTACTAGTATTATCTAAATATAAATATATTCAAATACTGAACTCGAGTAGTCCTTGTGGTTATCGAAAAAAAGGTTTAATAGTCTAACTGATGGCAAGATCAGTGGATCGAACCACGAAAACGAAAATGATAGAAGTTGAAAACAGTAGACCAAAAAAATATACAATACAGTGTGCACAAAATCTCGTACGTATCGCACAAAGTCTTTCTCTTCTCAATCTACAAGACATTGTCCTAACACTAGAGGTTACTCGGATTCCCAAATTGAAGTGGACCCCAATCCAAACCTTATAATGTAATATGTATTATTTAAATTTTGTTCTCTAACAAAACTAAGGCTCTGACATAAAAAAAAAAAATCCTAACAAAAAAATAAAAGACTAACTCCGAGGAATAGGAGATTATTTATTACTTATAATGTAATATGTATTATTTGAATTTTGTTCTCTAACAAAACTAAGGCTCTGACATATTAAAAAAAAAAAGAGGGGGGGGGGGGGGGGGGGGGGGGGGGCTTAATTGTAACTTGATATCCTCAATTATTCCAGTTTTTTAACTTGATATTCTAAACTTTTTTTTAACAACTTGATACTCTGAAAAAATTTGGATGAAAATATTCCTAACATAAACTTAACAACTTGATACCCTCAACTATTCCATTTTTCAAAGTTTAAAATTATAATTTTTTCTAACTTTTTAAAATTAAATGGTTGATGATATACATATAGCTTAGACGGCTCATTTTTTAACTGTTTCGAAGCCGCATTATATAGTAGAAGATGTACAAAAGTAGACAATGTAAGCTTATAAAAAGTCATAGATTTTTATCAAATCAAATTGATATATTGTAGCAAATTACGTACTCATTCAAATTATAGAACTAGTATCTACCCTCATTTTAAAAATAAAATAGCAAATGCTCATATTTCTTTGTATGGAACAAATAAATTTTTAAGATATACCTCCAATATTTAACCAAAATATTGAATGATTTATAAAAAATGGAAGCATTTGCTAGTTTTTAAAATAGTATGAGTATATACTGGTTTCTATATTTTGAATGGAAATATTTGCTAAAAATCGCAATCAAAATTATTACCCCTTGTAGAATTGAAGTACATCCGTCAGTCACAAAATCAAGTACCAACGTCTTCTCCTAGCGGTAAATTAGGGGGGAAAAACATTCAAATTAGTTAGGGAAATTTTGAAGATAATTTAGGGTTTTGAAAGAGGGAATGGTGTTTGGTCATTTGGAGAAATCATAATAATTTGTTTGAATAATTAAACATATTAATTAAATAGCGCAAGTAACCAAACAAATTTGTAAACTGGAAATTGCTGAGAAGCCCAATTTCGGGGTGGACTTTTATAAAATGTCCACCAGCTGGATTATTTTTATGAAATACCCAAAATTAAGTATTTCCACGTTAAATATTTCAAGATTCTCTCTAGATGCTCTGTATTTACAAAATTTGCCATTATCATAGTTCCAAAAATACCCCTTCGCGCAAATTTGGACATCTATATATAATTTTGAATTCGCAAACTCAGATTTGGATTGGGAAATTAGTATTCTTCTTCTTCTTCACGAGAAATTTGAAATCCATTGATATATATCATCTTTATCAGAGATCGCAAAATCGTTCGTAGTTCACTGTGGTTTTCGTCAGTCGAACGTCGATCATCCTTCATCATCATCGATCATCATCATCATCATCTTCGTGGTTTCCGGCGATTAGGTCAATTGTGGAGAGAAGATCTTCTTCTTTTCTTTTTATAGATCTTAAAACAAGGTGAGAGTTCAGATCTGTAGAAATTCATCCATCAGTTTCGTATATCTCAAAATTTATGCTGAATTTGAATTTGTTATGAAAATTATTAACTGAGAAAATGTTAGAGAGATATTTAATCTTGTTATTTTGTGCGAATAGCATTCTCCGTTATATTTTAACGAAATATGACAATTACTTCTGAGAAAGATCATTATCTGTATGTTTTTAGACGGAGAATGAGCATTATCCATAAGTTACAGACAGATAATAATCATTCTCTGTTATATTTAGACGGAGAATGTCTATTCTCCGTGTGTTTTAGACGGAGAATGATCATTATAAGTTAGTTCTGAACGGAGAATATTTATTCTCCGTTATTTTTAGACGGAGAATAATCATTATTAGACGAGAATTTTATTGTTCTATTTGTGATCTCTTATGTTTTTATGTTATCAGGGGGGAAGGTATGGAATCAAGTTGTTTAGTTAACATTTGTTTCAAGGGAGACATAGTTTCCTGTCGTGTCACACATGAAAGTACCGTGAATTTTTTAAAGAATAAAGTGTGCGATCGATGGACTTCTTTGGATCCACTTTCCTTTCGTTTCAGGTTTTTGCACTCTGATGGGACTGAACTGTATGTTGAAAGTGATTTTTGGCTTTGCTCATTGGTTGGTGGTTTTAACGGTACTCATGATGTGAGTTTTGATCTATATGTGGAGCAAATATACTCTCCATGTTCTTCATCAACATCTTTTCCTTGTCAAAGCTTTCACATGGGACCTTCGTCTTCCTCTTCTAGTTCTTTGAGTAGATGTTCTCCTACTGTAAAGGACAAACGAGTAGTATAATTTTATGAGGGCTCAACTGAGACAGCGAAGAAAAGAAAATCGAATATGTGGCCTGGATCAATTAAACTGGTGTTGGTCAGATTTTTGTAAATGGTGTTGAAGAAGTTAGGAATGCTGTTAGAAAGGTATGTTTTGAATCTCGTCATCTATTCCACATTTTGAAATCTGAGCCGGGGAGGTATACTGTTTGCTGCAAGAATTACAAGACACATGCTTGTTTGTGGAGCTTCCATGCTATATCTATTTCGAAAGATAATCAAATTTTTGAGGTGAAGAGGTATGTGGGAGAACATAATTGTGGAGCTGGCTATAAGGATAAAGGTAATCTGGTTGTTCCAGCAAAGTTTGTGAAAAGTTTGGTTAGTGACATTGTTCGGATGCATCCTAAAAAGTCCGCAAAATCTGTTGTCGATGATTTCAAGGTTGACTACGGTTTATCTGTTACATATGGACAGGCATACCACGAAATTAGGCTGGTGCACCAGGAAATGTACGGAGATGATGTTAGATCTTACAGTGACTTGTGTTGGTATGTCAACAAGGTAAAGGAAACCAATAATGGTTCCGTTATCGACTTCCAGAAAGATGATTCATCAATGAGGTTTGAGCGGCTTTTTCTTTCATATGGGGCTTGCGTAGAAGACTTTCAATATTGTCGCCCAATGCTATATTTGGATGCTACTTTCCTTACAGCGAGGTTTAGAGGATGTTTGATGTCTGCTACAGCGAAGAATGGTAACCAACAGTTCTACCCTCTTGCATACGGTATAGTCTCAGGCGAAGATGGCGACAATTGAGAATGGTTCCTTAGAAATATAAAGAATGTTGTTGGATATAGTAGGCGTATTGTTTTTCTTTCGGATCAAGGCACCGGTCTAGTTTCTGAAGTCCCTAAAGTGTTTCATAATGATTACCATAGCTATTGCTATTATCACATGAAGAATAACATACCGCTGAAAGAGAAAGGAAATGAAAGAGTGTATCCGCATGTACTTGAAGCTTGGAGGCAAGCAGTATATGCTCTAACTCCAGGTGTGTTAATGAGACAGATATATGTACATTTTCTATGCATTTACCATTAATTTAACACGAAGAATGACCATTCTCCGCGTCAGTAAGACGGAGAATAGTCATTCTCCGTACGTATTACACGGATAATGACCATTCTCCGTCCTGCATAGAACGGAGAATATCATTCTCCGTTAGCTTTGAACGGAGAATGGTATTATCCGTCTTGCATAGTACGGATAATGTTCATTATCCGTTTCCATCACACGGAGAATGGTTATTATCCGTCTTGCATAGAACGGAGAATATCATTCTCCGTTAGCTTTGAACGGAGAATGGTATTATCCGTCTTGCATAGTATGGATAATGTTCATTCTCCGTTTTTATCACACGGAGAATGGTCATTATCCGTCTTGCATAGAACGGAGAATATCATTCTCTGTTAGCTTTTGAACGGAGAATGACTATTATCCTTATTTTAAACACGAAGAATGCACTTATTTTTCATAATTTTGTGAATTGACCTAATTCTTTATTAATTATTTGTTTTTCTGTATAAAGGTGGGTATAGACAAGCAATCAAGAAGATTTATGATCTGAATTGTGGTCATGTTGTGAATTGGATGAATAAACAAAAACCTGAACACTGGTCAAACGCATTCTTCCCGGGATGTAGATACGGTGAGGTTGCTTCTAGTTGTGCAGAGTCATTCAATGCATGAATAAAGGCTGAAAAAAAATTGCCTATATCAGCAATTGTAAATGTCATCCGTGTGAAGATGATGAAGATGATTTCGGATCGCCACAAGGATGCAATTGGTTTGAATAGAAAATTGACTCCATACGCTGAGGATATGCTGAAGCAGCTTACAGATGATGGCATGTGTTATAGGGTATATCGGTCCGGTGATTTCGAATTTGAGGTGATCGCAGATACTTCCTTCCACATGGTGAATCTTTTTTATTGTCATTGTAGTTGTCGTAGATGGAAGGTATATGGATTCCTATGCAGCCATGCAATATAATGCATCAGAGTTGGTTCAGATAAATCTGTTTACGACTTTGTGGAGCAGTATTGGACATCAGATTATTACCGGAAGTTATATTCATGTGCTATTCGTCCAGTTCCAGATTGTGAAAAACAGTTTGAAAATAATCACACTGATGTTGTTCTACCCCCTGTTTCGAAACGTGGTCCTGGACGACCAAAAGCGGACCATTATAAGAGCAAATATGAGAACAAAGAAAAAGAGAAGAGAAAGATAAGGTGCCAGAATTGTTTTGAATTATGCAATCACAATCGCACCACTTGTCCTCTGCCTCCACGTGCTGCTACGGTGGTCGAGGGGGCAGCGCCCCCTCGTTAATACATACACATATATTCCTTCTTTTATATAATTGTTTTTTGAATACATATCTTACATTTTATGATATCAATGGTAATAGTTTGAACTCTGCATATCTGATATTTCACATATATATTAACAGCATAAGAACTTATTATCCGTTATACTCTCTGATTTTATAATGCATTGAATGACCATTCTCCGTGATTTAACATGGAGAATGATCATTCCAAGCATTACATTTATATGTTCAAAACATATAACCATGAAAATGACTATTCTTCATGTTCAATTAACGAACATTTTTAGTTCATGTTTTCTGTATTTTTTAACACAGAATCAAACAACAGAACTTTAACAAAACAGATTTACATATAGAACAATGTATATATTAACTACACAAAAATTGTCATTCTCCGTGTATATTAACACGGAGAATGACCATTCTCCGTGTATCTAACGCGGAGAATGATCATTCTCCGTGTTAGAAACACGGAGAATGGTCATTTCTAGGTCAAAATACACAGAAAATGTCATTCTTCGTGTATATTAACACGGAGAATGTCATTCTCCGTGTGTTTTAACACGGAGAATAGTCATTCTCCGTGTTAGATACACGGAGAATGGCCATTTCTAGGTCAAAACACACAGAAAGGTCATTCTCCGTGTAAAAATACACGGAGAATGATATTCTTCGTGTATTTTGACACGGAGAATGATCATTCCCCGTGTATTTTGACACGGAGAATGATCATTCCCCGTGTTAGATACACGAAAAATGGCCATTTATAGGTCAAAATACAAGGAGAATGTCATTCTCCGTGTAATTTAATACGAAGAATGATATTCTCCGTGTTAGACACACGGAGAATGGTCATTTCTAGGTCAAAATATACAGAAAATGTCATTCTCCGTGTGTATTAACACGGAGAATGATCATTCTCCGTGTTAGAAACATGGAGAATGGTCATTTCTAGGTCAAAATACACAAAAATGTCATTCTTCGTGTAAAAAGACACAGAGAATGATATTCTCCGTATATTTTGACACGGAGGATGATCATTCTCCGTGTTAGATACACGAAGAATGGCCATTTACAGGTCAAAATATAAGGAGAATGTCATTCTCCGTGTTAAATTACACGGAGAATGTAATTCTCCGTGTAATTTAACACGGAGAATAACATTTTTCTTGTATTTTAACACGAAGAATGGTCATTTCTAGGTCAAAATACACAGAAAGGGCATTCTCCGTGTATTTTATAGACGGAGAATGACATTTTCCGTGTGTATTAACACGGAGAATGATCATTCTCCGTGTATTTTGATACGGATAATGACATTATGCTTCAGTTACATTCACATGACTACATCCCATGAGCAAAACAAAAGGTTTTTCATCTCTTCATCAGGGCAAGAAGTAGAGGATTACATTTGATGTCCAAAAGGAGTGAAACATAAAGCTAAAAACAGATAGAAATACCAAGACAAAATACAGACATTTATGGAAACCCGCGAACCCTAGCTGTGTCGAGGCATATACCATTCTCTCAACCATTTCGCATATGAAGGATGTATTTGATTAAGGTCCTCGGCCGGGGCTGGTCGGTCAGAACTCCCAGTGCTACTACCCTCAGACTTGGGCTCCTCCTTCACAGCAGCTTCAATCTTGGGAGTAATTCCTTCCCCGATCAGCGCTAATTTTTCTTTTACCTCAATTTTTGGAATCACCTCCTCCTTAATGAACGGTGACTCTTGTTTGATGAAAGAAGGCAGCATCTCCTCCTTCACCACTGCCGAGGACACTGCCGCATGAGGAGAGTCACTCGGCGCAGCCCCCTTGCCCTTCGCGAATCTCTTGGCGACCTTGGGAGACATGGTTCTTAAAGAAAGAAGACGAAGAGTTTTCTGAAAAATTCAAAGAGAAGGGAATAATAAAATTTCTCTCTCCTTCAGTGCCTATTTATAGGCACGGGCCACTTCCTATGCGCTCACTTGTTGTATGCGTCCATGCGTCCATTGCGTTGTATGCGCCCACAATGGCCTATGCGCCCACGTGAAGAATCAGCTTCCTGCACACTATGCTAACACACTATGTTAATACACAGAATGTCATTCTCCGTGTATTTTAACACGGAGAATGGTCATTCTCCGTGTTAGATACACGAAGAATGGTCATTTCTTGGTCAAAATACACAGAAAATGTCATTCTCCGTGTATTTTAACACGGAGAATGAGCATTCTATGTTTACTTTGACACGGAGAATGCTCATTCTCCGTGTTAGATACACAAAGAATGGTCATTTCTGTCACGACCCGCTCCCGAATAACCGGATACGAGTCGGACACGCCCAGCCTTTGTTGTTAGACACAACAAAGTAAGCTGTACCAATCTAGGGAAACTAACCAGATAAATATGAACATGAAATGAAATCACAGCATCTATAAAAATGTGTCCCCAACCAGAGTAAGTACAATATCTGAATTATTACATTTCAACTAATAAAAGAGTCTACTAGTCTCAATACATGGAAAGATAATGGAAAACTAATGAAGTACTAGGCTTCTGCAGCCTCTAGGTCAGAAGCAGCTCCAGCTGGCTCAGTAGGGAAGGCAGTATCCTGTCCATAGTAGGTGTCACACAAAGCCTCCATCTCACCTGCAACATATCCTATTCAGGAGCGGAGCAAGTACAATTCTAGGTAATAAACAAGACATCATGATATGAAAGTACAAGGGAACATGGAAAGTACAGGAAAATACAGGTGAATAAGTACATGAAGGAAACAGTGTAAAGTACATGAAAGAACATGAATGTAAGAACATGATATGTAAGCACCTGAAAGAACAAGATATCATGGAATCACAAGAAATAAGTACAAGGTAATCTCCTGAACATGTGTATACTATATTTGAAATATAACTAAATATGTGACCGGCTAGGGTAAGCACCTGAAAGCACCTGAAAGCACATGAATGGTGACTTAGGACCCGCGTGCACGATGCGGGGTCTAAGTTAAAACACACATGAGTTGTTACTTGGGATTGGTCACATAGATAGTATATTTCCCCTCCCCGAATACAAGTAATAAGCACAAGAGAACAAGAGCACCAGAAAGTACATGACGTGTTGCAATTGTGTCACTCAAGGAAGCACAGGATATATAATGAAAAGTACAAAACCGTAGAGTGTACTTGCCTGGCTCCAGGAAAGTACAAGTAACCAAAGAAACTGGATGATCTCCTGTATGAAATAATGATGTGTACAAGTTGGTTAATAAACTAGTTCTAACTTGGCATCATGCAATTTAATATATCTAACTACAAGCTATGATATTGGTTTAAGCCTAAAATCAACTACTCAATATTACTCCCTATAATTCACTTAACTATTTGTTGAACTATTCACCTAGAGGAGACTAATCATGATTTAGAGGCTTACAACCCAGTTTAGTCTTAGGATTTCAACTTCTAACATACCTTGCTATAGGGTTAAAATCTATAATCTAAATAGAAATCTAATTTGCAAATCTATACACATATATTGGTTTAAACCATAAGCTAACTC
The DNA here is from genome assembly GCA_029216955.1 of Iris pallida. NCBI lineage: Eukaryota > Viridiplantae > Streptophyta > Magnoliopsida > Asparagales > Iridaceae > Iris > Iris pallida. Next base: position 6,532,893 of record JANAVB010041017.1, read on the forward strand.
CACTACATATTTACCTAAGACATATTACAAAATGTATTTGATAAAATATCCACTAAATTCATTCCTGTGGTTACACAGGAATTACATTACTGGAAAAAAAATACTGGAATGTACCAAGTGTCTCAGATTTTTGAGACACTCAGGTTAGTTCCTGAGAATGCTCTCAGGCTTCCCTGAGACACACATTTAGAAGTCTCAGATTTCCTGAACAATCTGGACTGAAAAGTCCCAGAGTAACATTGAAACTTCAACGTCCCAATCACTGAGACATCTGGACTGAAATGTCCAGAGTACATTGAACTTCAATGTCTCAATTCACTGAGACATCTGGACTGAAATGTCCAGAGTACATTGAACTTCAATGTCTCAATTCACTGAGACATCTGGATTGAAATGTTCAGAGTACATTGAACTTCAATGTCTCAATTCACTGAGACATCTGGATTGAAATGTCCAGAGTACATTGAACTTCAATGTCTCAATTCACTGAGACATCTAATCCAGGTTTCTGCACTCTCAACTCCCCAGGTTTTTTCCATTTCCTCACTAGTTCCACTGAATTCATAGGTTAAAATGTAAACTTCAAATCTTCAATACCACACAGGACCAATTCAACACTTATATCAATTTATCAACCTCCCCTGCTATAGGTTGCAAATTCCTAGACTACACAGGAATACAATTCCTGGGTCAAAATACTATATTACTGCAAGTATATTCTCAGGTTTTCCTGAGATGGACTGAACCTTCAACCTCCTGATTCCTGAGATACTCAGCTAAGCTAATACTTCTATAAAACCAATGCAACCCAGCTTGCCATATCCATAGATAGGTCAAAGATTACCATCTCAGCTAGCAGCTCAGTTCAGAAGAATGGAGTTGATAGCTAATAACAGTTTAGGAGGAATTTAAAAGAGTAAATTCTGAACTCAACTGAAATTGTGAAGAATAGAATCAAGTTCACTGATCTGTAGGGAAACAGATCAATGCTTGAAATGCACAGGTACGTATCAAAACTCAGGAAAAGATTTCCCTAGAAAACTTGACACTGAACAATGTACAAAAGCTTCCAGGAAAACTCTTGCATAGTTCATCATTTAACAACATTTTCAGTCCAGTTCAGATGAACCCAATTATCTTCTCCTAACAAAATGCAACCAAACGTTGGTACTACAATACAACTCCTAATACACAGGATATATACTTTTATTCGCAGCAAGGTTCATCCCAGAAAATATGGCCACAGTCTAAAGTTTACTGAATTTAAACAAAATCAAGTATGACTCCTGATCTAGGAAAATTACACACCATCATGACTAATCCATGGATGAACTGAAAATTTCAGGTCAGAATTTTACCTTCTCGAGATCAGATCAGGTCCAAGAATGTTCTCTGCAGCTTGCCCTACTGATTCAGATTCTCATTCATCCAACATCCTGATACTAAAATATATCACTCCTTAAGAAAACACATACACCTCTCCATGATTCGAACCAATTAGGAATTAAATTCATAACTTAACCCGAGAAGAATTTAGAAAACTCACAGAGGCATATCACTGAGGGAACTACCAGAATCTAGGAAATCAACCCAACTTGATCTATCAATAATTATCACAAGTTGAGAACACAATCGAGAATTACCACTGGATCAAAAGCAATTTGAATGGGGATCTTACCTCGTTCTATTGATTGAGTTAGCCAAGGAAGAGTTGAGAAATACACTCAACAGAGTCAATTGACTTCTCTGGATGATGACGAAAATAGGAATTCGTTCGATCGATCCACAAGGCTTTGATCAACCACTGGATCGAGGAAGAATTCAAAGTTAAACAAAATGAAGAACCAGACGGTGAGAAAAATTTGGAATCAAGACTAAAATCTGCATACCTGTCGTTGATGATTTGGTAAGAAGGATTAAGCCAAAATCCTCATTCCTCCCCGAAAGCTTCTGCCATGGCCTCTATTGTTCTCAGAGGTTGATTGAAGAATGGAATTGATGGAGAGGATGGTTGAGGAATGAATGGAGAAAAGAGGGAGATTATATAGGGTTAGCTGAGCAAAGATGGCGTAGGAATCAAGCTAATAATGGCGGGAAAATTTGGGGATCTCAGCTGCACATGGCTGCGTAACCGCCTCCTTCCAGAGAACTTTCGAAAGAATTTGAATCAATGAAAAGGAAATTTGAAAAGGAAGGGAAACATTGAGTTTAACCTTACCAAGGAATATGGGCTTGGTCCTCAATATAAAGGCTTGATCTACAGAACCCTATGGCTGAATGAATTAGTGGAAACATGGGCTTTGGCTAAAACAAGGTTTAATTCACAAGGAAAGCCCATGGTCAAGGAAAAATGTTTAACCTAGCTTTGCAAAATCATAATATACCAAAGTATGAATTCAAATTACTTAGTCAAATCATTCATATATACATTCATAGGAGAAAAAAAATTTCACTAGAAAAAGTGGAGTTACAATTTCTAGGTCAAAATAAACAGAAAATGTCATTCTCCATATATTTTAACACGGAGAATGATCATTCTTCGTGTCAAAATACACGGAGAATGACATTCTCCGTGTCAAAATATACGGAGAATGGCCATTTCTAGGCCAAAATACAAAGAAAATGTCATTCTCCGTGTATTTTAACACGGAGAATAACATTCTCCTTGTATTTTAACACACGGAGAATGACATTCTCCGTGCATTTTAACACAGAATCAAACAACAGAACTTTAACAAAACAGATTTACATATAGAACAATGTAAATTAGTCGAAAAATTAAGTTTCATTACAAAGGACAACGAATACATTACAAAAGAAACCTGACAGACAGAATATATATAAGGAATTTTTTAGCCAATTTACATTGTTGTTTATATTGTCATTTTCTTTTATGATACAGAAGGAATTGCACAGTTACTCCTAAGCAAAATCTTAGCCAAAGTTAACCTACTCTTTACAATAATATTGTGAACTACTTTGTTTGTTTTCTTTTGTAAATCAAATGGAGCTTTCGACAAGTTTTCAATATAATATACAACATACAGCAGGCAGCTGGGTGATAGTTGTTGTGGGCAATCTTTACAAATCTTGAGCTCTGTTATTTCATATTCCTGAATTGTCGGGCTTTTCTCCCTCATCAATGCAATCTTCTTTATTACAATCGGCTCGATTTAACTCTTCATATATTTTGCATCATTGATTTCCTTAGCGCCCGTGTTTTTTCCGCAAGGAGTTGTAATGTGTCCAAACATAGGAGCTGAAGTTGAATGACAGCAGTGTATAGTGTTTATTTTCTTCACGGAAGAGTGGCACGAATAGCCATTCGATGTCATCCTCCAACTCCATGATAAAATCTTTTATTTCAGCTTTGAAATTGTAAAGGGCTCCAGCTACTGGTTTGTCTACATCGACAAATTGAACGGTACGCTATTTTTCAGAAAACAAAAAAATAAAAAATAATATCATGAGTTAGTTTTTTACAACCCTATTAGTAGGTGTACACATTAATATTTATTTTTCAGTTTTGATTCTTACCAATGAATGGGGCATCATGATTGCAGACCATTTACATTGTGCACCCTGCGAGCTTGACTGAATGGTTCGTCTTGTATCGGCTTGTATTTCGTTTATAATCTTTATCATGAAGTTTATAACATTAGCCTCTATTTCTTCCTCATTTAATATGTCTTGTAGTTCTTTAGCATTTAACAATAATATAACATCATTGTTTCTTCTTCTTATTTTACAATCTTCTGGAGCAGTTGGAAAGTATTCGTATACATTATCACTGCACATAAATTTAGTTTCGATTATGTTAATAATATAGTCTAATGATATAATTGAAAAAAGTAACTCCAATAGAGAGAATGATCATTCTCCATTATGAATTGGACGGAGAATGACCATTCTCCGTTAAAATACACGGAGAATAATCATTATCCGTTATGAATTGGACGGAGAATGACCATTCTCCGTTATGAATTGGACGGAGAATGACCATTCTCCGTCCAAATTACACGGAGAATGACCATTCTCCGTTATGAATTGGACGGAGAATGACCATTCTCCGTCCAAATTACACGGAGAATGACCATTCTCCGTTATGAATAGGATACAGAATGACAATTCTCCATCCAAATTATACGGAGAATGACCATTCTCCGTTTTAAATGGGACGGAGAATGATCATATTCTCTGTTCAAATGACACGGAGAATGATCATTCTCCGTTGTGAATTGTACAGAAATTGGTTCAAGTTTAGAATACTTACGTTGGAGACATCCTTCTTGGGTATACGATGCTCCTGTATAGATCATTTAGCTCATTGTCTGCTTGCTTCCAAAGTCTGAGTTTTGGACATTGCATCGGCATTTTTCCCTCTTTCACTAGCTTGGCAGTTTCAGGAGATTCTTCTTCAAGTTCTTCAGTTACTGACATCTTCTTTTTATCTTCTACCTTCTCGGGACTGGAAGGAGCTTTTCTTTTCCCACCAGCAGCTACATTCTTATCGGGACTGGAAGGAGCTTTTCTTTTCCCACCAGCAGCTACATTTTTACTTTTTGTAGCATCGAATGTTTTCTTCTTTCCCAATATGGTAAAATCATCATCCGCTAGAGCATTTGATTATTTTTTAATCCCTCCTGGTTCTCTTGCTCTTGTGTGATGTTTTTCAGGAACTGCTTGAGTCTCCCCAAGCTGCAATGCTGTAGCCATTGCTTCGAGGTTAACAATTGTATCGTTCTTCTTTTTGACTTCGTCATTCAATGATACAACTTCCTCTAGAAGTTTGTTGTTATCATTAACGAGCTTTTCATTCTCCTTTCTGAGATTCTCTGTTATTTTCACTGATATAAAACAAACAACAACAAGAGGTATGATGTCAATATTATATAATCTTCTTTTTAAAAACAATAAAAAATATTATTATCCGTTTACTTTAATCCGGAGAATGTCCATTCTCCGTGTCAAAGTAAACAGAGAATGATCATTCTCTGTTAGACTTACAAGGAGAAAGGGCATTCTCCGTGTAATTTATACGGAGAATGGACATTCTCCGTATAACTTAAACGGAGAATGACTATTCTCCGTGTTAAGATACACGGAGAATGACCATTCTCCGTGTCAAAAATACACGGAGAATGTCATTTCTAGGTCAAAATACAAGGAGAATGTCATTCTCCGTGTTAAGATACACGGAGAATGACCATTCTTCGTGTCAAAAATACACGGAGAATGTCATTTCTAGGTCAAAATACAAGGAGAATGTCATTCTCTGTGTATTTTAACACGGAGAATGACCATTCTCCGTGTATTTTAACACGAAGAATGACATTCTCCGTGTCAAAAAACACACGGAGAATGGCCATTTCTAGGTCAAAATACAGAGAATGTCATTCTCTGTGTTAAAATACACGGAGAATGACATTCTCCTTATATTTTGACACGGAGAATGACATTATCCGTGTTAGAAACACGGAGAATGATCATTTCTAGGTCAAAACACACAGAAAACGTCATTCTCCGCGTATTTTAACACGGAGAATGATCATTCTCCGTTTACTTTGACACGGAGAATGGTCATTCTCCGTGTTAGATACAAATAATTACAACTTAAAATTTTGAAAAAATAGAATATTTTACCTTTTAGAAGTAGCTCCTCAACACGTTGACGAAGCTTCTCATTATCAGCAATAAGCTCTGATTTCTGCTTTCTCAGGGAGTCTAGTTCCTGTTCCGACCCCTCTGCCTCTAGTTCTTCAACTCTTCTACGGAGTTTCTCATTATCAGCAATAAGGAGAGATTTTTCGTTCCTTATAGAGTCTAACTCCTTTTCCAAGCCTTCATTAACGAGCTCCACAGCACGTTGTTGGGCTACATCTGTCTCTAGTTTTTGGGCTCTTTCGTGGAGTTGCTCATTCTCAGCGATAAGCTGAGATTTCTCCTCCAAGACACGCAACATATCTTCATTCTCAGCTGTGTTTATTGCTGGTGCTTGGGCTTCAGTTTGTGGTTCTTCTTCATCAACAACATTATCTCCACCTTCTATACAATGCTGCTCTGCTGGGACTTCTACTTCTTCAACAGTCACTGTAACAAAATCTTTGAATATCAATTCTGAATTCGTTTGAGCCCCTTGATAGTCATTTTTGAGGAATATCGAGATTCTATTCCCATCCCATGTATAGAATCTCGGGTATGCACTTATTGGTTTGTACTTCCTTTCTAACAGTTGACTGTGCTCTGCAAACCAATACAAGAAATATATCGTACAACCTTCAATCTTCTTGTACGATATCTCAATATCCCCATCTTCAGTTTTTGTAATAGCCCTCTTTATGCTGTCCATGACATACGCCAAAATAATACGTGGCCAACAGATGCTTTTTATAACATCTATGCTCTCTACCAGAGCGAAGAACTTGTACGGCAAGTTCGACCAACCCATTCTGGTGAAGAATGTTGTTTGGCACAAGTTGAATACTATTAACTTGGCCAAATCATCAGGTCTTGCATTACCTTCTCCCAACAGCTCTAAGAACCTTTTTCTAACTTCTGCATTTGAGACTTCTGTATTTTTCCCTTAGAATTTGTCAGCAATCTTTTGAAGTATTTTGTACACGTGCTGAATGAGTCTGCTGGTGAGGGGGTCTTCTGCTTTTCAGTGATGATTTTTAGATATTTCTCATCAACTTCACTGTCATCATTCATTGGCAGACCAAAAATGGTTGCCATCTCATCAGCAGTTGGTGCTACCTTGACACTGTTGCTCAATTGGAAATATCCAGTGCCATCTTCTTCCAAGTAAGTCCCTATCAGGTTCTCCAGACCTTTTGTGACTTTAGATAGTTCTGCCTTTTTGACCTTGGATTTATAGAATACATCTACGAAATTTTAGAATCCAATATTCTTCAAGGATTCAATAACTGCTTCAGGCAAATGGCCACACTTTTCCTTCACCTCATCCATAAGAGAGAGTATTGGGGTGAATGTTGCACGGAAAAGTCTTTCTTCTTTGTTCCTGACAGTTTTTTTCCTAAAAAAATAACAATTAGGTTTACGTCAACATTCTTGTTTATTATAACACGGAGAATGGCCATTCTCCGCTATTCAACCACGGAGAATGATCATTCTCCGTGTTAAAATACACGGAGAATAACAATTTTCCGTGTATTTGACACGGAGAATGGTCATTCTCCGTGTAAATCACACGGAGAATGACATTCTCAGTGTATTTTAACACGACGAATGATCATTCTCCGTGTTAGATACACGAAGAATGACATTCTCCGTGTATTTTAACACGGAGAATAACATTCTCCGTGTTAGAAACACGGAGAATGCTCATTTCTAGATCAAAATACACAGAAAATATCATTCTCCGTGTGTTTTAACACGGAGAATGGTCATTCTCCGTGTTAGATACACGGAGAATGGCCATTTCTAGGTCAAAATACAAGGGAGAACGCCATTCTCCGTGTAAAAATACACAGAGAATGGCAAAATACAAAAAATGTCATTTCTAGGTCAAAATACAAAAAATGTGTCACGACCCGTACCCTAGACTAAGGGCACGAGAAGTGGGTACGTCCAGCCTACGCCGCAGTATCGGCGGTAGAACGCTGTCCTAGGTCACAATATCTAACAATATAAATCTTAAACAGTTTATACTCCCCGAATGGGGGTGTCATAGCAGAAAGTAACTCAATCATAATTAAGGCAGATGAAAAGATAGCAGATAGATAGATAAAAGAAACTGCAAAAAAGAAAGGAACATCCCAAGTACATCAGAAAGTCTAAGTATCTAAGATAATACAAATCCCAGATCCCAAGTATCAATAAGTACAATCATCCATGAAATACTGAAATGAAAGCATCCTAGTCTAAGGGTGTGTCATCCACAGCTAGTGGGACCTGCTGCTGGTCCAGGTCCAGGCACTCATCTAAGGTAGCACCGTAATAGGTATCCACACCAGCCTCCTTCTCGTCCTCTGTAATATTTCAACAGGTCCAGTCAGGACAGGAGCGAGCACAATACATCTCAACTGTTCATAGCAGGTTAGAAAATATAGACATGCAGTAGAGTAAGATACAGGAAACTGAAAGAAACATGGAATGTAAACAGAGAAAACTGTAATGGAAATAGATATACTGTAATAGAGAGCTAAACGTAGCTAGTGAGTCAGAGTACAATATAAACATGTGAATGGCATAGGAGATTCTGGGAACTATACTATGGAGTAATTCTAGGAACTACACTACTTGGATATTATTCACATGTTTACTTCTACTCCCCCGTACCCCCAATCAATACGCAAGGATCCAGCCAGGTTATGTTATGATTCCATGCAAAGGCCCACAAGGGGTGATACATGGATAGCCCATAAATGGGTGATTCTGGGAATACCCATAAATGGGATGATTCTGGGAAGACTCTGTGATCATGAGAGTACATGTCACAAGTGATCGAAGAATCGTGAAGCATAGTGATACACCATGTAAGTGAAACGCACAGAACATGTAGTATACGATGCTCCCTGAGGGGATAACATCTCAAGAATGAATCCATATAGTACTAATCCGTGTTACCAACGTGACAGCATCAAGTAAAGTAATCTAAAGCAGGAAAATAATTCTAAGCAGGATATAAAATGATCATAGAATGTACTCGCCTGGTATCTGAGTGTCCAACTGAAAAGTACTGTCCGAGGAGTGGTGTCTGGCTCCTATTCAGAACAGCACAAGTCACAACAAGTCCAGAATGGTAAAATGAAGCACTACTATGCATTCTACATGAATCTAGGTCAAACTAGGTCAAAGTCAACTCTTGGTCAACTCTGGTCAACCCTAGAAGTCAAACTAGGTCAACTATGGTCAAACTAGGTCAAATAGTCTACACTAGTCTAGCAAGTCTATTCTAGGTCTAACAAGGCTGTACAAGCTCAATCTAGGCTCATTAGCCAAACTGACTCACATTCAGGCCATAGGCTATAGCAAGCCTATAGGCCATCACTAACACATTCACAAGTCAAATCTAAATCTAAAACCTAACACTCTTGATATATATATTGTAATCTAGCCATAACCCACATATATATGTAATACATATATATGGTTCACACACAAATTATATGTATATGATACCTATATATATAAACTAACATTGCCTATAAACCTATTGCAAATAGCTATATTAGATACCTATATGATACACAAACCATATTATATCACATATACACATATCACATTATATGTATATACACTATATCATATATATATACATTACATTATATGTATATACAATAGGATTTATAGAGAGGGGGGAAAACTCAAGTGTTCATGTGTATGTGTGTGTGTGTGTGTGTGTGTGTGTGTGTGTGTATTAGTGATAGAGTGATCTGTGAGAGTGTCCATGTGTGTGTGAAACAGTGAGTGAACTGTGGGAGGGTGTAATTTGTGTATGATGAGTGAGTGAAAGGAAGAGTGACATCACAGTTCAGATTAACTCCTACAGTGAAAAGAAGGAAAATAACTCATGAACCCCCCTTCCCATAATCTCAGGTTCACAAACCATCATTCTCAGATTTTTCTAACATCAACAACTCAGTTTTAGGGGAGGTTCAATAACAGGGAATTGGGTTTCAGTTATTAAGAACTGTTAAAAAAAATAGTCCATACACACAAATCACTCCAATTGAATCATTTCACAACCAATGACACCCAAACTTGACACACTAGTAGAATTCATGTAGGTGAACATGTTAGGGGTTTTATATCATGTAAATAACAGTGTTAAATATCACCCCCAGTTTTCATGAACAGGGGTATTTTGGTAATTTTCCACTTTAAAAATTATTTTGGAATTATTTATTTATTATTTGTATTATTTTGGGGTTATTTGAATCGGGTTCGAATTTCAACTCATTCCGACTTGTTTTGACTTATTTCGGGGATCCGGGGTAGTTTTGACCTTAGCGGGCCCACACACTAGCTAGCCATGGCCCACAATATTACCATCAAAAGTTAGAGGGATTTGTCATGACTCCATGGATTAGGTTAGACCTAATTAGAACACTAGATTTACATTTTTAACCCCCAAACCCTAAGCAACCTTGTAAGGAGCTAATAAAACAATAGGAGGGCAAACTTGTAAATAGTCAAAAAGGGGGTTTGGGCATGCTTGGCCGGCCACATTGTGTAGGGGTGGGGAGGAGAGAGAAAACCATTTTCTTTTGTTCTCATCCACTTCTTCTTCTTCTTCTCCAAAGGTTCCTTCCATTTTTGAGAGCTCACCATTGTTCCATCTCCAAATAGGTAAAAACCCTTCTCTAAAATAATTTTCATTTCATGTAGAATGGTTAGAAAACCCATAGGAATGTGTCCCATGGTTGTGTCTCCATTAGAGACTATTTTGTGTCCTTTTGGACATTTTTAGAGGTGTCCAATATGTAGGATTGTGTCCTAATAGGAAAACCCTCTATTTGGACTCATGGATTTTGTTGTGTATTGTTTTTGTGTTGTTCTTACATTTATTCCAGATTTTTACATGTTTTTAGAATGTATTTTTCTATGTATCATAATGTAACATATTCATATTTCCTATATATATATATATATATATATATATATATATATATATATATATATATATATATATATATATATATATATATATATATATATATATATATATATATATGGCTTATATTTATATATGTGGATATATTTTGAGGTGATGGTGTGATGGTTGTGTTGTGTTGGGAGAGGGCATGGAGTTATGTGTGTGTTGTGTAGTGTAGAGGGGTGTAGGAGGAGTGTTTGATTTAATGTGTGAGTGTTGTTTGAGTGTTTATAGAGAGGAGATATATAGAGATGAGTTGTGAGGTGTTTGTGGGTGTTTTGTAGAGAAGGAAACCACCCAAACCTGCTGCCAAAAGACCCCAACCTGCTGTCCTTATAACTCCCTACCTGCTACCCCAAAACCCCCCTTGGATGGCTGTCATTTAACCCCCATGGCTGTCCTATTTTGCCACAGGACAGCCCCCTAAAACAGTCCACCATAACCCCAAAACAGTCCATGTAAAACCCCCACTTTGCAGTCCAGTTTTCACCCTTCATGGCTGTCCCTATACCCCCACAAACCTGCACAAAACAGCCCCTATATGACCCCATATCATCCCTTATATGGCTGTCCAAATTGTACTAAAATAGTCCACTTTATTGCCCATTCAGTCCACTATATTGGCTGTCCCATTTAGCCCCTCAAAACACCACAAAACCATCCCATTCATGCCACAGATTTCAGTCCATGTTGACCCCATATTGCTGTCCTATTAGCCCTCTATTAGTCCACTTTTAGGACTCCAAATCAGCCACCATTTAGCAATGTGTGTGTGTGTGTGTTTTGAGGTTGGGTCTATATGTGAGAGCCTAGAGGGGTATATCTAATAGCCTATAGGAGTGAACTAAATCCCTATGTGTGAGAGTCTATAGAAAAGCCTAGGAGTGAACCTAGAAGTGTGGTATCATGGGTGATAAGTGAGTGTTGTGTGTGAGTGAGGATATATGATATTAGGTAGATATGAGGGTGATTCATGATATGGTTTAGAAATAGGGTAAATCAATACCCCGTATCCTAACATGGCCTAGATACCTAGGATACCCAAATTTCTTGGTAGGTAAACCTTAGATGGGTTGATATCTAGCTACCCTAAGGAGTCTAGGCTAGTACCATGGGTATTTGCGGGGTTTCATTGGTATTGGGCAAGGTATCGGGATTTACCTTAGAAGGGTAAATACTAGTTTTGCCTAGAAATAGGATATTTGTGTTAGAAGCCTAAGATAGAGTTAGAACTTGATTCTCGTGGTTGGTAATGATCGAATATGGTGCTCATAGACTAGTTTTGACGTCGGTTGACCTTTTTGACCAAAAGTCAACAAAAGTCAACCGAGAGTCAAACTTAGTCTTTAAGCGACCCGATTTGACCGAAACCAATCCAGAGTTGACCAGTTGACTGAAAGTCAACAGTTGATCAACATTAGACTAGTTTGACCTAGGATTGACCTAGAGTTGACCAGAGTTGACCAGAGTTGACTTTTTGACCAAAAGTCAACTGTAAGTCAACCGTTGATCCCGATCGACCTAGTTTGACTTAGATTGACTTCCAGTGACCTAGTATGACCTAGTATGAACTAGTATGACCTAGTATGACTCAGTTTGACCTAGATTGACCTAGTATTGACTTAGACTTGCATTCATGGCTTGTATTAGTTTCCTTTTTCAGTGTTAAGCCCTGTTTGACTCATAGTATCTTATTTTAGGTCTGTGATCACTCTGAGCGTCTGTTTACCCTATCAGCTCAGGACCACAGGCGAGTACATTCACTGATAGTTTTCATTGTCTTGATATCTACTATATCCGATTCAGTCGTAGTGTTTTACTTGATTCCTGACACGATGTTTCACGGACTAGTATACGTCGGATCCTGTCATGAGATGTTATTCCTAGACTCTCTTGGTATATGAGTATGTGATATTCCTGTGTTCCTATACTTATATAGACACTGATTTGGGAGTGGGCTGGCCCCCTGCTCTTGAACCCCGTGTCATGACGTGCCATATCCGGATCCGTGATACTATTCGGGGATGGGGGAATTATTAGGGGTTATGTGATCAAAGCCTTCCTGTAACTATACATTGCTAGCGTCATCCTCGCCTCACGTAGGGTGTTGCAGACACCCCATTACTAGTTATCCAGGTTGGACGGCATGACTCTCCGTTGAGTACACCGCGGATTGTCGGGCCAAGTGGATAACCATCTCTTGCTTCCCTAGCCGATCACATATCGCTCTAATAATTCAAAACACATTTTTACATTTATTGTCATATCTTATATTCCAGTTCAGCTTTACTTACTATACTTTCACCATGCTATGATTCATTTCTCACATGCTCTACCTGCCTTTTATACTGTACCATGATTTGAGACTAAGTTCTGTTTGAAAGAAGGGTTACAACTCCGGTCCTTGTTTGGTTCAAGGGTTGTAACTCGGCTTTCAAATGATTCCCGAGTCGCATATATCTTGTGTCTTGTATTTTATTATTGCTGTCTCTTATAGTATTTCTCAATTCATATAGAACTGTTGTTGGTGTTTGTACTTGCTCATTTTCCTGACAGGATACCGTTGACAAATTTTACAGATGACTCTGAGACTGACTGCCCGACCTACTATGGGGTTGAGTCTGATGGACTAGATTTAGACCGTGGCTTATTGGTAGAGCCACTGGACTTTGCTCACCCTGAGTAGCATAATTTAGTTAGGTTTGCATGGCCTGCGAGCCAGCTAGTACATTTCAGTTTGTAGTATCTTTATACTTATATTATCTGAGACTCTGGATGTTGTGTTAGCTATGACTTATGGATTTTGGACTCGTTTTCTGTTTTATCTATCGTATCTCTGTTCCATGCTATCTACCTTAGTTTTGATATATGTGATTGAGACTGTATTGCTATGTCACCTCCATTCGGAGTGTATATAACTGTACATGTACATTTATCTGTTTTAGTCGTAGTATTTACAGATCCTATATACAGCGTTCTACCGCCGATTCTGCGACGTAGGCTGGACGTAACCACGTGCTCGTGCCCCTCTCTAGGGTGCGGGTCGTGACACTAAATGAGTTAAATTGATGTCTAAAACTCAGCATTAAAAACTAGAAAAAAATACAGTAAACAGGACTGATACACAGTTTTTAGGAAATAGGGGAAATTGGGATTTAACCATAAAAATCAAATTAAAATAGTAAACTAATGGTTGGTAACATATAAACACATTTCACACGTGCTATGTGACGTGTTTGTGTCCACAAAAGTGGACACAAACGTGTCCATTCAATCAAAAATCCAAAACAGTAAATCTGGACACAGAGACTGGGACAGTCTCGTACGGGTGTGCACGCATGTCGTGCACCCGACACAGGCCAACCCAGGCCTCGTGCTCGTGTCAGTGGGTGCACCTAGGGTAGGCCTAGGTGTGTGTCATCCTGAATCGTGTCAGTGCGTGTCGTGTCCAGAGATTCGAAGCCGTATCAGTGGCTAATAACAGCCTGCGTACGGGACAGTGCAATCCCCGTGCGCGATCGATTTCTCACCAACCAGTGCACGAAGTCCCATGAAATTTGGGGAGCATGGTGTCAGGGGGTGCCCCTTAGCTCCCACAAAATTTTGTGTCAGGGCAAGCCGTGTCGTGTCCTGTAGGGACCCCCGATGAGCAGGGGATCCGCCAGGCCGCGCGCTAGCGTGTGCAGCTTGGTGTACACATGTCCAAAACGACATGACACGTGCACGAATCCATCCCAGTAAATCAAAATCGTGTAAGCGACATCAAAACACAATTTTCCATTCAAAAATTATTTCGAAAATAACACAAAAGTTTCACTGTGGCATTTCCACAAACACATAAAGCTAGGCACTGATACGTGTCCAGTTTGGACACGAAAGAACACGAATTCTTAGGGTTTCCTATTCCTACTGTTAGGTTAGGTCTAGGGCTCCCTAATGATGCAAAAATCTCAGGATTCTATGGTGAAAATAGGAAGTTACCTCTATGTATTAAAACCCTCAAAAAGCTCTAATGAGAGATGTTCTTCTTGATAGTGAAACTCCTCCAAAGCTCTCCAAATCTGAGAATACTAATTACCAACAGTAAGTAGATAGAATTTAGAACCCAATGCAATTTGTTTGGATTAAAAAAGAGGTAAAATGGATTTTCTAGGGATTTTTGAAGTAGGAAAAATATCTCTTTCTAAACTTGCTCCTTCCTAAAGAGGCTAGCCCTAAATGGAGGAGAATATTTATAGGAGGGGGTTTCCAAAAGGGTGTAGTGGCTGGACAAAAAGTGTTAGGGTTAGGGTTAGGCACTAGTTAATGGGCTTTGGGCCTATTTGGCTAACTATTCATTTATTGGTTAATCACAAGTCATGGCTTGTGACTTAAAACTCTACTTAAGTCAAATAACCATACCATTAGTCAACTCTAGTCTAACTAGGGTGGCATGACCTAACCAAGACCAAACTCAACTAGGGTTAGCTCCTAGGTTAGTCTACCATGGTCATTGCTAGTCAAAGTCAACCTAGTCAACCCTCATCCAAACAATTCCAAAATAAATTCTAAAAATTTCCATAAATTCAAATAAATTATAATAAATTCAAATAACCCCAAAATGACAAAATTGCCCTCAAACTAGAAATATGGTAGTAACAAAATGTTATTCTTCGTGTAAAAATATACGGAGAATGACAATCTATGTGTGTATTTTAACATGGAGAATGTCATGTTCCGTGTTAGGTGCACGGAGAATGGCCACTTCTAGGTCAAAATACACAGAAAAAGTCGTTCTCCGTGTTAAAATATACGGAGAATGGTCATTTCTAGGTCAAAACACACGGAGAATGACATTCAAGGTTTGCATTAACACAGAGAATGACATTTTCCGTACATTTTTACACGGAGAATAACATTCTCCGTATTAGAAACACGGAGAATGGTCATTTCTAGGACAAAATACACAGAAAATGTCATTCTCCGTGTATTTTAACACTGAGAATGAGCATTCTCCGTTTACTTTGATACGGAGAATGGTCATTCTCCGTGTTAATACACGGAGAATGGACATTTCTAGGTCAAAATACAAGGAGAATGCAATTCTCCGTGTATTTTAACACGGAGAATAACATTCTCCGTGTTAGAAACACGGAGAATGCTCATTTCTAGGACAAAATACACCGTGTATTTTAACACGGAGAATAACATTCTCCGTGTTAGAAACACGGAGAATGCTCATTTCTAGGTCAATACACAGAAAATGTCATTCTCCGTGTGTTTTAAAATGGAGAATGGTCATTTTCGGTGTTAGATACACGGAGAATGGCCATTTCTAGGTAAAAATACAATGGAGAACGCCATTCTCCGTGTATTTTAACACGGAGAATGTAATTTTCCGTGTTAGAAACAAGAATAATGTTCATTTCTATATCAAAATACACAAAAATGTCATTCTCCGTGTGTTTTAAAACAGAGAATAGTCATTCTCCGTGTTAGATACACGGAAAATGACCATTTCTAGGTCAAAATACAAGGGATAACGCCATTCTCCGTGTATTTTAATACGGAGAATAGCAATTTCTAGGTCAAAATACACAGAAAGGGCATTCTCCGTGTATTTTATAGACGAAGAATGATCATTCTCATTTTTCGCGTCAATATAAACGGAGAATGAACAGGACTCAAAGTTTTACCTTTTTTTCCCTTCTTCTTGATCTTCTTCTTCTTCTCCTGCTACTTCTTGTTTTTGTTGTTCTTGTTGTTCTCCGTGTTCTTGTTCTTCTACTTCTTCTTGCACTTCTTTTTCTTTTGTAGCTTTTCGTTTACGAGCAATCCTCTTAACTTTCATCCTTGTTTCTTTTGTTTTTCAACATCTACTTCTTCTCTGTCTTTCTAACTCGGTCTACATCCATTGATGATGATTGCGACATTGTGTGAAACTTGCGAATGGAGATTCACTGGCGCTTTCTTGTAGGATTTTTCTAAGATTTTTGGAGGAGATGACCTAAAATCGAAAGCGAACAGAGTATGGAAGAGGAGGGAGCGATCGAAACATTTTTTTGAAGAGTTGTTGGGTTTGTATGTAATTCTCCCTCTTCTAGAATCGAACCGTTTTTCTGAAGAGTTGCTGGGTTTGTGGATATTCTTAATAAATTAGAAGGGCAAAAAGGTCATGCCGTCCCCTTTTATATATTTTTTAGATAATGCTGGGCACGCGATGAAAGTTTTTTTGCGGTGGGTTTTTCATAAAATTTTTAAATTTTTGGGCATTTTATAAATTTACTAATAATACTAGTAATTATATTAAAAAAAATACTATGAAGAAACTAACTGATGATATATTATCCAGGTAGATGAAACTAAATGCTGATTGTGGTATTCATATCAACTTCTATGAAGAAGAAAAATCCAAATTGCAAGGCAAATTATCCCTCTTTTTTTTCTAATTCTCTACACCTTCTTAGACCTATCTGCAATACATTTATACTTGCTTAGTATATAATTCAAATAGTAGAGCTATCACTGATTTTTTTGGGTGTAACAATTTATAACCTATTTTTTTTATCATTTATGGATTAAAAAAGTTATTTACTCAATGACTAGCTCAAACTTCTATATTAACTACCATAAATTCTTTGCTCGTTTGGTTCCTGAAAAGGAAAGAAAAGGAAATCAATTCTTTGTTCTTTCTTTACCTTTTAAATTTTTATCATTTTTTTTTAATGTTCGGAAAGGGCATGAAATTGAAGAGAATCTAAATTTTAGAGTGGGAAAGTAAATTCTTGGGATTGATGGTGAACTATTTTCTTTTCTCCCATGTATTTTTTTTTCATTTGAGAATTATTTTTCTTTTCCGCTTGCTTTCCTGTGGTATGTAAATGAGTAAGTTAATGTTTTGATTCCGTGAACCAAACCTGACATACGCCGTCTTCCCCCTCTTCCCACCCCCCCCCCCCCCCCCCCCCCTCCTTCCTTTGAAACTGATTACCTATACTAGTCTATATGTTATTTTAATTAGACTATCATAAGGTCAGTTGTCATCTTTTCGTCTGTTTCAAGTGGCTATTCATGTGCTTGTACTTTTTTTTTTACAATGCCAAGATATTTGAAATACAATTTTTTTTTAGTTTTTTTATTGAGAACAATAAACTTGAAAAAATGATAAGGACAAAAAAATTTATTACCGTTGGAACATGAAGAGTTGTATGAGAAAAAAAACTTGCATGAAAATTTTATTGCTTTCGACTCTTAAACATAAATGACATACAACTTGACATAATAACATCATGTTTATATAATACTCAAGGGTGTTTTAGAAATTCAAAAGTTTCACCACCAAGTTTTCCTATTATACAGTAGAATAGTTATTGCACCCACAACACATGTCTCGACCCCTTGTACTCTAATACCCAAATGATTGGATTTTGTCCATGGTCGCTTCTGACATTCTAAGGACCATATACAAATACTAAAAATGACAGTTTCTATCCATTATAAAAAAATAAAAAAAATCTTTGACATACTAGGGACCATGTTACTACTGCATTTTCTAACAAATAGGCAAGACTAAATCTAAAAATAAAGATTTTATATTAGTAATACTAGTATATATGCACATGTATTGTACGTATTTAACCGCTATTAATGAACTTTTTTATTTACTTGGAAAGAGCAAAAGGCACCAAAAGAGCAAATTATATTTCTTTTAAATATTTTTCTGTATGAATTACCTAGCTACCCTCATTAAATTTAATGAATAATTTTAATTAGTTAAGTTATGCAAGGACGTATTTGGAAGAAGAAAAAATTTACGGTGAAACCATATTTTCTTATTATATAGTAATATAGATATGCAAAGGTTAAAAATTTTAGGATCTTTTAATTTATGGGGCCTAATGTTATCGTGTAGTCTGTACATGTTCATAAATGGTCCTCGTAAAAACATAAAGAGGGCGTTTGGTTCAAGTTTTTTAGGCTTGGGAATGAATTTTGAATTTCTTACCCATTTTGTTATGTCTAGGATTGGGAATGAGGAAGGAATATGAAGGGCTTCATATTTTCATTGATGTGGGAAAGTTATTCCCAAGTCCCCCTTGGGAATAGTTTTGCTTTCCATAAGGGCTCATTTGGATCAATATTTTGTATTCCAAGGAATATATTTTTCAATTTCTTTTCCATGGAAAATGAATTTAACATTTTCATACCCATATTTAGTTAGGTTGGAAATAGATAGTTCAAAATTTTAAAAATTTGCATTATAGGAATCTTAATTTATTTAGCTTTCCTTAAATACCCCTTCATTAATTTTACGATGATTCACATGTTTGAGATAGAAGTTGAAAATTTAAAAATTACCGTCCAAACAAAATATCCAAACATCATTCCTAGGAAAGTAAAACTACTCAAAAGGGTGACTTGGGAATAGCTTTCCTACATCCATGGTAATGAAGCCTCTCATATTCTCTCGTCATTCCCAATTCTAAACATACCAAACATGCGTAAGAAATTCAAAGCCCATTCCCAAGTCTCAAAAACTTGAACCAAACGGTCGTTTGGTTCAAGTTTTTGTATTTGTAGAAATAGATTTTCAATTTCTTTTTCATGGAAAATGAATTCAACATTTTCATACACATATTTTGTTAGGCTGGGAGTAGGTAGTTCAAAATTTTAAAATTTTTCATTCTCATGTTTGGTTCACACGGGAATATAAAACTTAATTTATTTATTTACTTAATTTATTTATTTTTCTTAAATACTCTTTAATTAATTTTATGATGATTCACATGTTTGAAATAGAAGTTAAAAATTTAAAAATAAAGGGAATGTTGTGAAACCCTTACTATTCACCATTATGTCATGAGTTACACATGACCCTTGGGATCATGTAACTCATGACCCTTGGGTTATGTAACTCTTGACCCTTGGGTTGCCCCTTATCCCTATATATATGGCCCTTGCCATATGATGAAATGAAGAGAAGAAAAATACTATTCTACGATATCTAGTATCCCTTCAAACACGTTATCAGCACGATTGCTGAAGCAAGGAGAATCGATGTCCAGATCTCGACGTCATCCTTCCTTTTTTCCTGGTCGATCCGACCAGAGGCTGGTAACACTTCTTAAAATTTTTTTAAAGTTTCATGTACTTTGCATGTAATTCTTGACGACATGTGGAGAATTTATAAACTTGGTGCAACTAAACTATACTTTTGCTAACAATTCAAATTTTCAGAGAAAAAGAAATAGACGATTGGCATTTACGCTATCAATTCACATCATTCTTTAGACCTAATTAGTTTCATGTTCTCTGATTTACCTGTCTCATCTAGAAATTGAATCACAAGTATTTTGGAGGCTCGGTCTCTTTGAAAGTTTGAATTTTATTTCAATGAATAGAACTAGCATGACAACAATCACGTGAAGCAAACATAAAATAGAACAAGATAGATAATGTTGAGAACTAAATTCAGCAAACTGTGATACACCAATACTGGGCCATACATTTAACCACATTTTGTTTCTATGGAGAATTGTAACAACCCTAAAACAAACATGTGAATATTAAAACAAGTTCCAATATTCAGTATCAACAGTCCGTGGATTGGAACAAGATAGCACTAAATTTCATTTGCTATCGAATGGTTTGCAGTTACGACTTGACAATTTAAGATGACAAAATATTGGTCATATTACATCAGTCGGCTAGTACTTCAAAATTGACAGTTACTACATCGAATTGTAAAGAAAAACGACTTATAAAATTGACACTTCAAAATCGAAATTTTTTCACATTTGGCACAACATTCATATGAAGAACTTGAGGTAATAAGAATCAAGGGACTGACATTAAGACCTGATTTCGAAGTACTAGATGAAACTTTATGTGTCTCTGTTAGAAAAGTAGCATAAAGTCTATGCTACAAAACTACATTATCAAACTTACTATATTATCAATTATTATTCATTAAGCAATTGTATCGGGTTGATCTTTGTATAATCCATTGTAGTTACTTGGTTATACATTAAGTAAATTTGCTTCATTCTTAACAATTTTTTGAATATTCACATTGGTTGATCATTGTCATATATATTACTCTTTGGACAATTGATCTTATATAATTGTCATCTCTTAAGTAAATTATTGTTCAACTAATCTTGTTAGAATTGACACCGTAGCAATTTTTTTTTTCTCTATCAATTCTAGCTTCTTTTATTCAATATTTTAATTTAGGCTAAATCAAACAATTAATTAATTTAGTAAAAATTCCTTTAGTTTTTAAGTTCTAAAGTTAAGATTTGTTTGGGAATAAGCCGAAAGGGCCCTTCTGTCAACAAGGCGAAATATCGTCTAAGCGACCGGTACTTAAGAGTTCCTAGTGAACCTCCGCTTGCTGGGATCCGGCCCCTACAGCTAACCCAACCTTATCAAAACTTGAAAAACTAAAAATTTAAAGGTTTATTACTAAAATTATTTTAATTGTTAATTTTAGCTTAAAACCATCTTATTGAGTAAATATAATTTTTCAGACCTTAGAAATATGACTTCCAACGAAGAGACTTTCTCTGCAAAGCCTGCCAAATTCAATGGCACATATTTCAAGAGGTGGCAGAGCCAGATGAAATTTTGGCTTACCACCTTATAAATTATGCATTTTTGCAAGCAACTTATTGACCTCTCTATATCGACCCGTCGATCGATAAATTTTTTTTCATTGATCTATAGATGAAGTGTGAATGCCTTGTGGACAGCGCCTCGACGCACACAATTCTTCGAGAAAAAAGCTATTTTTATAGCTTATATGATTATGACGGTCCCGTTATTACGATATCAGGACTATCAAACATAATAGAAGGATCTGGTGAAGCAATTATATTGCTCCCAAATAAAACAAGACTAATAATAAAAGATGCACTATTCTCTCCTAAATCAAATAGGAACCTCGTAAGTTTCAAGGACATTCGTTTAAACGGATATCACTTAGAAACAAATGAAATAAATGAGGCAGAATATCTGTATGTTACTCGTCTAAAAGATGATTCAAAAACTATCTTAGAACGATTCAAGGGACTCCCGTCGGGTCTCTATCATACTCATATTCAATCAACAGAAGCTAACATGATTGTGCACCAGAAGTGTCATTCATCGCCAAAATTTAAACTTTGGCATAATAGACTGGGTCACCCAGGATCAGCTATGATGAAACGAATCATAAGCCAATCCAGTGGACACAACCTGCAGAACCTGAAGATTCTTCAGAAGTATGATTACTCGTGTCTACCTTGTTTTCAAGGCAAAATTATAACGAGACCATCCCTTTTGAAAGTGGGACTAGAGTCTCCTAGCTTCTTAGAGAGAATTTATGGAGACATTTGCGGACCTATTCACCCCGTAAGTAGTCCATTTAGGTACTTTATGGTACTTATCGATGCATCTACTAAATGGTCTTATGTGTGCCTTTTGTCCACCCGCAACTTAGCTTTTTCTAAGCTATTGGCACAAATAATTAAGTTGCGGGCTCATTTCCCCGATAACCATATCAAAAAATTAAGACTTGATAATGCGGGTGAATTTACTTCACAGGTTTTTCAAGACTATTGCCAAGCAACTGGCATCGAAGTTGAACATCCTGTAGCTCATGTTCACACCCAGAACGGGTTAGCAGAATCTCTTATTAAGAGATTATAATGGATTGCTCGTCTATTGTTGATGCAGTCACAGTTGACTGTGGAAGCTTGGGGTCATGCTATATTGCATGCCGCATCACTTATTAGAATACGGCCTTCTGGAGGTCATATTCTATCTCCGATGCAGCTCGCTTATGGTTCACCTCCAAATATCTCTCATTTGAGAGTTTTTGGTTGTGCTGTTTACGTCCCTATTGCTCCCCCACAGAGGACCAAAATGGGTCCACAACGTCGATTAGGTATCTATGTTGGGTTTGACTCACCCTCTATAATTAGATACCTAGAACCCCTGACGGGTGACGTATTTAAGGCACGTCTTGATGACTGTGAGTTTGATGAAGGATTATTTCCTAAACTGGGCACACAGTCTAAGAAGCCAGAAGCTTCTAAGACAATTTCTTGGGACACAAAAACTTTGTCTCATTTTGATCCGCGTACAAGTCAATGTGAAGATGAGATCCTGAAGATATTACATCTTCAGAACATTGTACATCTACTTCCGGATACATTTACGGACAACCAGAAGATTGTCAGATCACACGTCCCTGCTGCCAACACGCCAGCTAGGATTGACATCCCCAAAGATGGATGCAATCCGTCGACAGCAGAAATGGCAATACCTCAATTAAAAAGAGGACGCCCACCAGGTTCGAGAGACAAAGTCCCTCGTAAAAGAAAAAACCCTAGAGAAATTAAGAAGATCCCAACACAGGATGCTAAGCTCAGATCAGCTACCTCTCCCCTCCTAGTTTTTCCTGAAGAGGAACAAATAGGAGAAATATCATTAAATTATGTACGTACTGGAGAGGTACTGAACAGAAAAAGCACAGTCATCGACGACGATTTTTCGTTCAATATTGCCGTTCACGTCACTGAAAATGACGATGACATCGATCCACGGTCTCTAGCGGAATGTAAATGCAGAGGCGATTTGCCAAAGTGGAACGAGGCAATAGGAGTAGAGCTGGACTCACTCTTGAAATGTGAAGTCTTTGGACCAGTAGTCCAAACACCTGAAGGTGTAAAACCTGTGGGATATAAATGGATCTTCACAAGAAAAAGAAATGAACACAACATAGTTGTGCGCTACAAAGCACGCCTTGTAGCACAAGGTTTCTCCCAGAAACCGGGAATAGATTATGAAGAAACATATTCTCCGGTCATGGATGGGAATACCTTCAGATTCCTGATCAGCCTCTCTTCTCTGAAAAGCCTAGAAATGCAGCTCATGGACGTTGTGACTGCATATCTTTATGGCAATATAGATAAAGATATCTATATGAAACTCCCTGAAGGATATAAAATTTCACCAGAGAAAACATATAGACCTCGGGACACCTATTCTGTAAGGTTACAAAGATCATTGTACGGTCTTAAATAATCAGGAAAAATGTGGTATAACAGACTAAGTGAGTTTCTTGCTACGCAAGGATTTACTAATGATAAAGTCTGCCCGTGTATCTTTATAAAAAGATCGGGAACAGGATTTGTTATAGTCGCCGTTTATGTCGACGATTTAAATCTTATTGGATCTCCTGCAGAGATCACTGAGATATCTGAAAGCCTTAAGACAGCTTTTGAAATGAAAGACCTAGGGAAAATAAAGTATTGTCTTGGCTTACAGATTGAACACCTGAAGGGTGGTATCCTGTTACACCAATCTACATATACACGAAGATTACATAAACAATTCCACATGGATAAATGCCATCCCCTTAGTACACCAATGGTAATTCGACCATTAGACGTAAAGAAGGACCCTTTCCGTCCACTGGAAGAGGGGGAGGAATTATTAGGTCCAGAAGTACCTTACCTAAGTGCCATTGGGGCACTACTCTATATAGCTAACTGTATGCGTCCTGATATAACGTTTTCAGTTAACTTATTAGCCAGATACGTGCAGCGCCCACAAAGCGCCACTGGAATAGAGTGAAGCATCTTCTGCGCTACCTCCAAGGGTCTATAGACCTAGGACTATATTACCCGAATAGTGGGTCTTCCACTTTACTTGGTTATTCAGATGCAGGTTATAGATCAGATCCCCACACAGAGAAATCACAAACTGGATTTGTGTTTACTTTCTGTGGTACGGCTATCTCCTGGAGGTCCGTCAAACAGACCAGTGTGGCTATCTCATCCAACCATTCTGAACTCCTGGCAATCCATGAAACAAGCAAGGAGTGTGTTTGGCTCCGCTCCGTCATTCAGCACATTTTGGCATCTACTGGCCTGAAGACTGGTGAACTTGAGCCTACTACCCTTTTTAAAGATAATGCAGCATGCGTAGCTCAACTTCAGAAAGGATACATAAAGAATGACAAGACGAAGCACATATCCCCCAAATTCTTCTGGACGTACGACCTTCAAGAGAAGGAACAAGTCAAAATACAACAAATTTAATCTTGTAATAACTTAGCAAATTTGTTTACCAAAACACTGCCACGATGTACTTTTGTAAAGCTTGTAAGAGGAATAGGGATGAGGCAACTAAAAGACCTGCAAGCCTGAAGCTTGTATAGATCAGGGGGAGTAAAACTATAGGATTGTACTCTTTTTCCTTAGGACTGATGGTTTTTTCCACTGGGTTTTCCACAGCCAAGGTTTTAATAAGGCAAACCAAGTTTACTCTGGATCAAGCAGTATCCACCCCATTAGCTTATTGAATCCTGAAGTATTTCATAAGTGGATCCAAGGAAATGGATGAATAAGGGGGAGTGTTGTGAAACCCTTACTATTCACCATTATGTCATGAGTTACACATGACCCTTGGGATCATGTAACTCATGACCCTTGGGTTATGTAACTCTTGACCCTTGGGTTGCCCCTTATCCCTATATATATGGCCCTTGCCATATGATGAAATGAAGAGAAGAAAAATACTATTCTACGATATCTAGTATCCCTTCAAACAGGAAAAGTATTATCGTCCAAACAAAATACCCAAATAACGATAAAGAATGCTTCACACCTTTCTTAGTGAAATCGGATCTTTATCAAGGGGGGCGGCTTCCTACTTGGACTCCTCATGACCACCTCATCCTTGTAATTCGGAGGAAAATCAACTATTGAACAATGTGATTGATCGGACAAGTATCCGTTTCCGTAGCCTTCTTCTATTTCTGAATTAGCTTTGCAAAAGGTCATTGGTTTCCCACGATAGATTTCTTTTATGCAACCTATGTTGGATAATTTTCGTTTCCTGATTGGTGTTGCATATATAATATTTTGTTGCATGTCAATGCAATTTGGATATGAGAGGCTTCATATTTGGGAACATAGGAGGAGAGGGAGAGAAAAATTTGAGAAGAAAGAAAATGGAGGGTGAAGAAAGTTAACTTCATCTCTTCTTTTTTGGATGACCAAAAAATGAGGAGAGGAAAAGTAAAAAAAAAAACTTTTGTTTGTGGGAGAGAGATAAAATTACTGATTTGTCCTCAACTTTTTTATGATTTTTAAAATAATCAATTGATAGGAGTTAAACTCATCCGTAAGTTTTATTTATGAGGTGTCTCATAATGTGAGTTGTGGATTAACTAATCCAGTAATATATGTGAAGTTAACTAATAAATAAATAAGACACCTCAGAAACAAAACAAAAAAATCTTATATTTATGATTTTTTTTATTGAGATATCTCAAAAATCATAAATATATATATTTATGAGGTGTCTACAACTAAGGTTTATGATCTTTTTTAAGATTAACTATATATGTGAGTTGTAGATTTTTTTTTAAAAATTAACTATATGTAAGTGAGTTGTAGATTAACTATACATGAGAGTTGTAATTTTTTTTTAAGATGAACTATATACGTGAGTTGTAGATTAACTAGATTTTTTTTAAGATTAGCTATATATGTTTATATTTATATTTTTATTATTAGAGATAATACAGTAATGTAAGAAATTTAACTAATAAATAAATCAAAATACAAAATCTTATATTTGAATTAAGATTTAAATAATAAAATATTATCTTAAAAATAATCAACTTAATATATATATATATATATATATATATATATATATATATATATATATATATATATATATATATATATATATATATATATTTATTTGAGATGTCTTATACGTGAGTTGTAGATTATATCAGATTTAAAAATTGACTTTTTTTGTTTATATTATGTTTTTATTGTTAGAGATAATGCAGTAATTTATATGAATTTAAATTGTAAATAAATCAAAATACAAAGTCTTATATTTGATTTAAGATTTAAATGATCAAATATTATCTTTAAAATGATCAAATTAATACACTCATACATGAATATTTTTATGAGAGTTTTAGATTAACTTCTCAAAGAATTTCGGGAAATGATTCGAATTTTTTTATGAGGGTTGTAGATTAATCTATCAAAAAAAATTCAGCAAATGATAATAATAAAAAACAACAGTTTAACCCACACACATAACAGATAATTAGTTAAACTATCAAAGAAAATCATATTTTAATGGAAGTTGCATATTAAACTATCAACGAGAATTTCAATTTAAACAAAAGATAACAAAGCCAATCATCAAAATAACAATAACATAATAGATAATATCCATACTAATATCTCTCATAGTAAGTTCAATGTATCAAAGTAAGTCCAAAAGTCGATCTCTTTCTTTGCATCTTCATCTTCATTCCACTAGATTAAGTTCGTCATCTTCATCAACACTTCAGACCGCATAGGAAGGGGAGTGCCAAAAAATGATCTAGCAGCAGTGTTGTTATTAATAAGGAACAAATACGCATCATATTGCGTATTACGAGGCATTCCCAAATCTTGGACTGCCGAATATATTTCTTCTTCATTATAGAACCGTGGCCTCCCTTTTTCAACTACATCAACAGCCCTTTCAGCAATCACATTACTATCTTTCATGATTGTATTTCCTTCCTGTAAAACACATGTAACCTTATTCATGCTCTCAGTCACATATTCAAATTGTTTCTCCAATGCCTCAATCATTGAGGCCTTACGTTTTTTACCCTTTGAAGATTGACCTACTTCCGATATAGGTGTTGGAGAATAATGAGACGAATAACCGTTATTATTTGTGTTCTCCTTAGGTGGATTGTTTGCACAACTAAATTCATTATCGAACACAAAGATATCATCATTCAAATCAATATTACCCTCCATTTGCCACCTCGCTACCTTCTCCTTTGCACTCTCAACTTCGTCACCATTGGCTCGATCCTCTCCATAAATATCATAGAGTTTTCCATAATTTCGCACATGTTTATTCATCCACTTACTTGCATATGGTTTTGCCTACAATAAGAAAATTAAACTTCATGAGTAAATATTTATAATTCAACTACATCACCAATAATGTATATCTAAATAAAATTAAGAAAAAAATTGTAGTAAAGTGATATACCTGAATAAGAGCCATCCACACCTCATGTGTTGCTTCAAACATACAATTTTGTGCATTCCAAGCAAAACCACTCAACCCATGAAATAAATCCTTACATTTAGCAAATCTTTTCTTCAAAGTCTTCACACGATTTTTGACATGCCCTTTCTCTAACCTTGGACCCAAAATGGGAGTCAATACTTGCATTATATTATTATAGGCTTGTGTAGTGAAGGTCCTATCATGCCTATTTTCTTTTATTTTTTCTTCCAACAATGCATCTACCAGCAAATCATCAAACTCCTCGGTCCATACAAAATTGTTACTGTAGTGCCCCGTCCCGCAAGGTCAATCGGAGGAATCGAAACGCCGACGGCATTCGGACTTAGCCTTGCAACGGCTGCTCGAAGTCTTGCTCGATCGAGGTGACTCCTCGCTCAGGTGGGGTAGTTTCGGTGAACTTGCCTCATCTTAGCCTTCACTTAATAACTCGCATGTTTTTAACTTGCACAAATAGGCTAATATAAAAGCTACGAACGCACATAGCTAAGGGAATAATCCCGACCCGTTGGAATGTCTTAGAACATGAAAATGGTTCCACGGTCTGCTTAGAAGTCGGTTCAGCGTGCTTTCAAATGACACTCGATCCTTTGTTCCCGTGGCTTGGGAGAAGGAAGTTGGCTTAAGTTGCTAAGTTGCCCCGACACTCGAATTGGCCTAAGTCATAGGCGTCGCCTGCGTGAATGCTTGAGAAATGCATGCACGGTCCCGTCGTTTTGTCCCAACACATGAATTAGCCTAAGTCATAGGCGTCGCCCGCATGAATGCTTAAAAATGCATGCACGGTCCCGTCGTCCAAGCCTTGGCATAGCCTTCGCACGCCCCGCGAGTTAAAGTCGTCTTGCACGGCTTGTTGGCCTAAGTCTAGGCACAAACTTGGTTGTTCAAGTCGACCCCGTGCATAGCACGTTCCCTCGATGCGTAGCTCGACGTAGCCTTTGCTCGTCAAGTCGTTGCCCGAACAAGTTAGACAAGTATTGTGCTGGGCTATCGAAGTCATTTCTAGCACTGTTTCGCTCTAGCTGCGGTTGTCAAGTCGTGTAGTCCCTTGAGAACAAGGCTCGTCGTATAAAGTATATGACTTGAGCGATAGCGTCGCCTATAGAACTAGGTCTGTCTAAGGCACGAGCTACGGTGGATCTAGTAAAGAGTATGCCATAATCAAAGGAAGTCCACGCGACTTGTTGTCGCCGAGATCGATTCCGCTACTTGGGAGTCTCGCTAAAAGTCTTGATAAGGAAGTGCATGAGATCAGTCCCGCTACTTGGGAGTCTCGATAAAAAGAAAGAAAGCATGGTCATGTTAAGGAAGGATTGGTAGATCGAGTTGAGTCTTGCATGGTCATTGGACAACTTGTCGACAATGTGAAGTTTCCTCGAACGGTTGCCTAGGCCAAGGGACCGATTCGGCCCGGGAGGAACGAGACGGCTCAAATTAGGATGCTGGATAACCGCATGGGAGACTTCGGCGCCTCCGGGCTAGCTACCCGTGTAGGGACGAGCTGATATCCCTGAGCCGGGTTCAAGATAGCTTGACATTGCTAGTGACCACCTCATGTAGATGGGTCGGCAAGAGCGGCAATCCACGTGTTTGCCTTTGGATAGTGTCAAGTACTAGAACGACGTCGGTCGAATCATGAGACAGTCTAGCACGGCATGTATCAAGTCAGCAGGATGTAATCCCGTTAGTGCTAGCCTTGTATCGGCACGAAAGGATGAGTTATAGCTTATGTCAGCAAGTGTAAAACCCCTAAATTTCTACTATATTTTTTTTAAAAATTTGTACGGATTTAAAATTTTGTATTGTACGTCGCGTAGTTGTATTGTACGTCGTGCGCGAAATTCCTTTTTTTGTAATTGCTCGACGAGTGCGAATATGTGCGAGCGTACATATTTTAGAAAAACATTTTTTTTTATTTTTTATATAGTTCAAATAATATATATAATAACTATTTGTATTTTACTTAAAGTTTATGTTATGCAAATATTCCTTGCATATGAGATACATTAATTTAAATCTATATATAATTCCATTTTCGAATTTATTAATATTAATATTTTAGTATTCAAAAAGATATTTAAAAATATTTATTATTTTCGAAATTATTAGTATTGGTATTTTTGGAAAATATATTTGAAAATTTTGTGGCCATTTTAAATCTTGATTTGAATTTATGGATTTATTTAAATAGTTAAATATTTAAAATTTGATTTATCCCATTTGATTTTAAACTAAAAATTTAATTAGATTTAAATTGGATTTGTATTTGGATTTGGATTTGATTGGTTTTAAATTAAATTACGAATTATCTATTTTTGGGGTTTAAATCTTTTCTAATCCTTATCTTAATGGGAATTCCCACATCCTATAAATAGGCAGGTACTCCTCCATAAATTTCACAAGCCATAATTATTCTACAAATTTTTCTACCACAAAAGTGAGTGCATCGTGTCTATGACCGTGTCCGTGTCCCATCCACTATGTGTTTCATTGTACAAATACATTTCTCCACCCCGGGTCCGACAGATCCGAACCTCCATCTCCGTCGTGTCGGACACACCCGACACGACTCATCCAAACTCAAACCCCAATTCCTAACCGCTACCCCGACCCGTCGGCCCCTACTGCTCGTCTTGCCGAACCTCGGCCACAACCAACCCTCACCTCTGGCACCTACCGCCGCACCACGACACCCCGACTCCCCGAGCCCCTCGACCATCACAGCACCACCTCCAGACCACCGCCAACATCCACACCACCCACGGGTATCGGCCACACCACCCAGGCCAGCATCCCGAGGCGTCATTGCCGCTGCATTCCCGGTCACCCGAGCCGCATAGCCCCGGCTGTTTCCCACTTCTCCACGACCCGACCACTCCGCACTTTGCCTTGTCGAACTACCATCACCATCACCACCACTAAAATCTGCAGCACCCATAATCCATCCGTCGACACCATCGTCGGCGACCCATCAAAAACCCATCACCAAAAACCCCACACCAAAGAGAAAAATTGGGGAAATAAAATCCCTTACCTAACCGCCGGCATCGAGCACAGATCTGAGCCCCTCCGTGAGCCCCATCGAGACCCTTCCTCGGCTCTCGTCTCGATATCATCTCCACCGACCCGCGACGAGCGTTCTCCACCAGCTCACCTCCTGATCGCCGCCTGAACCCTTCTCTCCGACCGCACCTCCCTTTCCTCCGCCGCTCGAACAGCCCGGAGCGCCGCCCTCCTCGTCGCGAGGTCCGCCTGCGTCCGCCGCGCCAAACCGCGTCCGTCGGCGCTGCCCGTGCGGCCGAGACTGCCCCTCTTCTTCTTCCTCAGCCCCTCGCCGCCCGCTTCCGGCGCTGCGTTGCTGCACTCGCCCACCAGTCTCCGTGCCGCCCTTTCTTCCCACGCCGCCGATCTCCTCCGTCCCACATTGCCACCGCCATCCGCCCGCACTCCGAGCCCTGCCGAAACCCTCCAGCCGCCGGAAACCCCCTCTGCCGCCTCGCCTCCGCCCCATCCTCTTTCCACCGTCGTCACCCACCTAACGCCGCCGTCACACCCCGAACTCCGCCGAACCACCGACTCTCCCGCCGGTCGCCGCTCCTCTCCCGCGCCATCGCAACTCTCTCACCTCTCTCCCTCAGCCTCTCTTCCCTCTCGCTCTCTACTCTCTCTCCTCCGCCTTCCTCACTCTTCCCCCTTCTTATTTTTTTCCTTTTTTTTGGTATGTGTTCTCAGAAGAGCACAAGAACAGAGGTGTTTATTATTATTATTATTATTATTATTATTTTATTATCATTTGTTATGGTTGTTATATTTATTGTTTTATTAGTATTTCTATTATTATTATTATTATTATTATTATTATTATTATTATTATTATTAGTAGTAGTAGTAGTATATTTGCTATTTTTACTTATTTCATGATTACGTTTTATATTACCGTAAATTTGTATCACTAGCAAATACAAATATTATATTAAGACAAAATGTATTTTCAAAATGTGATTTCGAAACCCTTGGAGATATTATTATACTATTTAATTATATTTTTCTAGATATTTAAATATGTTGACCCATAAAAACGTAGTTTGCAAATTATGAAATAAATTCTTGGTATTTTTTCTCTTCAATATTTATCTAAAGTATTTTTAATTATAAAATATAGATTTCTACCTAAAATCGTATTTTGACAAACTTAGAGTTTTTGTCGAAAACGATTTTTCTTGACTTTAAGTATTTTTGTATTTCTCCTAAAAAATATTTTGGCTCATGAAAACTAGTTTAGGAATTATAAATATTTTCTAAAACTCGTATATATAATATTTATCCATTAATTCTTTGATTTTTCCCCATGTCCGTAACCAGTCCTATTATTCCTATTCTTTCGCCCATTTCGGGACTACCTTATGTCCACCCTAACTAATTTGACCCTTCTGGACCCAATAGAACCGTCCATGTCACCACCCGAGGTCACCTTGCATAGTTGTTGCACCGAAGATGCAGTTCGTGCCACCTTGATCATCGCAGCACATCAGGCGTCCTACCAGGCAAGACACCTTGCCATTAGCTGTTTATTTATTTTAGCTCATATTTCATGCATTATTTATTTTCTTTATGTAAAATAAATTGTGATACATGGCATAACCTGTTAGAACTTACTGTTCATTTATATTTCTTGCTATGTATTATTTTTCTTACACATTAAACCTAGATTTAAGGGACCGCCTTTGTGTGTTGCATTCATTGGCCTTGACACGTTGTACCACGAAGTTGTGTGTCGCATATAGAATACGGATGTGCGTGATTGGTTGGACACCAGTACGTACAAGCCGTGCGATAGGAATAACCGCTAATAGAGGTTGCATGCTTAGTTTGACTTAGCGGTTATAGAGGTTTACTGTTGTGGATACAACATAGTAGGCATTGGGCGGGAAGGACAATTCCTTAGCGTATGGGCTTCGATGCACTTTCCCTTTTTGTAACCCGTGAGCTCCGTCGGAGACGCGGGTTAGATTACCCATGATTACTGACGGCCACTGACGTTCTGCAGAATGTTATGCTCTTACTGATGGGACCTCTGGTGCCCAAGGGGGGACCATGCCGATCCTATTTAGCCAGGGCCCATGCGTAGGAAGGATTGTTCTTAACTATATTTCACTTAGAACGGTTAGGCACCTTTATCCGTTAGGTACGAGTACTTTTGGTTTGGGTACTTGTATCTGACCGTGGCTTGGAACAATAACTTGTCGCGGATTAGTTCGTCACATCTTGTCCTTGTTTGGTTGTAGGTGTGACTTACTGCTCCGATGAGAAGGTATTGAACCTTGTTGGGGTCCGGATACCATATTGGATTTATAGCATGGAAAGATACGTCACCGTGAATTTGTTTACCATCTCCTGTCCTTGTTTAGTTGGGGGGATGGTACGCTCGTTCAATAGGTGTGTATTGGACCATGTTATAATTCAATTAACTTATTTATTTGAGCAATATTTATTCAGTTTATATGGCATGATATTATGTGTCTTGTTACGTCCCTCTGAGGACCTGGTTATCTCTCCAGGTGTGTGCTATTGTCTTTCGCAGGTGCTCTAGCTCTAGCCGTGATTATCGCTATTTCTTCGAGGATGATTGTGCTTTGATCGTCTTCGCTTCGCTCGCCAAATTTATTTCTTTTCTCATGTATTTTTTCTTTACTTGTTGGTAGTGGATTTATCTCCGCCCAACATATTGTACCAAGACAATTCATTATATGATATCTTTTATTAATTTATTTTGTGTGGATGAGATTAGTTAAGGTTCTACTGCATTTTATAGCTTATGTATTTGTACGAGGTTTCCATATATTGAAGTGTACTTCGTATGAATACAGCTGGCATGTCTACGTTCCTAGTCCTACGTATTTGGGACTGGGCGTTACATGTTTTTGTGGTGGCCCATGCAGGTCGAGATAAATTGTTTGGTTACTTTACCGTACCAAGCAAGCCTGCGAATAGGATTAGAAGTCTAGGATCTCATCCACATACTTGACCTCTTTCCTCGATTCCATATTCGAACTATCGTTCGACTCATCGACTGCATCTTGCTTGATTCCTTCCATCATTATTATCTTCCCTTCGTGTTTTGCTAAAGGTTAGACAAGTGACCCCTACTAGTTAGACATTGTCCCAAAACACCATTAGTTTAAATTTTAAGTTGGGTAGAATGCCTTGTGACATAGCAATCCCTTTGTACTTGTGACCTATATTCACAAGTTTACTTAGATTCTAGAATTTAGAGGGCCCTAACCCATCTAGTCAACCAAGGACTTGGACAAGCAAACTATAGTACGACCGTATGGAGACCAACACAGGATATGACTTAGAATCGTTTGAACAAATTCTACTTTATTTCAATCTTAATCTCACGTGCCTATATTTTTACTATCTAGACTAATGATGCTAATGTAGCCTAGTTTTGTAAGCTTATTCTTTTATCGAGCTTGATCATGACATGTTTTATTGGGTGCACACCCACTAATATATTGTCTAATCAGAACCGGTGCATAATGGTCTGATCAACCAAGTGCACTTTGGTTCGCTTTATTCTATCGTTCTACGTGGATAAGTGTAACGCCCCAGAACCAGAATACTAGAGAGCGGGGGCGTACATAGCCAGCTACGTATAATGGAATGGAATCCACGCCGCTATACGGTCACGGCTGTCTAGATATGTGAGGGTTTCACTACAATCTATCAGTTTCTTAAGGTCATAAAATAGCCTATTGTCTCAATCTCAACCAACTAATAATAGTTACAAGATGTCAGACCACCAAATACACAATAGTAAGGCGTCCCATACATTACATATTCGGAATGATCATGAAGCTAGTCGTTACAAAATGTGAGGACTAGCAAGAGTTCAGTCATACATGATCAACCCCCGGGGCTTGTCAATCATGTTGCAGCCCGTAGGCAGAAAAATAAGTAAAAGCTACAATCGAGCTAACACTTGCTCGTCGGCTAAACGTCTCAAAAGAATAATTTACAATATTACAGTGGAAGAACAAAAAGAAACCCACTCGATGCCCTGGTTACGCCAGGTGGTCACCATCGGGCTGGAAAGCAGGGAGACCCTTTGGTGCTGCTCCGGTATCTGGCCATACAAAACCAGCTGGGTCAGACCCCAGAAAGAGCAAGTGCCACAAAGGAGGCTTCACTTAGGACTAAAACCAACAAATCATTAGCATTCAATATGTAAGAAAATAATAAGTAACACAGATTGAGGTTTGTGCACTACCAATGCACTTGTCCCAATCAGAGAAAATAATTAAGTGAAGCATCAATGACATAAGACAACTGGAGAATCATGCTAAATAAAATATAGCTGGGCAATATATGAAGAGAAGACGAAGGTACTATCCCGGAAGCCAGGTTACAATCCTTAAACCAATCGAGGACCGAGATTGTAACCCTTCGCCTGAACAGAACTTAGTCTCTGATCATTTATTGCTAAAGGTGACAATCATTAAGGTGAAAATGAGAGAGTAGAATGATAAAAGTGACAATGAAGAGTACAATACACTAGCGTGACAATAGAGTACAATCATTATAGTAACTACCAGGAGTGACAATCATTCAATCATTCTGGTACAATCTTGCAATCAATCACTTCTAGACATTACTATACTGGACTAGACTCCATCCAATCAATCGCGGCCAATCATTGCCTACGGCTTTCTACATTAACTAACTAGGGTTATCACAATCCTAGTTACTAGCAAGATGCAATGAGATGCTCCAAGTAGTCACAGGCCCTGCAGCTACCCAAGTTATCCAGGCGAACATTATAGTGACAATTTAGAGAGTTCAATCATTAAAGTGACAATCCGAGAGGGTACAATATACTAGAATGACAATAGAGTTCAATCATTAAAGTGACAATGGAGGGTGCCCCACATGACAGTGGGCTGGAAATGTGCCCTACTCGTCGGCAGGCTACAAGTCCACACATTTGCGGCCGAAATAACGGGGTCGCCTGTAACTGGGGAACATCTCTTCATGACTAGTGAATTATTCTAGTTATTAACCTTAGTTTATTTCAATATGTACCCCTGGCCGTGGTACTCAGGGATCCATGCCCTAGACATGATGTAAGACACACTGGTTCATTTATCAATACATTCACAAGTCACCCACGGTGTCCAGGTCAATATTACATTATCATGTCAATAGAGCCGTCGCAACGGCGCTTAATAAACTATGCCATTCACTTATCTGGAGTGCACCACCACGGGTCACTATCAAGTTGCGCACATAATTCAATACATCAACCATGCTATGCTCACATCGTGCTCATATCAATGTCGTGTCAAAAGGCGTACGGATATAAACAGGAAATACCATCTACTAAAAGAAGATAAAACATAATGCAATTTGGTGCCAAGACTAGACTGCGCTGGGCAGCCAGGGTCAGGTTGCGCCAGCACGAGGAGTGCCAAGTTGCGCTGGACCACAAGGGAGCAAGGGGCGCCAAGGTCAAGGGGCGCTGGCCATTAGGTGGCGCCAGGCTGGGTTGGCTTGCGCAGGGTAAGCTGCGCTGGGTCGGGTTGCGCAGGGAATGAGCTGCGTTGGGTCGAGTTGCGCGAGGGTCCGATTGCGCTGGGGATGGATTGCACGAGGGTCCGATTGCGCTGGGGATGGATTGCGCGAGGGTCCGATTGCGCTGGGAGGGGGCAAGCTGGACTGCGCCAGGGCGGATTACGCTGGGAGGGGAGCGCCAGCACCAAGAGGCGCTGGGCTGGGCAGCGCCAGTGCTAAAGAGCGCTGGGCTAGACTGGGTGAGTGGCGCCAGCGCAAAAGAGCGCTGGGCTAGCTGGATTGCGCCCGGGACAGGAGGTCTTCTTCCCCAAAGCTGAGATCAAATGGCCATGGAGCTCAAAACTTTAAAAGACCATAACTAGGTCAAAACTCAATGAAAATCCACTTTGCAAAGGTCTAAGTTGTGTAAAATTAAATTCTCTACAACATGAAACAATCAAAACATGAAAATGAACAAGTTTTATAGATCAAAACCACCAAAATCCGAAAATACTTCAATCCTAGATCTACAAAATTCCAAGCTCCAAATAGAGAAAACCCAAGTTCTAATGTTGCTTAAAATGAGCTAATAAAGCTATTAGACAAATAAAATGTAGCCCTCAAGTGATAGCAAGATGCAACTTGCCTAGGTTGGTGGTGTGTTTAATGGTGGAGAGGAAAGAGTAATGAGAAAGAAGATGAAGAAAATAAATGAGGAGAGAGAGAGGAAGATTGATATTTATGGTAGGGTGGTGGTTCTCCATGTCAAACCCAAAGTAAACCAAACCAAGATAAACCAAGGTGAACCAAGTCAAGGCCAATAAACTCTCTCTCTCTCTCTCTCTAGCAATTTAAACCAAACGAATCATGAAATAAACCAAGCCTCACTAATCCAAAAATAAACCAATGAACCATTAAAACCAATTGAACTATCAATGCCAATAAAACCAAGCCAATGCAAAATAAACCAAGATAACTAATCATGACTAAATAAAATATGGGTCCAAAATACGTATACGTACACTAAATACGTATCACGAATTTGGGACATTACAATAAGGACATAGCTAAACTTGTCCTCTAGAATCCCATCCACGACTGCCTTGACAATTCATTTGAAATTATTCGATCGTCTTTGAATCACGTATTCGTATTCGATAACACCTCATTCGAACTCTATATTGCTATCGCCTTCACCTATTTCATAAGGGCGAAGGCGTTATAATAGAACTTCCTCTAGCCATCCTATCGATTATGACCATACCGTATTATTTTTTTCTATGATTTAGATCGCAATTTCTTACGACATGATTTTGTTGAAATATTGTTATTGTTTGTTCCCCATCGATACCCCCTTGTGTCTTCTCACCCCCCGATTAATTCTTAATTTCGAGGACGAAATTCTTTTAAGTTGGGTAGGATGTAAAACCCCTAAATTTCTACTATATTTTTTTATTAAAAATTTGTACGGATTTAAAATTTTGTATTGTACGTCGCGTAGTCGTATTGTACGTCGTGCACGAAATTTTGTTTTTTTCGTAATTGCTCGACGAGTGCGAATATGTGCGAGCTTACATATTTTAGAAAAATATTTTTCTTTATTTTTTATATAGTTCAAATAATATATATAATAACTATTTGTATTTTACTTAAAGTTTATGTTATGCAAATATTCCTTGCATATGAGATACATTAATTTAAATTTATATATAATTCCATTTTCGAATTTATTAATATTAATATTTTAGTATTCAAAAAGATATTTAAAAATATTTATTATTTTTGAAATTATTATTATTGGTATTTTTGAAAAATATATTTGAAAATTTTGTGGCCATTTAAAATCTTGATTTGAATTTATGGATTTATTTAAATAGTTAAATATTTAAAATTTGATTTATCCCATTTGATTTTAAACTAAAAATTTAATTAGATTTAAATTGGATTTGTATTTGGATTTGGATTTGATTGGTTTTAAATTAAATTACGAATTATCTATTTTTGGGGTTTAAATTTTTTTCTAATCTTTATCTTAATGGGAATTCTCACATCCTATAAATAGGCAGGTACTCCTCCATAAATTCCACAAGCCATAATTATTCCACAAATTTTTCTACCACAAAAGTGAGTGCATCGTGTCTATGACCGTGTCCGTGTCCCATCCACTATGTGTTTCATTGTACAAATACATTTCTCCACCCCGGGTCCGACAGATCCGAACCTCCGTCTCCGTCGTGTCGGACACACCCGACACGACTCATCTAAACTCAAATCCCAAATCCTAACCGCTACCCTGACCCGTCGGCCCCTACTGCTCGCCTTGCCGAACCTCGGCCACAACCAACCCTCACCTCTGGCACCTACCGCCGTACCACGACACCCCGACTCCCCGAGCCCCTCGACCATCACAGCACCACCTCCAAACCACCGCCAACATCCACACCACCTACGGGTATCGGCCACACCACCCAGGCCAGCATCCCGAGGCGTCATTGCCGCTGCATTCCCGGTCACCTGAGCCGCATAGCCCCGGCTGTTTTCCGCTTCTCCACGACCCGACCACTCCGCACTTCGCCTTGTCGAACTACCATCACCATCACCACCACTAAAATCCACAGCACCCATAACCCATCCGCCGGCACCATCGTCGGTGACCCATCAAAAACCCGTCACCAAAAACCCCACACCAAAGAGAAAAATTGGGTAAATAAAATCCCTCACCTAACCGCCGGCATCGAGCACAGATCTGAGCCCCTCCGTGAGCCCCGTCGAGACCCTTCCTCGGCTCTCGTCTCGAGGTCGTCTCTACCGACCCGCGGCGAGCGTTCTCCACCAGCTCAGCTTCCGATCGCCGCCTGAACCCTTCTCTCCGACCGCACCTCCCTTTCCTCCGCCGCTCGAACAGCCCGGAGCGCCGCCATCCTCGCCGCGAGCTCCGCCTGCGTCCGCCACGCCAAACCGCGTCCGCCGGCGCTGCCCGTGCGGCCGAGACCGCCCCTCTTCTTCTTTCTCAGCCCCTCGCCGCCCGCTTCCGGCGTTGCGTCGCCGCACTCGCCCACCAGTCTCCGCGCCGCCCTTTCTCCCCACGCCGTCGATCTCCTCCGTCCCACCTTGCCACCGCCATCCGCCCGCACTCCGAGCCCCGCCGAAACCCTCCAGTCGCCGGAAACCCCCTCTGCCGCCTCGCCTCCGTCCCATCCTCTTTTCACCGCCGTCACCCACCTAACGCCGTCGTCACACCCCGAACTCCGTCGAACCACCGACTCTCCCGCCGGTCGCCGCTCCTCTCCCGCGCCACCGCAACTCTCTCACCTCTCCCTCAGCCTCTCTTCCCTCTCGCTCTCTACTCTCTCTCCTCCGCCTTCCTCACTCTTCCCCCTTCTTATTTTTTTCCTTTTTTTTGGTATGTGTTCTCAGAAGAGCACAAGAACAGAGGTGTTTATTATTATTATTATTATTATTATTATTATTATTATTATTATTATTATTATTATTATTATTATTATTATTATTATTATTATTATTTCATTATCATTTGTTATGGTTGTTATATTTATTATTATTTTTATT
Organism: Iris pallida; assembly: GCA_029216955.1. NCBI lineage: Eukaryota > Viridiplantae > Streptophyta > Magnoliopsida > Asparagales > Iridaceae > Iris > Iris pallida. Next base: position 6,572,737 of record JANAVB010041017.1, read on the forward strand.
ATTATTTCTATTATTATTTCTATTATTATTATTATTATTATTATTATTATTATTAGCAGTAGTAGTAGTAGTAGTAGTAGTAGTAGTAGTAGTAGTAGTAGTAGTAGTAGTAGTAGTAGTAGTAGTATATTTGCTATTTTTACTTATTTCATGATTACGTTTTATATTTACCGTAAATTTGTATCACTAGCAAATACAAATATTATATTAAGACAAAATGTATTTTCAAAATGTGATTTCGAAACCCTTGGAGATATTATTATACTATTTAATTATATTTTTCTAGATATTTAAATATGTTGACCCATAAAAACGTAGTTTGCAAATTATGAAATAAATTCTTGGTATTTTTTCTCTTCAATATTTATCTAAAGTATTTTTAATTATAAAATATAGATTTATACCTAAAATCGTATTTTGACAAACTTAGAGTTTTTGCCGAAAATGATTTTTCTTGACTTTAAGTATTTTTGTATTTCTCCTAAAAAATATTTTGACTCATGAAAACTAGTTTAGGAATTATAAATATTTTCTAAAACTCGTATATATAATATTTATCTATTAATTCTTTGATTTTTCCCCCTGTCCGTAACCAGTCCTATTATTTCAGGGACGCCTGAGTATGTGCACGAGATATAGGAATACCCCTCACGAGATTTGGCTGACATGCATATATTTCAGGGACGCCTGAGTATGTGCACGATGCGACTCGAGTGAGAACGACAAATTCTCTATCATGCGGCTTGGCGGAATGCATGTATTTTAGGAACGCCTGGAATGCGTGCACGACCTAGCTAAGTGATTCGTTGAATTCAAACGAGACTCGAGGAATGAAAGAGTGTCGAGAACTTCGAATCGTGTTAAAGGAAAATTTGATAATAGTGCGAGCGTGGCTCAGAATCGAAGAAACGCGTAGGCGGTGTGTGTACGATTAAGTCTTGGTCATAGAAATGGTAAGATGGCTTGCCTTCAGGAAAGTCTCAAGGACGAGACTTGTTCTGAGTGGTGTATGATGTAGTGTCCCGTCCCACAAGGTCAATCGGAGGAATCGAAATGCCGACTGCATTCGGACTTAGCCTTGCAACGGCTGCTCGAAGGCTTGCTCGGTCGAGGCGACTCCTCGCTCAGGTGGGGTAGTTTCGATGAACTTGCCTCATCTTAGCCTTCACTTAATAACTCGCATGTTTTCAACTTGCACAAGTAGGCTAATATAAAATCTACGAACGCACATAGCTAAGGGAATAATTACGACCCGTTAGAATGTCTTAGAACATGGAAATGGTCCCACGGTCTGCTTAGAAGTCGGTTCAACGTGCTTTCAAATGACACTCGATCCTTCGTTCCCGTGGCTTGGGAGAAGGAAGTTGGCTTAAGTTGCTAAGTTGCCCCGACACTCGAATTGGCCTAAGTCATAGGAGTCGCCTGCATGAATGCTTGAGAAATGCATGCACGGTCCCGTCGTTTTGTCCCAACACCTGAATTAGCCTAAGTCATAGGCGTCGCCCGCATGAATGCTTGAAAATGCATGCACGGTCCCGTTGTCCAAGGCTTGGCATAGCCTTCGCACGCCCCGCGAGTTAAAGTCGTCTTGCACGGCTTGTTGGCCTAAGTCTAGGCACGAACTTGGTTGTTCAAGTCGACCCCGTGCATAGCACGTTCCCTCGATGCGTAGCTCGGCGTAGCCCTTGCTCATCGAGTCGTTGCCCGAACAAGTTAGACAAGTATTGTGCTGGGCTATCGAAGCCATTTCTAGCACTGTTCCACTCTAGCTGCGGTTGTAAAGTCGCGTAGTACCTTGAGAACAAGGCTCGTCGTATAAAGTATATGACTTGAGCGATAGCGTCGCCTATAAAACCAGGTCTGTCTAAGGTACGAGCTACGGTGGATCTAGTAAAGAGTATGCCACGATCAAAGGAAGTCCACACGACTTGTTGTCGTCGAGATCGATCCCGCTACTTGGGAGTCTCGCTAAAAGTCTTGATAAAGAAGTGCACGAGATCAGTTCCGCTACTTGGGAGTCTCGATAAAAGGAAAGAAAGTATGGTCATGTTAAGGAAGGATTGGTAGATCGAGTTGAGTCTTGCATGGTCATTGGACAACTTGTCGACAAAGTGAAGTTTTCTCGAATGGTTGCCTAGGCCAAGGGACCGATTCGGCCCGGGAGGAACGAGACGGCTTGTCACGACCCGCACCCTGATTAGGGGCACGAGAAGCGGTTATGTCCAGCCTACGCCACAAAATCGGCGGTAGAACGCTGTATATAGGGTCTGTAAATGCTACGTCTAAACAGATAAATGTACCTGTGCAGTATATACACTCCGAACGGAGGAATAGGGCAATACTGCCTCAATCACATAATCAAAACTAAGGTAGAAAGCATGGAAAAGATATGATAGAAATAAACAGGAAACGAGTCCAGAAAGTATCCACAAGTCACAGCTAACACAAGTCCAAAGTCTCAGAAATATAATACAAGTACTACAACTGAAATGTAAACTGCTGGCTCGCAGGCCAGGCAAACCTACTAGCTAAGCTACTCTGGGTGGGCAAAGTCAAGAGGCTCTACTACTAAGCCTCTATCTAAGTCGAGCTCCTCGGTCTCTGCCCCGTAATAAGTAGGGCAGTCCTCATCTAAGTCATCTGTAAAATTTGTCAACGTATCCTGTCAGGAAAATGAGCAAGTACAAAACACCAACAGCAGTTCCATGTGAATTGAGAAATACTATAAGAAACAGTAATAATGAAATACAAGACAAAGAGTAAAGGCGACTTGGGAACCATTCGAAAGCCGAGTTACAACCCTTAAACCAAACAAGGACCGGGGTTGTAACACTTCTTACGAACAGAACCTAGTCCCATAACCAAGGTACAGTATAAGAGACAGATAGAGCATATGAGAATGAATCGTAGCATGGTAAAAGTACAGTAAGTAAAGCTGAAACTGGAAATGTATATCATGATGTGAGTACTGTAAAGGACGATAATGTATATATATAGGATAACTTGGGAACTATTCGGAAGCCGAGTTACAACCCTTAAACCAAACAAGGACCGGGGTTGTAACCCTTCTCCCGAACAGAACCTAGTCCCCTAAGATAAAAATATATAAAAGGTGCCTTGAATTATTAGTGCGTCATGTGATCGGCTTGGGAAGGCTTTCCATCTGACCGGCTATGAACCATGATGAAACGATAAGGCCGGTCACCATGGAAAGCCATAAACCGTGGGGTCAGGCTTTACCCGTCGTGAGGTGAGGGTATAGCTAAGAACCATGAGTACCATAAAACCATATGGGAAATGATCACACAACCACTAATAACTCCCCATCCCCCGACTAGTATAAAGGATCCGGACATAACACGTCATGACACGGGACTTAAAAGCAGGTGATCAGCCCACTCCTAAGTCCATGTCTATACAAGTACAAGAACACTAAAATATCACATACTCATATACCAAGGAAGACAAGGAATAACATCTTATGACTGGATCCGACGTATACTAGTCCGTGAACCGTCGTGTCGGGAATCATGTAAAACACTACAACTGAATCGGATATAGTAGATATCAAGACAATGAAAACTATCAGTGAATGTACTCGCCTGTGGTCCTGAGCTGATAGGGTGAACAGATGCTCAGAGCGATCACAGACCTAAGATAAGATACTATAAGTCAAACAGGACTAAATGCTGAAAAAGGAAACTAATACAAGCCATGAATGCAAGTCTAAGTCAAAACTAGGTCAATCTAGGTCTAACTGAGTCATATTAGGCCATACTGGTTCATACTAGGTCATACTAGGTCACTGGAAGTCATTCCAAGTCAAACTAGGTCAATCGGGATTAACGGTTGACTTACAGTTGACTTCGGTCAAAAAGTCAACTCTGGTCAACCCTGGTCAACTATGGTCAACTCTAGGTCAAACAAGTCTAATGTTGACCAACTGTTGACTTTCAGTCAACTGGTCAAGTCTCGGTTGGTTTCGGTCAAATCGGGTCGCTTTAAGGCTAAGTTTGACCTTCGGTTGACTTTTGTTGACTTTTGGTCAAAACGGTCAACCGACGTCAAAACTAGTCTTAGAGTACCATATTTGATCATTACCAACCACGGGGATCAAGTTCTAACACTATCTTAGGCTTCTAACACAATATCCCACTTCTAGGCAAAAACTAGCATTTACCCTTTTTCCTATTTCTACTCCATGAATTTACCCTTCTATCTACCACACTCACCCACACTCATACACAACACTCACACACAACACTTCACCCTCACATAGACCTCTCTACAAGTCTCCTAATAGGTTTCCTATTAGTTTGCACATAGGCTAACTATAGACACTCACTAATAGGTTCTCACACATACACACAACTCACAAATACTCCTCACAACTACACACACACACAACTAACTAATATGGACTACTTTTGGACAGCCCCTAACCCTCTCTCAACATCACACAACATCCACCATCATCTATATATATTCCCACACAATTAAACCACATATATATACCAATATATATATAACAACATATATATATATCAACATATATAATACTAGTTGTATACTTAAATGGAATTGAACTCCCAACCAACTCTCAATCAAAACTCCCACTAAAATCTGAACCAAACCTGGGATTAAGTTCTCCCCCCTTCAAACATCACCACAACACCATATTTTCATATAAATATACCCCTTATACAACCATATATATATATATATATATATATATATATATATATATATATATATATATATATATATATATATATATATATATATCTCAATATATATATATATATATAGATGCATAAAACTAATTGTACATCACCATTAACTTGCAAAACTCAACCAAAACATCCCCCACACATTCAGCCCAAATCTGGACAGCCCCTTATATGCCCCATAACCCATCACAACATCACACAAATTAATCACCATTTATATATATATATATATATATATATATATATATATATATATATATATATATATATAATGATATATATAACTATATATATACCAAAACACATAGAAATAATATGATACATTAAGATACTCTCATGGATCATCTCTACAACATTAAAAATCTGAGATTAAAAGAAAAACCACACAAAACCAATATTTTAACATCATTCATGGATCAAAAAGGGGGCTTTTTCCTAATAGGACACAAGCCTACAAGTGGACACTCCTAAAAATGTCTAAAGGACACAAAAATGATTTCTAATGATGGTATCACCCTAAGAATCATCATGGGAGGTTCCTACATGATCTACATGAGAAAAGAATAGGTTTTGGGGAAGGAATCACCTTGGTTTGAGAGCAAAAATCAATGGAGCTTTCAAAAGCAAATGGAGCCTTTGGAGAAGAAGAAGAAATGGATTGGAATGAAATGATAAAGTGATTTTTTTCTCTCTCCACCCTATCACCATGTTGTGGCCGGCCATACATGGTATTCCTCCTATTTTGTCCTATATGAATAATTACAAGTTTGCCCTCCAATTAATTAAATGGTCCAAAAATGGGAAATGGTTAAACCGGGGGTAGTTTAGTCAAACCGAAACCACTAATCTCTAACTAATAATTAACTAAAATAATGGTCTAGTCTCTAACCAAAATATCTAACATGTGGGCCATGGTTAGCTAGTGTGTGGGCCCGCTAAGGTCAAAATACCCCGGGTCCCCGAAACAAGTCAAAACAAGTCGAAACGAATTGAAATTCGAACCCGATTCAAATAACCCCAAAATAATACAAATAATAAATAAATAATTTCAAAATAATTTTTAAAGTGGAAAATTACCAAAATACCCCTGTTTGTGAAAACTGGGGGTGACACGGCTCAAAGTAGGATGCTGGATAACCGCATGGAAGACTTCGGCGCCTCCGGGCTAGCTACCCGTGTAGGGACGAGCTGATATCCCTGAGCCGGGTTCAAGATAGCTTGACATTGCTAGTGACCACCTCATGTAGATGGGTCGGCAAGAGCGGCAATCCGCGTGTTTGCCTTGGATAGCGTCAAGTACTAGAACGGCGTCGATCGAATCATGAGAAAGTCTAGCACGGCATGTATCAAGTCAGCAGGATGTAATCCCATTAGTGCTAGCCTTGTATCGACACGAAAGGATGAGTTATAGCTTATGTCAGCAAGACACGTGCTTCGGCACAAAGCAAGGCTTTCGCGTATCAAGTATTGGCTTTCGCGTATCAATATTGGCATTCGTGTATTGGCTTTCGCGTATCGGCATAGTTGGCTAAGTCAGGGAGTCGTTAGGCACGACCTGCATGAGTCGTCCCCCTTGACGTCGCTAAGACGAGAATTGGTCTAGAGGCACTTGGGTTTGAGTAAAAGTCTTGGCACGGCCGAGTTTGCATAAGTTGCTTCTCGGCGAGGTACCATCTTAAATATGTTTAAGTTACGAATATAGTATGGCACGACCATGCCGTCCCGAATTGAAGTTTAATCGAGTACAAGGCGACGAGGCACTACCTCGATCGAAATACACGTTGACATGATAGCACGACTATGTCGTCGCATAACGAGTTGGTTAGACATCAAGTCTTAAAATTGATCCTAAGGCAAGACTAGAAAGACAATCGTAAAGGGACTTGTAAGCTGCACAAAGTAAATGAACGTGTCGGTTTCGTATGGGTGGGCGAGGAGCTCACTCCACCAGTACAGTTGAGTACTGACACCCACACAGTGTTCATGTGCAGGCACATGTAGAAGCTCGTGGCGCGGAGCTCGCTTGGATGCGTCGAGGCACGGAGTTCCTTAGCGATTCGAAGCGTGCGGCCGCGTGGATTAAAGACTTATACAGGACATAATGTATGGATATCCCCTTCCGAAGCTTCCGCTGGCTCAAGCATTGTAATCGAGAGATGAGAGAGAGCAGAGTGACTTGTAAATGAGATAAAAGTGAGCACGAGAGACTTGTAATTTGGCCGTTCGCCCACAAATGTAATCTTGTATTCAATATCAATAAAGAGCTTTCTTTTGAATGACTTGTGTTCATGTGTGCTTGTTCAAAATTTTCGCTGCATGTTTCAATATTTCTGCTTGGGACTTCTGTGCGACGATCCCGTCGCCGCCGATGTAATCGGCCGTTATGAAACTGCCTTACACGGGGCGCAATCTAGGCTCGTGCGACATCACGCCTTAGCGAGGACAATCGCTCCTATGGGAGCGGGGTGTGACAGTTACTCAACTTATTTGACGTATCCATGTCCTTTTCTTTCGTATACTACATAAGCATCAATAAAACATATACATCAATGAAATAAGCAGTCATGCATAACTATGATACCAAAAAATTGTAACACAATTAAATTGGAATAAAGTTGGAATTGAAATATTTAATCTCAATACTTTCAAATAACAAATCTCAAGCTAGCACATAAGTACTTATTTAACATAATTAAATTGTAGGCCATTATTTATCATAATCATTCCACATGTGGGTTGCAATGATGTCTCTCAGTATTGCACCTAGTCTGGAATCTTCTTCTGTTACGGTTGAAACTTCCCCAGAGTTCACTTCTTGACCATTTTGCATTTCACGGTCAACTTCATTTATCAAATGTTCATCTGGATCTACAACCATCAGAAAGTTGTGCAATATGCAACATGCTAAGATAATCTCTGAAGTGGTTTGTACTGAATAATATGATTCATTTCCGCTAGCAATGATAGGGAATCTCTTCTTCAAAATGCCAAATGCTCTCTCAATGACATTGGGGAGTGATGAATGCCTTAAATTGAATAACTCTTTACCATTTTCAGGACCATGAGAAGAATATTCTTTCAAATGGTATCAAACACCTATATATGGCGTGATCAATCCACTTTTCAGTATAAAGCCCGCATCAACCAAAAAGAATTTTCCTAACAAAATAATTAAATTTTATTAAGATAACACCACAATATTTCTACATTGTTGGCTAAATTTATTGACACTAACCTTGAGGTATTATAAGTTTATCTTGTATAATAAGAGCATTTTTCATTATTCTGGAGTCTGATGCAGTCCCTTCCCAATCAGGTAAGACATAAGTGAATCACATATCAAAGGAACAAGCTGCCACGACATTTTGGGTTGGCCAATCCTTTCTACCGCGGAACCTAGGTGCATCTGCTCGTGAAACTTTTACACGACCATGTGTCCCATCTATTGCTCCAATACAGTCCTGTATTTTTAAATGACATGTAATTATTAAGTTATAAAACAATTAAATTAGTTATTTATATTAGAATGAACTTAACATACCTTGAAATATGGATAAAATCTAGAACTCTGTAGGATTTGAGGGGCAACATCAATCCCAGAAGATTGTTTAAGAAATTGACTCTCCAAGGATATGATAGCTCTTAATACTTTATGAAAGTGACGACTTATTGTCTCACTTGAGCGACGAAAGTAGCAACCGATTGCATGATATTTCTAATTTTGTCCTAATACATAAAGAAACTTGGCTACCTGCTCTTTTATAGTTGCTCGAGAAAAATCTTTTAGTAGCCTCGTCGACCGTAATTTATCACATAGTGTAGCAAAAGCAAAAGGGTTCATCCGCAAAACATCTCGAGATATCCTTTCATTTTCCATTAAATGTGACATTACTTGTCGCCGAACATTTGATCTCTCAACCCCATCATTTCTTACCAGCATATCCCTAATTTGATTAAGAGATTGCCATATTACTAATAAATGTGCAATATTGCATACAAGTTGGACTACTGCACTACGATGCCTTTGCTCCCACCTTTCAACCATTCCCCGAAGTTCTCTCATTCGAACATGTAAAAATTCTAATAATTCTTCAGATTTTGGATCCATCTATGAATCTAAAATATTATACATAAAAATAATTCAGACAAATAAACTAACAAAGCAAATATATAATTTGAATGTAATATTGTTTTAAAAAAATTCAGACAAATAAACTAACAAAAGTATTTTTTTTCCTGTAATATTGTTTAAAATAAATTTAAATTGGGATTTTTTATAAATATAATTTGAATGTATTATTATTAGAATATATATACAACTATGATTATAACATATATTTCAAGTAATATTTTTCTCTTTATATTTTTCAAGTAAAAAAAATTAAGACAAATAAACTAACAAAGCAAATATATAATTTGAATGTGATATTGTTTAAATAAATTCAGACAAATAAACTAACAAAAGTATTATTTTTTTCTGTAATATTGTTTAAAATAAATTTAAATTAAGATTTTTTTATAAATATAATTTGAATGTGTTATTATTATAATATATATACCACTATGATTATAACATATATTTCAAGTAATATTTTTATCTTTCTATTTTTTCCTACCTACATGTATAGCTATAACAAACTCCTTGTTCATGTCAGAAAAAATCACATTGCTAGACACAAAAACTCGTAGTTATCTGTCTTTCTTTATTTTATAGAGAGTCATTTGGTTGATCTAAATTTAATATATACAATGTCATTTGCCTAATCTTGACAAAGGAAAAATCTATTACTTCCAAAAGAAGATAAAGGAAAAACATATTTGGTTAATCTTGATAGAACAAAATTTAACATATAATGCAAGTAATTTTTTATAGAGAGTCATTTGATTGATCTAAATTTAATATTTGCAAAGTCATTTGGCTAATCTTGTTAAAAAAAAAATCTATTACTTCCCAAAAAAGAAAAAAGAAAAAAATTTATTTCCTTAATCTTGATAGATCATATATTGCAAGTAATATGTAACCTACACATAAACTTCATGTACAGAAATTTCATATACAGAAACTTGATAGATCATATATTAAACTTGATAGATCATATATTGCAAGTAATTTGTTAAATATTTATTTCCTTAATCTTGATAGATCATATATTGCAAGTAATATCTATTTCCTTAATCTTGATAGATCATATATTGCAAGTAATATCTATTTCCTTAGATCATATATTGCAAGCAATATACAAGTAATATCTATTTCCTTAATCTTGATAGATCATATATTGCAAGTAATTTGTTAAATATTTGTTTAAACAAACTACACAGAAACTTCATGTACAGAAATTTACGAGAAATTTTTTTAAGTGGGGCCTACCAAAAATTTTCTTCCAGATTCTCCTCCTATTATTTCTTTCCTCCCTTTCCAAACAACTTAGTTTCTAATTTTTCTCTCCACTTTCCCCTCCTTCCCAAACGTAGTAAATCCATGCCAACCCCTTCCCAAACGTAGTAAATCCATGCCAACGAGGTTTCGTACAATTTGGTTGCTAATTACTTTTGTTGATGTAATGCAGGTTCATTGTTTACTTTTTTTTTTGTGACATTTAACGAAGAAATAATAAAAGTAAATGCTATAATAGGACCATGTATTTATGGAGATGATTTAAGTTTGTAAATAGTAGTTGTATTTAATGATAAAACTAGTAAATTTCTCTCTCTTCTAATATAATGCGTTTGGAAACATAGCAAAAAAAACTAGCCGTCTAACTGTCTAAGTCAACGCCCTTGTTAAGGGGGAAAAAAATCTAACATCCTTCTGACTATCTAAATATATAATAAATTCAAAAATACATAATATTTAAACTAAGTAATGATATTATTTAACTTAAACACATATCATAAATTCTAAAAATATATCTATAGCAAATCCTAATTAAAATATAGGAATATTTAGACTTTGGATAATATATTCAAATTATATTTTAGTATTTTTAGTATAATTTAACTTTTTATATTTTGTTTTAACAATATCGTATATATTTTTTGGGTACGTGTTACACGTAAAGGTCATTAACAAATCATAAGTGTCTTCCATAGAAAGAAAGTACTCTTTCATTAATTATTAAATAAATATAATTTAAAAAATAGCTTATATTTAATAAAATGTACTAAAATAAAAACATGTGCCAGTTTAAAGAATAAATACATTTGTGACACCCACCAGGACGTTGATCTTGTTTTCGAAATGAGTTTGTTAAACTTGCCATAATATCGCATGAGTGAGAGGCCAATACTAGACCTGTCAATGGATAGTCGAAAATTCAAATCCGATTCGATTCCGTATCCGAACTTTCGGATATTATCCGAAATTTCGGATATCGAATTTGGATATCCGAATATTTTTCGGATACGAATTCGGATATTAAGGTATTCGAATCCGTTAATATCCGATCCGATTTTAAATTACAAATTTCGGATATAGGATTCGGATATCCAAAATTTTATATATATTATAGTACAATGTATACGCATTAATTAATAGATAAAAAATAAGATTTAAGAATTTTATTCTCAACTGACTTTTACATAAATCAGTTCATTTATTACTTTTTTTACCTATATATTATAATATAATTTATATATAAGCATTCTTGAAATTTTTAACAGAAGAAGAAATGGCTCAAATAGAGCAATTGAATTTGGTTTTCGGATATTCAGATAATAACTAAATTTTTAATATTTCGGATTTCGGATATTCGAATAATAGTATTCGAATTTTTTTAGCTAATCGGATCGGATATTATCCGATATCCGCTAAACTAGACGGATACAAATTCGAATGTCAAAAGAGATATCCGTTCAGATATCAGCTCGGATTCGAATATTACAAAAAAAATTCGGATACGGATACAGATATTATCATGTCCGTACCGATAAGCATCTGTTGACACCCCTACTTAAAATCAAGTTCTCTACAAGAGAAGGAGAATATTAGGAGATCATGAACGTGTGGGGTTAACAAAATCGTGATTGGGTACAAGTTTCTGACGACGCAACTAGATGACCCCTTAGATAAATTGAGTGTGACTGGCGTATTCTCTAAGGTAGATCTAAGAAGTGGCTACAAACAAATACGCATCAGGTCGAAGGTACAAGTGGAAAACGATGTTTAAGGTACGGAACAAAGTATTCGAATGGTTGGTCATACTATTTGGACTGGTCGACGCACTTAGTAGGGTGAGCTTTATTGCTAACACGCTTATTTAGTAAGAGAGTGGTCAGATTAGAGTACACGAAAAAATTTTACGTGCGAGTCAGAGATTTTGTGGTGATCAAGGAGCAGCTTTATATGGCACCAGTCTTGGCTTTTCTTGATTTTCACACATGTTCGAATTTTGAGAGCGACGCTAACGACATTGGTGTATGTGCGATGTTGTCGCTAGAGCATCAATCCAGAACTTTCTTCAATAAAGAGCTTAGCGATGTTCGACTGAAATTGTCCACCTACGTTAAGGAGTTATATGTAGTGAAGTTCATCAATAATGACCTCGATGCAAAGCGGTGCAAATTGCTACATAATTTCTTTTACCAACACCATAAGCTCAAGATTTTTCAAGTCGTTGACGATGCCATGATGTGCTTTCGGAAAAAGATGCTCTCATCTAGGTATTACAACAAAATTCAACCAAAAAAATTGGGTTCATTTAATGTGGGTAAGAAAATAAAGTTAAGTTGGGAAGATGAGGTCTCGACGAGCTTTATGGTCATTGACGACGACGCACTTTATCCAACTTATTAGACAAATAAATCAGATCGAGTTCTTTACAAGAAGAGGACCTGACGCAGTTGTCATTGAGTCTATCGAGCCCAAAAGAGGTTGATCATATTTGGATGGATTCAGGAAGATTCAGTTAAGATTTTTGTACTTGAAATTTATAACAACTTTTAAATACTTCCTTAGTTTGTTTAGATTTGTTTGTTAGGGCTTGATTTATGTTTAACAAGTATCGTAAATATGAATTTGATTTGATTAATTTGTTACTCCCATGAAAGTCTTATCTAGCTAATTCTGGTGTTTGATAATTGAGTTACAAGTTCTCGTATCGTGGGTGCGTTTCTGTGGCGTTTCAGTTCCCGACAACCGAGTATGAAATCATAATTCAGAATTTAGCAACAAAATCAACTATAAGAAAAAGGTTCAAATTTCATATAAAGATCCAAAAAAATGTAGGGCTAGTAAACATTATATGCACAAAGTAACTTATAAACAAGTAGGCAAAGAAACCAAAGAAGAATAAATTAGTAAATAACAAAGGGGCTGTCATAAACTGCCAATATCATATCTGACCGTTAAATCTCCGCCCTTCCTCCCTTATCATGCTCTCCCTCTCTCTCTCTCACTCTTTAGTTTCTTCCTCCTCTCCCCCTCTCTCTCTGCTTCCCCAATGGCACTCAACTAATTCCACTCTTCTTCTTCTCTTCTCTTATTCTAAACCAAACAAAGAAACCATAGCTAAGCTAACTCTTCTTTCATTTGGAGCTCTCTCTTCCTTCTGGTGAGTATATATATATACAACAATATTATGCATTTGCTGTGTCTCTTTTTTTAATTTGGTTGAAGAACCTATCATCTCTTCTTTGTAAAGTTGCAATGTGTTGCTGTGTTAATTTGCACCAAATATATGTATATGCTCATGTTTTTTTTAAGGCATCCTTTGGTTCGAAAAAGAAATCAATTCTATGTTCTTTTCTTTCCTTTAAAAAAAATTAAATCAATTTTTTTTGGTGTTTAAGAAGTCCAGGAAAAGTCTTTGAGTGGAAAAATGGATCCTTGGAACAGTGGAGGAATCATTTTCATTTTTGTTTTTTTACATTGAAAATTAATTTTCTTTTCTGCTCTTTTTTTCTTCGACTTCCAAAAATAGTAAACAAATATTTTCTTGATTCTGATTCTGCGAACCAAACGCACATGTGACTGTCGCTCGTGTCTTGTTTTGAGAGGTTCAAAGGAGTTCATAATGGCACCAAAGGGCGGCCGCGGTAAGAACAGGGGCGAGAAGAAGAAGAAAGATGAGAAAGGTAATAACATCTATGTAGTTAGCGACATAGTTACCCGTTCCAGTCTTGTTGGAGTCTGTATTATCTGAATTGTTTAATCTAAAATACGAAGTGTTATTTTTCTTCTTCTTCTTCCACATATAGTTCTTCCCGTGGCGATGGACATCACCGTAATTCTCCCCGACGAATCTCGAGTTATCTTGAAGGTATGGCTATATATACTTTTAATTACTATAATTTTTTTTTTTTTTTTTTTGAAATTTAAACGAAAAGGAAGAACATAGAGATTGTGTGATGAGAAAGTTCAGCACAATATGTGTATGCACAAAGTACTCGTGGAAGGAAAATTTGTTTTAGTTTCCTCCGGAAAAATAGTACCCATACTTCGTATACAAAATTGACCAGTTCTTTTCTTGACTTTTTTTTTTTTTTTTTTTTTTAATTTTAAATTTCAATAGTTTGACAATTATAGTCTTGACGAATTATTGGTCCGAAGAATTCGTATCGGTTATCATTAAATCCGGGAAATCTCGGCTTCCAATCCAAGCGAGCCACCTCATGTAGTCACGGTAGGGTCACCCCTAGAATTTTCTTCAGTGAAATATCATGGATGGCCTCTGAAACAAATAGGTTCAAATTCATAGATACTTCCGACATAAGCTATTTGTGTGCAAACACGGTGACATGTCGGCTCTCGTACTTCGGATCGTCGTACTTTGGATCTCGTACTTCGGATCGTCGGTGGGGAGCTTGAACCGGAACACAAAACTGTTTCGGTGGTAGTGGTGCGAACGCACCAATCTTCTTGATATCTCCTCCCTTTCCTATTCAATGTCGGCGGCAGAGAAAGAAAAAGAGAGGGTTACGAAGATTTTAGATTAGTACTAAAAGTTGACTAAATATTTTTTATTATCCATAAATAATAAAAATATTACACCAAAAAAAATAGTAATACCCATAATTTTTGAATTATATATATAGCAATAAACATAGGTAAACGCATGTACATGTATGATTTTATATTAAAATTATGGTTTAAAGTATCGGCCAATACCGATCCGATACGGCCGATACCGATATGGTTTGGCATGTCCCGATCCGATACCGACCGATACCCGATACTAACCGATACCGACATTTGGGGTCTCTTTTCCGGTCAATTCGACAAAAAAAATTAAACGAAAAAGACAAATCAACAAGGGTTTAAAGTATAATAAAGTTGTAAAAGTATGTAAAAAAAAATCAATCTATTGTATGTCGGTAAGGGTGACTACTATTTCATTTAATTTCAAAACTACTAAGAAATAACGCTAAAAATACTTAAAATTATGTCTAAATGTATAAAATATTTTTTTTAAATGTAAATAATTTATTAATAATTATTTGTTTTTCAATACCAAAAAATCCGATACTCCGATCCGAAACCGCCGATACTACCGATATTGCCGATACCAATACCCATAGGAATAGTCCGATACCAATTCCGATACCGATACTGTGAACCTTGATTAAAATCCACCTGTTAAACAGAGAACATAATATCAGAAATAATTTTGGTACCGAAGAATATAAAATTATATATACTTTTTGGAACTTGTTTGTTTCTGATTTCTTTCAGGGGATTTCGACGGACAAGATGATTGACGTGCGGAGGTTGCTGTGCGTGAACACCGTCACTTGCTACATGACGAGCTACTCCCTGTCCCACGAGGTACATATGTGCATCAAACAAACCAAGAAAATATGTAGGAAAGCTACCGATCCCTCCCTACAAATAATGTAAGGTGGCCACTGGACCTAGCTAAAAAAATGTGTGTCACGTTGCTTGCTTGCTTTTATAGCAACTTTGCACTTTTAGAGTATATGAATAGTAAGAGCATCACTAGAGCACCATTACTAAGATCCATCCCAATTTCTAGATTCTGTATTTAGAATTAGAATGTAGGAGCTCATTTTGTAGAATAGTAAAACTTATGATAGATTTTAATCTTTACATTTTTAGGTCTAATCCATCCACATGAGCTATAGATTGGACCTGAAAATTTTTACATTCATAATGTAGAAATCGTTTTGTAGAATGATAAATCCCAATTTGTAGCCCAATTCTAGATTTATATTTTTTTTTCCACGTTAAATCTTGACCACACAATCTTTGGGACCAAAGTACATCTCATCATTTTTGGATTATTTTGTATAAGGGTACCAGGTTTAGGACCTAATTAGGCTTTATGTACTGAATTTGTCCGTTTTAGGCTTTGGATACTTGAACTTTTAAGTGACACATTTCGTGACGAACATTCGTCATTAAAATACTTATTTCGTCACTGGAAGTCTAATTTTGTCACTAAAATGCGTCACAAAAAAGTTCGAGTACCTAAACTCTAAAACGGAAAAATTCAGTACCCAAAGTCTAATTAGTTCATAAACATTGTACCCTTATAAAAAATAATCCATCACTTTTCTACTATTCTCATACAAATCCAACACATTCTATATTTACCTTTATTTCAAAAAAATTAGACTCAAGATGAATTTTCTTAGCACCATCTACTAATGATGCTCTTAGTAAGGCTCATTTCCGGTCCTAATTTATAGATTCAGAAATTTAAAGCTCATTTAGTTGAATAGTAAGCTCCATCTCCGGGTCCCAATTTCTAGATTTTTGATCCCATCCTCCATAGGACCCAAGACTTGGACCTTCTAATTTCTAGATTCTAGATTGTAATAACTCATTTTATAAAATAGTAAACTCTATTTCCGGTTTCACTCTCTATATTCTAGATTTTATTTTATTTTTCCACACCAATTTTTGACCACACGATCTTTGGGACCGAAGCTCACTTTATCATTTCCTACTATTCTTATACAAGTCCAACCCATTCTACATTTACCTTTTCAATAAAAATTTGGGTCACAAGATAAAATTTGAGCAACATCTACTAATGATGCTCTAAGGCTGATTCTTATAGGAGTCTATTTTGTAGAATAATAAGATTCAAATAGAGTTTCATGATAATTCTATTCCAGCCAAAAAAATAATAATCTGGATCTCAGAATTTCTATATTCATAATGTAGCAACTCATTTTATAGAATAGTAAGACACAATTTATAGCCCAATTTTAGATTTTGGATTTTATATTATTTTTTGAAAAGATGAAACACACGGGTCTATATCCATTTATCAATTTTTGTCTCAAGATTTATTTGTTTACTATTGTCATACACATTTTACGTTTACTTTTTTTTATTACAAATTTGGGTCTCAAGATACAATTTTGAGCTCCATCTACTATGCTCCATCCCAATTTATAGATTCTATATTCAGGATACATGAGTCCATTTTTTAAGATAATAAGGTTCAATTGGAGACTCGTGATGGTTCCTTTCCAACTACAGGAGTTGTAGCATGTGCCTTATAATTTTTACATTCAAAATGTAAATTCATTTTTTAGAATAGTAAGGCTCAATTTGGAATCTCAATCTCGAAATTCTATATTTTATATTATTATTTTAAAAAAAATTATGACACTGGATCTATATATACTCATCTCATTTGGGCCTAAGATTTTTTATTATTATATAAATTAAACCCATTATACTTTTAAATTTTTATTATAAATTTGGGCCTCAAGATTCATTCTTGACCTCCATCTACTATTGATGCTCTATTGGAGTAAGGTTCATTAAAATTTATAGATTCAAAATGCAGCTCATTTTATAGAATAATAGGGTTCAATTGGAGTCATATGATGACCCTGTCTCAACCACAAGAGCTACTGAGCTAGTAGTCCGGGCCTCAGAATTTCAACATTCAAAATGTAGGAACTCATTTATAGAACAATAAGACCCAATTTGGAGTTCCAATTTCTAAATTCTAGCTTTTATATTATTTTTTGAAAAAGAAAGAATTATGACATCGAAATTTATATTCACTCATCTCATTTGGGTCTCGATATTTATGTTTTTACTTTTCTCATATAAATCCAACTTATTCTACATTTATTTTTTTTAGCTCTTAGAAGAGCGTTAATGGGTCGTTCTATCAGAGCATCATTAGTAAATGGTGCTCAAAATTTTATCTTCCGGCCCAACATTTTTAAAAGGAAGTAATATTTTTAAAATGAAGTAAATGTAGAATGGATTGGATTTGTATGAGAATAGTAAAAAATGATAAAATAGGTTTTGGTCCCAGAGGCTGTGTGGTAAAAAATTAAAGTGAGAAAAAATAATATAAATATAGAATTGGACTCCAAATTGGGACTTACTATTCTACAAAATGATTTCCTACCTTCTGAATCTAGAAATTCTCCTATAGCTCATGTGGGTGGATTGTGGCTGAAAATCTAGAAATTGAAACCTAGAATAGGTCTTACTATTCCACAAAATGAGCTCCTATATTCTAAATCTAGAATATTGAAAATGGGTTGGGCCTTACTAATGACGCTCTTAGTAGAGATTTGTGCAGGGGCAGATTCATTCCTCAATGAGAGAGAAAAAATGATCAATTTTTTGAAATTTCTTTTTTTATATATAGATCTATATACATTATGTTAGCTATATATTTAACTTTACTAACAAAATAGAAATCCTTCGTAACAAAAGGTGGCGTAGATAGCGTTGTAGTCATTTTGAACAAATGTTACAATAATATATTACATATTTATTAAGAAAAAAAAATGCTGCAGTGAGTGATACTGATTTACAATAATAATATTTACTACAATAAGTGATACTGATTACAATAATAATATCAAAATTAATATCAATACTATAATAATAAATGTTTCAATATATATCAAATGCAAATTTTTGATCAAAGTTTTCTACTTAATAGTTGTTAGCAAGTTGAAACATGACGCATCCTAATTGTGTAGATTCCATAAATTATTCCTTAAAAAAGAAAAAAGAAAAAAAAAATTGACATTCCTAATATTCCTATTTCCCAGGTGAGGGGTCCCAGATTGAAGGACACGGTGGAGGTTTCCGCTTTAAAACCTTGCGTTTTAACCCTCGTCGAAGGTACAAATTGCACTCTCTCTCCCTCCTCTCTTCTCCCTTTAAATCACCGAGAAGAGAGGTGCTTATGTGAATATTTCATACAATTATTTTTGGGCTAATTAGAGTTTTGATTCTGACTTTTATATCAGTTTAGAGTTTTTTTTTTTCCTTCTATTATATCCTTCTTTCCAATAATATGTGTATGTTGTTGTTCTCTCTTGTACTAATTTGCATGATATAATAGAAAAAGGGCAACCAAAAATAAAAATAAATTTTTTTTGACTTTCGTTCCACTTATTAATATAAATTTATATTTACGTCAATATTTTGTTTATTAGACTTACAGTCCATTTTTTTTTTTTACTTATTTGTCACGAAAAAATATCCGTTTTATTACGTAAAATATTCGTTTTGTCACAAGTAAGTAGAGATCATCATTTGTCCCGAAGTCCATGGTCGTCCGAAAAGTCTGCCCAACTCGATGGGCCAAAGCCCGATAGAGCCCGATCATTAGGGTACCCCGACCTGATCCATATTAGTATATGGTCGGACTTGGACTATACATCCGTCGGCTCGAGCCCGGCCCGAGATTCGACCGATACAAGCTTGGACTATGCATCCACCCGAGTACGGCCAAGGCCAAATGATATTGATCCCTGGCAGCCATTGTTGCTGCTTTGAATTAAAAGGTAGTATTCCTACTTAAGCCTCCACTGATATTTTCACCTTGTATCATTGCATGTCCTGGTTAACACTCTCTCTCTCTCTCTCTCTTCTCTCACATCTCTCATTCATGCCATGTATTGAGTTGACAAGAGATGTATACTTACATTTCATTCCATAGAATGGAATGGCTACACAATCTAATCCTCCTTTGTTTGCAAAGAACCAATTATTGCTGCCACCTCCTCACCAATGACACATTCCATGTCCAACAGTGTGAACAAAAAGATATTTTGAAGGTAAGCACCAAGCAACAGCTATTTTGAAGGTAAGCAGTAAACCTTTGGTTTGTTTAGCTAAATTTGTTAAAGAGTATTTAGTTTGTATTTTGAAAAAATAAAACATACAAATTATCAATTTTTATAGAACTAGTCTGGTCCGATCCAATTTGGTCCAAAAAGTCCGAAACTTGTGGACGAGTTTGGGCTTCATAAATAATAATTAAGACCGACCCGACCTGAAATTTCTTTACGACCAAAGAAAAAACCGGCCCGAGCCCGTACTTCATGGGCTTGGGCGCCCTGGTCCGGCCCAGTGCCGATCCCTACAAGTAAATATAATAAACATAAAAAGTAGAATATAAGTACAAATTTATATTAACTAGTTTATATGTACGTACTTTGTACGTATTTTAATTAGAATATCATAAAGTCAGTTATCGTATTTTCGTCTTTTTTCATGTGATTATTCATGTGTGTGTGTTTTCTTTTTACAATGCCAAGAGATTAAAAGTACAAATTTTATTTTTTTTAAATTTTTTTATTGAGAATAATAATCTTTGAAAAATGGTATGGATAATTTTTTTTTTTTAACCATTAGAATATGAAAAGTTGTATGGTAAAAGAAAACTTGCATGCAAACTTTATTGCTTTGAGACTCTTAAAATAAAGGGTTATTTACACTAACTACCCCTATGTTTTTGATTTATAACACGGGGTACTCCTACTTTTAAACTATTTACACTGACCACCCCTACTTTTTTGGTTTATTACACGGGGTACCCTTACTTTAAGATAAAAATAAAAAATTATAACACTAACTACCCCTATTTTTATTTTATTTTTCTAAAGGGAGGGGTGGTCAGTGTAATTTTTTGAAATCAGGGGTACCCCTTGTTATAAACCAAAAACATAGGGGTGGTTGGTGTAAATAACCCTAAAATAAATGACATACAAGTTGACATAATAATATCATGTTTATAAAATACTCAAAGGTATTTTAGGAATTTAAAAGTTTTACCATCAAAATTTTCTATTATATAGTAGAATAGATAAATTAGACTAAAGCCAAAAATTCCATAAAGTTAGGATACAAATTTTTTAATCAGACAAACGAGGACTTAAACTCTAAACTATAAAATCGAGGGTCTAAACACTAATTAGCCCATTATTTTTCTCGGGTCGTTTTCAAATAAAAGCCCTAATTTTTTTTTGCCAGAGGACTACGACGAGGAGCGGGCGACGGGGCACGTGCGCCGCCTCCTCGACATCGTCGCCTGCACCTTCTTCTTCGGCGATGCGGGTCCCAAACCCGCACCTGCGCCCGGACCCGCCAAGAAGCTCGCCGTTGGCGGTGGGGCCCACGAGAGCGCCGCGGCCGCTCCGGCGGCCGCGAAGGAGGTCCCGCCGGAGGTCGAGGCGGATATGAACGGAGCTCGTCCGAAGCTCGGCGTCTTCTACGACTTCTTCTCCCTCTCCAGCCTCGTCCCTCCGATCCAATGTAAAATTCCTTTTTTTTTGCAATTTAGTCACTCACTTTTTTGTTATTTTTGGTACTAAATTGTTTGATTATGCAATTTTGTAAGTTATAAGGAGGACGGAGAAGATACGGCAGGGGGAGAAGCCGTCGGCGGACCATCTGTTCTTTCTAGAAGTAACTTCTTTCTTTTTTCCCCCCTCTCAATTTGTTGCAAAATTTGAAATATGAGGGGTTTTGTGTTAAAAGTTTGTGTGGTGGTGGTTGTGGATTTTTGAAGGTGAAGCTGTGCAGTGGGAAGCTGGTTATAGTGGAGGCCTGCGCAAAGGGATTTTGCAGCGTCCGGAAGCAGAGGATGCTCTGCCACGATCTCGTCAACCTGCTGCGCGAGCTCAGCAGGGCGTTCAATAGTGTAAGAGTCAATTTTTTTTTTTTGCGATCATTGGTTTTGCCATGCCCCTGGTGTGGTCTTCGTGTCGTATCCAATATGTGTCTCGGGTCGCGCTTGTTCATGGTTCATAATGGTTCATAATTTGATTGTTTATGGCATGTTTGGTAACTCAAAAAGTGATGAAAACTGCCGAAAGTAACTTTCACATCGCTTTTCGTAGAAATGGTGGAAATGCAAAAAATAAAATAAAATAATTGAATGAGTTACATGTTGGCATTAAAATATAAGTCGAGGGCATCACTTGGTGCGCGTGTTCCTTTGCATCCTGGAGGGCGTGGGTTTGAGTCACGTAAACGTCTCCATATATATATGGGGGCAAGGTTGCATATATCTTGACCCTTCCCAGACCTCGCATAAGTAGGAGCCTTTGCGTTGGGACGCTTCTAAAAGTAGAATTTAAAAACCACAAGTTTTTGTACTTCTACGAGTTTTCATTTATGTCTAGATAAAAAGTGTGAAAAAAAACATGTTGATACAATTTAACAAAAATATAACTTTCACCTTTCTGCATGTTTGAGTCACTATGGGGTGTGGACAAAAGGAGAGAAATGGGCTTTCTTGGTTTGCTTCTAGGCGGCAAAAAGGGGTTTTGTCTTGCCAAAAAACTACTGACAAAATTGATGCTCATCATTTTTGGAATTTCGGTATCACTTTTGAGATACTATATGGTCATATAAAGTATTTAACTTGATTGTTTTGTTGTAGGTCAACTTGTATTTCTATTATTATGACTATATTTCTGTTTCTAGAAATGTTGCTTAGTCAAAAAGGGAGTTTTGTCTTGCCAAACAACTAGTCAGCTACTAACAAAAGTGATGCTCATCATTTTGGAATTTCGGCATCACTTTTGAGATACTAAATATGGTCATATAGTACGTATTTAACTTGATTGGTTTTGTTGTAGGTCAACTTCTAATTCTATTATTATGACTATATTTCTGTTTCTCGAAATGTTGCTTAGGCAAAAAGGGAGTTTTGTCTTGCCACACGACTACTAACAAAAGTGATGCTCATCATTTTTGGAATTTCGGTATCACTTTTGAGATACTAAATATCCCATGATTTTTTGCTTATATAGTAAGTATTTAACTTGATTGGTTTTGTTGTAGGTCAACTTCTAAGTCTATTATTATGACTATATTTCTGTTTCTGGAAATGTTGCTTACTTTCATGTTAAATTTCAGGCCTATGAGGACCTCATGATGGCGTTCTTGGAACATAATAAGGTCAGTTTGAAGTAATCTTGGTGTCATAGTTTTCTTTCTTTTCTTTTGGGTTTTTATTTATCTTCGATTTTGTTCACATCATGCGACATGATTGTGATGAATCACACTCTTTACAGTTTAACATGCTTCACGTCATAATATTTTGCTTACTCTTCAATTTTCTGTATTTTATTGTTTCTTTAATCTACGAGTAGACCACATCAAATTAAGAATCCCTCAATTCTTATTTTGTAGTTTGGCAACCTTCCTTATGGGTTCCGTGCCAACACATGGCTTGTTCCTCCATTTGCTGCTCAATCTCCATCAACAATGCCTTCCCTTCCCGCCGAGGATGAAACATGGGGAGGAAATGGAGGTGGCTGGGGTAGGGATGGAAAAAGTGACATGATACCTTGGGCTAAGGAGTTTATGTTCCTCACATCCATGCCTTGCAAAACTGCTGAGGAGAGACAAATACGAGACAGGAAAGCCTTTCTGCTTCATAGCCTATTTGTAGATGTTGCAATTTTTAGAGCGATTGCAGCTGTGCGACATGTCATGGAGAAGAAGTGTGTTGGATCTTCATTGAATAAAGATGAAGTTTTGCACTTTGAGACAGTAGGGGATTTTAGTGTCACCATCACAAGGGATTCTTCAGATGCTAGCTGTAAGGTGGATACAAAGATAGATGGGAACAAAACAACAGGAATGGACTGGAAACGTCTTGTAGAGAGAAATGTACTGAAAGGAATTACTGCTGACGAGAATACGACAGCTCATGTAAAACAAACTCTTCTTGTTTATCACTTTCAGTATAATTCTTATCATCGTATCTTTAGATGAAAATAGTAATTTTCTTCAATCTTGAAATGTTAAAATTTTTTCTGGATACTATGAAGAATAAACTTGTTGAGTATGCAGGACATTGCCACCTTGGGTGTCATCAATGTGAGATACTGTGGATACCTTGCAGTTGTGAAAGTTAGACAATATGATAAAAGTAATGCGGATCTTTCCTTACGAACAGTTGATATTGCAGATCAACCTGAAGGGGGAGCTAATGCTTTGAACATTAACAGGTTAGTTATCACAATGTGAGGGGTGTTGTACCTGTGTTCCATATATGCATCTTTATCACATGATTTGATTGTTTATGAAATAATTATTGGTTACTACAGTTTGAGGATGCTTCTTCACAAAAGCCATACAACTAAAACAGAACACAAAACAAAATCAAGTCACTCACAAAGCTCAAAGCTCGAGGAACTCACTACAGCACTGGTTGTAGCAGAGACTTTATTAAGAGAGAGTCTAGCGAAGCTTGAAGAAGATGAAAGTGACAACAAAACTTTTATTAGATGGGAACTTGGTGCCTGCTGGATACAACATTTGCAAGACCAAAGCAACGCGGAGAAAGACAAGAAACAAGTTGGTGATAAAGATAAGAAGCAAACAGGTGAAAAGTCTAGAAGTGAAACCAAGATTGAAGGACTTGGGAAACCTCTTAAAGTCATTAGGATCCCTAAGAAGCAATCAGATGTTACTGACGAATGTCGTTTGTTTGGCAATAGAAAATCATCTGACAAAGTAAACGACAGGGAGAACAAGTCTTCTTTGATGGAATCTAAGGGAGAAACTGAAGTAACAGATAATGAATGTTTGCTTAAAGATTTGTACCTGATCCAGCATTTGCAAGGTTAAAAGAATCTGAAACAGGTCTTCATCTCAAGGTGTGTACAAAAATGAAAAAAAATTGTATCCTTATCTTTTATACAAACATTTTCAATTTACAATGGTAATTGACCTGTAAGTTGTTTTATTTATTAACAAAAGGTTTGTCTGATGATGTGAATATACTGCCAACCCTTTTTGGTTTGTGTGAACTGGATTTAATATGACACTAACGACAATGTTCCATTGAATAATCTAAGTAGCAAGAAAAAGAGAGTAATATTCTGATTTTCAAAGGTGAGTTGACTAGACGTCATAGACTCATAGGACTTGAGTAGCTGCCACTAATGGGAGTACGGTGGTTTATGTTTATTGCACGAGGATTTCCTTCATCCAAGTTATCAGGCAGCTATCATGATAGTTGTGAGGGGTCTCTTCTTGAATCTAGATCTCTCTCAAGATTTCCTTCATCCAAGTCACCTGGCAGCTATCTTGATAGTTGTGAGGGGTATCTTCTTAAATATAGATATCTCTCACGGCCAATGCTGCATTTTGCAATTCTTAAATAGTAATATAGAAACTGAACTTAAATGTTGATTTTCAAGCCACTAAGTAGTTTTTATATATACACGTGGATGATGCATCTAAATTCATCCGTTGAAAGTATTCTAAGAATCTAAATAGCAAACAACATTTTTTGATTTGAAAATAGAGAATAATATCTTGTGAACAGTCCCCACAGGAATTAACTGAGATGGCTATGAAATATTACGACGAGGTTGCCGTCCCAAAATTGGTAAGCTTGATTTTTGCATGATACATCTCCCCGGTATATCCTTTGTTACACAAAAACGACATAATGTTGGTATTCTGTTATGTGCTTCAGGTTGCAGATTTTGGTTCATTGGAGCTTTCACCTGTCGATGGACGCACTTTGACAGATTTTATGCATACTAGAGGCCTGCGAATGCGATCTTTGGGCAGAGTTGTAAGCCCCTTATACTCTGTACTGTCAGTTTACTTCACCTTGCTAGATTTGGCTTCATTATTTGGAAGACATGCATAATAATCCGATATAGTGCAAAAAATAATGTTATTTGCTTAAACTGTCTTATGCACTATTTAGTCTTTTATGAGTTTTTTCTTACTATTTAGAGGACATGTATTAGTTGCCAAACCCACGCCCGAATCCTTAATGTGGCATGTCTATTGCATGGTGATATGCATGTGGGTTTATGTGCAATTGTGCTCGGTCATATTCTCATATAAGTGGATGTATCAATACTCCTGAAGTTGCACAACCTTAGAAATGTGTCGATCTCAGTGACATATTAAGTTCGACCAGTTTGGTTCTCAGGTCGCACCCTTAGAACAGTGGTTGGTTATAATGGATCTACTGCAGTCACTTTCACTGCGTGACAGATTAATTCGGATGTCCATTGTCATACTTTTTAGATCTTAATTTGTGGTTGCAGTCACTTCCACTACATGACAAACTAACTATTCGGATGTCCATTGTTTTATGTCTTATTTTGTGGTTAGTATAGTGACAGCGTAAGTGTTCAAATATCTGCAACTGAATATTTTGCATAATACCAGAACAAGAAAAGGCATTCAGAAGAACGCTTGTTACTCATGTTTCATCTTATCCAGTTTTATAAACAAAGAGAATTTGTTATATTTAAATCATGCATCAACTTGATTTCTAAATAGGTCAAGCTGTCAGAGAAGCTGTCCCACGTACAGTCACTTTGTATTCATGAGATGATAGTACGAGCTTTCAAGCATATTCTGCAAGCTGTGATTGCCGCTGTTTCTGATACTGGAGATCTTGCTACACTGATAGCTGCAACACTCAACTTGCTTCTTGGAGTCTCTGGTGCCGGAGTTTCTAATGTTGCTCCAAATGTGCATCCCACCGTGTGGAGATGGCTGGTAGTTTTCTTGAAAAAAAGATATGACTGGGAACTTACTATTTCAAGTTACCGTGATGTTAGGAAGTACGCTATTCTAAGAGGATTATGCCATAAGGTAATAGTGTGCCGTAATTTTATCTTCACTCGTTTTGATAATCTGTCAATGTACTTGGCTGTTAAACTGCACTAGTAACTTTATCCTGCAGGTGGGTATTGAAATGCTGCCCAGAGACTTTGATATGGATTCTGCATACCCATTTGACAAAATGGATATTATAAGTTTGGTTCCTGTACATAAGGTGGTATTTGCAAATTGTATGCTCACGTCAATGGTGATGATTTTGTTAGAGGGATAATGGATTTTCTTACATCCTATACTACCCTTTGCAGCAAGTTGCATGCTCCTCTGCAGATGGACGACAGCTTCTGGAATCATCAAAAACTGCTCTTGATAAGGGCAAACTTGAAGATGCAGTCAGCTTCGGAACCAAGGTGTTTCCTTAATGAAACATTAAATTAATGTTTTTGCTTCACTGAATTTCTTTCTCATTTTCTCTGTCTCTATATATATATTTTCATTAGGCTCTAGCAAAGCTGATAGCAGTTTGTGGTCCTTACCATCGGATGACAGCCGGAGCTTATAGCCTTCTAGCCGTTGTTCTCTACCATACTGGAGATTTCAATCAGGTCAGCCTTGAATCTTCAGTACTGCATAACAGGGCCTTTTTTTTCTTCAAGTATTTCATTCATCATTGCAGAGTCTTGGCAAGTCTGAGTGGCCACATTAACCAATATATATGACAGGGACAAAACTTTCATCAACGTTTACAATTCAATTGACTAATTGTAAACTTTTGATATGCAATATTAAGTATGATTTCATTAGAGTAATCAAATTAGATGTCTTAAGTAACCATGCATCAATCAGTCTATGAATACATCAGTCAGTGTATCTGCATGATGTCATAGGCTTGGTGTTACCATTGCTGTAGTATAACATAAGGAAATAAAATAATAGTTGGCCGTAGGGGTGTCATGGACAATAGGGAAGTGTGCGTGCAGTGCGTTCACAAGCGTGTGAATATCTGTGTGCAAGGAAAACAGGATACGGCGCAACATACAGGCAAACTGCATGTTGGGTTATGTCTTCCGTGAACCCCGTACTGGCATTGGTCCAGCTTCTGGGATTATGGTATGTTTGGTATGACTTCTGTAAATTCCACTCCAATTCAGTGATGTCTGGAGTATGCCTTCCATGAATCCCGCAACAGACTACTAACCGTCCTGGACACACTCAATAGGTTGCCCATCAAACCTGTGGAGGGGCTTGAGTTCTCCATGCCTGTCCCACATCAGCCGAGGACCTGCTGGACTTTCTTTTTATTCAAAATTTTAATTTATTCAAGTAATACTTAATATCTTATATGGAATAAGCAAATGATGATTTGGTCGTCAATTTTTTTCCGCTAGCCATTTAATCAAATGATGTGCCTTTGACATTGAGTCTACCCAGAGTCAGATTCCTGCTACATTCTAGGAGTTCTATTTGAGTGACTTCCAATGGTGAATTTCTCCACATTTCATTAAAGAATTCCATTAAGGGGGCATTTGGTTCAAGTTTTGGAGGCTTGGGAATGGGTTTTAGATTCCTTACCCTTGTTTGGTATGTCTAGGATTGGGAATTGGGGGTGTGGGTTGGGGGGGGGGGGGGGGGGGGGAATATGAGGGCTTCATATTCCCATTGTTGTGGGAAAGTAAAACCCAAGGCCCCCCTTGGGAATAGTTTTGCTTTCCTAGGAATGTTGTTTGAATGTTTTGTTTGGACAATAATACCCTCCTTTTTACTTTCAAAATCCCAACTTCTATCCCAAACATGTGAATTTAGGTAATAGAAGTATTATGAAATTAATGAAAGGGTATTTATGGAAAACTAAAAAATTAAGGTTCCTCTCCCACATATCCAACCTAACATAACCAAACATGGGTATGGGAATGTTGAATTCCTTTCCCATTGGAAAGGAATGGAAAGTGAATTCCTAGGAATACAAAAACTTCATCAAACGCCCCTAAGTACAATCACCGACTGGTTGGGCTCTGTTAACCATTGGTTTAGAGCTTGATGGAATGTCATACCTCTGGCATAACAGTCACAATGTACTATGACTCTCATGCTCTTCAACTGTAATCGTGAATGCCATTTTTCCCTTTTTTTGGAATGTCTTTCTACTCCGAGGCGATGCTTATACTTAGTAACTTTGATATTTACAGGCCACAATATATCAGCAGAAGGCATTGGATATTAATGAACGGGAGCTTGGACTGGATCACCCTGATACAATGAAGAGTTACGGGGACCTTGCAGTTTTCTATTATAGGCTTCAACATACTGAATTGGCCCTTAAGTAAGTTATGTTTTCAAAGTTCTTAGTGTGACGGGGATTTTTTCCATTTCACATGGTCTTCTTTGTATGTTATATAACAAAATATGTGCTGATTAGTAATATAGTAAAAAGGTTTTATGTCAATTTCATAATTTAGTCCAAGCGATACTCAAACTTGATACAACGAACCATGTCAAAAGAGCTGTTCACAAGTTTGAAAAAGTAGATACAATGGTTATGAAATATCTATTATTTGCATTGAAATTTGCTTCTAGAAGCTTTTTTGGTTCCTATCTATTCGAAACTTACATCCCTGCTATAATTCATTTGGCTCTCTTTTAATTTCTATTACATCATTTTATCCTGAACAGGTATGTAAAGCGTGCATTATATCTTCTACATCTTACTTGTGGTCCATCTCATCCAAATACTGCTGCTACATATATCAATGTTGCCATGATGGAAGAAGGACTAGGAAACGTACACGTGGCACTTAGATATCTTCATAAAGCTTTGAAATGTAACCAGAAATTACTTGGGCTTGACCATATTCAGGTATCTTTTTGCTCTCCGTCCTTATTTTCTTTTTTACTTCTGATTTCCATCGAGACTTGGAACATCATGTTTCTTATGTCATGTTTAATCTCATACATCTTAGAGTGATCCTTTCCTGTCTTTTTCTTCTTCTTCAGACTGCGGCAAGTTACCATGCTATAGCCATCGCACTTTCACTAATGGAAGCATATCCATTGAGTGTTCAGCATGAACAAACAACCTTACAAATTCTTCGAGCAAAGCTTGGACCTGATGATTTGCGCACACAGGTATTATTTCTTGATTCGTGCTACAATATTCTATTTATTTTGAATGTAGAATATTTTACTGGGGGAAGACTTGATGGTTGTTGGAATTATATGGTGTTATTCTATTGTGTCGTCATCAATGTCTTCACTCTGATAATTTTGCCATGAAATTTTGCAGGATGCTGCTGCGTGGCTTGAGTACTTTGAGTCCAAGGCTTTTGAGCAGCAAGAAGCTGCTCGAAATGGCACTAAGAAACCTGATGCCTCCATAGCCAGTAAAGGACACCTAAGGTTAATTTTGACTATATTCATATGATACAAGCATCATGATAGAAGAGTGATTCTGAACTTTATATGCATGCACTCGATAAGTTACATATGTTAACAAGGGAAAAGTTATCATTCTCTCAACTTTTATTTCTTTTCTTTTCTTTTCTTTTGCATCTTTTTTTCTCTCTTTTTGTTATTTCTGGTATTCTAAATTCTGACATGTTCTTGCTTGGCAGTGTGTCTGATCTGCTTGATTATATAAATCCCAGTCAAGATGCCAGAGATTTTGAGTCATTAAAGAGGAAAACCTTGGGCCTAAAGGTATGATCTGTTCACATGATTTTTGCTAAGAGGCTACACCAAAATAGAATATTGCGAAACCAGTTCTACAGGGAATCAATTGAACCAAAATAGAAAAGGATATCAATATATTCTGTGAATGGTTGGAGAACCAAAATAGAGACAGGACAGCAGTAGTTAAGAAAATAGCAATATTTAATAGCCTTGAATCTGAACATCAGGAACAATGCCCCCCATTTAAACTAATAAATATTGTACTGAACATCTCATTATACACGTCTTTCTGGTAACTAGTGCTAAGTAACACTTTCTATGTCTGGATTTGTCTTTATGTCCATACTGTCGTTTGACCAATAAGTTTGTATTTTTTCGGGACTTGAGCATGGCGTTGTCGGCATCACTCCAGAGTTAAAATGAAAATCATAAACTGTTGAAGCATTATATAAGTATAGCTTTATTACTTCAGTTGTGCAGATGAACAAGATTACTGTTTCAATTTTACTGATTTCTAGACTAGGTGCACTCATCATGAACTTGCAATTTTTTTTTCTGCCCGAAATTCAGAAACCACTTGTAGGCTTATAGCTAGCTTCAATCAACAAATTCCATCTTTTTTGTTGTGGATAAAAGTATATAAGAGTACCTAGGCATTAGCTTCATTGATCAAAGACTACAAAGAGTGTTTTGATATTACAATACAGCAACAAATTCCTTCTCGTTTCCAACTTTCATTGAAGTTGCCCCTTTTACCCATTTCTTATCTGTAGCATAGTAATTTCAGAATTGTTATACATGATTTAGTTAACATGCGTTAAGCATTTTAGGTGAGACAATAAGTTTACCTAATTTGCACTAGAAATACTAGAGAATTATTAAGATTATCGACTACAAAGAGTGTTTTTGATATTACAATACAGCAACAAATTCCATCTCGTTTCCAACTTTCATTGAAGTTGCCTCTTTTACCCATTTCTTATCTGTAGCATAGTAATTTCAGAATTGTTATACATGATTTAGTTAACATGCATTAAACATTTTAGGTGAGACAATAAGTTTACCTAATTTGCACTAGAAATACTAGATAATTATTAAGATTAAATGCAGTTACTGGACACTATATACTATATAGTAGGAACACCTGTGTAAGGCACCTATACTGTTCCCCTGCAGAAGAAGTGTGAAACTGTCTGACATTCATGGAAAATGGTATGAGAAACTTACGAAAATCATATCAGCACATGGAAAATGACAATTGTATTAATTTTTGTCTTTTGATATTCTTAAGAAATCTTCATAAATTGACATGTTTGTTACATGCACTGGAAACAATATTGTAAAAGGACAAGTTGGCATTCCATGTGGGAAATGGTATTTCTACTTGTGTAGTTTGGAATACCCTAGTGGAAGCTTCCTAAATATTTGTATAATATAATATACGATGCTTTAAAAAGTTAACATGGTAAATTTCCCTGTCCTGTTCTGTTTCTTGTTATTGTGACCCCTAAGGTAAGTACAAGAGTAAAATATTGTTCAATTTAGTTGGCTCTGTAGATAACTAAAAATTGTTAATTTTTTTAATCTGCTACATAATAGCATAAACATAAATCAGCTGAGGTGAAATCTGAGGCTGAGCTGATTTCCTTTCAAGTATTCTTAAGTTAACAAACAGATGCAGTTCTTATAGTTTGGAGATAGACAGCAGGCCTTTGGGTGACAAGTAAAGTTACTGGAAGAGTTCACTCTCGACCATCCATATGAACTTTATGCTTTAGTTCATATACATAATTCTGATCATTTATCTGTGTTTGTTCCTTGATTTCTTAATGCTCAATTGTTATTTGGGGTGCTCTCAAGATAGTCAATTGATTTCTTTCAGAAGTTAATGTTACATTGGGCAACATTTATTTAGCATAACCATACAAGTAAACCATATTGTTTCTTGCTACCTTTGAACATAACTAGACTCTTGTGTGACGCAGGTGAAAGGAAGGTCTTCTCAGAATTTGAACATTGCAAGTTCTAGTGTATCTTCCGAAGATCCTAGTGCAACAAATTCAGATGAAGAAAAACAAGTAAATGGATCCCAATATAACCAAGATATTAAACAGATTATTAGTCCTAATACTCAGCCTGAACACATCAAACCTATGATCGAGGAGCAAACCACAATTCCTCAACTTTCTAAAGTAATGTCCGAAGAGCAGATTACCGTTGTCAATAAACTCTTAACAGAGGTAAACACTGAGGCAGAAGATGGGTGGCAACCTGTTCAAAGGCCACGCTCTGCTGGATCATCTGGGCAGCGTCTTAAACAACAGCGTACAAATATCGGAAAGGTCTACAATCATCAGAATGATGCCATTTCTGGAACTGTTCAATCTAAAGCAAGCGTTCCTTATTCTAATAGCCGCTATTATGTATTAAAGAAACGAACTATAGTTCCTGGAAGCTACAATGATCATCACCACATGAAACTACAGTCATCCGGTGCCAAATTTGGTCGGAAAATATACAAGGCTATGACGTACAGGGTCAAGTCAGTGCCTTCATCAAGCAATACCGAGGCCATAGTTAACTCTAGAACTATTGATGATAAAGCAAATTCATCATCACAAATTCAGATTGCTACTTCACCTAGGGATAACCTTGGAACAAATTATCAGAGAAAGTTTGCAGGTGAAATTTCAGAGCCACACAAAAATTTGATAGCTAATCTTCAAAGTTCTCCGTCGTACAAAGATGTTGCACTGGCGCCTCCAGGAACAATAGCAAAGACTCAGATCAGAAAGTCCAAGGGAGATATTCTCTCGAATCAGGAGCTATTGATTGGCAAAGGTACAATAGTAGCAAAGGATTCATCAGTGGCTGAAAACCATGTTGGAAATTCAGCTGTAGCAATAAAGGTGGAAAATGCAAATAAAGAAAAGGATAACTACTTTCAGGATTTGGTGCTTTCAAAAGATAGAGACATGAAAGTTGCTGAAAGAGAAGAAGATAACAAGAATACTGGTGAAGTTGAAGTCCCATCCAAATTTTTATCTCCAGATATAGAAGTGATTTCTCCTGGGAGCATGTCTACCAAGAAAGATTTGGACACTGATACCTCTAGTGATGAGGTTCAAGTAGAGCTACACGGTAACAGCCATGAACTGGAAGATGTATCCAGTAATTACCAGGATCACAACAAAGTAACATCTTATGACGGGTATGAATGTCTCCAGGAAGCAATATCTACAATCACTGAGAACAATACAAGTTCAAGCACTTCTGCACATCAAGACGATCTTCTAAAGGTAGACTCCCTTGGCAAATCTGGTAGCAATGATCTAAGTGAGCAGTTGACAATTAACACTGGTGATGCGAGAGACATTCCCAACAAAAAACTATCTGCCTCTGCTGCACCCTTCAACCCTTCTCCTATTGTACTTAGTCCTGTGGCTGTAAATGTTAGCCTATCGACAAGTGGTCCAATTCCTGCAGTTACACCTTGGCCTTTGAATGTATCTCTCCATCCTCACCCTGGGCCTGCAGCTGCCATGCCTACACCACCGCCTCTCTGTGTCTCTCCTCACCACCCCTATCCTTCTTCTCCTCGTCCGCCGAATATCCTCCATCCTTTGCCATTTATGTACCCATCTTATCCACAGCCTCAACCAATGCCAAATAGCACATATGCTATGAACAACAATATGTTTCACCCAAACCAATTTTCTTGGCAGTGCAATATGAGTCCAAATGCATCAAAGTTTATGCCAGAAACAATTTGGCTTGATTGTCATCCAGTACATTTCTCTGTCATGCCACCTGTCACTAGTGCGATATCCGAGTCCATGCCTGAGACAAATGTGCAGCCTGACAATTCTAATTGTTCAAATTCAAGTCCTCTGGAGACTAAGCTTGGAGAGGAAGCAAATAAAGGAGAAGGTAATCCACCGGTAGTGGAAAATGATAACAATGTGAATGAAATTTGCTCACAAGATACAAAAGAATTTGAGGATTCTCATCAAAAGGAAGCTTATATAGAGGAATCAAAACCTGAAATATATGTTAAAGAGGCTACCGAATCTAGTGCAGAAAAGAGTATCTTGAGAAATACTAAGTACGAAGGTGAGGGAAGCTTCAGCATACTCATAAAAGGGAGAAATCGTAGAAAACAAACTCTCAGACTGCCTGTTAGCTTGCTCACTAGACCATACGGATCACAGTCCTTCAAAGTTATCTATAACAGAGTAGTTAGAGGAAGTGATGTCCCTAGACCCCCCTAGTATATCTTCCTGTGAAGATGCTACTGCAGCCATCATGGCCTAATCTGGTTTGTTGACAGAAAAGCAAGAGCAAAGGCCTGATAAAAGGTCTCGATAATATTGATTCTACAACCACTGACCTGAAGATTCAAGTCCGGCTTTATGCTATCCAGTTAAGTAACTGTTGTTTTGGAAGTTACCTTTGACAACTTAACTTGGCTTTCTCCTCGTCGGACAAATCTTGCACAAAAGACAGGTTTGTTCTCTTCACTTCCTTTACATAAGCATTTATGTTCCTTCATCTATCAATCTCACAAGATTATTTTTGGTGATTGCTTTTTATTCTTTTTAAACAAACATTAGATGTTCTTTTTTTTCCCTTCCTCATCTCCTCTTTTCCGCCTTCTATTAATCTTAAGTTTGACACCTTGATGGGTGAATGAAACATGTTTCATTGTGTTGTAGTTTTGGAATATGGTTCTTCAATACAGTGGTGATGAAAAGATTTAAGATGCATCAGTTTTCAGAACATTTTCAAATTCCATCCTTTCTTTTCTCATATTCATACTTAGATACCAAATACTCGTATGCTATTTTTCTATTGTTGTGCCTCTTCTTTTTGGCAAACTTTCACTTAAATACCATGAACTACATTTTTTTCACTTTAACACTTAAAAGTATTTTTTTTAAAAAGAGTCAAGTTAATATCTTGAGTTCTAATTTTTTTCTCCCGTAAACGCTCTGAACTATCACTCTTTTTCAAGTATGTCCCAATATATATATATATATATATATATATATATATATATATATATATATATATATATTGAGGTGTACTTTTCTCCGGGCCGGCGAGCAACGCCAAAGGGGATTCGAACCATGCCCATCCCCACGGGACCCCCGGTGTACCTAACGGGCTACACCCCCACGGACACCTATATATATATATATATATATATATATATATATATCAACAACAACATGTCCGGAAGGATGTCGTGCATAGAAGTAAAACAATATGGTTGAAATGGAGTGCTTCTAGAGTACTTTATGGTTGCACGATACCTTGAAGTTGACAGGAAAGTTCTATAAGATTGCTATAAGTAATAAGACTCACCATGCTTTATGGAACAAAATGTTAGCAACTAAGAAAGAAGATGTCTAGAAAATCAGTATAGCTGAAATGAGAATGCTATGATAGGAGGGAAAATACATTAAAACTCGGATAAAAAATGAGTGTATTCGTGGAAAACTAGAGGTGGCGCCAATTGAGAACAAGATGAGATCATGAGAGAAAATCATCTTATTAGGTGGTTTGGACATGTATAACGCAGCCAAATAGATGCTCCTATAAGTAGCAATAAGATAACAGTTAAGGAGCTAGGACTAGAGATAGGCCTAAATGAACATAACTTGAAGTTTTAAAGAAGGATATTTTTTGTTAGTGTTACATATGACATGGTCCTTAATAGAGCTAAATGGAAGCAAAAGATTTAAACAACCGGCCTCAAAAATTTTGGATAAAGACTTCGCTATTGTTGATTCTTTTTGGAAAAAAGAACCAATCTTTTCTTAAAAAAGCCTAAACAAGCGCTCACCAGCGGCTTCACTGTGGCCCAACTTGTGTTGTCAGAACCGTGGGGCCACCGTTGAGTGGGTTGGGGAGGGGGGTAGGGCTGGCACTTTTCAAAATTTGTTTCTTTATAGGTGTAATCTTTTTAGGGTAAAAAAGTCCAAAATGGTATGCACATGACTATTATGTGTGATGGTTGACTAATGAAGAGTTTACCTTGAAAAAACTTAAATAGTTCAAGGTATATACTTTGATTGAAAACAATATTCATGGTATTAAAGTGAAAAATGTAATAGTTTGGGGTATTTAAGTGAAAATTAGCCTGTCATTTGCGTACACTCATAGGACTTTTCTAGTTAATTTTTGAAGCACTCAATAGTCATACACGTATATTTTTGTGTGTTGTTTATGTACATATTATACTTTATGCAGGGACTAGAAAAGTCCTATCCTTGCTTAATCAATCTTTGTATAATCAAGTGTCTCTATTTGACTTTCATAGTTTCATCATCATCGATGTTAATGATCAACACCAACATTATTATGATATCGTAACTGTTATTAGTTAGAAGCTTCTTGAATGTTTTTGTGTTCTTGTTAAAGCTCATCCGATTCTTAACTTAATATTATGGCTCGAGTTTTATTCCTTATTATGTGAGGTTCGAAATAACAATTATGACGACAACAACAGAGGCTCTATCCCAAAATTTTGGGGTTGGCGAATTGAATCCTTTTTCCTCCATTCTATTTTGTTAAGGGCCATCTCCTCTTTATGGTTGAAGGAAAAAAGAGAGCCTAAATCACTAATATCCATAGTTTCTTTAGTTTGAACTGACATGCGTGGTCTATGATGCAGGGATACTCTAGTAATCCAATTTTTGTATGTTGTTGTTGATGCACAAATTTTTCCAAGTTTCAGATCAGATAGTTTTTCTTCAATACTTTTAGGAACTTTTTTCTTTTCTTTCATTTCTCATATTAACTTGATTGAATCCTATAGTTTTAAAATAAAAAGTGCGGATGCACCACTTAACTAGTTCAGCTAATCTATATGGCTATGCAGCTGGTATTATTGAAAGGTATTAGCATATTGGCTCTGTAATAAATGTTATATTCTCATGATTCAGATTATGCAAGTCTCTTCATATGAATGTACTGCTTGATGTGATCATGTGATTCACCAGTATGACTCCTAATTCAGTTAATAATTGTTTTTAATGAGAATTGTTCATGATGCCTCCTACATGAAAATCTACCTCCTACGAGGAAATGTATTTTCAGGCGCAATATTAGCTGTAAACCATAAGAATTTTATGCTAGCTACCAGAAAATAATTCTAACATGTTTTATGACTAGTTCACACACATTGTGTGATTAGTTATTCAGATTTTGGAAAAGAAAAAACTATTTCTGCACTCATGGCAGCTAATGGAGCTGTAAGTCCCGAATCTTATTTCTGAAAGAAGTGACATCTGTTAAAAAAGTTTAACTCTACATCCTAGAATATGACAATGTAAAATATTTCTAGTATACAAACCATGGTTTAAAGTATCGGCCAATACCGATCCGATACGGCCGATACCGATACCGATACGGTTTGGCATGTCCCGATCCGATATCGACCGATATCCGATACTTACCGATACCAACATTGAGGGTCTCTTTTCCGGTCAATTCGGCAAAGAAAATTAAACGAAAAAGACAAATCATCAAGGGTTTAAAGCATAATAAGATTGTAAAAACATGTAAAAGAAGAAAATCAATCTATTATATGTAAACCAATCGCTAAGGGTGATTACAATGTTATTTAATTTCAAAAGTACTACGAAATAACACTGAAAATACTTAAATTATGCCTAAATGTATAAAATATATGTTTTTAAATGTAAATAATTTATTAATAATTATTTTTTCCGATACCAAAAAATTCGATACTCCGATCCGAAACCGCTGATACTACCGATATCGCCGATACCAATACTCGTAGGAATAGTCCGATACCGATTCCAATACCGATACTGTGAACCTTGATACAAACCATATATAAAAGCTATAATATGACAGTGTAAAATATTTCTAGTATACAAACCATATATAAAAGCTATAATATGATAATGTAAAATATTTCTAGTATAACAAGCACGATGTTGATATCTTAACGAGACATAATATCTATGTGAGGCTTTTTCTCAATCATGCTATACATATACACAATAAGGATTCAATCAAATATATCATTAATATGAGCCATTGGATTTCTGGAGTATGAGGATTAACACTTGGGGTTTCCATGAAGCAACAAAATACTTTTGGATGAGTGACTGAGCTAGAAGAGTCCACAATTGATCATCATTAATGGTTCTCAAAATTTGTCCACATAAATGTTATATCCATATTTCAGAGAAATTAAACACCAATCTTGGATTATATATTCCTGTATAATTTAGTTAAAAATATATTAAGTAACAGACAATTTGTTCTTCACTTGATTGTATGTTTAATTTCATTTCTTAATCATCTTTGCAACCACCAATATAAATATTATGCATATCTCAAAACTTAAAAAATAATAGTGTGCACTATTAGAGACTAGTACAGAGCTTTATCACAAAATTTTGGGATTGGGTATTTGGATCCTTTTCTTCCAGTCAACTTGTTAAAGAGCCATATTTTCTGTCACATCAACAAAAAGCAACCATTCTTTACAACTTTAATCTAAGTTCATTTAGGCCTACCCTAGTTCTAACAACCCATTTTAACTCATTTCTTATAGCTCTTCCAAATTGGTGCATCTATTGGTCTAAGGTTGCATGTGGTCAAATTACTTGATAAGATTTTCTCTCATCTAATCCCCAACTGGCGCCACATCCAACTCTCCACTAATATGCTCATTTCTAGTCCTATCTTTCAACGTATGCCACTCATCCATCTTAGTGTTCTTTCAGTTTTGCTCGTTTATTTTCACCTTTTGATGCTGGTCATCCTTCAGTTTGTGGCTTGACCTCTTCCAAGTTACAAGCCATGTAGTTTGTCTGCAAAAGAGTTGGAGTGTTAAGTTGGCCTAGTCGCGCTTTTAGATACAGTTTTTATCTAACCGGTTAACTTTTAGAAGGGGGAGCTGTGACAGTGACGAAGTGATTTGGACTGACTCCATTTGTTAGAACTTAGAGGCACAAGTTGATGAAACCATAATATCAATCAGCAAGCCAACATAATCCACAACATGCATGCATTAGGATCCTCTGCCTGACCGATCAGTGTTCATTAGCAAAAAAAACACCAAGGCCATGTTTGGTTCACAGAATCATGGCATTAGGGAAGGAAAGTACTTCCTTTCCTATGTTTGGATGCCAAAGAAAATGTTTGGGAAAGGAAACTGATTCCCAAGGGGAAAAAAATTGGGGGGAAAGTGGTTCCCCCCATCCACCTAGGGATTCACTTTCCCTCCCAATTTCCTTGGCCTTTCCAAACACTGGAAAGAAAATGGATGGGAATTACAATTTCCCAAAGGAAAGGAAATGAACAAGGAATTGATTTCCTTTCTGCAAACCAAACGAGGCCTTGCAGTTTCTACACGGCCCTCACCTTGTACTATGGACCTGTGACCGAGTTGAAAAATTGTAATATAGTACCTTTATAATCTAAAGGATTTGAGAATTATGAGGAGGAAAACGAATTATATTTGAAGTGTTGTAGCAAAACTAAAAACAAACAAGGGAAGGGTTAATTTCTACATTTGAAATGCATATAGAACCTTAGATAGAATCTGAATGATTTAGAAATATGAGCCTGAAAATGGAGTATTTATGAAATGCAACAAAACTAAAAAAAAGTTTGTAGTTTATCAAGGATCAAATATTCACCACGATAGCAAATGGAGGAGGTGTTTAAAATTAGTGCATAGTGGTCGAAGATGAGTTCTTTTGTGTTCTATTTGACCATAGATACCTATGAAACTGAAGAAAATTTACAAGAAGGGTGTCAAACCTTGCTATACTGTCTGGGTGGGAATATAGGAGAATGGAAGCAGGTCCATATGAGTGTAGCTCAAATGAAAATGTTGAGATGGATGTGTGGTAACAAAGTATAAATTTTTATAAGAAATGAGTATGCAAGTAGTCAGTTACAAGTCATGTGAGGGAAAATCGTGTTACATGGTCTGGACATGCTAAAAACTGATGGATACAGCATCAGGACTCCATCAGGACTCATCAAATCTCTGTTGGGATTTCTAGGACTTGGTGTCAACCAAACCAACCATGGAAAGCAATCAGAGAACGATATGCTAGGAAAGGAAAGTAATTCCTTTCCTATGTTTGGATGCCAAAGAAAATGTTTGGGAAAGAAAACTGATTCCCAAGGGGAAAAAATGTGGGGAAAGTGGTTCCCCCCACCCACCTAGGGATTCACTTTCCCTCCCAATTTCCTTGGCCTTTCCAAACACCGAAAGGAAAATGGATGGGAATTACAATTTCCCAAAGGAAAGGAAATGAACAAGGAATTGATTTCCTTTCCGCGAACTAAACGAGGCCTAATTTTGCAGTTTCTACATGGCCCTCACCTTGTACTATGGACCTGTGACCGAGTTGAAAATTGAAATATAGTACCTTTAGAATCTAAAGGATTGAGAATTATGAGGAGGAAAACGAATTATATTTGAAGTGTTGTAGCAGAACTAAAAACAAACAAGGGAAGGGTTAATTTCTACATTTGAAATGCATATAGTACCTTAGATAGAATATGAATGATTTAGAATTATGAGCCTGAGAATGGAGTATTTATGAAATGCAACAAAACTAAAAAAAAGTTTGTTGTTTATCAAGGATCAAATATTCACCACAATAGCAAATGGAGGAGGCTGTTTAGAATTAGTGCATAGTGGTCGAAGATGAGTTCTTTTGTGTTCTATTTGACCATAGATACCTTTGAAACTGAAGAAAATTTACAAGAAGGATGTCAAACCTTGCTATACTGTATGGGTGGGAATATAGGAGAATGGAAGCAGGTCCATATGAGTGTAGCTCAAATGAAAATGTTGAGATGGATGTGTGGTAACAAAGTATAAATTTTTATAAGAAATGAGTATGCAAGTAGTCAGTTGCAAGTCATGTGAGGGAAAATCGTGTTACATGGTCTGGACGTGCTAAAAACTGATGGATACAGCATCAGGACTCGTCAAATCTCTGTTGGGATTTCTAGGACTTGGTGTCAACCAAACCAACCATGGAAAGCGATCAGAGAATGATACGCTAGTTCTTAATGTCACAAAGATTTCCCTCAGGGGCTGCTTGGATAGCAAGAAGTCCACTGGAAGGGGACTAAAATCTGGATTTATCCCCCCACTGTTCCAGTTCCGCTGTTTGGGTAGCAAGAGGAAGTGGGTTTGGCCATGCACTTATAGTGGTTCCTGTTTCCTTATAATAGAGGCTTGACACTTCCAACCAAAATTGCACGGGTCTTCGTTGTTGCTTTGTTTTTTTACTTTTAAATAATTAGTTATTATTAAGTAATTAAGATAATAAATAACTACGTCAAAAAAAGTATGAACTGATTAATAACTTTTACTAATTAATACTAAAAATATTAAATATAAGTAATTAGTAATGCTTGTTACTGTTTAGGTAATCAATATAATTGATTAATATTCATAATAAGAATAATAATTAAATAATAAGTAGTTAACTAATATTAATTAGTGTTCACAAATAAGTAATCAATATTTTAATTGTGGACCTTGCCTCCAATACACCTCGCTATCTAATAAGCCTCCCAGGAGTTGGATGAAGTTTGTGAAGCTCCACCAACACTTACAAATGATTCCCAACATACCCAGACTTGGTGCCACGGACGCAAGCTTGGTTATTATTATGTTTACGCGACAACCTGAGAAACATGGACACTCCAAATGGAAGATATATCTCAAGGGGCAAGCACTCCCTGGTTCTTTCTTGAGCAAGCTACAAATGGAATTCCTTGTATGACTAAAAAGAGAATAAAGTTTTTCTTTCTAATCGAGTTGGACCCAAAATAAAAAAGAAAAAGAAAATCAAGATTTTACGTCCTCTTGGTGCAAGAACGAGCTGATCACCGCGCCAAAGGTTGTTAGGCAAGTAGGCGAGATCCAGCTCCATCAGTTGAAAACAAGACAAACTCGGGAAGAAACTCCGATTGGAGGGGAACCGCTCCATGAGAATCTCTTTGAGATCACTGATTCCGTTTGTTTCGCTTCCTATGAGCTTTCTCCTCTTCTTTCGGTTTAGAGAAACAAGG
The DNA here is from genome assembly GCA_029216955.1 of Iris pallida. Classification (NCBI taxonomy): domain Eukaryota; kingdom Viridiplantae; phylum Streptophyta; class Magnoliopsida; order Asparagales; family Iridaceae; genus Iris; species Iris pallida. The sequence continues at coordinate 6,615,022 of JANAVB010041017.1, forward strand.
GTTGGTGGCAACCTAAGAAGCATGGATAAATAAAATTGTTGGAGTCTTTGGAATGAGAATTGGTATCTTTATTACATTAGCTAAATCTTTTTTTTTTCCTCTTCTCGTTTCTTTCACAATAAGATAATATTTACCCAGGATGAGAATGGATCAGCTATTAAATCTTCAGCCGTGTCCCTGCCATGTCTTGTTGGACACGTACCAGACACTCTAAATACACTATGACACCAACATAGGTGTCGATCCGTGTTGCCGTGTTTGAAATGTGTTGTGTCGAATCCGTGTGTGCAACATGGGCGACAACCATCCGTAACCAATGGTGGAGTGAAATATAATTTATAATTCATAAAGAAGTATCAGTATACAAACTCTCAATGATATTTGTAAGAAACTTCACATAATTTTTTGGAATACTTATTTAACAAAATCAACACAATTCCTATTAATATATGCAACTTTTCCTGATTCTGGATCATGTCTAAGCTTTTATCAAATTTCTGATTGGGTTATAATATAATTGGTTATATGTTAACCTATTTTGAAAATTTACTGGATGCTGCCATGGGTGCATCTAACGTTGTAGGGGAGGATGCTTGTTCTTTCCTAAATTTGAGGAATAATAGAGCTTTTGTGTGTAAAGACTGGGTGTCTGCCAAATATTCGTTCGTTGGTACATCTGGTATAATCTGATATTTATCTAGGCTGGTTTGGTAACATTTTGCTTGTGGATAAATATTTGCCATCTCTGGCGCGAGTCATCAGTAATCTGACCCATCTAGTCTATATTTGGCCAGTGTTAATTTGAGTAACTATTCATGCCATGCTACATTTCCATTTCTCGACATATGCTTTGTGACTGCATATATAAACTGCAACTTGAGAACTCACTCCCAAATACCTGCCCGATTGACTGATCGTGTGTTTCTCGATTCCTGCAGGTTTCCAGGTGATACCATTTCTGTAAGATCCGCGGAGATTGGTAAAGTTAACCTTTAGAGAAACCAGGAGAACAATATTTCTGACCAAGTTTATGTGGAATAATTAGATTGTGGGTTGATTAACCTGAATTTCCCCCTTCCTTGGATAGACTGGTTCCTAGACTTTCTATCATTTTTTGCTCAACAGAATAATGTTATAGATGGTGATATTGTTTGACTTCTGAATGTTATAAATGGTCAAGCTATTCTAGCCCATTAAATTCACTATTTTGGGTTAGAAAAATCTACTCCGTCGACTGATACAATATAGATGCTGATTTTGATTGATCATGCCAATAAAATTGTCATTCAGGAATACATGGATCCCATTGTACAATGTGACCATCCTCAGTAGTTTTATCAGAGGAGTATGGATGCCAGGTGATTACATTTTGTATGGTATGCTTGCAAATAAATTTTGGTAGGGGCATGCATGCCATATGGAACTTTGCATATATTATCTGTAAATGCGACATAGCGAAGAACACGGTAGATTCAGTTGAGCTCTCAACCCAGTGGTGGTGCCAATTCCAGTACTCGCGCGTCTTGGAGCAATTTAGGGAAGTACCCCAAAAAAAATGCAATCGACTACATATTTGGGGATTCGTTACGAAACGAATCAGATAGTCACTAGGAGTAAGAACTTAAAGCCAAAATGACATTTCACTCACCTGAAGAATACTAGGTACTGGGTAAACACCCAACCAAAATTTTAATGACCTACAAACTAGTACAAGATTACCTGTCCAGTTTCCTTGAAACTACAGATACATCACCAATAAACTGCAGCCTGCAGTTCATAAACTATGCTATAGTGCTAATTTAGGCTTGAACCTGTCAATTTGCAGACACTGTATATTTGTGCCAAACTTCATAAACTTTCTTCATATATATATGTCATGAGTGTACTGACAGCTACATGATTAATTGTGGCAATTTCTAAAGACACTACACAATTTACTCAGAGTTGTCCATTATTCAGGACTAGCCCAATTTTGAGGAACTTTTACGCAGGGCAGCCAAAATCTTACTAGGGGCTGCCTGTTGGAGTGGGTGAGGTTCCTAACCTATGTGGAGTACACCCCGGAGTGCGACGAGCGTCGTCTGTATGTCAGAGAAGCTCGGGGAGGTGACGAGGCCATTCAGAGACGAAGGAGAAGCTTGGGAGCTATCATAGGACATCCTGGAACCAAGGGGGCCGAACTCGGGCCGAGTTCTGCCCCAGGCCGAACTCTGGCCGAGTTCTGCCCCTTGGTATCTAGAACCTTTCTGGAACGCCCACACAGAGTTCTAGCCGAACTCTGTGTCGTCGGACTGAGGCTAATTTCAGGTATTTTTTTACACCGTTGGATCGTATCCTACGGTCCAAATTTTGCTGCGGGATTAGGGGGTTTGTATATGGTTTTTTCTAACCCTAATCAAGTAGATTGGTGATCAAGAGAGAGAGAAAAGGAGGCAAGAGTATCATTGCAACTTTGGGAGAGAAGAAGGAGGATTGAAGGTCTTTTTCGAAGGAGGATCGTATTCGGATAATCTCTACTCGTCGTCTTTGTTCTTCGTAGCCTTGTAATCAATATTTCTTATCTTCTAAGTGTTGTGGGGATCCGTGTTGGATCGGAAGAAGTTTGTAGAGGGTGTACTCCTTTATTTTATTAGTGAATGCTTCTCAAGGGTTAGACTCCGATCGTCCCGTGGTTTTTTTCGCAAGAGTTTTTCACGTCAAAAATTCTCTCTGTCTGCATGGATTGCATTTTGGTGTTTGGTTCGTGCGTTGTATTGCTCGGTTCTCTCGCAGGTACTCTCTAGTTTGGGGAAAGGTTTCTGCGCTTCTTTTCCAACAAAGTAGTATCAGAGCCAGGTTGTGGAATTCAGAAGGGTGTCAGGAGTTGACAGAAAAACTAGAGAGGAGAGATGGACGCGAAGCCGGTGCGCATGGTGAACCTGTACAGTACCAACTATCATTATTGGCGGAGCAAGATGAAAGATTTGCTGTTTGTCAAGAAGCTGCATCTATCCGTATTTGCTTTCAAGCGACCAGTTGATAAATTCGAGGAGGACTGAAATTTTGAGCACATACAGGTGTGCGGATATATCAGACAGTTCGTTGATGAGAACGTGTACAACCACGTTGCCAATATTGAGCACGCGAAGACGTTATAGGATAAGCTGAAATCTTTGTATGCGAAGAAGACCGGGGTAAACAAGTTGTTCCTGATCCGGACGATGATGGGTCTGCGGTACAAAGATGGAACGTCTATTACGGATCACTTGAGTGATTTCCAGGGCATGGTTGACCAGCTATCTTCGATGAGAGTCAAGTTCGACGACGAGGTTCAGGGACTATGGCTGTTGTGTACATTGCCAGACTCGTGGGAGACCGTACGAGTATCTATGATCGCTTCTGCTCCAGAAGGCGTAGTCAGTCTGGAGTTTGCCAAGAACGGGATGCTGAATGAAGAGATGCAGAGACGTTCTTAGGGCACTTCATCCACATCCCACCACTCAGAGGCGTTAGTTTCAGAGAGTCACGGAAGGGACAAAAGCAGGGGTCCAGGTGCTGGCAGAGACAAGAGCAGGGAGAAGTCCAAGGGTCGGTACGAGGACTCGGAGTGTTACTACTGTGGCAAGAAGGTCTACATCAAGCAAAACTATTTCGCTTGGAAGAGAGAGAAGAAGGGCGACAAGGGAAAGGAAGATGAGAACACTACAACGGCGGCCTCGATACATGGAGGCGATGTGATCGTCGTAGGTGATGAGGTTATCACAAACCTCGGCTGCGAGGACAATTCTTGGCTAGTGGACTCAGGGGCTTTAGCGCACGTATCTTATAACAGGGCACTATTTGTCACTTACACGACATGCAACTGTGGAGGGTTGAAGATGGGCAATAGAGATGTGTCGAAGGCGGTTGCCATTGGAGATGACGAAGACGGGTGCAATTCTTGTTCTCAAAGATGTTCGTCATGTCCCTGATATTCGTTTCAACTTGGTGTCGGTTGGAAGGTTGGATGACGAGGGATTCTTCGGTCTCTTCGAGAATAGTCAGTAGAAGCTTTACAGAGGTTCGATGGTGATTTCCAGAGGAATCAAGAAGTCTGGTCTCTACTATATAGAGGGGAGCGCACAGAGGGTACATGAGGTGAACGCAGTTTCTGACGCGTCTACCGAGTTATGGCACATGCGGCTTGGCCATATCAGCGAGAAGGGGATGAGCTACTTGGTGAACAGGAAGGTGATTCCAGGGCTCAAGTCTACAAAGTTGGAGAAGTGCACGCACTGCTTAGCTGGGAAGCAAAATATGGTGTTTTTCCAAAGTCATCCAAGTTCAAGGAAGCCGGCGTTGCTCAAGTTGATTCACTCGGATGTCTGCGGTCCTATGAAGGTAAAATCTATTGGTGGTGCTTCTTACTTTGTAAATTTTATTGATGACTGTTCCAGTAAGATTTGGGTCTATGCCTTAAAGACCAAGGATCAGGTGCTGTCCACTTTCAAAGAGTTTCAGGCCTCTGTTGAAATAGAGACGGGCAAGAAGTTACTGTGTGTTCTGTCCGACAACGGCGACGAATACATTGGTCCATTTGATGCTTATTGCAGAGAGCAAGGGATACGACACCAGAAGACTCCGCCCAAGACACCTCAGCTCAATGGTGTAGTAGAAGGCATGGACATGACACTGATGGAGAGGGTGCGATGTTTGCTGTCAGAAGCAAATTTGCCAGACAGTTATTGGGGTGAGGCTTTTCTCACATCTGCTTATGTTATTAATTTATCTCCTAGTGCTCCTTTGCAGGGTGATGTGCCTGACAAAGTATGGTACGACAAAGAGCCGTCATACAATCACCTGCGAGTGTTTGATTGTAAGGCTTTCGTGCATGTACCGAAGGACGAGAGGTCCAAACTTGAGCCGAAGACGAGACGATGCGTCTTTGTCGGCTACAATCGGGATGAGTTTGGCTATAGACTCTACGACCCAGTAGAAAGAAAGCTCTACAGAAGCAGGGACGTGGTATTCGTCGAGGATCAGACCATGACCAACACTCAGGATTCCGAGACGCCTTCTGAGGCTGAGGAATTGCCTGAGTTAGAGTCATTTCGCTTCGAGCAGTTTCCAAAGGACATCGAGGATCCAGTTATGGAGAGCCAGTACATGAAGTTGCTCACAACCTTGATCATTAGCCTGCTAATGGTGGTCAGGATATCACTCAGGAGGATGAGCATGCCGGAAAGGCAGTTTCTGAAGGGGAGGAGGTTGTTGGTATACAGCCAGCACCAGTGGCTCCATTGAGAAGGAGCGACAGAGAGCGTCAACCATCTAAGAGATACTAATCAGGTGAGTATGTGCTACTGACTGATGGAGGAGAGCCCGAAAGCTTTGCAGATGCTATGAAAGACGAACAAAGGCAGGAGTGGATACAGGCTATGCAGGAGGAGATAAGTTTCTTACACGCCAATTCTACTTACAAGCTGGTGCAGTTGCCAAAGGGCAAGAAGGCTTTGAAGAATCGATGGGTGTTCAGAGTGAAGCAGATGGATGATGCTACTCACCCTCGATACAAAGCGAGGCTGGTAGTTCAAGGCTACGGTCAGCGGAAAGGCGTGGATTATGATGAGATTTTTTCGTCGGTCGTCAAGCAGTCATCTATTCGGGTGGTGCTAGCATTGGCAGCCAGTTTCGACTTGGAGGTCGAACATATGGACGTGAAGACGACATTCCTCTACGGTGATCTTAAGGAGAAGTTATACATGGAGCAGCTAGAGGAATTATGTGAGAAGGGCAAGTCATATTTGGTCTGCCGGTCGAAAAATAGTTTGTATGGTCTGAAGCAGGCTCCGAGGCAGTGGTACATGAAGTTCGAGTCGTTTATGGAGGAGCATGGTTATGCATGGACGACGTCGGACCATTGTGTATTTGTGAGGTACTTTGTCGAGGATGATTTCATCATTTTATTGCTCTATGTTGATAACATGCTATTAGTGGGTCGGAATGCCACTAGGATAGCGGAGTTGAAGCTCCAACTGGGCGCGGCCTTCTCTATGAAGGATTTGGGCACAACAAAGACTATTCTTGGGATGGAGATCAGTCGAGAGAGAGAGAGAGAGAGAGAGTCGAAGCTGCTATAATTGTTCCAAAAGAAGTACATTCACCGAGTACTTCAGCATTTTGGGATAGACGGGTCAAAGAAAGTGAGTTGTCCCCTTGCGGCTCACTTTAAGTTCACTGAAGAGCAGTGTCCATCTATCGAGGACGAAAAAGAAGATATGGAGCGGGTTTCATATGCCTCAGCTGTGGGAAGCCTTATGTATGCTAGGTGTGTACGAGGTCAGACATCGCTCATGCAGTTGGCACAGTTAGCAGGCACCTTTCAACTCCTGGAATGGTACATTGGAGTACGGTTAAGTGGATTCTACGATATCTTCAAGGCACTGCCGATTGGAGACTTTCTTTTGGTGATGACGAGCCGAAGCTGGTTGGATATACCGACACTGATATGGCTGGAGATGTAGACACAAGACGATCGACTTCGGGCTATGTGATGTTGTTTGCTGGAGGAGCGGTATCGTGGCAGTCGCGGTTGCAGAAGTGTGTTGTCTTGTCGACGACAAAGACGGAGTACATTGCGACGTCGAAGGCTTGCAAAGAGTTGCTTTGGATGGAAAAGCTGTCGCAGAGAATGGGGCTGAAGCAAGAGCAGTATACTTTGCTTTGCGATAGTCAGAGTGCTATTCACCTTGTGAAGAATCAGACCTTTCATAGCCGGTCCAAGCACATCGAGACTCGGTATCATTGGATACGGGATGTGGTTGAGAAGAAGGACGCGAAGCTTGAGAAGGTTCATACAGATGATAACGGAGCAGATATGTTCACCAAGATTCTACCAAGAGAAAAGTTTGAGTTCTGCAGGTAGATCGTCGGAATGACGATCCCCTCTACATAGTTGTGAAGGGGGAGATATGTTAGAGTGGGTGGGGTTCCCAACCTGTGGAGAACACCCCGGAGTGCGACGAGCGTCGTCTATATGTCAGAGAAGCTCGGAGAGGTGACGAGGCCATTCGGAGACGAAGGAGAAGCTCGGGAGCCATCATAGGACATCCTATAACCAAGGGGGCCGAACTCGGGCCGAGTTCTGCCCCAGGCCGAACTCTGTCCGAGTTCTGCCCCTTGGTGTCCAGAACCTTTCTGGAACGCCCACACAGAGTTCTGGCCGAACTGTGTCGTCGAACTGAGGCTAATTTCAGGATATTTTTTACACCGTTGGATCGTATCCTTCGGTCCAGATTTTGCTGCAGGATTAGGGGGTTTGTATATGGTTTTTCCTAACCCTAATCAAGTAGATTGGTGATCAAGAGAGAGAAAGAGAGAAGAAGGCAAGAGTGCCATTGCAACTTTGGGAGAGAAGAAGGAGGATTGAAGGTCTTTTTCGAAGGAGAATCGTGTTCGGATAATCTCTACTCGTCGTCTTTGTTCTTCGTAGCCTTGTAATCAATATTTCTTGCTTCCAAGTATTGTGGGGATTCGTGTAGGATCGAAAGAAGTTTGTAGAGGGTGTACTCCTTTATTTCATTATTGAATGCTTCTCAAGGGTTAGACTCCTTCGTCCCGTGGTTTTTTTCGCAAGGGTTTTTTCCGTCAAAAATTTTCTGTGTCTGCGTGGATTGTGTTTTGATGTTTGGTTCGTGCGTTGTATTGCTCGGTTCTCTCGCAGGTACTCCCTCGTTTGGGAATAGGTTTTCGCGCTTCTTTTCCAACACTGCCCACCCCCAGAACCCCCTCGACGGAGCTCGGTTGCGGGATCCTCATCTCCGGCGACCCTAGGACCTCGTCATCGTCGTCGTCGACGACGAAGAGCATGTCGTACTTGAGGCCGGTGGCGGGGTCGAGGACGCCGTCGATCAAGACTTAGGGTTCGGATACGACGACGATGAGGGTTTGAGAAGGTGCGCATTTGAGGTGCTCGGAGGCAGTGCATGAGGGGTTTTACGTGGAGAAGATGGTATTGCACAGGGACCAACGTATCTTCGGCCTTGGGCGCATCGGAGTCGTCGTTGGCGAGCATTGGCTCGAGGTGGGCCCAGTACTAGACCCCCTTTCCGTTGATCACCTTCGCTCGGATCAGAGGGTGTCCGTCGTGGAGGAGATGTGGAGGCGCCGAGGAAAGGGAGATGGAGGAGGGGATCTCGCGGCCGCGGGTGTCCTCGGTGTCGTCGAGGACTGTCCTTCCAATAGGTAGGACTGTCAAAATTTTTGAAAGAGTCCTACTTGTTGGAATGACTGTCAAAATTTTGACAGTTCTAAAACAAAATTGGGCAGCCCCGATTGTAAAAATTTTTGGTAGCAAACTTGTAAGTAAAACAATTTTTTTTAGATTGTTCTGAGTAAAATCTGTAGTGCCTTTAGCGTCTTAATTATAGTTATAAGTTAGTGGAAGAAGAAGAAGAAGATTAAGCAAAACATAGTACTAAGGAAGGTATGTTATGAAGGTATGTCATCTCGATATTTTCTCACCTCCCCCGTTCGTACCCCTCCCCTCCCCCTCACCTCCCTCTCTCCGCTTATGTCAATCGAGAACTGCAGACAAGCACTGCAGTACTGTCTTCACTTTGGATTGTCGGCAAGTCCTGCAGTCACTGTTATATTCTAACTTGGTGGTCCTTAGTGTTTTCAAAATGACAAATTTATAATTTTTAAAGTTTTAAGTTGGTGGCTCTTAGTAAAAAGGGATGCTCTTTAACATTTGTCTATTTTTATGATCAAACAACTAATGTAATTAAGACGACGAAGACGTGCTTCTGCTTGCAATCATACGGTCGCATAGATTATCCGTTCTCGATATGATGGATCTCTTATCAATGTCGGATTTCCCATCAGCGAAATACTGCAGAGGACGGCTAGCGTAGCCTTCCCTTTCAACTTAATGGTCGTTTTGGTTAACTCGGATTTCATTCTTGAGGTGATGAATTAATGAACAATGACAGCATTCCCGACTCCTTTCTCACAACATGGGTGTGAACAAATACAAACTTTTGTTTGAACATACATTCCGGCCCAGGGCACGGACGAGATAAACGATCATCCTAGGTCTCAAATTTTAAAAGGTTTCATAATTTTAAAATAAACTAAATATATCATAAAAAAATATAAAATAAAAACAAAGACCTAATCTGAAAATAACAAAAAAGGCAGCGCTCCAATCTGGAAAAAAAAAATGATAGCTTGATTGATGATTTTGATAGCGTAATTGATGATTTTGCTTGTAACAATGCTAAAAGAAATTTTTAGTTACGTGAGAAAAAAAAAAAAAATCAAATTATAGATTTTGTCCTCGGTCCCATAAACCATAAGACCGGCTCTGCATTTAAGAGAACACTAAGGCCTCGTTTGGTTCGCGGAATGGAAGGAAAATGAAATCAATTCCTTGTCATTTCCTTTCCTTTGAAAAATTTTATTTTACATTGATTTTTCTTTCCGATGTTTGAAAATGTCAAGGAATTTGAAAGGAAAGTGATTACTTTAATGTGGGAAAGTGATTTCTTGATTGGATGGATGAAATTACTTTTTTTTTCTTCTAATTTTCCTTCCATTGGGAATCATTTTCTTTTCCTCCTCAATTCTTTTGGTACCCAAACATAGGAAGGTAATCAATTTTCTTTTCCAACCCGGAGATTCCGCGAAACAAATGAGGCCTAACTGTTGAAAGAAGTCTAAGATAATATTTTTTCTGTCGTGTAACATTTATTGTTGTAAATATAGATTTTTTATAAGGGCACATCAAAAGTTGATCAGGGCTGTCCATTCTTAACTTTCATTTATTTACAAGTTTGTCACTGAAAAATTTACTCAGGGCTATCCAATTCTTAGGTATAAAAGACAACTCTTTTAATTCTTTTCTCTCTTCTCTTTCTTCACAAGAAGAAGAAAGAAGAAGAAATTTGATGAAACCCTAGTTTATGGATGAAATTCTAATTCTCATATATTTTTTCTCCTTCTAATATCTCATATTTTCTTCTCCTTCTAATATCTTATATTTTTTTTCTCCAAACCATATTTTATGGATGAAATCCTAGTTGTAGAAGAAATTGGGTTATCAAATCTATCAAATATATTAATCTTTTAATCAATTTTTCTTCATTAATAAAAGAAATTATGGATGAAATCATAATTCTAGAAGAAATTGATTTGTTGAGCAAGTTTATATCAGGATTACCACAATTTCTAGCAGTCCTAGAAGTATTCAGGACTGTCAGAAATTGTGGCAGTCTCGAAAGGGACTTACTGTAGAACAGGACTGCCACAATTTTTGGCAGTCCTAGTAGTATTGAGGACTGCCAAAAATTATGGCAGTCCTGAAAGGGTTTTGCTATACAACAGGACTGCCACAATTTCTGGCAGTCCTAGAAGTATTGGGGACTGCCAAGAATTGTGGCAGTCCTGAAAGAGACTTACTGTACAGCAAGTACATTTTAGGACTGCTACAATTTCAGGCAGTCTCAAAATTGAAATGGTCGAATGCAAAAACATATGTTAGGATTTATTTTCATCTTGATAATATAGTGAAATATATATTTTAGGGTTTATTTTCTTGCATTTTTTTGAGAAAGAATAAAATAAACATGTTAGAGTTTATTTTCATGCATTATTTGTGAGGAATCAAAATAATGAAAATAAAAATAAAAATTGTGGAGAAGAAAACTAGTGTTTTGATGGAAATAATAGAGAAGAAAACTAGGGTTTAGAGTCGGAAAATGGTGGAGAAGAAGATGAAGAAGAAGATATATAGTTTGAGGAGTGAAAAATGGTGGAGAAGAAGAAGAAGAAGAAGAAGAAAGTTAGAATTTTGGAAGAGAGTGAGTGAAATTTGTAAATGAGAGTGAAATTTGGGGTTTGGGAGAGGTATGGGGTTGGACAGTCCCATGAGTAAAAAAATAAGATAGTCCGAGTAATTTTTTCTCAAACATAGGTTAGCTCCAATCCTGGCTAGTCCTGATCAACTTTTGATATGCCCTTATAAAAAAATCTAAATATATTATTCGATTGTATGTAAAACATGTTGTAGTTTATGATTAAACCACTAATGTAAGATGACAAAGACAGTACTTATCTCATTCCTGCTTCCATCGTCTTTCTTATTTGTATATGTAACATGTAGGATGACAACAACAAAGTTTTTATTCTAAATTTTAGGTGATGGTTACGTGAATCCTCTTCTTTTCATTGTGCTATAGTTTCGATTCAAGTTCGTCTAGGTCCATGGCCGGTTCGAAAAGTTGGATTGTCCTAGCGGGGTTAATTTTGATACAATCTCTTGTGAGACGCTTCTTTATTTCTTGGGAGGTCAACCGTGGCACCGACCTCTTACAGATCATGCTCTGTCTAAAGGATCTCCCTAAGAGGAGGGTTGTCCAAGTCTGAAGTCTTGTTATACTTACTCCTGGGCCGGCCCTACTTAGATCTATACTTTTATTCTAGTATAGATATCGAAAGGAAATAAGTTTTTGAAATTTAGAACGCTCACTTTTCATTGAAACTCTACGCAACATCAAATGCTTGTTAATAAAAGGGTTATTTAGTTTTAGGGTACCATACAAATTGAAAATTTGCGTTTAGATTTTCATATTGTTCAAAAGAGGGTCTGGATCTCGTCTTAACGGTTTACTTTGATTGATCGTCCAAAATGGAGAAACGAAAATTTTGAATATTGTACGAGACCCTAAAACTAAACGAAAAATATGTGAGGGTTGTGTGACTTAGGTTATTAAGTTTTGTATGCTGGGGGTTGCGTGACTTGAGTTATTTAGTTTTGTCATGACCAATCGAGAATGTCATTTGTGACACTGTTATTTGCTTCTATTCTAATCTCATCAGCCACAAAATCCTCCGGAACTTTTTAGTTGCAAGCAAGCATTCAACAATGTGTACGGAACGGAAGACATATGACGATACACGATGTCCATGAAGTCGTCCCCCATCGAAACTACCGTCACGAGAGTTGTGTGGCTGCAGAGATCAGTATAGAAACAAACAACAATATCACAAATCTGATTCTCGATTAGTCATGGCAAAACTAAATAATCCAAGTCACATAACCTCTAACATGTAAAAGTAAATAATCCAAGTTGCACAGCATAGGGCTGTGCACAATTAAGTCAAACCGACCAAATCGAACCAAGCCAAACCGAACCGATTGGTTTTAAACCAGATCGATGGTTCAGTTGGTTTGGTTCGACTTCAATTTTTTCAAAATCGACCGATTTGGTTCGGTTCATGGTTTGGTTATGCCAAAAACCGTCTAAACCGAACCGAACCGAACCAAACCAAATCTTTGTTAAATAATTAGGGTTGGCCGGTTGGGTATGGGTTCATTGGGTTGTATTATACCGGTTTGGTTCATTTATTCACATCACAGCCATTTATCAAGTAGAAGTTGAAAGAGCTCTCTCTCTCTAAAGTCTCAAAGAAAAGTACTTGCGGCTCATATTCTTTTCTAATTGCTCCTGTGCACATGAAAGGAACTTTTGGTTGAATGTATATAATTTATATATATATATATAATTGACATTTTTCTTCACCTGCAAAGCACAAGTTGAATTGAAGCTGCTGAATTGTATTTACTGTTGCAAAGTACAAGTTGACTGAGGTTTCACCCAAAAAAAAGCATACAGTCCATTTTTTATGTGATCAAAACCGACCAAGTCGAACCGATCCAAACCGAACCAAGTCGGTCGGTTTCAAAACCGAACCGACCATTTGGTTGGTTTGGTTTGGTTCGGTTTAGTTTATTTTCAAACCGATTAACTTCGGTTCGACTTCGGTTGGGACCAAATAGGTCGACCATCGACCGATGCACACCCCTAGCACAGCACTCCCATATTTCTATTTAGTTTTAGGATCTCGTATATATTTAAAATTTATGTTTAGATCTTTAGGGTCTGCTTGGTAACGGTGTTTTCACCGATTTTGGGGTGTTTTTGAACGGACCGTTTATGAAAACTCCTGCTTGTTAATTTTTTTGAGGCACTGGTTTTCGTCGGCTCAAAAACCCCAAAAAAATCGGTGTAATGTATTTTTGGGTGGCTTTGTAAACACCCCAAATCGACGGGTTTTGAGCGGCTTTATTTTTTTGTTCCATTTATATCCTCACAAAAATAGATATAATTATAACTACCGATACCCTTCCCTATTTAATTTATTCGTGTAAAAAAACTTTCGGAACCGCTCGTTAGTGAATTACCAAGCATGAATTGGACTGGTTTAAAAGCCGCTACTTAAAAACCGTCCAAAATCGGACCCCTCATAACCGCTCATAATCGGTACTCTAAAAACACCTTATAACCGCTACCCCGATAATTGCCAAGCCAACCCTTAGTAATTTTTTACCATACATGAACCCAGTAGTATTTACTTCAAACACCCTATATGGAAGGGCATTGTCGTACTTTCATACCAAGCAATAGACAAAGAAGTTGGACCAGCAGAGACCGCTCCAGCAGCCCGAAAAATCGGAGAGCCAGAGCCACAGTAAGAAACCCAACCACCAGCGATGAAGGACCCTTTCGAGGCGGCGAGCGAGGACAGGGAGTCTCCGCCGGAGTCCCCCCACCCGCCGGAGTCTCCGACAGACCCCTCCGCCGCCGCCGCCGCCGCCGCGGACGATGACGACTACGACGACGTCATCGCCGACGACGCCCGCCCCCCTCCTCCGACCCCGGCGGAGCACCCGCCGTCTTCCTCCGCTCCGGCCGGAGGAGAAGCGCGGGAGGCGAGAAAGAGGAAGGAGAAGCAGAGGGAGGAGGAGGAGGAAGAGGAGGAGGAGCACATGGACGTCCCTTCCTCCAATCGAGGAGCCGGCAGCGGCCCCGACCCCGACAAGATGGCGAAAATGCAGTAACGAAAAAAAAAATCTCAACTTTGCTCTTCTTCTTCTTCTACTCCTGCTGCTTCTTTTCTAATTCAACTAGGGTTTCCTTTAGTAGTAAAAAAAAATTTGAGCTCGATTGCTGCACTATGCTCTGCTTTCTTATGGAGCTTGATAAACTGGTGGTTGTGTAATTTAAGGTAGTGCTTCCGCTTTTCAAAAAAGCTGAAGCAACTTACGAAAGCAGAGCTAAAGAAATGAAGTAGCTTATAGAAAACGCAAAATTGGATTTACCAAACTGCTTCTCGGGGGGAAAAAAAGCAGAAGCAGCCCAGATAAACTGTACAAAGCCCAGTCTTTATGATGTTGTGTGGTAATATTTTACTTCCTTTTCAGATAGTATGGGGAATAAATAGAAGACTGCAAACTTATAATTTTTTGATAATTCTTATGACTACGGCTAAGACGCAGGTTATAAACAAGGTTCTTAGTATCGGTATCGGACCGTTCCTATGTGTATCGGGATCGGCAGTATCGGCAGTTTCGGATCGGAGTATCCGATTTTTTGATATCGGAAATCAAGTAATTGTTAATAAATTATTAGAAAAATACATTTAAAAAAAATACATTTTAGGCATTATTTTATGTATTTCTTGTCTTGTTTCTTAGTAATTTTGGAATTGAATAAAATAGTAGTCACCCTTCTCGATTCGTTTACCTGCGATAGATAAGTTTTCTTCTTTTACATGCTTTTACAATCTTATTATATTTTTACACTCTTGCTGATTGGTCTTTTTGGTTCAATTTTCTTTGCCGAATTGACCGAAAAAGAGACCCCCATTGTCGATATCGGTCAGCATCGGTATCGGTCGTATCGGATCGGTATCGGCCGATACTGCAAACTATGGTTATAAAGAATACACCATTAAACTATGGTTATAAAGAATACACCAATTTTAAAACCCATGACACGCAAGTTAGGAATGCAGAGCGAAGCTTAATATGAAGCTCAATGTATGTAAGCCATTGATTGTATTAAAAAGTTTGCACGGTAATAATTTACTTCTATCATAGAGACTTCAAATTTAATCCATCACTGTAACATACCACTATGATGTAACCTTATATACCCCGGCTGACATTTTTGCTGTAACCATGGTTTTTGAAGCTTACGGTTGGCTTACTGTTGATGTTGAAATTATACATAGAAATTGTTGTTTGCTGTATAATAAGGATATGATGCATCAAAACGAATATAAGCTCACTTACTATTTTACTTTATCCGTTTCTTTTCATTCCAGTTTATAAATTGACGTGGATAACTCTTTGTCCGTAGGGCGATACTCTCCCAGTTCACTGAGGGACAAATGACTCGCTATGAATCATTTCGTAGATCTGGATTTCAGAAGTCGATTATGAAAAGAGTATGTTTAAGCCTTTACTTTATACTGTTATATAACCCATGCTAGACTAGAATAACATGCCACATTTGTACTGAATTCTGTTGAATTTATAAACATGCAGGTGTATACATAGTTTATTTTATATATATTTTCGCTGGAAATTTCAGTCTAGTCATTTATCATTCTTCATGTTTTCAAGGTCCTATTGCATATGTTGCATAACTATAAATAAATGCAAATATTAAGGAATTTAAGCATAGTCATCCTGTTGTTCAAATTGTTAAAAGTCATAAGTTCTTCCTAATGGTTCTGAGTTTGCATAAAGTATAAACAATTTGTCCACAATCATTCAAATTTTAATTTGTTGTGTAAATTCACCATCAATTCAAACTTCTTGATGGGAATTTCGTAGATTATGTCACTTATATGCATTTTCTGTAACTTCTATTCTGATTTGTTTCTTGTTGCATCCATTTTAAGTTCTCTCCCAACTCTTGGTGAATTTTTTAACTTTTTAGCGCGATTTTTTTTTCTATTTTGAGAACTCTTCTTGACAGTCCACGATTCCAATGATCCCGAACTGTGAATTAGCAAGAAAGGACCTGCAAATATGGATCATTTTTTAAGAGAACTGGATCTTGTTCCTCAGCCAAATTTCCTTAAAATTGGACTTATGACTACACTTCTCTACTAATGACTAGCTTGGATAACCTTTGATCTCGACCTTTGAAAGTTCTGTACTTCCTCATTTCGAGATTAAGTTATTGGCCTAGGAAACTGCATTCCAGTGGGTATCTGACTAACTGTATATTGACCTAGAGGGCCAATTGATAGATAGGGAAGTTTATAGGGTTTTCTGAAAGATCTATTAGAAGTATTACTAGGGCTGCAAACGAGCCAAGCCGAGCCAAGCTTTTGTAAGCTTGAGCTTGGCTTGACTAGAATTAATCGAGCTCAAGCTCGAGCTCGAGCTTGATAATTTTTTTATTTTAGAGCTTGAGCTTGGCTTGAGCTTGTTTATATTAAGCTTGAGCTTGGCTTGGTTTGAGCTCAAGCTTGGCTTGATAAGTAAGCTTGATTCAAGCTTGATAAGCTCAAAATCAAGCTTGATAAGCTCAAAATCAAGCTCGTTAAGCTTGATTTCGAGCTCGCTCAACTTTATTTCAAGCTCATTAAGCTTGATTTCAAGCTTAACGAGCTCGATTTCAATTTACTTAGGTTTGAATTCAAGTACATATAATATTAACAATTTATTTATAAAAATTTAATTAAAAAAGTTCCTTAATATCAATTATTATGGACATATAAATATATAATGCACACAAATATACATATATTTAGAATTCAACAAAGAACAAACGAGCTTCTAAACAAGCTCCTAAACGAGCTTCTAAACGAGCCAGCTCGCAAGCTCATCAACGAGCCAGCTCGCGAGCTCAAACGAGCCGAGTACTTCTAAGCTTGAGCTTGGCTCGTTTATTGAACGAGCTCGAAAATGAAGCTTGAGCTCAGCTTGTTTACTAAACGAACTGAGCTCAAACGAGCTTTTATCGAGCCGAGCTTCGAGCAGCTCGCGAACGGCTTGGCTCATTTGCAGCCCTAAGTATTACCATATTGGCGATGAACTTAGGCTGATGCAACCAAGTTAACGTTATCCAAGACTAAGAAATGGTCTGGAAGAATGGCAAGGTGGTAAGGTTTTACTCTCATAGAAATTTGTGACTGCAAATCTAGATAAAAGCATATTATCTTCAAAACCATAGAGAGCTTACAGTTTATCCATTTTTCTTCAACTGTGTTACGCATTGCATATTTTCTTTAGACTAAACGGTGGAAATAATCCCCCCCCCCCCCCCCCCCCCCCCCCCCCCCCCCTCCTTACTGGTAGGAAAAATACAGTGTTAGGTGTTTGGAATTTGGATAGATGTGATTGCACCATAAGATGGAGTTTTACATATCTTGCCAGATTTGGTTGAAATTTTACTTGTATCCTATTATGTTGCAAGCTTAAAGCATTTAGTACCATTCAAAAGTACCCATCTACCAATGACAGCCAGATCACCTTATAGAAAAGTAAACTCATGTCATGTTTACCAACCTTTCTACCTTTGCAATTGCATTCCACCTGAACAATGTATTGCAACACTAGTGCAAGCAGCCAAACAGAGCCC
Organism: Iris pallida; assembly: GCA_029216955.1. Lineage (NCBI taxonomy): Eukaryota > Viridiplantae > Streptophyta > Magnoliopsida > Asparagales > Iridaceae > Iris > Iris pallida. The sequence continues at coordinate 6,632,424 of JANAVB010041017.1, forward strand.
TTTAGCGAAGAGAATGAAAATACCGGTCTTTATTTGAACAAATTTGTGACGAGCGATGAAAATAACAACCTTCAATAGAGTGGACTAAAGATGACAATTTTCTTGAGGCCACAAAGTGTTGTTTGACAACCAAGTGACTGAGCCATTCTTTTTGACTGAGCACTTCTATGATGAGCGATGAAAATAACAACTCTCAATGGAGTGAATTAATTTTCTCGAGGCCACAAAGTGATGTTTGACAACCAAGTGGCTGAGCCCTATGGTATAAGGGAGGGAGGGATTCCAGGCCGTGGGCAGTCACGACTGGCCTATTATAAAAAAAAATGGCAACTGACGTTTGATGATATATATGCCGAACTCTTAAAAATGCTTGCTTGGGAAGTAGATTTCTGATAGTAAACCCCCCCCCCCCCCCCCCCCCCCCCCCCCCCCCCCAACACACACACACACACACACACACACACACAAAACACTCTATTTTCTCACGTTTTTCGTGGTGGAGATTAATGGGAGCCAAATCTTTATGGTATCAGCCTTTCATCAGACTTATAATTTTTTGAAACCTGTATTGCTTTGGAAAAAAAAAACCCTTCAAGAATCTTCTATTGCAAAGACAATACTTACAAGGTATGTATTAGAATGATGGGTATATTCATAAAATTGTCACCTGTGATGTGTGCCTCATTATATAGTTAGTATTTCCCAAGTTGTTCCTCGTTAGGATTTTGCAAAATAAGCATTCGAGAAACCATTTTAGAGATCCATATTAGCATATTGCCTTATGTAGTATTTTTCTAATGGAGTCTTTTAATTGCTCTTACACTCAAATTGTCATTATCATGTCTTTTGGCTTAACTAGAATGCAGATGTTGAATCTTACCATTCTATGCCTAGATGATGTCTAATCGATGTCTTCTTTGGAAGATGATGGAAATACAGGATTAGCAGCCTAACCTTCTCTAATTTAAGCTCAGACCTAACTAAAAGAAGCTAGATCTGATCTTAGTTACCTGTGGAGCTTAGCAAGTTTCATCCTATGATCCGAACGTCATCCCCATGACCATAATGCTTGCAGAAGAAGCATCCAATTTTATCATTAAACATCTAGAGCGAGGGTCACCTGAGCCAATCCATCTTAATCATGGGGCACCTCCCTACTATTTCTGTATGTTATAATTGTCTCTACTTCTTAAAGTAACACGACCAATGTAATCTATTTGCAAGAAACTGCGCCTCAAATTTGAGGAAACATATTAATACTAGGATCCAAAATTCTAGTGTCTTTATGGTTAGCCTTTCCCCACTTGATTCTATTATGTATCTTTAACTGTATTTGCAATATAACTTCCAATTGTAGAATGCTTGAGCATGCATATTCTTTTACCAAAAAAGAAGCAAAAAACAGAAAACTTCATCCTCGTAGTTTGTTGTAGATATCCAGCCAGATTTCTTTTGTTTATCCTTTCTTTATGATACTTTCTTACTATTATCTTTTGTTGTTTACAGCTACTAACGAGTATCACCGGAAGTCAGAAGATTTCAGTTCCCATGACAATTGTGGTATCAGGAATTGCAAAAATGTTTGTTGGAGAGCTCATTGAGACAGGTAAATACAAGTACATTTAATTGGTCATCGCTTAATATCAGTTGATAAGCGGGGTACCTAACAAGATTACTTGTAAGACCAGTACAAGCAGAATTCTTTCTTCACAAAAACAATTCTTTCTTGAATTAGCTCCTCATGGCTTCATTTTGTTCCAAAGAAAATGGGTGATAAAGGGAAAAGGTTGATGTTTGTTGCAGTGTAAATTTATAAGGAAAAGAGAGGAAAGAAAGTTTTAAAAAATTAGCAAATTTTTGTTAGCAAATTATCCTCCCCGCCTTAAGAAAGGTGAGATAAATGAGAAGGCTCAAAATTTGCCTGATCTTTATCAAAAAGTACTATATCTCATGCCTTCTGGGTAGTGATTTGGATTTGGACCTTGTTAATTCGTCTCAAGGAAAAGGTTGATGTTTGTTGCAGTGTAAATTTATAAGGAAAAGAGGAAAGAAAGTTTTTAAAAAAAAGAGCAAATTATCCTCCCTGCCTTAAGAAAAGTGAGATAAATGAGAAGGCTCAAAATTTCCCTGATCTTTATCAAAACGTACTATATCTCAAGCCTTCTGGGTAGTGATTTGGATTTTGACCTTGTCAATTTGTCTTAAAGATCTCCATATTGAGTTTGAGTTGATGTTTGTTCTCTCTTTATTTTCCTTAACTTCCAAACGCTGGAAACAACCTTCTATTTTTCCTTCTCTATTTCTTTTTGCTGATTATCTCCTCAAACCCAGCTCGAGAAACTCTGACTTAATTCATTCTATGTTAACTCTAATGTTATCACATCTGTGGATGTGTATGCTACTTCTGTATTTCTTCCTGGAAAGCTCGTGTCAACCATGAGTTGAAAGTTAGAGATTTCTTTGGTCATTCTACTGTTGTATTTGCCTTTACCCTATGCAAGTGGACATTATTTGAGGCCAGATGGAATCCCCTGAGTTCTTCTACCACTTTCACTCATAAACCGTTTTGTGGTGACCTGATTTTATCCCGTCTGGCAATTTGTTATGCTGGTTAGATAGCACAGGAAAGTCATTTAATACATTTCTTTCTAGACGTGTCGGCCACTGCTAGAAGCAAGAAACCCGAAGAGTCCCAGTTTATTCTTCCTCCAATACTCGTTTCTTTTCCCAAATAAAGATTCTCTCTCAAGATTCCTCACTGGCTTTAAGGAAGCTATGAGGGAATCTTGAGAGAGAAGGAGAGAGCTTGTCAGAGATCTCATAAGGGAGAGGGTTGTAATACGGTATATATGTTTGTGTAATCATTGTAAGGTTCTCTCTCGATTCCCCTTGTTCCATGGAGTAGGTTCGAACCACGTTATATTGAGTGTTTGTTCTTGGTTGTTATTTCATCGGTTATTTGTGCCTTGTTTTATTTCTCTTTTCCTCACAGATGCGTGACATCATATGAACTGCTACAATCTTAGAGAATACACACAGTACACCCAATATTCATCACATCCAAGGTAATCAATCACAGTTGTCAGAAAAGGGGGAATGTTGGCCATTGCAGAACCTTTTTCTTTTTTTGCTACAATAATTGCATACTCATCTTCATCGTCTAATTGCTTTTGAGACATCTTCCTGTACACGATTACCAAATGTTCAGCAGACCATTATGGAGGATGTGATTATGCAGTACCAGGGGAAGTAGAAATAAGCTTAGTCCTTCGGTTTCTTCCCTCTTTTTTTCATCTGTATTAATGATCTTTAGGATATTTGCCCCTTGGCCATTAATAAGGTTTAAAGAAAAACTACATAGATACACAGTTCCATGAGGAAATAGTTTTACCTGTATCGATGTAAGTTTATAATTCATTCTGTACTCAAAGTTGAATGAATTGCAGCTCGAACAGTTATGATGGAGAGGAAGGAGGGTGGGCCGGTCAGACCTTGCCACATCAGGGAAGCATACAGAAGACTAAAGCTTGAAGGGAAGGTACTGAAGAGATCTGTTCGTAGGCGCTTCTTTTAGAGGCACAATATCAGTTGGTCTAAGTTTGAAACCTGGGGATCGCTTGCACAAGCTACTATGAAGTCCCTTGAAGTAATGGGGGGAACTAACCCTGCAATTATGGATATGTATGAATGATATTGCTTTCCATTCTATGCTTGGTGGAAAACACAATATGTGGTCAAGTAATTTGAAACTTTTCAATGTTAGCTTTTATGGGCTTGTTGGATTGATTGCATCAAATTGTTCTCGACATACTTCATGAATACTATATTTAAGACTTTTGTGACTTGACATATTACATGAATACTATTTTGAATCTGGTCCAAACTGGTATGGGTTCTTTACAAAGTATCCGTTCACTAGGAATTGAAATATTTTCTTATAATCTATACAAAATGCAGTATTAAGGATAAAATTCTCTCTATTTTTTTGTTTCTGGATAGTGTACAAGCCTGAGTCTTGGTCTAGGTAGAGCTTAGACATGACCTTATCCTTTTTGAAGACCTACTTTAATCTTGAGAATCAGGACTATACCGATTAAAAGTTGGGTTCGTGTCTGATTCGAGTAAAAATGTAATTGTGTCGGGTCCATATATGAGTCTAGGCTTGATTGAACTTATATGGACATGAACATTACTTCTTTCGAGGTTCAAGCAGTACGGAGTTGTCTTGTGTCGGAATCTCGGATCCAAATAATAACAATACATTTCTTCATTGTTCCATTGATGATTTGGAATGGTTTGTTTCTAATTAAAACCAAATTCTTGAAGCAAAGTTTTTAAATACTCTCTACAAGTACAATACCTGAGCAAACCTCATGTCATCACTCGTATCTTTGTATCTTTATCCGTATTTGTGCAACATAGGTAGGGCTGCAAATGAGCCAAGCCGTTCGCGAGCTGCTCGAAGCTCGGCTCGATAAAAGCTCGTTTGAGCTCGGTTCGTTTAGTAAACAAGCTGAGCTCAAGCTTCAATTTCGAGCTCGTTTAATAAACGAGCCAAGCTCAAGCTTAGAAGTACTCGGCTCGTTTGAGCTTGTGAGCTGGCTCGTTTAGAAGCTCGCCTAGGAGCTCGTTTAGGAGCTTGTTTAGAAGCTCGTTTGTTCTTTGTTGAATTCTAATTTTGTATGTGTGTGTGTGTGTGCATTATGTATTTATATGTCCTTAATAATTGATATTAAAGAACTTTTTTAATTAAATTTTTAAAAATAAATTGTTAATATTATAGGTACTTGAATTCAAACCTAACTAAATTGAAATCGAGCTTGTTAAGCTTGAAATCAAGCTTAATGAGCTTGAAATAAAGTTGAGCGAGCTTGAAATCAAGCTTAACGAGCTTGATTTTGAGCTTATCAAGCTTGTTTATCAAGCTTGAATCAAGCTTGCTTATCAAGCCAAACTCGAGCTCAAACTAAGCCAAGCTCAAGCTTACTATAAACAAGCTCAAGCCAAGCTCAAGTTCTAAAATAAAAATTTTATCAAGCTCGAGCTCGAGCTTGAGCTCGATTAATTCTAATCAAGCCAAGCTCAAGCTTACAAAAGCTAAGCTTGGCTCGGCTTGGCTCGTTTGCAGCCCTAAACATAGGTATTTACGAGCGATGACTCTGGTCAATTGCTTGTTGTTTAGACCTGGCTATGATCCTGAACAAACCTCCACAAACAACCAGTCAAGGCGTTTCATGCTATAAAGGCACTGATCACAAATATTTCAGTACATATGACAGCCAAAAAATCATTGTCTTGGCTGCTGTCACAAGAAAAGTGTGAACAGCCTAGCATGCTTCTCGTGCTACTCATCTATATAAGTAGCTCCTCTCTTTTGTTCAAAGCACCAACCAAGAGTGAGAGAAGTTGTAAATTCAGAGTGAGTTGGTGAATTGGAAGAGAGAGAGAGAGAGATCAGAAAAAAAAAAAAAAAAAAAAAGAGAGAGAGGGAGATGGGAAGGGAAGAAGAAACCGAAGATCACTGGAACGGGTGTATTGAAAAATAAATTTTCTAGTTCACTAGATCGGGTGTATTGAAAAATAAACTTCTTCATTTTTTTCAATACTCATCCGTTCCAATGGCTTTCGGTTACTCCTCTCCCTTCCCTACCTACCCCTACCTACCCCTAGTTGGTGTTCTTAGTATTTGTTCTATACAATGTTTTCTTTTCTTTTTTTGGGAAAAATAGTCTGCTTCTTCATCTCTATAACTTCCAATTTTGGGGCACAAAGTTATAATTATGGCAATTTATGGATAAAATAGATCAAAGCTGCCGATGAGGGGAGCAACAGCTCACCGGAGAAGAGATGGGGGAAAGCTCTCCTGATCAACCGATTGCAAACGGTATCTTACCCATGACACCAACAAAGTTATGGAGTGTCCATCCGATGCATTCACTATATTTTTTATTACAACCCACACACACCTACACATCTTTACGATTGAAAAATTCGAACCATATTGTCGACCCCACCTAGTGTCCGTTGCTTTCCACATGAGCTACAAATGCTAGACTCCAACTATGGTTATTTCATCTCTCCCTTTTTCTTTACGACCATATTCTACTTACTATGTAGCATTATAAACTGTGTTGTAATTTCATTATAAGTGGCATTCATGTAATATACACGCAACAAATATGTTAAATTACGATTTATATCTATATTTGGGACTATATGTATCTATATTATCCTAGAATAAGTTGCCTTTAATTTTCCTTATTCTCTAACTTCTTCTTGGTTATTGATAGTTATGAAGTGAAAATTTGTTTCATAGAGTTGACAGACAGTGTGCATTGGGTTTTATTTGTACCCAACACTTCAGATTTGATTTCAGCCGATCCCAGAATTTGTGATGATATCCTTTTGTACTTGGTTGTTGTACTTCGAGAGATTAAAAAAAAAAATTATTGAGGAACTAATTATAATTTCACCGTTTCTTCTTCCATCCATCGCCTTTAAATTCTATATGAGGGTCAACATGAAGGTTCACCGTATTGGTATCGGAATCGGTATTGGACCATTCCTATGATCGGCGATATCGGCAATATTGACAGTTTCGGATCGGAGTATCGAATTTCTTGGTATAAAAAATAATAATAAATTATTAACATTTTAGAAAATATATTTTATACATTTAAGCATAATATGTATTTTCAGTGTTGTTTCTTAGTAGTTTTGAAATTGAATGAAATAGTAGTCAACCTTGCTAATTGGTTTACATGCAAGTACAATTTACTATGTTTTTACACTCTTACTTATTGAATTTTTTTTCCTTCAATTTTCTTTGCCGAATTGACCGAAAAGTATCGATCGGTATTGGATATCGGTCGGTATCGAATCGGGACATGTCAAACCGTATCTAGTTTGATCTATCAATTAGTGAGTCCGACACTGTTAAATCTAGCTATGATACATAGTCCATTCGTGTATCTGTGGTGTTTCCTTTATCAGGTTTCATGAGGTGCGACGCATGAACGTTCAGCACGCTCAAACCACCCTCCTAACCATGGGCTCTGATACCACTTGTTGGGAACACGATGTGACCCGAACCGGAGTTAGTCCCATGAGGTGCGATATTGAATTGGACTCATATGCCTTAAAAGAAAATTCTCATGCAAGGCTTGAACCAATCACAATTATCTACATCATATGATCCCACATCCTAACCGATGTGGGACTAAATACCAACTCCATTGTCACCTCCCATTTGAGCGCTCAATCGGAAACGAGATACAGCCAAACAATCTTGAGCTTGGAGTGTGCTTGATTCCTCTAAGAACCATTTTGTTTTCCACCACTCTTCATTTGTACTTTGATCATGGTACATATATTCACGGTGCTTCGGAATAGTGTTATATGTTGTGCTCACAATGATAAGGTTTGATTGAAGGACCTCCTGTACATTGCTTTATTGGTTCAATTGAACTAAACTTTAACGAGTATAGTGTTAGAATTTAAGGTCCAACTTTGGAAGGCATATAGAGAAAAATATGATCATCTTACTTGCTTTGATGCGTAAAATGGGATGGAAAAATTAAGATCTATCTTTGGAAGGCATGGAGAGGCTTGAAGCAAGGTTCACCGTATCATTATCAGAATCTGTTTCGGATCTTTATGTTGTGACACAGCGAAAATAAATCCAAGAAATAGGACTTGGAATAAAATAGGACTTGGTCTCTCATTTTGTTGCCGGCAAGTAGGAAGCTTATTGGTTGTCGTTGGGTTTATAAGATTAAATACAACTCTAATGGTTTTTGTAGAGAGATATAAGGCACGACTAGTTGCTAAAGGTTTCACATAGATGGAGGGTCTTGATTATCATGATACTTTTGCATCACTGACTAAGCTTGTTATCGTTCGTTGTCTCCTCTTCGTTGTCTTTGTTCGTGGTTGGCCTTCCTACCAGATGGATGTCCACAGTGCCTTCTTACATGGGCAGGGGCGGATGCAGAAACTATGACTAGGGTAGGCTACCATATATTTGGATGGGCTAGAACTAGACTAACCCATATAAAAAAAAATTCAAAAAAAAAATTTATATAGAAAAAAATATAAAATATTTTATTTGGGATGGGCTCTAGCCCACCCCAACTGATACTTGCATCCGCCCCTATACATGGGGACTTAGATGAGGAGGTTTATATGTCTCTTCCACCCGGATTTGATAGAAAGAGGGAGAATGTGGTCCGCAAGCTTCATTGTTCTTTGTATGGCCTGAAACAGACATCACGGATGTGGTTCCAGAAGTTTTCAAGTGTTCTTCTCTCTGCAAGCTATGTTCAATCAAATATGCTTATTTCTTATTTACAAAAAGGAAAGCATCCAGTTTGCAGTTTTGGTTTATGTAGATGATATTGTAATCACTGGAAATGACTCTAATAGAATTTCGTCTCTTAAGGTCCTCGTTAATAGGCAATTTTATTAAAGACCTCGGTCCCTTAAAATTCTTCTTAGGAATCGAGGTGACTCGTTCTTCACAGGGATTTGTTTTGTCCAAACGAAACTATACTCTAGAGATATTGTACGATATGGGGGTCCTTAACTCAAAGCTTTGTGAGTTTCCCATGGATTCCAACATCTTCATTCTAGATATAAAAACGAGGTGTTAGAGGACCATGTTGTCTATAGGAGCCTTATCGGAAGGTTGCTTTCTTTACAAGTTAAGCCAGGTATTACCTACTCCGATAATCTATTGAGTCAATTTGTGAGTAAAGCTCGCTGTCCTCACTTTGATGTAGCTATTCAAATATCAGATATTTGAAACAGACTCCCGGGCAAGACATTCTTCGAAACCTTCTTTGGGTCTTCGAATTTATTGTGATTCGGATTGTGTCACGTCCCGATTCGTGGAGTCATTTATTCACATATTTTATCTCTTGGAATCGATCATCCTCGCTTGGGCGTGATGCCGTACAAGTTTGATATTGCACTTGTACAAGGCAAGGATGGTACATAATTGATTATCTTCAAATAGGAACACATCGCAACGGCAGAAGCAGATAAATTGAAATTAGTGAGGACAATTTTTCTCATTGAATAAAAATACATCACTTCTTTATAGCAGCGGAGATAAAAGGATAACTTGAAGTCACACAGAGATATATAGAACTTTATTCTCTTTATTGATAATTGAAGAAGAGTACAAGACTTGTATTGAAGTATAATGCTTACAACCAATCTCACTTTACATTGAAAGCCAACTGAACAATGCTATACAGCTTACATTTGATACTTGGGTACATTGGATTACAACTTGATATACCGACTTGGCTTACAACTCACTGGTACAACTGATTACAATGTTCCATACATTATGCCCTTTATAGACAGAAGAAATCATCTTTCGCAAGGAGAGCTTGTATGTCCAACAAATCTTTGATGCCGCAGGACAAACCAAGCCAATCATCGTGTGCAGAACATCCCAAGCATGAGCACCCGCCCACAAAACGTGGGTCAGCACATCATCTATGTACTGGCGAGCAAAATCCAACCCACTCGCCTAAACCAACATTTATGAACCATTTAAGCAGCATTTATTAGAATGATCTTTCTATTTGGGACCTAGCTTCAGTTTACAGTTCATGGACAATATACATAGTGAAGCATGTAAACAGATACTTAGCAATATTCCTGTGGACGTATCATTATAGCATTCTTGGTGTTATCATGCAAAGACAATCCTTGAGGCATCGTTAACATTAACATCTTAAACATGTTATGACAATTCTCACTTCAAGCATCCCTTAGCATGTATGTTATGTTTAAGCAATGTTTATAGCAAGACATCTTTCTAGCATACTGAATTTAACATGTTGAGCATATAATAGAAATCTCTTTTATAGGTAACATCATAACATCGTCTTGTTTAGCAAGATTAAGCAGACAATTCAACCAACCTACATATTAAGTATATCACATTTAAGTGATTTCTTACCGATAGCCCACTCCCTCGTACCTGCATCAAATATAGGTTAATTGTTACACTTACTCTGCCTGCACAAAATATTCATTAGCATTCATCCTTACAACATGATCATTGGTGCTAGTGCACCATTTTCAGACGTTGCCATATAGGACTTCGAAAGGTAATCGGCGTGCCATTCCACCAGGTTGCGAGCCCGAATGGAATGTCCCGATACCATGTACCCTTAAAGTATGTTTACACTTCCCCCATGGTCGGACCGGTCCCCCTAACGTCCCGGGGTACCGTCTGAGGAAGCAGTCACCCCCTTGTGCGAGTATGAAACGCGAAGGTGATTGAGTAGGTAAATTAAATCGAGGAAAACCTAAGGTGTAGCGAACGGATGACTTGATAAAGAGAATCGATAGGTGAAATCGTATAGAGAAAGTTAGCACGATGGGAAGATAGCGTGCATGAAAAAGTTGAATTTTGAAGTTACGCAATGACTCTGAGGATTGGAATGGATGTCTCTCGATGATTTGAGTTAGCAAGGAATGATGCGAATTGAGGAAATATGTTGGTCGATGACTTAAGATGGACGGATGAACGATACGTGAATTTGATTTGAGAAAATTGATGTTGTGAATGAATCGAGGGATAATGATCGAACTTAAATTTGAATGTCGAGGAGATTATCCAGTCGGACGATAGCATCATTTGTACGACTCGAAATTGGTTACAAAGGAAGATCGTCAGGTTATGCATATCCTCGATGGTATTGAGGCGTATCAAAGATCGATATGCGATAACTCGGGAGTACTCTGACTCGGCGGATGACGATCGTGCAAGTGTTATTATTCGGTTGGATGCTATACTTAGAATTTTGATTAAAATGAATGTTGGATGAAAATGATTGTGTCTTGATGGTTACGCGGATAACCACAACGTCGACATTCTTGTCTTGCGCGAGCGCAACTCTAGCCTCGCATATGCGTCACGTCGGATTTGGGGCGATCGTTCCGCGTGAGCGCTGACATGGTGATTCATGTCGCGGGAATGATCGAACTCGAAAAATCAGGATGCGACAACTTTGATTGTCTCGACTTGTTGGTTTGATGCGAAGGAAAATCCAGGGATGTTAGGACTTGCGATTGATGATTGAATAAACTTGAGGATCGAGTAGGTCCAATCCGCGCATCGAGAATGAATTAGTCTAGACACAAAACAAGAGTTACGTCCCGATGAGGATAATTATCCCGTGGGAGCGTGCATGGTGATTCGTGCCCACCGTAGATAATCTGACTCGCATGAGATCGGGACGCAACATATTGTTAAGCTAGACGACCTTATGATCGATTACGTGAATTGGAATAGATGACTTAGGAAATATAGAATGTGAAATTTTGGTTAGCGACTAAATTGTGTCATAGGGTGCTTGAATTGAGAAGGATTGGTAGGTGAACTATATCGAACGTGTTTGAAGGGATAGACTATATAAGATGACTTATTGAATGAGCGATTTTGATACATCGTGAAATTGGTTGAACGTGAGTTGTCGTAGGATGGCTTTGCTGAATGACTCGGACCCCGTACGACGAAAGTTGGAATGTGTGTAGGAAATCTATGCTCGAAGTTTAGAAATCGGAGTGATACGAGCTTGGGTAGAAAATTTCGTACTATCAATTTGGTTTGACCTTAGGATGGGGTCAGTGTTGATATTGTTGTTTGGGAACTATGTTTCCAACACTGACGGAAAGACAGCCTAGCGGTTAGGCATACGTCCAAGTGCGAAGTGGTAGGATTTGTGGAGGCACCACTCGCGAGTCTCAGTTGACATGCACGTATATCAGGGACGCCCGAATATATGCACGATCTGACTCGAGTGGTGATGGTGGATTCTCTATCACGAGGCTTGACTGAAATGCATGTATTTTGGGGACGCCTAGAATATGTGCACGATCCAACTAAGTGATACGTTGAATCAAGTGAGACTAGAGGAATGGAAAAGGGACTAGGATTTTAAAATAGTGTTTCAAAGAAAAGATTGAGGATAGTGCGAGCGTGGCTCGGATTAAGAAAACGCATAGGCGTAGTGTGTGCGAGAGTTCTTGAATGTTGAGTAAAGTAAGTACTCAGTTAGTTTCGAGGACGAAACTTTTTCTGAGTGGTGTATGATGTAGTGCCCCGGCCCGCTCAGTCAATCGGAGGAATCGAAACGTCGATGGCGTTCGGACTTAGCCTTGCAAAGGCTACTCGAAGACATCGCTCGGTCGAGGCGACCGCTCGCTCAGGTGGGATAGTTTCGATGAACTTGCCTCATCTTAGCCTTCACATAATAAATCGTATGTTTTCAACTTGCATAAGTAGGCTTGATAATAAAATAGACGAATTTACATAGCTAAAGGGAATAATTCCGACGGGTCGAATTGAGTTAGAATATGGAAAGGTCCAACGGTCGGCTTAGAGTTGGTTCACGGCGTGCTTTGAAAATGACACTCGATCCTTCGTCCCGTGGCTTGGGAGAAGAAAAGTTGGTTGAGTAGGCGAAGTATGAACGTAGCCTAAGTCATAGGCGTCGCCCGCATAAATGCTTCATAAAACATGCATTCATAAAACATGCACGGTCCTATCGTCCAAGGCTTGGCATAGCCTTGGCTTGTCCCATGAGTTAAGTTGCGTTATACGGCTTATAATATAAGTCTAGGCACCTAAATGACTTGGTCGTTCAGAAGTTGAACGCATGCGCGGCACGTTTCCGCAATGCAATATTTGACGCAGCCTTTGCTCGTCGAGTCGTTGTGCGTTTAAGTCAGGCAAGTTATATTAGGCTATCGGAGTGGTAGCAAGCACGGTCCTACGAGTTCTACGGTTGAGTATAACCATATAGTCTTATGGTCTCAAGGCCCGTCATATAAAGTATGACTTGGGCGATAGCGTCGCGTAGATCGGAAGTCGGTTTGAGGCACGATGCACGGACTTAGTGTTTAAGGCGTGAACCACGGTTGATTCGATGAGTTTTGGAGAAAGGACTATCGAATAGGCATTGAGTTGAATAAAATGATATGGTAACATAGAAAGAATGCTCGCGGCTATAGGTCGGCGAGGCGGTCTCAGTAGAAAGAAGTATGCTCGCGGCTATAGGTCGGTGAGGCGGTCTCAGAAGAAAGAAGTAGCATGACTGTGTGAGACGTCAGTTTGAGTCGAGTCTTGCATGGTCATGGACAACTTATCGACAAGGTGGGTCGTTTTCCTGTACGACAACCCGACGGCCACGGAACCGTTGCGGTCGCGATTGGAAACGAGTAATTAGTTGTGCTGGGCACGGGTTAGGCGGGGACTTGCAGCAGGGCTAGCTACCTTGCGCTGAAAGGGCACCCGTCTAACAAAAACTAAAGGAGTCCACAATGGCTCTGGGAGTCAGTGACCAATTCATATAGATGAGTCGGCACGGGCGGCAATCCGCGTGTGTGCCTTTGGATTGAGTTGAGTTGTTGAATGTGTGCACAGTTAGAACACAAATGTTTGGGCCTAAGAATGGCTACAACATAGGCGATGTGCTTCGGCACGAGATGTAGCGTCGAGTCTTATGTTGTCGGCATATAAGTTGCATGTTATGATTGAGTCGTCTTAAGTTTAAGTCAGGAGATGCCGCAAGGCAAAGTTGGTCGAGTGACACTTAGTTCACAAGTTGGATGGGTCAGTTGATGATTTAGTTGCGAAGGGCCGCGAGGCGGCGATATGATTGAGTCCCATTCAAGTTGCGAGGCACGACCTCAACAAGGACTTATAGCACAGTCACACGGGAATGGAGTCTTATGGCGTAGTTGCGTCTCTGATTTTAAGCCGTAAGGCAAGCACGACTTGGTAGGTTAACGATGTTGAGTCGACATTGTTGTTGCAATCACGGGATGGTCTAGAGACACAAAATAGGCCAATGCGTCGGTCCTAAAATAATCCTAAGGCAAGAGTAGAAAGATAATACAAAAAGGGACTATGTCGCACAAAGTAAATCAAACGTGTTGGTTTTGTATGGGTGGGCGAGGAGCTCATTCCACCAGTACAGTTGAGTATTGACACCCACATAGTTTTCATGTGCAGGCACAGGTAGAAGCTCGTGGTGCGGAGCTCGCTTGGATGCGTCGAGGCACAGAGTTCCTTGGCGATTCGAAGCGTACAGCCGCATATATTTCAAGACTTGTATGGGACATAATGTATGGACGTCGCCTTTCGAAGCTTCCGCTGGCTCAAGACATGTATTGAGAGATGAGAGAGAGCTGAATGACTTGTAATGTGAGATGAGTGAGCTTGAGAGACTTGTAATCTTGGCCTTGCGCCCCATTGTAACCTTTGTTTCAATATCAATAAAAGAGTGTTTTGCAATGACTTGTGTTTGCTTTCTAAATTCCGCTGCTATTATTCAATGTCTCTGCTTGGGACTTCTGTGCGACGACCCCGTCGCAGCCGCTGAAATCGGCCGTTATGGAACCCGCTTTGCATGAGCGCAATCTAGGCTCGTGCAGCATCACGCCTTAGCGAGGACGATCGCTCCTACGGGAGCGGGACGTGACATAATGGTATCAGAGCACGGCTTTACGTCCTTGGACTATCGATTGAATTCTTTAACTCCGTTGTTTCTGCACACTCTGAAGTGTTGCTTCTGTAAAGTTGATATTGTTGGTGCGCTCTCTCTCAAATGTCCCACGGATGTCCATACAATAAGTCTAACTATTTTACAAAACATAGGAGAACAGTTTTTGATAAAACAAAAAGATGGTTCGCGTAAGCACGGTTGGCTAAGTCGGGCTGGGCATATACACCAAAGTTGCGTCGACCTTAGAAAAGTCGAGTGCGGGAATTTAATAGTATCGAGCAAGAATGAGTTGAACTCGATTGAGTAAATTGAGATGACTATCGATAGGGGTGCTATCGAGCGACGATAACGTCGATGCGATATAGATGAGTATGCTTAAAAATTGAAGAAGGGTTCGAACGGAAAATTTGAAGAAGTCAATTTTGATTCGAATGATAGTTTTGAGGAATTGTTGAATGACTTCATTCCTGAGTGGTGTATGCGATAGTCTCAGGAATGTCGATCGATCAATTGAGGATGTGAGGTGTCGATAAGTCTATCAGCAAGCGTCGCACGTATGCAAAGCCTTAGAGTGAGTACCATTGAATAAGTTGTAGTCTTGAGATTTTACGGGTTAAATTGAACAACCTAGAAATTGACGCGCACGGAATGTGCACGAGATCGAGGATTGCGCGAGTATGAAACGCGAAGGTGATTCAGTAGGTAAATTAAATCGAGGAAAAGCTAAGGTGTAGCGAACGGATGACTCGATAAAGGGAATCGATAGGTGAAATCGTATAAAGAAAGTTAGCACGATGGAAAGATAGCGTACATGAAAAAGTTGAATTTTGAAGTTACACAATGACTCTGAGGATTGGAATGGATGTCGCTCGATGATTTGAGTTAGCAAGGAATGATGCGAATTGAGGAAATACGTTGATCGATGACTTAAGATGGACGGATGAACGATACGTGAATTTGGTTTGAGGAAATTGATGTTATGAATGAATCGAGGGATAATGATCGAACTTAAATTTGAATGTCAAGAAGATTATCCAGTCGGACGATAGCATCATTCGTACGACTCAAAATTGGTTGTAAAGGAAGATCGTCAGGTTACGCATATCGTCGATGGTATTGAGGCGTATCAAAAATGGATATGCGATAACTCGGGGGTACTCTGACTCGGCGGATGACGATCGTGCAAGTGTTATTACTCGGTTGGATGCTATATTTAGAATTTTGATTAAAATAAATGTTGGATGAAAATGATTGTGTCTGATGGTTACGCGGATAACCACAACGTCGACATTATTGTCTTGCACGAGCGCAACTCTAGCCTCGCACATGCGTCGTATCGGATTTGGGGCGATCATTCCGCGTGAGCGCTGACATGGTGATTCATGTCGCGGGAATGATCGAACTCGGAAAATCAGGATGCCGTAACTTTGATTGTCTCGACTTGTTGGTTTGATGCGAAGGAAAATTCGAGAATGTTAGGACTTGCGATTGATGATTGAATAAACTTGAGGATCGAGTAGGTCCAATCCGCGCATCGAGAATGAATTAGTCTAGACACAAAATAAAAGTTACGTCCCGATGAGGATAATTATCCCGCGGGAGCGTGCATGGTGATTCATGCCCACCGTGGATAATCTGACTCGCGTGAGATCGGGGCGCAACATATTGTTAAGCTAGATGACCTTATGATCGATTACGTGAATTGGAATAGATGACTTAGGAAATATGGAATGTGAAATTTTGGTTAGCGACTAAATTGTGTCATAGCGTGCTTGAATTGAGAAGGATTGGTAGGTGAACTATATCGAACGTGTTTGAAGGGATAGACTATATAAGATGACTTATTGAATGAGCGATTTTGATACATCGTGAAATTGGTTGAACGTGAGTTGTCGTAGGATGGCTTTGCTGAATGACTCGTACCCCGTGCGACGAAAGTTGGAATGTGTGTAGGAAATCTATGCTCGAAGTTTAGAAATCGGAGTGATACGAGCTTGGGTAGAAAATCCCGTACTATCAATTTGGTTTGACCTTAGGATGGGGTCAGTGTTGATATTGTTGTTTGGGAACTATGATTCCAACACTGACTGAAAGACATAGCCTAGCGGTTAGGCATACGTCCGAGTGCGAAGTGGTAGGATTTGTGGAGGCACCACTCGCGAGTCTCGGTTGACATGCACGTATATCAGGGATGCCCGAATATGTGCACGATCCGACTCGAGTGGTGATGGTGGATTCTCTATCACGAGGCTTGACTGAAATGCATGTATTTTGGGGACGCCTAGAATATGTGCACGATCCAACTAAGTGATACGTTGAATCAAGTGAGACTAGAGAAATGGAAAAGGGACTAGGATTTTGAAATAGTGTTTCAAAAAAAAAGATTGAGAATAGTGCGAGCGTGGCTCGGATTAAGAAAACGCATAGGCGTAGTGTGTGCGAGAGTTCTTGAATGTTGAGTAAAGTGATAAGTCAATAAGTAAGTACTCAGTTAGTTTCGAGGACGAAACTTTTTCTCAGTGGTGTATGATGTAGTGCCCCGTCCCGCTCAGTCAATCGGAGGAATCAAAACGTCGACGGCGTTCGGACTTAGCCTTGCAACGGCTACTCGAAGACATTGCTCGGTCGAGGCGACCGCTCGCTCAGGTGGGGTAGTTTCGGTGAACTTGCCTCATCTCAGCCTTCACATAATAAATCGCATGTTTTCAACTTGCACAAGTAGGCTTGATAATAAAAGAGACGAATTCACATAGCTAAAGGGAATAATCCCGACGGGTCGAATTGAGTTAGAATATGGAAAGGTCCAACGGTCGACTTAGAGTTGGTGTACGGCATGCTTTGAAAATGATACTCGATCCTTCGTCCCGTGGCTTGGGAGAAGGAAAGTTGGTTGAGTAGGCGAAGTATGAACGTAGCCTAAGTCATTGGCGTTGCCCGCGTAAATGCTTCATAAAGCATGCCCGGTCCTATCGTCCAAGGCTTGGCATAGCCTTGGCTTGCCCCATGAGTTATGTTGCGTTGCACGGCTTATAATATAAGTCTAGGCACCCAAATAACTTGGTCGTTCAGAAGTCGAACACATGCGTGACACGTTTCCGCAATGCAAGGCTTGACGCAGTCTTTGCTCGTCGAGTCGTTGTGCGTTTAAGTCAGGCAAGTTATGTTAGGCTATCGGAGTGGTAGCAAGCACGGTCCTACGAGTTCTATGGTTGGGTATAACCACATAGTCTTACGGTCTCAAGGCCCGTCATATAAAGTATGACTTGGGCGACAGCGTCGCGTAGATTGGGAGTCAGTTTGAGGCACGACACACGGACATAGTATTTAAGGCATGAACCACGGTTGATTTGATGAGTTTTAGAGAAAGGACTATCGAATAGGCATTGAGTTGAATGAAATGATATGGTAACATAGAAAGAACGCTCGCGGCTGTCGGGCGGCAATCTCGTGCCGGTACGGTCTCGAAGACGACAATGATGGTATCGGCAATCTCGGCAAGGCGTATGCTGCATTCCGGTTGTACGGGATACTTGGCATCAGTTCGAGACACGCGAAAGGATAATACAAACACAATACAGACTGTTGTTGTGGCAAATTTTCCCGACGTTTTTCCTGACGAGATGCCCGGGATGCCGCCGGATCGAGAAATAGAATTCAGCATCGACCTTTTCGAATACGTGACCGATATCAAAGGCGCCTTACCGAATGGCTCCAGCAGAACTGAAGGAGCTGAAGGTGCAATTACAAAAGTTGCTAGACCGCAGATTTATTCGCCCTAGCGTCTCTCCGTAGGGAGCTCTCGTACTGTTCGTAAAGAAGAAGGATGGGTCGATGCGGCTATGCATCGATTATCGAGAACTCAACAAGGCGACCGTATGGAACAAGTATCCTTTGCCACGAATTGACGACTTGTTTGACCAACTGCAAGGCACGGCAATATTTTCAAAAATTGATCTTCGTTCTGGATATCATCAATTGAAGATTAAGTCCGACGACGTATCGAAGTCTGCCTTCCGTACTCGATATGGTCATTACGAATTCCCAGTCATGTCGTTCGATTTGACGAATGCCCCAGCCGCTTTCATGGATTTGATGAACCGAGTCTTCGGACCCCAAATCGATAAATTCGTAGTCGTATTCATCGACAATATCCTTATCTATTCAAGGGACCGAGAAGAGCATGCAGAACACTTGAAGATGGTACTGCAGATTCTACGTGAAAACAAATTATATGCCAAGCAGAGTAAATGCGAATTCTGGATGAGTAGCCTGACATTCCTCGGACATGTAATCTCTGCTGAAGGTGTCATGGTGTACCCAAAGAAGATTGAAGCGGTGGTAGATTGGAAATGACCTGCCTCGGCTAGCAATATTCGGAGTTTCCTGGGCTTAGCGGGATACTACCGAAGATTCGTGCGAAGCTTTTCAAAACTAGCGTCGCCTTTGACTCGCCTCACCCAGAAGGGAGTAGTATTTGAATGGAGTGACGACTGTGAATCCAGCTTTCAAGAGTTGAAGCAACGGCTCGTCTCAGCTCTAATCATTGCACTTCCAGACGGTCCAGAAGGCTTTCAGATATTCAGCGACGCATCGGAAACTGGCCTCGGGTGCGTACTCATGCAGAGAGATAAAGTCATCTCCTACACTTTACGGCAGTTGAAGCAGCACGAGAAAAACTGCCCAACGCACGACCTAGAATTGGCGACGATCATGTTTGCATTGAAACCCTGGAGGCACTATCTCTATGGTGTGGCTTGCAGAATCTACACAGATCATAAAAGCCTGAAATACTTGTTTACGCAACGAAAACTCAACCTACGACAGCGACGTTGGCTCGAACTCATAAAAGATTACGAGCTAACGATGGAGTATACGCCGGACAAAGGAAACGTAGTAGCCGACGCGCTTAGCAGAATGTTTATGGGAACACTAGCCATAAATAAGGAGATACGGTGAGACCTTGAAGCGATGGGTATCGAACTCGAAATTGAGTATCGACACCTGCACCTAGCTCAGTTGAAGTTAGGATGAGCCTGCTTAGTAAGATAAAGGCCGCACAGAAGGACGATTCATTCCTGAAGAAGATGCGCGAGCTGATTTCAACAGGAAGGGCGACTGACTTTGCGGAAGACGGCGACGGGACGATGCGACTAAAGGGAAGGCTCTGCATTCCTGAAACTGCCAAACTCAGAAAAGAAATTCCGATGAAGATACACTATACGAAGTACTCGTTACATCCTGGAAGCACCAAGATGTACAAGAATTTGTGCACAAACTTTTGGTGGCACGGCATGAAGAAAGACGTGGCTACATTCGTGTCGCAGTACATGGCGTGTCAGCAAGTAAAGGCGGAACACCAAAGGCCAGGCGGAGAGCTGCAGAACCTTGTCGTTCCCGAGTGGAAGTGGGACAACATCTCGATGGATTTCATTGTGGGATTTCCGAAGACGCCGCAGGAGAATGATGCAATTTGGGTCATTGTTGATAGATTGACCAAGTCAGCTCACTTTATCGCAATTAAAGTAGGATGGAGCGTCGATCGGTTAGCGTAAATCTACATCGACGAGATTGTTCGACTGTACGGGGTACCGGCCTCAATAATTTTGGATAGAGACGGACGATTCCTATCGCATTTCTGGATGAGCCTACAAGCGGCGATGGAGACCAAACTGAACTTTAGTTCTGCGTAACATCCTCAAACAGACGGTCAGACGGAGAGGGTAAATCAAATCCTAGAAGATATGTTGCGTCTGTGTGCGATCGACCTAAAGACTAGTTGGGATACGTATTTGCCGCTTGCGGAGTTTGCGTATAACAACATCTATCAGTCGAGCATTCAGATGGCTCCATATGAAGCGCTCTACGGGAGGAAGTGTCGTTCGCCAATATAATGGGACGAAGTCGGAGAGCGACAAGTGCTCGGACCGGAACTGGTGGAGCAGGCCATCGAAAAGGTTCGCTTGATTCGAGATAGACTCTGTATCGCACAAAGTCGACAAAAGAGCTACACAGATCTTCGTCGACGACCGCTAGAATTCTTAGTCGGGGACCATGTGTTTCTGAAAGTAACGCCCATGCGCAGTGTGATGCGGTTCGGCGTTAAAGGCAAGTTGAGCCCGAGATTTGTAGGCCCCTTCTAGATCATCGAGCGAGTTGCAACGGTTGTTTATCGGATCGCACTCCCTCCTGCCTTGGCTGATGTGCACGATGTTTTTCATATTTCACAACTTCAAAAATACGTGCACGATCCAAGTCATGTGGTTAGCTTCAATCAGTTGGAGCTACGTACTGACTTGTCTTACTCGGAGGAGCCTATTCAAATTTTGGACCGTAAGGAGAAGGTGCTACGAAATCGGTCGATGTCTTTGGTCCGCGTGCTTTGACGAAACCATTCAGTTGAAGAGTCAACGTGGGAGATGAAGGCGGAGATGAAAGAGAAATACCCTGCGTTGTTTGTCTAAATTAAGGTCAGACCCTTGTTCTTAAGTTTGAGGACGAAACTTTTTCTTAGTGGTATATTATGTAGCGCTCCGCTTTCGATAGGCGACGGACTTCATAATATGCTTGCGCCGAGTCGAATCGGCCGGGAACTTAGATGGCCATCTGACTCGATCACTAAGCTTGGTAAACGATAACACCTTGCGGCATCGATCAAATCGATTTTGACGGACGTTACGAGAATCGATCCAACTAATGGAACGACTTCTGTTGGAATAAGTCCTAGATGCAGTGGGCTGCATCTTGGCGAGTGAGCTCTATATAAGAGTCACTTCGACGGGACCAAACCGTTGTATGGTTTTCTTGGAGCTTTTGCCGCTGGATTTTGATGAAGTGCTTTCGCGTCGTTTTCCTGGATACAATTTACAAATTTCGAAGCAAGGGAAAAAGAAGGAATTCTAACAAAGTGTTGGTGCCATTGCAGGAGCTCGCGTAACTAAAGCTTGACGTTACGAAGCGCTTCGACGATTGGTACGAACAAAGTAATCGGTGGATGATTCGGTCCCTTTTTTCTACTCTGTCCCGCAAACTAATTTCTTACCTCGAATTCATTCAAATCGAACGATGCCAAGTAATTGCATGCCAATTCACTAAGCTCAAGAACTCAGGAAAAATGTATCGATTTAGAGTAATCTACTCTAAAAAATACAAGTTTATCACATAAACCAGAAAGTTTAAGGTTATAGTAAAAAGATAACTATTTCACGTGCTACAAAATATTATGAAACGTCGATCGTGGGTTATGATGCCTCAAACAATTTGGTACCTACGGGACGCTAATTCGGGAGTACGGCTTTGGGGAAAATAAATCATTGCATGAGTTGGAAGAAATGATAATGTCATTCAATACTGTCCGCGCTATACAAATCTGCCCGTACATATTAAATAAGTTCACGCGTTGGCATGGTCATGGACAGCTTGTGCATAAGTTGAACTTTCCTCGATGCGGTATCCGGGGCATCGGAACCGAATCAACCTAAGAAGAAAAACAAATTCGTGCTTCGACGTAAGGCATTGCGAGACCTGCAGCAGGACTTGCAATCCAAGCTGACAGGCACGTCGTAATGCCATATAAAAGTCCCTCGTGATGCAAATCATAAATGATCGCACATATAAGA